>OU466859.2:51868091-52514202 GCA_911865555.2 Thlaspi arvense | reverse complement strand
TCTTGCGGCTTCATTTTCAGATGTTCCTGGCTCATTATTAAACATTCTTGTTATACATCTTTGATCGATCTTTTATGTACTACGAACCAACAATCCATTTATATCGCTGTAACGAAGCCATGTGAATGTCAATGGTTAAAGAAAAAGATAACAAACAAAAACTGTAACGAAAATAAAGCCAAGAACGCTCTTTATATTAATTTCCACAGGACTAATACGTATATATATATATATGTGTTAAGCTTCTTCATCGATAGGGAACAAAAAGAAGTTCGGAGAAGGCCTCATATTATACAGAGAATGAGATGTCTTTTTTTTTTCCTATTCCTTTTCCGTTAATTACTTTTACTCTTCCAAAAATGTAATAGTTTAAAAAGAAAAAAGAGAAACTCACTTTCACCCTCACAGGAAAAAAAATCTCTATCCGCTCTATCTGTATCACAACCAAAGAACGGCATGTGGGTTAAGCAATAGATGTGTGATGTGATGAAAATGAGGACTGAGGAGAGAGTGTAGAGGAACCCAAGTATAAAGAGACTTCAACGGTTAAGCAAACAATGAATGGTTCCCGAGTATTTCTTCTTGCTAGTTAACCAGAGCCGGTTTTTCAATTCCTCTGGAATCTGAGACAAGCTTGATTTTACATCTGCTATCAACCTCCTCCTGCACAAGGTGAAACCGTTAATTCACGAAATGAATTAAAAAATAAGACGATTCCACTGAAGTATATGAAGATAAAAAAAAAAGAGGTCAAAATCCAGTATGTGCAAATTCTAATGAATGTGGTTTCACTCACTTTAGGTCGATACTGTCTTCAACATCTCCTCCTGATTGCTCTGTACGTAATCTCTTCTTGGCACGCATGGAGGTTTCTACTTGATCATACCAACCGCATGACCGTAAATATGATGACGCTTCTTTCGCAAGGCTGAGGAGATATGCAAACACAAATCATTCTAGGTTAGCTATGTCCATCAAATACAATAAGAGTATTAAACAAAAGGCACAAACCGAAAGCTATGTTACCTCTCCTTCATTGCTTCAAGTTCATCAGGAGATGATTCGTCTTTTCTAGGCGAAATGCAGGGGTTTTCATTTGTTGTAGAACCCAAGGCTTTGGGTTGTGTTGTACTAACAGTAACACCGTCCTTCTCGATTTCCTGGTGATCAGTTCCGTTTTGTGAACCATTACTCTTGCAAGGATGTAAGTTATCTTTGTGGTGACCAACTCCATTGCTGCTGTAGCCATTACGCTCATGGGGATGCAATGCCACATCATTATAATTACTACTACTACAACCTTGTGCGCTGCCGTTTTCTTTGACTCCGTTGCCACCATTCTCAGTACCAAACTTTTTCTCCGAGCAGGTGTAAACCCCAGCTGGAGAAGCGGATACGATATTCTCTTTGTCCGCCTTTGGAGCTATGTTCTCATCTTGGTGGAAAGAAAGTCTGTTGACAGCAGGAGAGACCCTTTTGGCACCCAGGTTGACAGATATAGTGATTTTTGCATGTGGCTTCAAAGGAACCTTTTCAACTTTGGCGGTAGAAACATTGTGGAGAGACTGCTCTGGTCGTGGTTTCATGTTGTTAGCATCTTTAAGGGGACGAATAAATTTATGGCGGTTTGAAGAAGCCAGGTTATCCTTCTCGAAGGACTGCTCATCGGGCCGTGGCTTCATGTTGACATTATTAAGAGGACCAATAAACCTCTGGAGCTTTGATGTCTCACAGCCATTAGCTTCATGAGATGTAGTCCCATTGGATGCTACCAGAGTTTTAGCAGATTCTGGCCTCTGGCTACAACGGCTGAAAAACAGAATATAAGCTTTCTCTGACAAAACCTCTTGCAAGGTGGAGAGTGAGACAAACGAATCATTGCAGCGATACCATTTACCAATGGAGTTCTGTGTACACGGCAGTTAAAAAAAAAGTCAGCAAGCAGTTCGAGAGTTCGCGTTGCGTGAAAACTGCAAAAGGGACCAGAAAAGAACCTTAACGTATGCATAATAGTGCCCAGATTCAGGAGAAAATCCCGCGTGCACAATTATCCCAAAAAGCTTGTATTCTGGTTGAGGGTCCTGTAGTTTTGACAGAGTAATTCGATTAAGAAAAGCAGGAATAGGGGAAGTACAAAACCAGAAGCTAGAGCACTATGATGAAATCAAAAGGTAGATGCAGGCACTTGGAATCATGCTGAGTTCCAGGTAAAAGAACTCGGAAGCATCAATTCGAAATAACGGAACCTGAAAACAAACTTAAAGTTAAGTTAAAACTGAAAGTGTCAGAATCATGTACCTTGCTTGCTTTACTCATGAAGCTCGAGAGAACCAGAATCTCACCAAACGTAATGGCCTTATCAACCTTCCCACCAAAAATGCCTTCAAACCTCTGTTAAACCAATTTATCAAGACAAAACATTTAAAATATTTTCAACTTAAAAATCAACTTTTGTAAACAGAGAACATGATATATACTTACTTTCAATTGGATAACAAGGATATCAGGCGCTTGGAGTACCGACATCTGCTTCCTCGCCGTCACCAGATTCTTACAGCTAAACAAATCAAGCAAGTTACGTTAAAGAAACTGAAAACAATTCTTAAAGAAAAACAATTACAGGAGTCAAAAAAATCACTTTTACCTCTCACATCTATACTTATTGTTGCCATCTAAAATCTCTGGCTGAAAAAACTTTCGCATCGACTCATTCACCGAGCTGCTGTGCAAAATCTCAAGACTGATATCCATAATCTCATCAGCCTTATTCGACTCCGCACCGCATGACAAACACTTGACCTGGCTCTGCAACGCACCGCCGAAAATCTTCTTCACCTCGGTATCGCCGTCAAGAGGCTCACCGCCCTTCTTGGCTCGCAACTTATTCAGGCGGAGACAAGTATTGTGGCACGCATCAATCACGTAACGCAGAAACTCATGTGCGTCCTCTTGACGCCCAGACTTAAAATGCTCGGCAAAAAGTTTGAGGCAGTGTGAAATCTTGATCGGCGCATCGATCGCCAGATCCACGGTAAGAGACTTCGCGATTCTTTTCTCGACTAGGCAAAAAGGACATTCCGCTTTCCGCTCCTCACCTAGAAATGAGTCGATTACACACCATCAAGAGCGTCAGAGATGCAAATGAAACAATAACACAAAAGCAAATAGTTTGTGAGCAGTGGGAGAGCTATTCTCTTCTCTTTAACCCAATATCCAAAACCTGTATGAACCTCATGAGCAAAAACTTCCTCGAGTACTGATCACTCGGTATTACCTAAAATGTGAAATCAAAAACCCTAAGGTAAGCTAGGCGAGAGCGAGATTTTTTTAAGGAGGGAGAGACTTACAGATGGAAGAGTGTTTATGACGAAGGCAGAAATCGGCGAGGGGAGGAGTGTAGGTGAGACACTGAAGGACACTGTTTAGGTAACAGGTGTTGCCGAGATTCCGCAACCCTAAAGGCGGACCGTTCCTCCGCTTCTGACTTGGTAGACTCGGCATCCAGCTCATCTGCAGTTCAAATCCCATCAAAATCGGTTCTTCTCCGCCGGAGAAAAACACCGAAGCAACCGCTCATCGCTGACTCGCCGCCACGGCGAAGCCAACAGCTGCGATCGCATCTCTCGCCCCCCCCCCCCCCACCACAACCACAACCAAGCGTTTTCTCTCCCGCTCCCTGTTTCTCTCTAATTCACGGGCTTCGGGCTCCTCGAATCAATTCTCTGCTTCGAAAATTTCTGGAAGATTTATTGATTTCGAAGGGAGAGAGTTTTTGGAAGGAAGAGGAGATCGATTCGATGGTGGTAACTGCCGAGGGAAGAGACCCGCCCAGCAACAAACCCCACAATCCCTCGCGAGTCTTCGTATTTACCCTTTTTTTTGTCCTTCCCCTTTTCGGTTTTTATTTTATTTTTAAATATAAAAATCCAGGTAAATTGACAAAAAAGGAAAGACGGTTCAAAAAGAAAATCCTGCAACTGGGCTTTTAGGCCCATTTTTAAGCGAGTAGCGATATTTTAGCTCTATTTTTGTTTTTCAACAGAGATTCAATTATACTTTGAAAGGAATTTTTGTTTTAATTAATTACTTATGGGAAAAGGAAAAAAAACTCAAAACAAAATATACATTTTTCTGCCTTATGTGAATGATAAAAACATTCGGTCAACACTCGTTCATATACTGTATGAACTACTGTACGTCTGTACATAACAAATGCATTATTGTATCTTCGTGAGAAGTGGAGAAATTTGATTGAAATGTTTTTTTTTCCTTTTTCAGGTACAGAATCGTTTGTATGAGTTATATATATTTAAAAGCCGTACAAATCACAAAACAAACAATCAAAAGATTACCTCAAGACTGATGAGAAACTACATCATCATGTCTCCGTTTTAGCCTGTGATACCAACGGTATAGATTCACCATCTACTGGAGTTTCGGAGGTAACTCTGGTTGCTTCTTTCTTCAGCTTATGGTTGTTATAAGCCGCTACTCCGGCAATGGCTGCGTGTAAAACACAAAGCACGGTTATAAGAGACGCACAACTCTTTGAATCTAAGCTGTGAGGAGTAGTTTCTTGACTTACCAATGGCGTAACCAAAGAGATTGATGACTGTGAGTTTTGTGTCGGCAAAGAGAAGAGCCGAGACCAAGACAACCACCCAATCCTTGACAACGCCAGCAACTCGGATAGTGAGAGCACTCGTGTGAGAAATCACCAGGAACACCGACAAGTTGAGAGCGAATGTGCAGAGGGAGTTAAGGGTCAACACTAGGAAATGGAAGTTCCATGTGCCATTGCCATCCATCTTCGCTTTCTCTAGAAAGATCCACGGCACAAACAAGCAAATAGCACTGCAAAACGAGGCACGTAAAGATAAGAGTACACACCTAAGTCCCTAACATAACGAGTGAAGTGAAAGATGGGTTCTTTCTTCGATTTCACTTACCTGCAGGGGCTCACATAGTACATAAGAGAGATTGGGTTTAATTTGATGCCTTTCCTCTTGACAAGAATTTCCATGAAGATTAGCCTCAGGGCTTCTCCAACGACACCACCCATTTGGTAAACCACTCCGATCCAGTTGATGTTTAGTTCACCATAAGAGGCCACTAAAACACCGAAGCTTATGATAGACATTATCAAAAGCATCCTGCAGCTCATCATTTCAAGTCCAGCAGCTACCCCAAGGATAAACACAGCAACAGGCACTGCAAATAGGATTCAAGATTCTATTGGTATCTATCCACAGTTCAGCTGAACAAGTAGAACATATGAGGAAACGAGAGCATGAACAGTTTGGGTTTTCTTACTTATAGCCTTCAACATCTGCGCAAACGCAACAGATATGTAGAGATATGCAGTGTTTCCTAACCAGAGGGTCATCGCAAACATCGCACCTATTGGAATAACTGATGTAACATATCTGAGTACATAAAGTGAGTTATTATTACTAAACCAAAGATCAGTACTACATTGATATTAAAAAATGGTAAAAAGCATTTATGGGTATTTTCAGTTACTACTCCAAAATCAAATTTGCTTACGAAGTCTCTTTCTTCCTTACATTTCTAATGTCATTCCTTCCTCAACCTTCACGACCTTCACGAAAGAGAGAAATAAACAAAGAAAAGAGAGACCAAAAATTAGAATCCATGCATTCTTACTTATGAAACAACGAAAGGAAGATCATTGCAAGAGCCGATACCTTAAGAACTTTGGTAAGAAGGAAGCACAAAACAGAGGAAAAGATCATATGGAGTAAAGTCAATCCAAGCGGATAAGGGAAGTTTATTTCCTTAGATGACAAAACCCACTGCAACAGAGTCAGAGACAATAACGTTAGTGACGAACAAAATTTATCATCAATTGCTTCAATATACACGGTGATGGACTCATAAGCAATAATCTCACACAGGGCCGCCATTAAAAGATACTCAAGCTGATCTCAGAAACAACCATCAAGACTTAAGAGTGAGCTACGTTTCGCGTATCTTATCCCAGAACGAACACCTGATGTCGATTTCTAAGCTACTCGGAATCTGCTAGTCAGCTTTCCGGAAAACTATCACAGTCAGAGAAATCATACATTGCACCGAACCTCTCACACAACACACGCAGCTCAAATCCGAAAACTAGCGATCGGTTTCACAAACCCGAAAGAGCAAAAATCAATACGGTGCGAGAACACAGATCCAGTGAAAGAGAGGTTGTGAGTTTTAAGTTAAACCTTATTGAAGAAGATTTGACCGCTGGAAAGTGCGATATAGAGAAGAATGTAAGCATAGGTCACGAATTCATCTCTCATAAAGCCCTTGCTCCGATCCGCCATTGAAACCAATAATTGTGATGATCTCCGATTACGGGAACAAACAAAAAGTTATCACCGGTTTTTTTTTCCGTTTGCTTGCTTTCTTTCTCTCTTCTCCTTCACTGAAGCATTTCACTTTTCCATCTTCTCAAACAACACCTATGAGTCCTATATAGGAAAGAGACGGGAGAAGAACGACTATTGGTGGGTCCCACTTTGATTATCCTCCTCAACGATTCACGTATTATGGGCTTTTTCGCACAATGTAAAGCCCAATAGTGTTAGGCTTTTGAAGCTTCTAGTTGAACCTATTGTTTTGTTTCATAAGGCCCATGAATGTTCTTCCTCCTCTCATGATGATGCTTTTCATTTTGTTTTTGTTCTTTTCTGTTTCAGTTTTTCATCAACTCTTCTTGGATTTATGTCCTTTCAAAAAGCAAAAAAAAAACAATTGATTTATGAAATTATTATTTTTTCCTCGAGATCGTGAACGATAATATGAAACGAAAAGCTAAGGAACACACAAGTTGCTTGTGGATTAGACACAACCCATCTGATCTTTGTCCGTATCTCCTCATCCATTCTTCACCTCCAGCTTCTCATCCATATTATTTTCCCAACTTGCCAACAATTTTAACAATGTTACAAATTAATCAATCATAAAATATATAAACACTGAGATATATATAATATAAGCTTTACTAACCAGTCACACCCTTCATCTCTCCCGAGAGCTCCATTCTCATCAAGGTGTGTGAGAATCTGTCTTTAAGACCAAACAGAGAGACACTTGTGTCTGAGTTCTGGAGATTAGAATCGTAGCAATGACTATGTAAGAATTCTACAAAAGATGGTACTAACTCATGCCTTTTTTTTACTCTTTTGACAGATTAACATCAGAAGAAAATGGAGATCACAAACGTTACCGAGTATGAAGCTATCGCAAAGCAGAAGCTACCAAAGATGGTATACGACTACTATGCGTCTGGTGCAGAGGACCAATGGACACTTCAAGAGAACAGAAACGCTTTCGCAAGGATCCTGTGAGTTTTTTGGTTTTTTTATTAAAGATCAGATACACTTTTCTCTATTGGTTTTAGATAAAGATGTGATTTGATTATTGATATGCATACCTTTGGGATGTGTTTAACAGCTTTCGTCCTCGGATTCTTATTGATGTGAACAAAATTGATATGACAACAACAGTCTTGGGATTCAAAATCTCGATGCCGATCATGGTTGCTCCTACTGCCATGCAAAAGATGGCTCACCCAGAAGGTAAAGCTCCTGAAACCATTATGTAGAAACCGAGTTATATCGTAGAGCGTGTGAACTTGCCTTAGTAGTATTGCTAGAGACAAAAGACTAAGGCTTGCTTTAATGGAAACTAATGCAGGTGAATATGCTACGGCTAGAGCTGCGTCTGCTGCTGGAACCATCATGGTATGTGTTATTGTCAAGAAATTGTCAAGATTCTTAACCTTTTTCGTCTTTAGAGCTTCTTAATACTCTGTTTTGAGTTTTCTTGCTTCCATGGCTTTCAGACACTCTCTTCATGGGCTACTTCCAGTGTTGAAGAAGTTGCTTCCACTGGACCAGGGATCCGATTCTTCCAGCTCTATGTAAGTAAATTCAGCCTCTTGTCATACATGGTGATAAAACCTGGTCACATGTTTGATCCGTTATGATCGTTGTGAGTAGGTTTACAAGAACAGGAAGGTTGTTGAGCAGCTTGTGAGAAGAGCTGAGAAGGCAGGGTTCAAAGCTATTGCTCTCACTGTGGACACCCCAAGGCTAGGTCGCAGAGAGTCTGATATCAAGAACAGGTAAAGCCACGTCAGCTGAAATGTGACCAGAGTTTGATTGGATTCGAAACATGATAGCAAACAGATAGCTTAGAAATTTAGGAGTAACGATGTGTGATCGTCTACTACAGGTTCACTTTGCCTTCAAACCTAACATTGAAAAACTTTGAAGGTCTTGACCTCGGAAAGATGGACGAGGTAAGCATCTATCAGATAATTTCTACTCATGTAACAAGTCTTAAAGCATACGGTTTTGTTTCCTGATTATATTCTAAACTTGTTATGTTACCATCTGCAGGCCAATGACTCTGGCTTGGCTTCATATGTTGCTGGTCAAATTGACCGTACCTTGAGCTGGAAGGTAAGAGAATACAACAAATTATTAGATAGGACAGCAAAACCTCTAGTAGTAGATGGAAACAGAAACTTGATTCAGATTTCTCTTAACTTTCATCTGCACGAACAGGATGTCCAGTGGCTCCAGACAATCACCAACATGCCAATTCTTGTCAAGGGAGTTCTTACAGGAGAGGATGGTGAGTTACAATCTGAGAATCAAAAGTTTCCATCACTTTACTTTCGTAAGAGTTATCTGACCTAAGTCAACTACTATCTTCCTTGCAGCAAGGATAGCGATCCAAGCTGGAGCAGCAGGGATCATTGTGTCAAACCATGGAGCTCGTCAGCTTGACTATGTCCCAGCCACAATCTCAGCACTTGAAGAGGTAAGTAAGACCATTCTCGCCTACAAACATCAAGTTGTGTTGTTCTGTACAACAATTTCATTTCTGTGCTCGTGTGTTTCAGGTTGTGAAAGCGACACAAGGAAGAGTTCCTGTCTTCTTGGATGGTGGTGTTAGACGTGGCACAGACGTCTTCAAGGCACTTGCACTTGGAGCTTCCGGGATATTTGTAAGCATCGAATCTTTTACATTAACCAGAAAGCTCGCTTGAAACAAACCATTTACAGTATTCTTAAAATTTGACCTCAAATCTCAGATTGGAAGACCAGTGGTATTCTCACTAGCTGCTGAAGGAGAAGCTGGAGTCAGAAAAGTGCTTCAAATGCTACGTGACGAGTTCGAGTTAACCATGGCACTAAGTGGATGCCGATCTCTCAGTGAAATCACCCGCAACCACATTGTCACTGAATGGGACACTCCACGCCATTTGCCGAGGTTATAGAGCAAAACAACACAACACAGAGCATGTAATGGCCTTAAAACTTATTCATATTCTGATTGGTCACTTGGCTTTCTACTCTTTGCTATTTATCTCCAAGACTTGTTGTTTCTCCTTATATTCGAATCATCACAAAAAACCTCATGCCTAGAGATTCTCTGTAATGTTATTTTGGATACTTCTACATTCAGTCCATGCCTCTTGCTTATAACATTTGAGATAACATGTAGTTGACAAATCAAAGGACCACAAAATAATACAATGAAATTTTAAGTCAAAACCTCATTAAAGAAGATTTTGACCATAGAGAAGAATGCATAAGTCATGAACTCATACTGAGAAAAACGATTCGTCTGTGGTGATCCTATCCCACTTTGATCATCTTCCTCAACGGGTTCAGGGCTTTACCAACCATTTTAAAGCCCAATAGATTTATGTGCTTTAAGGTTTAAAATTAGGACTATTGCTCTGTTTAATCAGGCCCATGAATTCGGTCCTTCCAAAAAGAAAGAAGAGAACAAAACAATTGGTTTACAAATTATTTATTTTTCTACAAGATTAAGAAAGATAATATTAAGGAAAATCTAAGGAACACACAAGTCGCTTGTGAATTAGACACACACAGCCCCATCTCATCTTTTGTCCGTATCTCCTCACCCATTCTTCACCTCCAGCTTCTCATCCATATTATTTTCCAATTTTTCAACTGTTACATTTTAATCCATCACAAAATATTTTAACTTTGAAACCAAATATAAAAAAAAATCATTTGAGATATAATATAAGCCTTACCAGTCAGTCACTCCCGAGAGCTCTCTATTCCCATCAAGGTATGTGAGATTCTGTGTGTTAATACCAAACTGTACTACGTTCGTAGACTTGTGTCTGAGTTTCACAACAGATATAACTAACTCAGGCCTTTTTTCGCTCTTTTGACAGACCATAATCGGAAAATGGAGATCACAAACGTTACCGAGTATGAAGAAATCGCAAAGCAGAAGTTGCCTAAGATGGTATACGACTACTATGCCTCTGGCGCAGAAGACCAGTGGACTCTTCAAGAGAACAGAAACGCTTTCGCAAGGATCCTGTGAGTCTCTTCTTCTTTTTTTCTTAAGACACGATAAGTCAACACTTTGTTATAAGTTTTGTAGGATATGTGATTTGATATGCATATTTTGGGATGTTTATTAGCTTTCGGCCACGGATTCTGATTGACGTGAGCAAGATCGATATGACAACAACCGTCTTGGGGTTCAAGATCTCGATGCCGATCATGGTTGCTCCTACTGCCTTTCAAAAGATGGCTCACCCAGAAGGTATAAACATGTCTGCTGTTTTTCCTCAAACACTCTCTGGCTACAAGAGAAACTTTCTGTAGAAACTTAGTTATGTAGAGAGTGAACATTCGTTTGAGCATCGTTATAGCTAGAGATAAAGACTAATAAGGCCTGTTCTAATGACTCTGACGGGAACGTAATGCAGGGGAATATGCTACGGCAAGAGCTGCGTCTGCTGCTGGAACCATCATGGTATGTAATCCAAAGCAAATTTCTTAAAACTTTTCAGTCTTTGGAGCTTATAAATCTAAAATCGATGCATACACATGTCTCTGATTTGAGTTGTTCCATGTTGCTTTCAGACGCTATCTTCATGGGCTACTTCAAGTGTTGAAGAAGTTGCTTCCACTGGACCAGGGATTCGATTCTTCCAGCTCTATGTAAGTAATCTCAGTCGCTTGTCTTACAAACTTGGACACACTTTGATGGTTCACACGTTATGAATGTTATGAGTAGGTATACAAGAACAGGAATGTGGTTGAGCAGCTCGTGAGAAGAGCCGAGAAGGCTGGGTTCAAAGCCATTGCTCTCACTGTGGACACCCCAAGGCTTGGTCGCAGAGAGTCTGATATCAAGAACAGGTGAAGCCACGCAAACTGAATTGTGATACGAGTTTGATTGGATTTTAATATGCATTTACATAGCAAGGAAGTATAAACCGTTGTGCCTTCTTCAACTACAGATTCACTTTGCCTCCAAATCTGACATTAAAGAACTTTGAAGGTCTTGACCTCGGAAAGATGGACGAGGTAAGTAACCATCAGATCCTACTATCTAGCACTATAGTCCGAATATGATTCTTTATGTTTACGTTTCCTGAGTGTTCCTGAGCTATTTATGTTTCCACCTGCAGGCCAATGACTCTGGCTTGGCTTCATACGTTGGTGGTCAAATTGACCGTACCTTAAGCTGGAAGGTAAGAGAGTACAGCAGTTTAGAAGATAAAGACCAAACCGAGTAGCTAGAACAGAAACTTGATCTTTGACTGCTCTAACTTTCATTTACGCGAACAGGATGTTCAGTGGCTCCAGACAATCACCAAAATGCCGATTCTTGTCAAGGGTGTTCTTACAGGAGAGGATGGTGAGTTAACATCTGACAAACAAATGTATCTCCTTCACTTAGATTTAGTAAGAATACCTAACCAGGTCAGCTATAAACTATCCTCTTGCAGCAAGGATAGCGATTCAAGCTGGAGCAGCAGGGATCATTGTGTCAAACCATGGAGCTCGCCAGCTTGACTACGTCCCAGCAACAATCTCAGCCCTGGAAGAAGTGAGAGATCATTCTCGACTATAAAGGTCAAATTGTGTTCTCATTTTTGGACAGCGATTTCAGCTTTGTTTCTCCTCTGTTTAGGTTGTCAAAGCGACACAAGGACGAATTCCTGTCTTCTTAGACGGTGGTGTTCGACGCGGCACAGACGTCTTCAAGGCACTTGCACTTGGAGCCTCAGGGATATTTGTAAGCATCATGTTTCTATTTACCAGAAAACTCGCTTGAAACCATTCACAGTAATCTTTAATTGACCTCAAATCTCAGATTGGAAGACCAGTGGTATTCTCACTGGCTGCTGAAGGAGAGGCTGGAGTCAGAAAAGTGCTTCAAATGCTTCGCGATGAGTTCGAGCTGACCATGGCACTAAGTGGCTGCCGCTCTCTCAAGGAAATCACCCGCAACCACATCACCACCGAGTGGGACACTCCACGCCCTTTGGCCAAGTTATAGAGAGAACAGCAACAACACAGAACATGTAATGCCTAAACATATTCATATTCTGATGGCTCTACTCTGCTATATATCTCAAGAACTTATTTCTCCCTATAATCAAATCACAAACCATGCCTAGACATTCTGTAATGCTATTTGGCTACTTCTTCCTTCAGACCATTATTCTTGCTTAAACAACGAAGATAAGTATCTGAGATATAAAACAAAAGTCGTAACACTACTAAACCAAGAAATGATCTTTCATCGCCTCCTGTGCGTAGATTGAACTCAACTCAAACAAAGATGCTAAATTTCTCACAAATCAGATTATTGTGATTCCAAAAGATTAAGATGAACATTGACATGCCAATAAGAGTAGTGATTGCAAGTTTGCAACTTATAGATTTATTACTAAAAACACACACAAACGAATTTTAACGAAAGCGATACATTAAAACTATGGAAGGAGAATTACGCTGACCAGTGACATGTACAATAGAAGAAAGAGAAGCTGTTCATCGCCGTGTACAAGCACACACGTCCTACAGAAACATGAGTGGTGGTACTAACCATTCAAAACAAAAATTCCTTTTTTAGAAGGGCCAGACATCAAATCCACCGGGCTTCTCCACTAGCATCCGATTGTAGTCCGGCCTCGCCGTCTGCAAATATAACAAAAACTTTTCAGAGGAAGCAATCGACATGGGGAGAAATGCGATCCGTTTTCGAAACAGTCATGGTGATAGGAAAAATTTCTACGAATTTGGGGTGAGATTACCAGATCTTTGAAGATGACGTAGGCTATTACGATGAAGAGTACAAACAGGATCTCAAACTCAGCTAATCGGAAGAAGTAGAATACTGAGTCAACAAACCGAGTCAGAAGGGAGTCGTCCCTCCTCATACCGACTCGATTCGTTCCAGCACGACGGCCGATCATCCTCGCCCAAACCTTCCCTTCCACTTTGATCACGGACCGACGTCGCTCTTTGGGAGCACGAGGCTGAGCTGCCAATTTTTAGAAAAAAGTGATCTCTTATGCGATTCATCAATCTAATGCCATCCAATCAATTAAGGAAAAAAGAAAATTACAATATTATTTTTAATGAATTAACTAAGTAAAATTAAAAGTAAAAATTAATTAATGATTAATAAAAAAGTAAAAATATAAAAAATAAAATTAAAATTTAAAAAACTAAAATTGCTTATCCTTTTTTTCTTTTTACCCTGAGCTTATTTTCCCGACGAGCCGCCAACCTCTCTTCCTCGATCTCCCATATCCGATCTTCTCTCACTGGAGTTTTCTCTTTTTTTGCTCTCATCAGAGCCGACATCCTTTTCGACCAATCCAGATTTCGAATCTTTCTCCTCTTCTGCAATTGCTCCTCTTCTGCCATTGAAAGTTCATTTTTAAGCTAATTATTCTTTTTTAATTAGGTAAAATTAGAGATTTAGATATGAAAATATACGAATCTGGGTTGATAACAATGTATTCTGGATAGATTAAGCCATAGGTTCGGTAATTTGTGAGAAGAATATGGTTATGTTAATCAGATTCATATGTAGAATTTAAGCTCGAAGTTCCTCGAGTTCAATCAATCTGCAATTATATGACAACTGGTACAACTGAGAGCGAAATGGTATAACTAAGAGACTGAGTTCAACTGGTACAACTGAGAGATTTAGTTCAATTGGTACAACTAAGACAATTAGTTCAACTGGTACAACTGTGGTAGTTTGTATAATTACTGATCGATTATTTTCATTATATTTTCAGGAGAGCATGAACATCAACCACACAAACATACATTTGACTATGGAGGTTTAAGAAATCAGATTATTTCAGTGTTAGAGTATACAAAAAGATGGATATATGCTCTCGGGCCGTTGAGAGGCACCCCACGCTTAATAGCATATGTTTTGTAGCGCAGTTTGATTTGTGTGTGTGTGTGTGTGTTTTGTAATTCTCAGTTTTGTACAACCATGTTAGACTATGTACAACTATAAATCTTTATGTGTTTGAGTTTGGCGAATTTGTATGACCAGGTTCAACTAGGTACAAGTATGAACAATTATGAGTTTCATTTTGTCAAATTCGCACTTCTAGGTTTAACTCGGTACAACTATTAAAGTTTATGTGTTTCTCATTCTCTGATTTGCACTACCAAGTACAACTGAGTACACGTATGAACATTTACATATTTGTCAACTTTGAATTCGCACTTCCTGGTTCAACTGGGTATAACTATTAACGATTATGTGTTTGTAATTCTCTGATTTGCACTTCTAGGTTCAACTGGATACAACTATTAACGTTTGTGTGTTTATCTTTCTCGAAATCGCACCACCATGTGCAACTAGGTAAAATTATTAATAATTTTGTGTTTTACTTGAAATTGCACCAACAGGTGCAACTGGGTGCAACTAGGTACAACTAATATCAACTTTGGAAGTGAACTAAACAATTATTAAAGCTACAAGTGATGTGAATCAACCAATTAAGACCTATAAACACATGTTCAACTATAAGAAAACAATTATTAATATAAAGAACATTAATTTTTTATTTTGATACAAAATCATGTTTTCACATAAACCACCCCTTACAATATAAGAAAGATATCAACATTGTTAAGCCTTTTAGGATTAAAAAAATCAAAATATTAAATTCTTCATACATTGTACTATGAAAACATTGTAAATGATGTTTAATGGTACAAAATCATTTGTACAACTACATCATAATAGTTTAGGGGAAGGTTCAACTAGAAATACAATAAAATTACAAAAGTACAACTATTATGAATTTGGTTCAACTGCTTGTTTGGGAACAACTAAGTTCAATTTATTTTAGAAAATTTAATAAATTTTCAGTTTTCCGCCAGCGGGAAAAATTTACAATATTTTAGTTTTATTTTTAAAAAGTCCACTTTCCCAAATATTTCAAAACCCTAATTTTTTTTTTTTGTTTCTTCGACTTCGACAGAGAGAGAGAGAGAGAGAGAGAGAGAGAAAGAGAGAGAGAGAGAGAGAGGGAGAGAGAGAGTGAGAGAGAGAGAGAGATGATTCTGAGAGAGAAGAGACGAGAGAAACAATTCTGAAAGAGGAGATGAGAGAGACGATTTCTAGAGAGGAGACAAGAGAGAAGATTCTGAGAGAGGAGACGATGCTTCAATTTTTTATTAAAAAACAAATTAAACAATTATGAAAAACCATAATTTTCCATTCGTTGTACTTAATAAAATTTAGTTAAACCGTAAAACTCACTAAGTCAAACCATGTATTTCAGTTGTACCTCATTACTTGTGTCATTGGTTATACATAATAATATCCAGTTGAACTTAATAAAATCCAGTTGAACCATAGAACTCACTCAGTTGAACCATGTATTTCAGTTGTTACTTGTGTCATTCATTGTACTTAATAAAATCCAGTTGAACTTAATAAAACTCAGTTAAACCATAAAACTCACTAAGTCGAACCATGGATTGCAGTTGTACCTTGTTACTTGTGTCCTCCGTTGTACTTAATAAAATCTAATTGAACTTAATAAAACCTAGTTGAACAGTAAAACTCACTCAGTCAAACCAAATATTTCAGTTGTACCTCACAAACATTATATTTTTCATAGTTCTCACAAAAATCCGGATCAAAAATTCTTTAGTTTGATGTTGCTGAAGCTCCACCATCGAAAACTAGCAAAATGAATGTTGAGCACCATGACTTTAGCACTGTCTATGATAATGGTGGCCATGCAACTTGGATCATGCTTATTCCACCAATGAAAAAGCTCTAGCTCTAATCAAAGCGTTTGAATCTGAACACAGCTGCATAATGAAATTAAGACAATCTAATCCCCATGAATCTTTCACAACATTCTAAGGGTTTCCTAACGAACTTATCAACAAAGGTATAATATCCTCAAATTGGATTTACCTTGACCCATCTTCATCACAAACCCCAACGCAAAGCTTCTCGCCTGATATTTTTCCATCAGAAGCAATGGCGTCAAAGACTTTGAAATCTCAGCCGCGGTGGTTGCTGTGTCCTCGTGATCAGAGTTCAACACTCCACCAAGAACTCTCCCGCACATTTCCATCAATCGATCATGGTTTAAAGCCCCTGAATGTTCCAACGCCAACAAAGGAATCTCACTCACTATTAGTACTAGAGATTTCAAACTATCAGGAAATCTATTTAAGTGAACAAAACCCAGAACCGAGCCCATACGCTCGAGCACTCTAAACAGCAATTTTACATCGAATCCACCTTCTTCGATCTTGTCTTCATCTCAATGCCTTCAATTTCTGGCTTTATTCTTCAAACTTTGTCCGTTCTTCTTTTTGTTCTCTTGAGAGGACGCCGACCTCGAATCATGTCGGTGGCAGTGTTTAGGTAGCGGCAGACTGAACCCAATAGAGATAGAAACGCAACCGGAGAGAAGAAAGTGAAAACGGGGCAGTTCCGTGGAGAGTAACAGACATATATATATGTAAGAGGCTAAAATAGTTAGACAGCCAAATTGAATCGGAATCCATGGCGGCGGTCGAGAAGAGACAAGGAGAAAGAGGAAAAGATTTAGAAGAGAGGCTCGAAGAAAAAGAGAACCAAAAAGGATTGCCAAGAGAGAATTTATACATGCATAGATAAACGAATTAATCTTTCACGGGCACAAATAAAAGAGATTTTTGAAAAGTGTGGTCAGACATAATCAAAAGCAATTGTCGATTATGAGATGATTTTGAAGAGTTGAAAAAAAAAAAAAAAAACTAACGATTATTTAGGTTTAAATGGATGAAACAAATAGTTGAGTTGATAAATAACAAAATCAGTTGAGGATATAAAAATATTTTCTTAAGTTTTAAATTTAAAAAAAAATCAAAAAAAAAGATTTATTAAACCATAGCATATGAGATCATTTTTTCTTAAAAAGTGGCATTCTAGCAATTGATCCCGCTCTTTGGTTGTTCTCTCTTCCGAGTCGTGTTACCGGCGAGTTTGTTATCCGTCAACGAATAAGAAAATGTTTGCTTATAATCTTTACACTCTAAAGCCTAACTATAAAACGACTTATGAGAATTTGGGCCGTTATTTTTAAAAGGTAATATATGGTCCAGAGCCCAATAATAAATCATCAAAGAAACGACAAGTTGTTCACCGTGCTAAAGTTCTTCGTCGTGTCTACGCCGTTGGGTTTTTAAATCTACATAAACAATAAGGCGTTCATAAGTGTATAGAACATACTGCACGTTGTCGGATACAGCGAAATTTAAAAACGACAAGGCGTCCACATCAAAATATCACAGACAGTGTGTTTTTATATAACGTTTAACCACGTCGTATAATGAATCTGGGCCGTTGGTTTAAAGACGACGGCGAATTCGGACAGTCGAAATTTTCCGGCTTCGGTCTTGACTCCATTCGCAGGTTTGGAATCTAGATTTGCCGGACGCGATTCTTTCCAGAGATCAGATCACCGAGTTTCGCATTTGAATCCTTTTTTGCAGGTACGAATTAAACTCAGACTCGATTTAGAAACGAGGATTGTGCTCGAAATTAGTGTTCTTTTGTAGATGTTAATTGAGGTCCTTTAAGCTCGAGATTAGCCTGTTCTTAGTGTGTTTCACGTTTCTCTGTAAATCTAAATCTAGGGTTTTGATCTATGAAAACCTGTGGTGACTTTTCAAGTTACAGAGATGGATTGGAGAGGGCAAAAACTGGCGGAAGAGGTGATGCAGATTCTGCTCTTAGTCTTTGGCGGTGTTGCTTTCATTGCTGGATATGCAACGTCTTCGTTCCGGACAATGATGCTGATCTATGCCGGAGTTGTCCTTTTTACAACTTTGGTCACTGTCCCTAATTGGTCTTTCTTCAGTCGTCATCCCCTCGAGTGGTTAGATCCAATCGAAGCGGAGAAGTATCCTAAACCCGAAATGACGACTGTTACTTGGAAGAAGAAAAAGAATAAGCATCATTAGGTTTGTTGAACTTCTCTGTTTGTGATTGTCTGATAAGAGCTATGGTCTCTTTGAACATTGATCGGTTGTCTTTAAAATTCTCAGTCTTTTACCTGCATAGATCCTTTTAATGTAATGAGATATTTTCAAATTGCAGACCTTTGTGAAAGTTTTAAGCTGAAACGGTTTACATGTGTTTGATTTTGGGTTTTATCTTCTAAAGTTTGCAACTGGGTATGTGAAAAGGCTGAATTTTTCACCGAGAGCATGATGCATCATCGTGTTCTCTGTGTCACATTAGTTTGATAACATGATTCTTCACATTAGTTCCTGATCAGAAGTTGCTTGCAGTCTCAATATGGCTGCGGATTTGATTTGGCAGCCTTTTGCTTCTCTCTTTGTTCTCTTGACCTTATCGGATTCTCCAATGTCGGTATCAAGTTAGAAGTGGGTCATAAGAAGAAGCATCGTTTTCATATCATTAAAGAGAAGAGGAGAGAATGTGAAAGAAAGAAGATATGTTCTTCATCTTCGTCTTCGACTTTTTAATCAGTGAGTGCCTTGGGAGACTGGGTTTTGTGGTTACGTTGACGGTCACGTGGTAATGTCCTTCTCGACCTCCAAAACCTCTAATACGTCCAGAGGTTTGTGCGCGTGGCTGATCGTGACACATTTTATCTCTTTCGGGAATATGGCGATGGTGATTGAACGCTAATTGATTTCTAAGCTAAATCCACCAAAATAAGAAGAACAACCAAATGTGAGGAAAAAAAAAAAAAAAAAGTTGGTCTTCTTTATCCGTTTTGTGGCTTTCAATCATGTGCAAAGTTTTCATATCATCTTAAGCGGTCCATGGTGGCTTTGCTCCAGACAGATTTCTTTTGTCGCGATAATGCAAGATGTGAAAAACTAGTTAATAATATCTAACTTTGATAACATGCGAATTATATTTATAATGTCATGGATCAAGTTTTTTTTGTTGTTTGTTGTTAAGGACAAGTTTTGAATTGTATCATATCTTATGTATATCCAAGCTTAAATTACACTCATGTTATATAAAAAAAATATTACAGCAATCACATTCATATTACTAATTTTCGGTAATATAGAGATTCCATCGATTTCTTAAATGGTATAACTCGTTTATACACATGAATCTTTTTCCACACGAAACATTCATACCAAAAAAAAAAAAATCTTTTTCCACACGAACAAATCACTAGTTAATATAATCAGTCATTATTTTGTATTTTCAGTTACTATTGGCCGTGCAATAAGTGTTTTTAACATTTTTTAAAAAATGATAAGCCTAGTTTTAAAAATGGTTAAGTGGAGAAGATATCATAATTGAATTGCATGAGAATTATTCTGCACCATTGTTTTGTTTATGCAAATTGTAGATTACATGAGTTTTTGGTCTTTTGTATTGAAAGGAAACTGCACGCCTACGAAATTATATTTTTTTATACTGAATCAAATGGAACTAAATCAAACAAAAAAACTATTTTAGTTTTGTTACTTTTTCTAATTATAAATTCGTAACATTATAACAAAAAAAAATTAGAGCAACAACTAATAAAAAAGGATAATGGGTAACATCTTAATCAGTGTATGTGTGATATCACGTGAACATTCAAAGATCATGACGGATGTTAAAAGTGAGATAATAATGTAATATATAATGCAAAAAAAAAACATATAAAAAAATTGTACTATATTCTCCGTCGAACAAAAAAGATTGTACTATAGAAAAAGTAAATACTACTATATAATATTATTAGATAAGACCACCAATATATATATCAAAATCAAAAAACATGATTGGCCTATCTTAACGCTGAAAGGTCGACCTCCACACAACACAAAATCCCCCAGCTGTTTAATGCTGTTGGTTTCTTTCTGGGGAGCTTTACACTGTATATCTATAATTAAATGTATATATTCAGCATCAAATATTCAAACGAAACGATTAGTTTATAAAGAAGAATTGATATGATCCAAGTAAAATTCGAATCTATATTATTAGATCGATGACACTAATATATGGTAGTTACTAGTTAGTTAGGATAGTGTGTGTATATATGCAAATTATATATATGCTAAAGTTTTGGAAGTATAGGTAATGTGGCGTGCATTATTGGCGTTTATCTTTTATAAATATACGAGGCACGATTATAGTGGTATACATCATCTAGTTCGTCACTCTCCCCATTTTTTTTTTACATTTTAAAAAAGAACCAATTAATTTCATATGTTATTTTCTATTTGTTGCCATAATCATTTCTCCCTTTTATCTACAACAACGATCTTTATGCTTATGATGTATGAACACGTGCCCCAACGATAACCATCATACATTGGAGGCAAAGATCAAGTGATTCCTTCCCTTTTTATCTTATTGATTACTTATTTCTTTTATCGACGACCATTATTGCAGCAGTAGTAGTAAGCAAATGAGTCAGTTTTGCATTCACATACACATACACATACACATACACTCATGGACTTTCAAGCTTGATAAGGAGTTCAAGTTTAGAAATGATGACGACTTGTTTGAGATAGATAATGATTTATTTACCGGAAAACAAGATCTGATGTATGTGAGGATAAGGCGACATAACCTATTTGTTTGTAATAAAAATCGACAAATTAGTTGGGTTGGCTTATTATATATATCACCCTAGCCAATTATATATACGTGTATGCATTTATATACACCATAGTTCGAGTTTATAACCTAACACATACATATTTTTACATATTTTTCAAATTTTATAAAATACTAGCACACAAATATAACATACGTAAAATCATGTGTGTATGTATATTTCAGTCAATGAAGCATCGTATTTCTTGACTTCCCGATATAGTAACACATGTAAAAGTTCAATAACTAATTAATCGTAGCTTACTAGAATGCTGTATACACTTTAATTATTAAAATTCAAATAGGTGAAAGCAAAGGGGTCCCCTTAATATTTCGTGCCACCCTTTATTAAATTATTATATATATGTTTGTATATTTCGACATTACAATATACTTTAGTTAGCATTTGGTAGTTTTGGTTCGATGGCTTATCATAATTAACATATGCAGCCATTTGCCACGTGGTTCAGCTCACACGTAAAAATATAATAATATTATTATTTTATACCGACATATACATATAACTATGCGACAAATATTGTCGATGAGAATATCCTTCGACATTTCGTCGAGCTAATCATTTGATGCTTTATTTATTCAATAACAATAAATTTCATTTTAAAAGTTTAAAAACATTTTTTTTTGTTTTTAAAGGATTTTCAATTTAAAGTTTAAAACCGATCTCAAAACAAAGAGATAAAATTATATATTTGTTTACTATTAGAAGAGCATTATCGATAACCGTTTTTTCTATAAGATTGCATAGGTAATCTTTTTAATTTTGTTGTTGTTGTGTTTCGTCATTCTCGCGCGCTAACGCCTAACACCCGCTTGCATGATGTTCACTTTCGATCGGTTCAACAATGTTTTCATTATTATTTTGCAATTAAGAGCATACATATTAAAATATCGAGAACAACAATAAAACTCCTAACAGTATTTGTTGTGGTCTCTCCTATTCGACGAAGAGCCAAATAAAGCGCCGCAAAACTACTCAATGGCCAGTTCACAAAAGTGAAAACTGAACAACCATTATGGCAGAAAACAAAAGAGAGATATGCAGCTTTTATATTTAGTGGCATCCGCTTACTACGTAGGTCTATAAACCATGGACTCTACTCCTTAATTAGAATTAGAGCATTATGATTAGCTATCTGGTTAGGAAAAATTAATTACTATAATACTACGATCTGATCGATATTCCGTATAAAATGATAGAATGGTGTAGTAGACTAGTAGTAGTGATTTGTTTGCATATTTTCAATCGTACATGTGCATATTTGTAACTTAATTGGGTTCAATAGTTCTGTTTAATCATCAATTAATTTTACAAAAAAATAAAAATAAAAAATACATTTATATTTGTTAATTTTCGAGCTAAATTATTTGTGTTATCCACAACTGGACCATCACTATGGAAAGGTCCGCCTTCGCCATACTAGCTAGGATAGATACAAAGTCTACCGCTCTAGGAATAATATTAAAGCACGCATTTGCTATAAGGAACCTTTACAATACCAACCACATGTTGTCTATTCATATTGTATAATCTATATTTACTAAGAGTATGCTCATTAGTCAGATACTTCTTTAAGTATCTCAACAAATATTATATTATTTTAATATAATTTCAAAATTTTAATTAATTTTATGATATAAAAAATCGAATCAATCACAAAGAGACATGTCTCTTAAATTTTTAAATACATTTATTAAAATATCTTAAAAAAGAACCATATTTCGTTATTTTTTCTCTTTCTAATATTTTATTATTTTCTTAAATTAAAATACATTTTTATACTATCGATAGAGGTGTTCTAAAAACCTTTTAAATATAAATGTTATTACAAATTGAACCTTCAAATATAAATTCATAAAATACTTTTATATACAATAAAACAAAAATATTATATGTTACCATTCAGTTCTGCTAATCACGGTGCCGGATTTGGCGATCTAAAAAGGTAAGAGTAAGTAGTAGTAACTGCCAATATATATATGATGTTAAGCAAAAAAATATATAAATGGAAAGCGTAAGTGCCAAACCTTCCACTAAAGGAAAGTAGTTAGGCCTGAATTAGTTGGGAGAAAAGACACCTTCTACTTTGGGTAAATAGTGGACATATAATTGTTGGCTTCAACAGATGTTCTCTCAATACAGTATATTGTACCATTATAAATGCTGAAACGTGGACGGCCAAAATTAAGAGGAATTCCAATGCAACCCGCGGCATCATTTCGCCTTATCCAATGAATTTTTTTCCCGGATAATTTTTTGAATCTAATGAGTTTTCACAACTGTTATTTTTATTATGCTTCAGAATTACTCCTATTTAAAACTTTGTTTTTTCTTTGAATTGAAATTACGTAAAAATTTCAAATATCAACTACTCAAGATACGATACTCTCGATAATTGGAAGAGTATATACATATATATATATATATATTACAGTTATACACTTGTGGTTGACTAATATACACGATTGTAAAACCAAACAAAAAGAAACACAAAATGTTCCAAAAAAAAAATTATACAAACGATCGCTTGCCATATATATTTATAAATATATAGATCATACTATGTGTATGAGAAAAAAAAATGAAAATGTTTTTTTTTTCAAGCATTTTTTAATCTTCTAATTCAGAATTAAAATTGCAACTGAAAAAATCCGATTTGGTCCATACCCTCATTTCTTAACCATTAGATCTTGAAAATCTTTTCGTTGGGAAAAGTTTATGTTTGTACAATCTATTATAATTTTTCATCTTACTTCATGATATTTTATAATTATAATATATAATATAACCTTTCTATTTATATATTAGCATGCAGTGTTCCTCTGTATATGTTTGACACAATGTATGTAAATTAATTAGGTATACTTTGGTTAGGATTTTTAATCATTTTAATTATTAAGTTATTGACAAAAGATATATATATATATAGTTTGGCTAGACAATAACTTATTTTTTAAATGATGAATGATATTTTTCTTTTAAAACTTATTTTAGTTCTAAGATCACATTAAGTTAATTTTACGTGAAGTACAGTCTCTAAAAACCTAAACATTATAATACATCTGTATATATATGCTATAATTACATTCCAACAAGAATACTATTAGTGGGTCTCAATTGTATTGGAAGATAACGTGAACAAACAAACAAATTAAAAATCCACCATGTTAAGATATCTCCAAGTTGACCAAATATTAACATTTCTTTTTGACATTTATTTCAAAATCATGTATGATCCCTGTTTTTAACACTTTTGTTGTTTTAGATATTTTCGTGTAAATGTGAAAGTGAACTGATGTGCTTTTGTTCCCTATAGCATTAACTAATGGAATGTTCAGTTTGTGCTTCTTTTTCACGCCATTACCCAATTAACTATTTCCTCTCATCCTATATATATAAATGCACATATATAAACACACACATGCACATATATGATCAGTGACTTAGACAATCAATTTTTTGTTGTATTTAACCATTAATTTTACAAATTTCCAACCCGCAGTGTTTCGATACAAACATAGAGTAGTAATTTAACGATTAGTGATCACAAATTTCACGCATAGTAACTCTTGATAGAAAAATTGCGAAACGTCACGGTTTGTTGTATACGGCCGTTGTGATTAAATAGGTATAGTCGTTAACATTTCTTAACCCGATAAATTTACAAAATAACAATTTATCTAGGTACGTAGACGGCAGATCAATAGATGACTAACGTGTACGTAAAACTTGCAAGATATTAAATCTATGCAAGCAACATAAGATTTTTTTTTCCCCTAACTAAAGTTGATAAATGATGATAACAAATGTAAATCATTTCAAACCAATGACTTTGGAAATGTCTTAATCTCAATACACCGAAACACTCGGACAGTTGACTTTCTTTGTTTAAATCATTATTTTCTCTAAACAATCATAGATCACCTTATTAGATTTAAGTGTTACATCTTTTTAAAAAAACACGTTTGAAATATATTTAAGAAATGTAACAAATGCGTTATTTACTTATTATACTTGAATAATTAATGCCGTTAATATCGTCACAATACCACTAGTTTTGATTGGTCTCTCCACTGTGTTACCACCCACCACTCCACATATCCAATGTTTACGGTTTGCTTACCAAAATAACAACTTTTTTTTAGTAGCATATGTTTATGATAACGACGACTAGATGTCCTTTAATCTTAAATTAGGTTAATAAGTCATATTCAATTTACTTACTAACTCTTTTTTGACGTGGGTTAACTTCACTCGTTGGTTTCTATTTCGAAATTGACTGAAATTGACTTTGGCGATTCTCTTCCATGCAAATACCGAAAATTGACTAACTAAAATTATACGGCGTATGGCATTGGTTATTATTACCTTTTGTGTTAAAGTCCAAAAAAAATCTTTAATCTTGTCTTTCTCTCATTGGTCCATTTTAAAAAATATATAATCATTGAAGAATATATTATTACCAATGAAATCACTTGAGGATGGCACAAAGCCACAAACGAGAAAACGTTTTCATAAGTAAATGGGGAGAAAACTAAATAAATTCGGTTCATAGACAAAATGGTACCGAAAATCGAATATAATATTGTTCCTTGAATATATACGTAGACATGCATATATATAAAACAAAGCTGCGTGTTTAATATTTATATATACTTCTCATTATGAACAACAATAAGTGAAAGAATAACAGAAACCAGCTGAGCTCGAACGGCTAGGCTACCCTACAGCCCAAAAGCTACAAGCTGGTCCCTCAAAATCTTTCAGATTTCTAGATTGACCCCAAAAAAGAGGGAACTAGCAAACCGCACCCCAAGAGAAAAAAAAACAAAGAAACAGAGCAAAATCCAAAAAAAAAAAACACAAGAGGAGAAGATTCCGGGGACGTATATGCAGAGCATCCCACTGGTAAATCTCTCTCTCTTTTTCTTCTAGAAGCTTCTTCATCATGACATCACGTATATGTATTCGTGTGTGGTATATACACATAACAGTCACACCTGCTTCGCCAAGTCATTGGCTCCGATGAATGTGCCGTGAAATCCGTACGGAACCCTTGACGGAAGCTTAACCGTTGCCTCAACCTCCAAGCTAACGGCGTTAACTATCTGTAACTCCGATTTCCATGTCTTCTCGTCGTGAACGAAACAGAGGATGTGTCCTTCGTCTTCTCCTCCGTTGTTGCTTTCGTCTCCGGGGAGAAACAGAGGCTCTCCACCATAACGGTTATCGCCATAGAGATGTTTCTTGACTTCTCCGGTCGCGAGATCAACTTTGGCGAATCCAGAGACTTTAGGCCACGGCTCGGCTAAAGCGAGGTAGGCATATTTGGTTTTGCGGCCGAGCATGTTTCGGTTGACCATCCCTGCTTCGAGGTTGACTTGTTGTTCTTCGTCAGAGATGATCGGACGGCGAGTGGATTCGCCAGTTTTAAGATTCAGGCGGATTTCAGAGAGGACACTCTCGAGATTCTCGTCGGACTCGTTGAAAATTGAGTCCGGCGGAGTCATACACGACCCGATCACGACGATCTCCTCTGTTTCCGGCTCCTCCCAAGCGTTCCAGAGATGGAAGCAGAAGCAATCCGGTGCTTCAATCCACCTGATGTTCGACGAATCTTCGGCGTATTTGTCTAAAATTCCGAATCTTGCAACCTTGTTCTTGTCGTAAACCACCGGAGAACCGCCGCGGATCATCTCCGGCAGCTTGAAAACGACTTGTTGGTCCGGTATCACCACGAATTTCTCTGTTATCGCGAAATCGTGCATCATTGTCGGCTGATCAAGCTGGATCTCGACGTCCGGCGATTTCGTTCCGTCCGGCGAGAATCGGAAGTACTTCAGGTAAGGTTTCGAAACGACGTCGTAGCTCAAAGCAAAAAGCTCGCCTGATTCCGGGTCGACTTTCGGGTGGGCGATCATAGTGGATTCCAACTGCCCGTCGAAATCGTACCGGCCGACGGTTTTCAAGTCTCCACTTGGAGTGATCTGCACTTGGTAAGGTAAATCGTCCTCCGACATCGCCAATAACCGGCCGTTGAAATAGACCAAACCGGCGTTAGCTACTCCAGTTCCGTGTGCTGGGTCGACTATACCGGCTGCAGCTCTGGCGTAGAATAGCATGAGACGGGCAATACCGGTGTGACCGTGAAGCTCGCCGATGGCTTTGGGGAAAACCGGTCGACCCAATTGACGCTCCTGGACAAACCGGTTTGTCTGAGTAAACCGGCAAGCGTAGCTAGCTGAACCGTCCTCGAATTTGACGGCGTGAACCATCCCGTCGCCGTCGAAGAAGTGGTGACCAGTCACCGGTTCGTGAAGCGGATTAGCTCCGTTGCGCACATACACTCCTTTGATGGATTCCGGTATTTTTCCGACCACCGGAAGGTTACGTCGGACGGGCTGTTCATTCACCGGAGCAAAATTTCCGGCGATCTGAACACTAGGATCAGCCGTTTTAGGAAGCGGATGTGTTCGCTCGTGGCTCACGAGGAAACCCTCAGCGGCGTCCAACGCCGCCGCCGCCGCTCTCTGGAACAAATTCATATGTTTAGTGTCGGACTCTTTAGCTTTGGGATTAACAACAATGGCGGGAGAGTTGGAGGATTGCTTGGGGAAATGAAGAGCGGGAGGAGTGTGAAGCGCAGAAGAAACATTGAGCTTTCGTTGGACACGACTCGTCATGGGTATGGAGCAACAATAGCTCAAGTCGGAGCTTTGAGAAGACGATAATGGCGGCTGAGGATTATTGCCACCAACCCAACTCCGAGAAACCGCTGCCGCCGTGAAAGAAGCCATTTTTTAAGTATGAGCGATCAATATTTAGTGCTTAAAGTGAGAGTTCGATTTTGAGATTTGATAAGGCTCTGTTTTTGCTTCCTGTTTTTTTTTTTTTTTTGAAGTAGAGAAGAGAGAGAGTTGGTTTGAGAGCGATGAAGTGTGAAGGGTTTATATAAACCGGGAGGTGGGTAAGGGGAATGGTTGGTCCCATCTGGGTGGCCACGTGTTGAATCAGTGACAGAGAGAGGAATGGAGTGAGTGGGTATTAAGAGAAAAAGGGTATTATGGGAACAAACAGAAAAAACAGAGTAATATGTTATGGTTCAAAGTTGAGACCTTTCACACTTGGACAAATGCATCCACTTCAATCTTTAACTCTCTTTGTCTTTTTTGTGGCTTCTTCTGCTTCTAAGTTTGTTAACTATATCAATCTTTTGTGGCAACTTGAATATATACATTGGTCGTGAAAAACCTCTAATCTAGTAAAAATGTATACTCTTGACCGGAGATCGATAGCTCGAGGCATTGTAAGATATCAGTGTGCAAACAAATTCTAAGATAGTCTGAAATTCATCTAAAATAATCGATGAATAAAAGGTTTATATGCATTTATTGGCAATATGATGTTTTTTTCATTAATTACAATCACCAACTTGGCTTATGTCGTGGCTCAAGAGCTTATAGTTTGCAAACTCCAACTTGGAATATATTCTATTCCACATGAAAATATCTCCGACTTTACATAATATGTTCCTATTATACCAATGTAGAGATGGTCTCGCTGATGGTACTAGACAAGACTAATATATACAAGTATTGAAATATCTATATCATTCTGCTTCACTCTCGAGTTTGGTGTGTCCGTACAATTGATCCAACTCTCCGACCGTTTTGAAACATTTCTTAATTGTACGGACACAAACACGCCGTGACATCATCTAAAATCTAACTAATACTATCATTTTCTAACTTAACACGATTTTTAAAAAATTGTAAGCCTAAAATAAAATTTGCAAACGCAAATAAATCATAACATATCGTTGTGTATGGCTCTAGAGTGGCTCATTTAATTGTATAATTATCCTAGAAACCAGTTAACTTTTTTTTTTTTAAGTCAAACTTTTGCTTATATTAAAACTTAACTTCGAAATACAAAAGCACGCAGAAACCAGTTACCCAATAAATCATAACCTACAGAAATGAACAAAATCCGTTAATTAAACACACTAATACTCTCTACGCACGCAATTTTTTCAAAAGTCGGTGTGTTACATCATATAGCTTGCTCTTTAAGATATTAACTTTTGAATTGTCTGAAGCGATAATGTTTTATTTTGTTTTCACTTAGATTTTTAGTTGACGAGATCTGTATAGATGTTCGACCACTCCTTTTTCTACTGGGTCAACACTCAAACAGGAATTCTCACATTTATGTTTGTGTTCTTTTGTCGTCAGTTTCTTACATTTTATGTTTAAATAAATTTTCCCAAATCGTTGCTTTTGGATATATTTCTTAATTTTTGTATTCAAATCATGTTGTGTCATCATATATAGATGATATACGTGGATGGTGCCTTATTAAAAGACAAGCACAAGTATCCGTTTTGTACTAATAATCATAGTCTAAGACCTCGACTATACGAATTCGGAATAACTAGTTTAACTCTAATTTATAATGATGACTCGAGTCATATTAATTAAGTATGAGATACTACTAGAATTAGAAGAGTCTTACTTGTGTGTATTTTTTAATTTATGTGTATTACTAGGTGGTTGGCCCGTACATATGTGCAGGTGTAAATTTTTTGATATACATAATTAATTGTAATATTTAAATGTTGATTAATTTTTTTAAATATTGGTATGTTTGTATATATATTATTTTAATATTTCATAAACTTCTTTCTGAAACCAATTTTAAAATTTTTTATATTTATAATGCTTGTAATAATATATAATAACAAATATAAAAGTTATGTTAAATAATAATTAAAAATTCTTATAATATTTTTTAAAATATTTCTATAATATGCTTTATTTCTCCTTACATCTACGATATGCATTTTTGCGTCTTACATAATATGAATTTTCAAATACATATAATATATTTAAGTATATATTTTTCTTGATTTATTTCAAATTAAACTGAAATAGTTTTTACCATTTTTACTTCTTTCTAAGAGCGGATAGATAATTGGCACGCATGTGCGAGCATACCAACCACTTCACTACACTTAAAATATATAAAGATTTTTGAAAAATATAAATTGTATAATAATTAAAATAAACATTAGACTGTAATCAATCTTAACAAAATACATGCACAGAAAAATTCGCATGTGACTTCAACTAATGTACAATTAATATATATGTATGTACACGTATTTGTAAAAAATTAAAATATGGCTCTTACGTGTTAAAAAGTTTTTAAGTGACTTTGTAAAACAAAGTGCGAGAGATTTATTTTTATATACTTTTATTTTTATTTCTGATTCATATTGTTTCATCTTATTATAATTTATTTTTTCGTTCGGTTATTTTTTATTTCATTTATTATCTCAAAATTTTTATATACAATGAAAATAAATTTATATATATATATGCATATGCTATTATTTTTATTTAAAATATGATAAGAGATAAGATGAGATGGTAACATAAGTTATGTACATTTTAGAAAACAACAATAAAAAGATGATAAAAGTTATAGAAAAATATATGGTCCGATTAATATTATAAAATAATAATTAGTATATATTTTATTCAATTAGTAAATATCGGTTTGAAAATAAAATTATTTAAAATTACGTTTTTTAAAACTATTTCAATAAAAGTTAATTATTTAATTATTTTAACATTTTATTCTTTAAATTATTTTTATCATGATTGTATTATTTAATTATTTTTTTATTTAGAACTTGTTTAGATGTTATTATTATATTTTGTAAATTAATAACTTTTCGATATAAAAATAGATCATATTTCAAGTATTATTAATAAATAGAATTTTTACTATTCTATTGGATCATTTAGTATTATTTTTTTTGCTTTTATGTGAAATTATAATATATATATATATTGTTAAAAAAAATTCATAATTATATTTTATGAAATTATGAATATATGTTAAAAATTATAATTATAATAACTTTTATTTTCTGTTAATTTAAATTTATTAATTTTAGTGTTATAAATATAATCTAGTTTATTTATGTTTTAATTCTATAACTATAATTTTAATTCAACCAATCAAAACATTTCATTTATTTTAGGAAGTTTGACATGTCACATTTATATGTCATCAATTAAAAGCACTAACTTTGGCTGTAGTGTTGACAAATAAGCTATTTTTAATAATGTTATTTCTCATTGTGTGGACACATATATAAATGAGCTTATAAATTAATGAAATAAATTCGCATATTATTTAACGAAAGAAACATACTTCACGTATAAATTTTCTAGAAACTCCGCCTAATAGTTTATTAGAAAAGAAGCATATAAAAATCGAAAGCAGGAATCCCTACACCAAACCAGCTTTGTACAAATCATGTTATGGCTTCGTGTAACAACAAAATACTGCATTATAGAATTAGGTGTATTTGGACATTTTTTAATAGGAATGTTTATTTTTTGAAAATAGATAAAAAAGAACACGTAAAAAGATGAGTAAAAGGACATTTGGGTCTGTGTTGTCTCACTAATCTCCGATTGGACCATTGTGTCGTCTGTCTTTCTTTTTTTTTTTTTTTTTTTTTTTTTTTTTGGTTAGAGAAGTGAAATCAAATTGGTTTGGTACGTCGTTAGTGAAGAGGACACGTTTTAGAGATAGCCCGCGTATTTGCCTCATAACCGAGTTCTCCCATATACCACGTGGCGTCATTCTCTTTTTCACTTCTTCTGATCTCCATCACGCTTGCTTTATTTTTTTTTTCTCTTTTTATCTTCGTCTTTTTTCATATCATTTCTTCCTATCCTTTTTAATTTTTTATATAAACACAATTTTCTGTTTATTCCATTTCAGCGTAACATCTAAGCTATAACTAAACCGTTTCAACAATTTTTCTGTTTATCTTTGAATAAGCTAACAATTTTCTGTTTTTTTTTTTTGCCCAAAACAAAACTTCAAACATAGATCAAATATATATATCAATAATGCTGAATTTGCAGTCGAACTCCGATCATGTGGATCCATCCAAAATTTCATAGTTTACCTTCAATCCACGTACTGATTCCAATAAATTGTAACTTTTATGATTTAAATTAAAACTAATCGATAATAAATAGATTAGTTTTTAAAATAATGTTAGTTACATTTTTGTTTTTTTTGAGATAATAAAATTTTGCGATCTACCTGAGATCAAATCTTACTCTTTATGATCGATCTCATTTTGTATGTGAATATAATTAATAGCATACGCTCCATTGGATTTATACGGCTAAAACAATATGATATAATACTTGAAGGTAACGAAACATATTTGAATCCCATAGAATTGTCACTACTTTAATTAATTAGTTAATTATTATCTTGAACCGTCAAAGTTAGGTATAAAATTTTAATTCATCTTCACATATATATATATATATATATATTCTCTTTCTGGTAACCACTCATATATATTCTAAAAATCGTTCTAATGGGTAATACACGTTTCTCGACAACTCGGTTTTGAGATAAGCCCTTTTGGACTTGATCTTATGTTCTAATAACAATTGTCTACGTTTCCCAAATCTTTCTAAGACTTTCCAACCTACAGATTTTTTTTGATTTTTTGTTTGTGCGAAACTTACACATATAGTACACGCTTTCAAATTTGATAGTATACATAGCATGGCTACTAGTATAAACCACTGGTTTACAAATTGCTATCAAGCCTAATTACAAATTTGACTAATTTTTGAATTGTACTGGTACAAAGGCTAACATACGTTACGACCAACGGGATCACGTGCCTCGGCTAAAGTTGTTTTTTTTTTTTTAAGTAGATCCATGATAATGCCTCTGGTTAAAAGTTCTCTTAGATCCGTGCTGGTATATATACTTGTATAATAATTAAGAATGTAAGAAATAAAAAACTAAACATGCATATATTAAGTTTTGCACTTTGCAGCGGCCAAAAAAACATGAATTTCCAAATTGAGAATGGAGATATATAGTTATTTTACATATAGTAAAATCAATGTAAGATTAAAGGAGTAATGAACTAATTGATTGATATTTAAAACTATCATCTGAGATTCATGCAGATATGTAAAACTATAATCTGAGAATCAGAATCATGTTCTACCAGTTTTAAATCAAGCAGATGTTAGTTTTAAATCTCAATAAATAACATTTGTATATTACATTCAGTATCATGTTCTACCAGTCATTTATTATTGTAATAATATTCATATATCGAGTGTAATATACGTACAAATGGTCATTATTTATGTTGTTCTTAAATTTTGATCGATCTTTCGTCACATTGTCCATCCAAAAAGGATAATGTGGTGAAAGAGTATATAAACTTCAGTAAAAAAACAAACAAACATAAACTTATGAATTCAATATATAACTATTAATAACAAAGTTAAATTTGCTTTAATATTAACGTAAGATATATTTAACATGATATTTATATACATCTATATGCTAACTTAAATGAGTAATTTTGAAAATATGAAGAATTAGGTTTCCTTGACGACCAATAACAGAATGCCTAGCTAGCTAACTAGTACCCGTATTTTATGATCGCCAGTTAACTGATAATCCAAATATTAAATTTTAACACTGCGAATGCGAACGACATAGGCTTATCGATCTACCAATTTCTACAATAGTACAATATCTTGTCGCTAGAAAAAAGGTGTTTTTAAATTAATTATATAACTTCAGCTAAAAAATTAAGCCTTAAGTGGGATTTTTTTGTCTCGTTTGATTAGAGTCATCAGTGACTCAATTAAAACCCCATGAAAAGGGGAGGGAAAATTAAAAAATACTAGGAATAACAACATACTATAATATAAAATTACCGGTTGATTCGATCAGCCACATGATACTTTATATATATATATAGATATATATGTATACTTTTAACTATGCTTGTGATCTTAACCATCCTTTCTTTTTGTTTTTATATTTTGAAGAAAAGATACAAAAAGATATATCATAAGTTATCGCCACGTCAGTTTTATCGATACCTCATTTATATAATTTGAATGTCTTTTATAATTTAATAATTTTTAGTGTGTACACACAACACACGATGCGTATACTATAATTACATCTTATGTATGGATGTATCATGTATACACAACTTGAGTTTGGGAAAGGTAGCGAAGATGTTGTGTTTAACGGACGAACTCGTGGCTCACGAGGCACCTCATCAATAATTTATAATACTATTAGTGTATAAGATTTTCTTATAGTTCTAAGTTATAACTAACCATATATAACATTTACTTATTTTGTTGCTCGTTATTCTTTTCTGTTAAGTCGAAAAATCTCAAATATAAGTATAATAATATTTAGTTACTAGATATCTCAAATATTTGAGAGACAAACACCAAAGTTTCTTACCATATTAAAAGACTTCTAATAGAAATATTCTTATTTGCTTTATATATGTTTAATTACTTTAGAAAGTAATATGAGGTTGGATTAATGTTACAAACACTTGAGCTGAACAAAATGAATACTGAAAAGAAACAAGAAGCGTAACTTAATAATTAATAATTAAATTTTGTAAAGAAAAACTTATTAATTAATATAATATATATGATATGATTCAAAGAATTATGGATAAAAAACAGAAATCTTATCCTTCTTAGAATGGAATATTGTCAGAACCCTAATCGATTAAACGTGGTTCCATGGTTTCTATTTTTTTGGTGGGTCAAAGGTCGACTCGTTCACGTCACATGTCACATTAATAATTGTGTGCTCCAATTATATCCGATATAACAATTCTGCGTATAATTGAGCTATTGTGTAACACTTTTAAGTTTTAACCCGATGCTATGTGCCATCTGCCATGTGGCACTTATACGACTCTATTTAATTTTTTACCTATAATTTTTTTTTGAACATTATGATTTTTCTTTTTGCTAAATGCTATATTGTTTATCTATTAATTTGCTAGATTTCTGATTCATATTTTTTTTTTGTTAAACTGTTTTGTATATTCATATTTAAACATAGCATTGTTGTTCTTTAAATAAAACATAGCATTGTGTTGTTAAAGAATCAAACATGTCTTAAATGATATGGTGGTGCTCCTTACCTGAACCCGATAAAAATATATATATATACTTAACGGTAATCCTTTTACAAATGGATTTAAATTTATTTAATTATTTGTTCCTCAAAAATATGCCAAACCACCACAAATACAATTTGGGGTCAAAATGTCAAAGTTTCTCCATTCTTGACACGTGTACACTTTATACTGGAGGACATCTATCCGACAAAAGATTTCGTCACCATGTGTTGCGCACGCACATGTCAGACAGATAACATTGACTCGTTGAAATGTCCTAACGCAAAGCAGTTTCAATTTAATTTCGCCATTCTCTTTAATTGTCAACATGTAGCTAATTCGCTTGTAGGACTAACGAGTTTGGAGTTAAATGGTTACAAACATAAAAACACACGTTAAAAACACATCATCGTTAGAGCAACCTTATTATTAATATATGAATGCTTTGGTAGGTCTGTGTGTTTTTTTTTTTTTTTGGGTGTATTTGTGATTTGTTTTATGTTTTTAGTTTTCGTAGTTTCCTATCGGAAATGGGACTGGAGTTTGACCCCTTAGCGAAATAACGATTCCTTATAGATGAATGCAACGCCCTAAATAAAAAAAGATCACAATCGGAAATATGTCTATGTTTCTGTCCGAAATCATCTCTTGAAATTGGGTACTGAGATAGAATGTACATGGTTTCATATTCTTCTTTTTTATGATAATTTTAACAACAGTTTTTTTTTTGGCCTAAATTGCTTTCTCTTTTTATATGTTCATGGATGCTGATGCAAAAGGGAATAAACGCGTGTATGTGTATGTCTATGTTACATACATGTGTATGCATGTATGTGTATATATGCGCACACACACATGTCTGTACTCACATATCACACACATTTCTACAGTTGAAACTTGGTCTCCGCGTTATTGTATTGATTTTTTTGTCATTTTATAATCACGTGCGGTATATATTTAATATCTTCATAGTAAAATATTTGTCCTAGATAAATGCAAAAGTATGTCGAAGCTAGTACTTAGGTCAATTGGTCCCGTGCTTGATATGAATGTTTCTACATCAAATATTGAATCCGATTATTTAATAAATACGTTCTCTTGTAGCTAATGATTGTTAATTTATCTTATGTTTTAGTATCTTCTACGCAAAACCATTAATCGTGGATATGATGCATGTACATCCTGTATAATATCAAATATGTCATGTAAAGATTGGAAAGTATAATACATTATTTTCACGATTGGAGCTTGATATTTAGAAGCTCAAAGTAAATTTCTTCGAATACAATAAAATCATGTAAGAGTTATATATTTTTTTTTTCATCAAGGGTGGTCCAATTAATAACAAATTTGTAGTGGTAATTGTTTTTTTAGATTGAATGGGAAATTTTGAGGAAGAAGAAAAAGCGGCTCTAACTTGAAATTGTAATAGAACATGGAAAAAATTTCATCCACGGAATTTCCACTGAAATTTCTGCTTGGCCACCTTAAGGCATGAATAACAAAATAAATCATTTTTTAAATTCATAGATCGACCCCATATATTAGTCTAGTTTTGTATTCTCGTTTTGTTGGCATGGGTGTCTTAAAACATACTTTTAACAACAAAAAATACTAATTTACAAAAAAAATTATACATCAAATTAAATTCGTAATACTCAAATGATAATTTACAAAATAGAGATTAAATCAAAAAGATCCGCCAGCACGAAGATACGTAAATAGTTTACGCATAAACAATTATGGATATCCCTTGTCCAAGAGTTGGGTATATTCCTAAATGGATAAGAATTTTTTAAATATATTAGTCATTATATTTTTTGTTTGGCGGGGGCTATTCCCATGTTATTGGACAATTTTGAGATAAAAAGGCTGCACCAGATAAAAATAAGACCTCCACTCTAAGAAAATAAAAAATAAACTAAAAATAAAACAACCAGGGTAACGGGCCCACATTAGTCTCTGCGTGTGGGACCCAATCAAAGTGCCCCATAGGCCCCTGAGTCCCTGACTTTTTGTTAGCCTTGCGCCGACCGGCCAATCAACGTTCAGATATACAATTCACTCACATGTGTGTTTTTTATATGTATATGTATCTCTCCCTATATATATATATATATTTACATGTGTGTTTATCATATGTTTAATTAGATGAATGGTTCAGTGCTTACAATAAATAAATAAAATGAATGAATGGTTGAGGTTTCAAAATAACGTTGAGAAAGTAATATATTTATAAACTTACGTTATCTCTAATGATTTCCTTTAATTGGTAACCACGAAACATATGTTTGCTTTTCAATATTAGATGTAGTGGAAAATGTTATGAAATTTCTAAAGATAACTGCATTACGAATCGAATTTAATCACTGAACTTTGAATAAAAAAGTAACTAAACAAGTGTAAGGATCAAAATAGGCCCTTTAACAAAAAAAAGTGTAAGGATCAAAAACGTTGTGTGTCACGGGAAAAAACTGTTTGTCTATTTTGAACAAATCGTTTTTTTCCTTTATTCGAAAATTTTGAAACGTCCTTATAACAACGCTTTCAACTTAGGGAACTATAACAGACTCAGACTGTATGTAAAACCGGTTTTCAATCAGAGTACATAGTTTTTGTGTTTGCAAATGTGTAATCAAATCGATCAAAATTTATAATGTTTTTTTTTTTTAAATTCTAAATATTCGTATGTTGTTTATATATATGTGAATGTAAATAATTGGAGCCAAAGTGTGTGGGTATGACGACATCGGAAGTCTGACCAGAAACTACTTGGAGAGAAGAGCACAAAGAAAAAGGGAAACCGATGTTTGGCAGGTGTCAAATCAAGTTTCAGAGAAAACGCCACAATGTGGGACCCACTCCTAGCACTTGCTTATATTATTATTTATCGTGTTTTCTTCGGGAATACTAACATTAACATGGTTAAATTTTTGAATACTGACGTTATTATACATTTTTCCATTTCCGTCACCTTTAAAAAATCTTTCTCATGCATGCAAATTATACTAAAGCTGTGCGTCCCACTGAATGGAACTGATATGTAACATTAACCATATTTTATCATTTTTCTTTGACAAATTGATAATAAACTTTGTTGATTGTGTCATTAAAACTTCCACGTTATAGTATTTCTAGAAAACTTTAGGTGAAAAAGGTAAATGGCTTAATCAGTCAAAAGCAATGTAAAAATAAGCTTATAAATGACATTATCAGAAGAAGACTTAACTAGTTTGTTTACACTTAACTAACTTTGCTATTTGAGGTGACGTATCTATTTTGCTCCATCAGCCAGTAATTAAAGTTGGTCAAAGTTCAACGTATTTATATATAGAGCACTAATTTAATGATCACAAACTCAGAGTACTACGTCTCGTTATAATTTAATGTACTACGTCTCGCTATAATGATCGTCGTCGTTATCTTCTCTGGATAATATTACAAGTCAAACAGTTTCCGCTTTAGTTTTGTTCCAAGTGAATTTTCTAACTAATCAACTCGAGTTGATGTCTCGTTTGCTATAATTATGGACATGGCAAGTTTCAAAATAGTAAGCTCCACATAACAAAACATTGTGACACGTATCATAGATTATAATAATATACAGTAATTGTATGAATAAATTTAATGTTACAAAAAAAATTTCCTTTTTGTAACTGGATATTCAAATAAATATTATTTTTATTATTAACAAAAAATATACACAAACATTAGTGTATAGACGACTTGTGTCAATTGACTCATTAATATTAATGAGTTTTAAGTTAAAAGTTCATACACTGTATAAAACTTAATATAATATAAATGATTTGTTTGTTGATCTAATTAGAGTGGTCCAGAAAAAGTTTATATCAATTATATAATAAAATTCAGTTCGAGATTAATCGATAAGAACCATCATTTCAAGAAGGCTGGTTAAGATCTCAGATAAATTAAGATTCGTTCGAAATGGATAGATAAGAACACTAATGAATACAGACTACAGTATATCATGAATCAGTAAATATGTTCAAGAAAGATAATAAACCACAAATCGTTTTATATCAATGATATTGTGACGTTTGAGAACTGTTTTTTTTTACCGTTGCGTGCAACTATTACATACGACCAACGAACTAAACGACCACAAGAACGGGACATTTCTTTCTGTCTAAAAGAAAAATCCTAAGGTCGGTAAAGGACCAGTAAATGCTATTATATGATCACTGAAATATCATTTGTCTGATTGGCTAGTTTGAACAATAATTTATTATAAATCGGTTTTGGTCAGTATTGTCACAAAATTCCCACCGTCGAATCGTTGTCGTTCGAAAGATATGCGTGGTGAGCTATCGCACCCGAAACCGCGTTCACGTTTTAGAGTCACAAAACAGCATCCGAATATAATTAATTATAGTTATTTCTGGAGTGGGTTTATTAATTAGTTCCTGGTTTTCTTATTCTAATTAAGTGAACACTTATACACGGTTATACCTAACATTTTTTAAAAAAAGAATACTTCCAGCTAATGCCGGGCGACGATGGCATTGTTTTGTACCACACGGGTTTTGTGCAGTACTAGTAGTAGATGTCACTAATAACAATACCTTATAATAATAGCAACAGTAACATTAACTAAGATACATCTTATGTAGTTCCATTTCTAACTCTTTTTTAGTTATTCTAAAGGCGATACTCTAGATAGTCGACTAAAGTGGACCATGCTCTAGAGGTATTTATCATAATCAAAGATCAATATGATTGAATATATATAGTTATCATAAACACTTTAACAAAAAATAAATAAATAATAATTATCAATATTTTATATTTTTACTTTATATAATTACTGGAGAATTTTAATCAAAATAGACTATAGACTGTCGCAAAATCATTGGATTAATTAATCGGACTAACTGATCTCAGCTACACCCAAATGAGAAATACTAAATGGACATAAAATATATTTTTTTTCTTTTTTGTAAACACTTTTAAAATTTTGTGTAGATTATGGCAAAATATGATTACTTTTTTTTATCTTACGAGTATAAAGTCTTCGCCTAAAGTCCTTTCCCTTAGAAGTTAGAACGTACTTATATAAAAGCATGTCATAATAATTAAATTTCTTGTATATAAGATATGTTACAAAAATAAGATCTTCATTCTCGAAGAGTTTAGGTGTCGCTCTTTTATTCGTACCTAACAAGGAGTGACTTTTAGAGGGGGGTTTTGACTAAAAAGTGACTTATAGAGTTAGTAAGTAATGTAATATTCCCTTTGTTCGACCTAATATAGTATTTAGCGGAGCCTTATCTTTGTAAAAAATTTCTTATTTCCTTTTTGATCTTCTTTAATCTTTGGTTCGGTGTACTTAATCACACTTTCCGGAATATTTAAAGACTGCTTTTGATATGATACGTTTTAATTATATTTTAACTACAACGATTAATTAAAAAAAACTATTGATAAAGCTTAGTCCACAGGTACGTATAAAAAACAATATAAGCAAAATTGGAGGACCTGGTATATTGATATAAAGTTTAAAAGCTAATCCGCTTTTAACACACTGTTATTGTGTATCGTATACTTATTTAGACACAGAAAGGACAAAAATTCATATAATAAAATTGGCTAAATTTGAATTCTCTTTTCTTCTTCAATAACAACAAAACTATACAATGTATATTTTTATTTTTCGTTAGTTTTTCTATTTTCCATTTTTATGGGGTAGAGTGGGTTGGGATTAGGTCCTAATTGTAATCACTTGCATTGTTTTTTCAATGCCCCTACATCTTTAAACGTAGCTTTAAACAAGAGAAAATATCTAGACCTTTGTTTATTACTTTTAGGCTTTTAGCACATCAGAAGACATGTGTGTTGTTTCTATTTGAGTCACAGATACTTTTTTTGTGCTGTCAGATATTTTGGCTTGGTTATTATATTATATCTTCAAAAACTTTTAGTTCAACGGTTAAATTCTTAAAATCGCGTAGACATTGACAATTTTCGACTGTTGTCCTCACTCAGTTATGCTATTTTAAAATCAAGATAAACAACCAATTCGTATACGAAAACAATTCAACGTTTATTTATTCTTTCTTTTATATCAGAATTCCGAAACAGGCCGTATGATGATTTTTTTTTTTTTTTTAACGTTTGCAATTGTCAAATATAAGGTTGTATTTGAACTTTAATATGATATAGTCGGTGTTCTTTCACTAACGAAATTAACTAACTGCCTACACAAACACAGATGTATGATACAAGAAAACTGGCGAAACAATTGATCTAAGCATACAAAACCACGTATGTTAGTTGAACAAATTGGTGGGTAGAGGCGTAGAGCGTGTACCTATGTGACTATGTCAAACAAATCAAAATATCTTTTTTTGGATTCAGTCTATACTGGAAAATTAATTAATTACTACAACATAGTTATTTTGGTTCTTTTTATTAATAAAAAGAAACGAACATAACCTCCACATTGTTTCGTCTTTTTTCATAGAGAGAGAAGACAAAATAAGTTATGATTAAAGAAAGTGCGTAAAATAAGAGATAGAGACATTCACTACCTCACTTTCATTGATTCATGCACTCCTTTCATTTTAATAGCTCTCTTCCAATCAAATTTCTTTTTCTGTCCCACTCTCTCCATATCTCTTCTTCTTATTTTAACTATTTTTAAAAAATATTTTTATTCGACCGTCTTGTCCAATCAATGCATGTCGTTGAATATCTCTACTTACTTTAAGATTCCAAACTAAAGGAAAATAAAATAAAGGTATTCTTTTAAATTTAATAATCTATCTACTTAATAGTAATCCTGGATTGGCGGAGAATAAATATTTCTTTTACTTGTATTTTAGTTTTTTACAAGTAAATTAATCAGATCCTATACGCCTAAATAGTTAATACAATACAAGCCTACACTTGAAGCTTGCATATATTTGAGTCTCTCAAAAATAAGATATATAGCTTAACAAATAGACTTTTTTGGGTAAATATGGACAGTATTAAGTTTATATCCTGATTTAGACAAGTAACATCACTTTAGCACGGAAAAACCGAAAGTGAACAAAAGAATAAAAAGGCATTTTATGTATACTTTGTTTGATAATGCAAAATACCATTTTTTTTTTTAAATATCAAACAGTAAATAAGAAGGAGAAAAAGAAAAAAGAAAAAACAGAGCAAAAAGGCAGGCCTCCAACGGCTGAAAACTGCCGCCAAATGTACGATGCCGTTAATTAAAAGACACGTCATCGTTCAGAGCTTCCGACATAATAAGACACGTTGGAGAAAACGTGTCCGTCTCACCAAGAAAATGACCAACACGTGGCAAGGCGTGATTTTGTTTTGACGCGTTTCATAACGGTCAATCAAAAGCGCTTTAACCGACCGCACTCAATGAGTTGAAACTTCTGATTGCTTTAATTATTTGCTTAACGGAATCCTATAATTTGACCTCTCGATCTACACTATCCCATGTTATTATGTTGTAGTACTAATTAATTAACAAAAATAACAATTGTTATATTTATAACGTTTAACATTATGTTGTACAATATGTTTAATAAAAAAATATGCATATGTAATTTTTTTTTGTCTTAGTGTTAAGTAAGTTTCAGTCTGTATAGTAACACAACGACGATACATACTCATACTCAAAGTTTGATATTTTGATCACAGAGAAGAGTATTATTATAGAACTATACCTGGTTTTTGTATTAATTTCGTTAGGAGAACAAAAAAATCCGTTAGGAGTTTCAAGATTGGTCGAAGAGACGCGTATTTTCAAAAGTAATACTATGATATTTTTTTTTTCATGAAATTCGCAAAAAGCAAACACATGTTATTATTAATCAATGAAACAGATAGGTCACGTACTCACGTTAAGATATTCTGTCTACCTTTTATATGTGCAAAGATATTCTGTCTAATTTCCCGTCAATATTTAGTCTGTTTCACCTACCATTTGTGGTCAATTATTCTTTAACTACAAAAGGATGTTTTCGTAGAATATATACACACTGAAGGAAGTTTCTGAAATTTGATTTTAAGAGGAGGAACAAAAAAAGAAGAACTCAATTCCAATTTTGTTAGCTCCAAGCCTCGAAAAACGTTTGGTACGTTGGTTGATTGACATCTTCTAGAATTTACAGATAGTTCCAGAATCTATTTTTGGTTTTATTTGTTCAAGGAACGGTGGAGTATGAACTTATGATTGTATACGTACGTAGAACACTAGTACACGTAAATGGAACATGGAACCGATGTATCAGTAATAACATTAAAATTATTTTAAAAGCTCAATAAGTATTTTTGGTTCGGAAGTAAACATATTAATCTATTTTTGTTGGAATTCTCATACTAATTATGGCCCCCGCCAAAAATCAAAATATTTATACGTTTTTATTTGTAGTTAGTGAACACAGCACGAGATCGTTGTGGTGGTAACAACAAAATATATGAAAATGGACCCAAAAGTTAAATCCACACATAATAAATAATATTAAATTGGACTACAGTATGGAATTTCTTTCCGGGAGATACCAATGGGCTTAAATGGGCCAGGAATGGTGGAACCTCCTGGGCATACCTCTAAAGGAATTCAGACTTTTAAACCCATTTTTATACACTAAAGAAACCTTGGATCGTACGTAAAAAAGAGTTTTACCCGAATTAATTAACTATAATACTTTGTCGAGGAGAGATTGAATATGTATTTTATTACATACATGTTTAACAAATGTAAAAATTTTATGATCAAAAGGAACTCGTGTCACCAAGTCAAGTCAACTTTGCTCGTGTCTTTGTATGTACATTAAGTGCAAAAAGATAAATCAGAACAAAACATAAACCATATGTGTCATGTTACAGATGTTGTTCATTTTTGGGTAAACGAACCGTATGTGTCATGTTACAGATGTTGTTCATTTTTGGGTAAGTATACAAATGTTTGGAACTCGTTTTTTACTAACCATATTTTGATCATTTTTTGGGTAAGTTTAAAATGATCAAATTTTAGACCGCTGCACCAATGTGTTCAAGTGTTGCGATACGATATATCCATTTAAAGATATATATTACCCTTTTTCATGCAGTTTTTCTTACATCCCAATCACATAATGTAGGGATCTTGAAAACCACGCAATGGTAATAAAGTTACGTGTTAGAAGTAAACATTATTAAAAGTAAAAACACGTAAAAACATCATTAAAAGTAAAAACAACATAAACATTTATGAATTCACGACGAAGACGGTGGATTCTGTTGTTGACTAGTCATATATATATATTTTCTTTTTTCAACAATCAAGAATATATAATCGCCGAGATTTCAGAATAAAATATTTTAATAAATACTGGACAAGAACGAGAAAAACGAAATTTATACAAAAAAAGAAAATAAAAGAAATAGATAAAATCCTAACAAACCCAAAGATTCATGCAGCAGTAGGAGCAGGCAACGGACTTATTGGTTAGGTTATTTAACGAGTCTACGAACCAAAGTTGTTTGAAAAAAAAAAAAAAGTAAAACAAAAACATGGAACTGTAAAAGAAAAGGGAAGAAGAATATAATCGGGAAAATGGAATAAAAATAAAAGTGTGGTCGATTTCCTCACTTTATATTATTCGAATACGACGAATACGACCACATATCAATTTTACTTATACTCGAATTACATCGATACTAAACCAATACAAACTATGAGGCATTTTGAAAAATAAAAAGAAGATAGAGGGGCCACAAAGGATAATTAAAATCTAATATGTCCCTCACAGCAAAAAACAATAACATTTGTTCACTCTTATGAAAGAGTTAGCGTCATTGCAAGTAGAAAAGGCCAAAATAGAGAGCGGCCAAAACGGAAGCAGAAAAAACTCATCATTCCTTTCTTTTACTTCATCTCCTCCCTTCTTCGCTCATCGCCATAACCACACCACAGAGAAAGCTTCCTGTAATCGCAAACTCTAAAGTTTCCCCTTTGATGGGCTGATTATTACATTTGGACTCAACACCTGTTTATACAAATATCTACGAGATCAAGCTTTGCTTGCCTCTAATTTGGTGGAATTTCTTACAAAGGGTTTCAATTAAGAGTGTCACATTTTCGGATTTATCTCATCATCTTTCGTCAAAGTTTCGATATTTACGAATTTTTTTTTTTACTGAGAACTGCCGTTCTGTTTATTGGGAATCTGATCCAATGGCTGCGATAACTGAGATGCCCACTGATGTTGTCAACGATGTTCATGAAATTAGTGTCAATAGCGATGGCGAAAAGATCGTTGGCGACGGAATTGAGAAGAGCTCGATCACGGGTTCTAAAACTGAATCCGAGCTCGAACCCGAATCCCAGATAGATATGCAGAAGCTTGTGGCGATGTTCAAGAAACTGAACCCTTTGGCTAAGGAGTTTTTCCCTTCTTACTACAACCCGAAGAAGAACAATCAGATTGGTAAAGGCAGTCAATTTCTGTCCGCTGACGACTTTCCGGCCACGAAGAAGCATTCCGGTGAAGAACTTGATCCTGATGGCAAGAAGGATGACAATACCCGGAAGGTATATAATCGTGGATTTTATCTTATTTATGATCATATATATTTTGGATGATATAGCTGATGATGATTTCAATGTTTGTACTGTTGTAAAAAGCTGTAAACTTTGATTGAAGGGGTTTGTTTGATTGTGTTAAATTTTGATCTGTTTTTGATAACAGAGAAGAAACAATTATAGCCAAGGGAGGAGGAGGTTAACCGGAAGAATTTCTAAGGCTCAGAGAGAGGATAGTATTAGAAGAACAGTATATGTTTCTGACATTGACCAGAATGTAAGTTTGTTTCATGTCGTTTTAGGTTCTCAAAAAGAAATTAAAGTTAAATTTGCGTCGATGTTAATATAAATCTGCCTTGTGATTTAGGTGACTGAGGAAGGTCTTGCTGACTTGTTTAGTAACTGTGGACAAGTAAGATGATCCTTAACCTTTTAAATTGCTTGTTATGTCTTTCCCATGCATGGGTTTTGGACAATGTGATTAATTTAGACAAGTTTTTCAAGTCTGTTGGAAAAGTTGATTATGTGTTTATGTGCTAATTATAACTGCAGAGAATTGTTTTTATTTTTTATTTTATCTAAATGTTTAGATAATGTTTTGTGAAGTAACAGTGAGTTTTTCTTTTGTGAAGGTTGTTGATTGTCGAATCTGTGGGGATCCACATTCAGTTCTTCGATTTGCTTTTGTTGAGTTTGCTGATGACCGTAGGTTTTGGCTGATGGAATCTTGAAATGATTTTACAAAAAAAGTTTCAAGGTCACTCTTTTGACCACATAGTAAATTTGCTTCTACAGAGGGTGCACGGGAAGCTTTAAGCCTTGGTGGAACAATGCTAGGGTTCTACCCGGTGAGGGTCTTACCCTCCAAAACTGCTATTCTTCCAGTGAATCCCACGTTTCTTCCCAGGGTAAGAGAGCGAATGTTCCATTAACCAGTTTGGTTTTAAGTATTGAGTTTTGAATGAAGGTTGATATCTATCTACTATGTTGGTGTTGATTCAGTCAGAAGATGAAAGGGAGATGTGTACCAGGACAATCTATTGCACAAATATCGACAAGAAGGTAAGTGCTTGAACAATCTACAAAACGTATTTTATTGTGTTCTTTTTTTGTTGTCTGTAGTGTTACCTGGTTTTGAGATTCTTTTGTGTAACAACTGCAGGTTTCTCAAGCTGATGTGAGAAACTTCTTTGAGTCGGCATGTGGTGAGGTCAGAACAGAGCCTAGACCTGCTTGGTCTTCTGTCTCTCTCTTTCGAAGTTGTATAATTAAATTACCTCAGTTTTTTATTTTTAAATTTGTTTTCTAATATGCAAGGTCACTCGCCTGAGGCTTCTTGGCGATCAACTGCATTCAACTCGCATAGCTTTTGTTGAATTTGCTCTGGTGAGCTCTTCATCTATTTACTAAAGAATAATTGTTCTCCATGGATTTGGCTTAATACATTGCAAGTCTATTCCCTATTTTCCCTTTTTTTGGCTCTATTTGACGACTAGAAGTTTCTTGAGTTGTAATGTTTGATTACGGAAAACTGAAATATAATTTGACAGATTTGCTTCACATTGCCTTCACCTGCAAACTCAGAAACTTAACTTTGTTTTTCTTTTTGAACGAACAGGCAGATAGTGCGCTTAGGGCGCTCAATTGCAGCGGGATGGTCGTTGGATCCCAGCCAATAAGGTAAAATTTCATCGCTTCAGTGTCTGAAAAGGTTTCTTCTTTATTTCTGAATATCTCAATTGGATCAATATTTGGCACTAATTCTTTCCTCTTTTCAGGGTAAGTCCATCAAAGACACCAGTAAGGCCACGAATGACTCGACCACCGTCCACAAACTAGAACGAGACATCCAGAAGAAAGATGATTGCAAACATTTCCTTCAGTAACTTTTTGTTTTTCTTTCCGTTTTCCGGTTTATCTTTTACGTTTTAGAACAGTTATCTCCAGTTATGTTTTGTAGCTGGAAACACTAAGATCCTGCTTCTGAATCTGGAGTTCTTGTTAGGCTTTGTCTTTTCGACTGAGATACAGTACTTCCATCTGTTTCATCATCTTTCTCTAAAGGATTTTTTAGAGCATTTGCTTTTGAAAGTTCTTGGCTTTTCACAAGAGATCTTTTTATTGTTTGCTCTCAGTGCTGAAAAGGTCATTTTTTTTTTTTAGATAGAATAGAAGAAAAAAACTGAAACAATGTTGGAGGTCTCAGGAGAAAAGCTTTAATTCCCTATATATTAAAAGAGAATCATTTTTAAAGAATAACTTTAATTTTGTAAAATATTACAGTGGTGCTATTTTGCTGATGTGTTATCACTAGAATCATTTTCAGCAAAGTTATAAAAATAGATTTATGTTACTAGATTAATTATATGTTATGCCACTCATATTAATTTTGTTATACATTAGTTTATATCAATTATATTGATGATGATTCATCAAAATATTCTTTTTTTCTATTTCTTACCAAAAATATATCATATTAATTATTTCTTTAAATACTATATATTATTTCTTATCTTTATAGAAAAATAAATCATCACATCACTCATACTCATATAGTAATATATATATATACATATATATATATATATTTCTGTGTTATAATTCGAATTTCATAAAACAAATATAAATTACTCAAATGATTAATAAATAAAAATATGTTTTAAAAGACTAAAATTGAAAATAAGGATGTGTAGATAGATGATTCATAAATTAATATAAAAATACATAAATGATAAAAAAACAGGAAGATTAATTTAATAGATATTTTTAATTTATACAACAAAATTACTTGGTGAAAAATTAAAATAATTTTATAAGGATATTATATAATAATTTATTAAACTTTTTGATATTAAAAATATTTTTATTGAATCAAAAAGTTAAGAATGTATAAGTATTAACTCAGTTATATACAATTTTAGATAATTTATTAAAAATAATAAAAAAATATAATCTATTTTTATATAATTCTTACATATATTTAATATTTAAAATAAATTTTATATTAATTTTCTTTTCTTAAAAGTTAATATTCTTATGACTATAGTTTTTGCGAGTTAATCTAAATATGCATTTATATTCGTATAAGAAATATTAAAATCGATTATAAAATCTTATAACTAAATTTTATTTTTTAATATTTTAATACTCTCTATTTCAAAATATAAGTTGTTTTGCATCAAAGCACAAAGATTAAAAAGCAACTTTTCTTTTAAAAAAATAATATATAAATTAAATATAATTCAACAAATTATAAAAAACTAAAAAATATAATTGGGCACATAGTAGTCATAGGAAGTAGTAAGAAATATGAAAACGACTATATTGTGAAACAAAACAAAACTTTAAAAAAACTAATATTATGAAACAAAGAAAATAGTAAATTTTTATTATTATTATCATAACGTATTGGATACTTAATAATTTAATCAAACTATACCTCCTCTACTTTTTTTTTAATTCGAAGATCATATTATTAATCATGGGTTATAGAAAATATAAAGAGAGACTTCGTATTTCTATTGAGATTGCACATATATATTTAATTTTTAAACTAATTTATATTAAAATTAAATTATCCTAAAGTTCATAAAATAAACAAAAAAAAATTATTTTGTCAATATTACATCATAATATTACAAACAACTCATATACAATCAATTGTATTTTGTTATATGATTTTAAAATTATACTATATTAAATTAATAATTATTATTTTAACCCCGCACGGGTGCAGATTATTACCTAATGGTATAGTTAAAAAGTATGAATTGCAGTATCGTGTGCATCAAGTAAGGTCTCTAAAGTGTATACATGTTAGAACTTATAATCTTTTCCTCAAGAGAAGATCTCGCCGTCGATTTCCACATGTGGAATGTTCAATACCTTGAAGAGCTCTGTTTCTGCTTCCGTCAACAATGGACATGAGCTTATTCGGAGGCAGGACAAGGAAGGAGGAAGAAGATCTTCATCTATGGATATCCGTAGCTTATCACAGCCGTTGATCTCCAGCGTCTCTATAGCCTTTGTATCGTGAAACCCTTTATGATTCAGAGTCTCGAGATTCTCGAAACGGCTTATCCTCAGAGTAAAAAGACCTTTTGGCAGTAACCCTTCATCTGGAAACGATTCAACGTCTTCGTTCCCTCCTTCGATCTCCAGATTTCGAAGATTCTCCAGATCTCTCAACCCCCACTCGATCCTCGGCGTGAGCTTGTCGCATAGGTTGATGCACAGTGTTCGGAGATTACTCGGGAATCCCCCACCAGGGATCGTTTCGATTAGTGGGCATTTGATTATGAACAGCGACAACAGAGAAGTGAGCCCGAACAATTTCTCCGGCAATGCTCGGAGATTCTTGCAGTTTGAGAGTAACATCGAAGAGAGCTTCGGCGTTGGGAGTCCTCCTTGCGGGAGGATTTTCAGATTTGGGCAATCCCTAATTTCCAGCGACTCGAGTGCGATTCGATCGTCTCCGAGTCCGGCGTGAATCGAGAAAGTCGTGAAGCTTTCGCAATCCCTAATTGAGAGGCTTTTGAGTTTGGGAAACAGCGATAGAGGGAAGCAGAGGAGATTGCTGCAGCTACTTCCGATGAAGAGGTATTCAAGCTGCGAGTAGCTCCGCGTTGGCTGCAAGCTCTCTGCGAAATCTAGACTCTTGCAGTCTCTTACGTATAGGGTTTTCAATGTGGTTGGAGGGTGGCTCCCAGGGAAAGATTCCAGAGATGGACAAGAAACGATGATGAGTTCGTGGAGATTCGGGTAGCTCTCGGATAGGCTCTCCGGGAGAGAAGTTAGCCCGTCGCAGCTGTCGATGTGGAGTGACTGCAGATTCTGGGGAAGCTCCATGAGGTGAGAGATCTCTGTCACTTTCAGAAATTCCATGTCTGTTTCATCATCATTTTCTGAGGGCCTTCTTTCACTTGACGATGGACTCTGATCAGACGGCTTTACGGATTGCAGGTAACGGTAGCTTCTACTACGTCCAGGAAAATCAGAAGCTTCATTCTTGGGATCTGGAAGATTTGATGATCTTGACATATATGGACTTAACGTCGTTAACGAGCTATGTCTATCCGACATATATCCTGAGTATCTTGCCGAGATCACAGCAGGTTCTTCGATATTCTGATGTGAGCTTTCAAGCTGAGTTTCGTATTGCTCCAGACTCTCTGTTTGTGACAGTGGGCGGTCCTTTGGCAAAGATGACAGGCTTAACATCGAAGTTGCATCAGTGTCATCATTGCTTTGACTACTTGAAGCTAAACCTGGTTGAGCACTCGTACTCGCACCCAAATGTGGATTCTCTGTTGGGGAAGACACTTCACTTCTGCTCATAGAGGGAGTGCTGGCTGGAATATCTTCTTCTCCTGAAACTAGTCTTAGTGGGCAATCAGAGATGGTGACTTCAGTGGAAGAAGAGAATCCTTCTGGAAACTTTTTTGTTAAGAGGGGGCATCTTTGTATTATGAGTTTTTGGAGGCAAGGAAAGATCCCACCTTCTTGTTCCGGACAAATCCACTCTTCCCATCTCAGCATGGCATAGAACTTGAGAGTTTGCAAGGATTGAAACGGGACAAAGCTGGAGTTGTTCTCACCGAAGAAGAAGTCTAAACCAACCTTCTGCAGAATGTTAAATTTTTCAATGCTTAGGTACTTGAGTGAAGGCAACTGCCCCAGGGGAGGCAGTGTTATGCAGAGGTTGCAGCTGCTGAGAGTGACAGATGCAATACCGGAGAATGAAAAATCACCCAACCACTTAGGAAATCCTGCACCCTGATAGGACTCAATGCAGAACGTTTTCAAGTGTGGATGAGGTTCAAGCATCTTCAGGACCTCTTTCTGGTCGCAGGTCAATGCATTAAAACTACCAGGGACAAAGCTAGAAGCTCTCACAGTCCACTTCAGGATTAACCCATCAAGAAATAGTTTCCTTTTCATGCCAGCGTCTTTTGCTTCTGAGGCGAAGGCCACGTTTTGTAGCTCAGAGATGCGAAGTGTCCCTCGGAGATTGGAAAGTTCTTTGAGCTCATGCAGTCCGGCACCGCTCAGTCTTCCTACAACAAAATTAGATAACTTCTGCAAGCTTCTCAGCTTTCTTATTCCTGGCGGCATCTCTACCAAGGGAGTGCCAACAAGGTCGAGGAGGCGTAAGTTGATGAGTTCGGCTATGCTTGTTGGCAGGCTTGTGAGGTCACTGCAATTTGACAATAACAGTGTCTGCAAATTAAAGAGGTTACACACAAACTCTGGGAGCTCTTTTATCTTGGTGCTTGACAGATCGAGATACCGTAACTGCTTCAAACCCTTCAATGATTTAGGCAAGTTGGTTATCTGGTAATGAGACAAGCTAAGAATTCGCAAGCGGCTCATTGCCTGAAGCAAAGGACTTAAAACTTTCTCTGTTAGTTGGAGAGATTCAAGACCCGTTGGAACGTTGAACGGAAGGATGGTTCTTAGAAACTCAGCTCCAGAGATGGACTTGAAAGCCACTGAAGCATCACACTGGCTTCTAGAAAATGAAAAATGCCGAGCCATACTTGGTATCTCCGGAATTTTGTCATCGTCCAGTCTGAAGCAAAAATCTCCTGAAACAGCTTTAGCCAAATCATTCATGAGATCGTGCATCACAAAGCTTGTCATAGTGATGTCCACTCTCTGGAAAAAAGATCGAGCAACTAAATCGTCAAGGTAATCGTAACCAATCTCCTCCAATCTTTTGTTGCTCCTTGGTTGGTATAAGAGGTCTATTGCCATCCATAGAAGCACTAATTCTTCCCTATCGAAGACATAACCCTTGGGGAATATTGAGCAGAGGGCAAAGCATCGCTTAAGTTGAGGAGGAAGAGAGTCATAGCTCAGTTTAAGAACTGGAAGGATACTGTTGGTGTAGGTCGAGAAGTTCTTTGATAGAGCATACCAGTCGTCAGGATTTGGCTTTGGTCGGAGATGAGTTGCGATGGCTCTCGCAGTTAATGGCAAGCCCTTACACTGTTCTGCTATCCTTTTGCCAACTCCTTCTAGCTCAGAGCCCACTGATATATTTCCAAAAGCAGTTCTAGAGATCAGCTCCCAGCATTCCTCATTAGTCATCAGTTTCACTGGGTAGACTTTTTCAGCCTGTGCAACTGTGGAGACAATTGCACTTCGAGTGGTTATAACGATCTTGCTTCCTTCCTTCGAATCAGTAAAGGCAACCTGGAAAGTTTCCCATTCTGTACTACTTTCAGACCAAAAATCATCCAGAACGAGTAAAAATCTCTTCCCTGATAGTGTTTTCTTCAGCTGAACTTGAAGTGAAGGTAGATCCTCAGTATTAACCGCACTTGAAGTGATCTCCTGCAGGACGGCTTTTGTAACCGTGAAGACATTAAAGTGTAACCCAGCAGAGATCCATATTTTAAGATCAAAATGTTCGGTCACACTGTTATCGTTAAAAACTATCTCTGTCAAGGTAGTCTTTCCAACCCCTGGCATGCCCACTATGGAGATCACAGCTGGTTTCGTAGTTCCTATTTCATCGTCAGAAAGCAGCAGATTAACTAACGCTAGCTTATCTTCTACTCGCCCAACCACTCTGCCTTGTGGAAGATCATCAGGTCTTGTCCGTGATGCTTGCCTCCATTGTGGTTCTCGAAGCTCACTATATTCTTTCAGTCCAAGAATTTCTATGTGTTTCACATGGTGTTCCAGTAGTCTAACTACTTTTTCCATCTTTGGTTCTATCTTTTTCTGGATGGCTTCACGACCAGCCATAAGATTCTGGAATAGTCCTCCGAATCCTCCTGCTTCAGCTACTACTCTTCTTTTCAAAGCTTCTGTCAGTAACTCGTCAAGAATATCTTCTGCTTGGAAGAAAGCATCTGTGAGTCCTGTAAGCCAATGTTTTACCTCCCGGACATGTTCTGCTCTCTGTTCAGCATCCGCAAGCACCAGGTTTGCAGTCACCAAAGCAGCCTTCAATCTCTTCAGCAATGCACTAGAAGACTTTCCTTTACATACTTCGACCAATTCTTGAGAAGTATTAATCCGCCCCACCATAACGCTAGCACAATTTGATAAATAGGAGTTCGTCATGGTTGACAGCGTAACTTGTTGGATCCAAGGAGATGCAACAAGTTACCAAATAAGCAAGCGGAAAAGGTTTGTTGACTTGCTCTTCTTTTATGCAATTCTTCAGCTGGCCTGCAGCAAGTGACAATAATGTCAAGATTTTGGAGATTTTCTTCTTCCATTTGATCACGAGATTCATCAGTTTGCAGACATTGTGCCTTAAAGCTGTGAATCTACATCTCCATTTTCTAAATGGTTATTACAACTTATTTGCAGTGGTTATGGAGCATTCAACGAGTCACATTCAAGAAAAAAGAAGACAAATTAAGGAAGAAGTAGGGTGAATCTGACCTGCAGTATGAAGTTCTATCTCTCTCTTGTGTTGTCTTCTTCCTCTTCCCTATTTCCAAATATTTGTTTGAAGTAGAATTTTTTAAAGCTTCTTCGTATTCTTCTTCTTCCGTTTTCTCTTATGTTTTGCCTTGTGTCTGGATTTTAGGATCTACGTGCAGCATTTAGGTCAGACGAGGAAGCCAAAAAGGGTTTGTCTGCATAATATTCAATGTTCTATGTTCCTAAGAAGGTTCAGGGGAAGAAAAGATCCTGCCAATGTCTCGGTCCAATCAATAAATACCATATGACGTAAGTTTTCTTGTATATTACACCATCTCTTTTTCTATCGTCTCTAATTGATGTGAATTATCTGTAAAGGATTTGACAGATGGTACTGTAAATTCGAAATAAAATTCTTTTTCTCATAAGGTTTGTTGGGTCATGATGTTTAGCATAAGTTATAAGTTTAGTCCTTTAAATCTACATGTCTAATCTGGGTTGTGCTTTCAGAAAGACATTGTAGACACGCCTTAACTCTATAGAAGACAAAAAACATTTAAATGTCTAATCAAACATTTACGAAGACTCCAACGTTGTACATCCGTTGATTTAACTCCATGGTTTTGGATTTGTGTGTGTTACCTTGTAAGATTGACTTTGTCTCAGTTTGTAGACCAAGAGAATTTTAAGACTTTTCGTGCCAGCTCATGAGGGAATCATTATAGAATTTAATATTTTGTTCGTTTGTAGAAGATGCACTTTGTAAATTTGAAGGTCACCTTTTTACCTATTATTAAATTGATATATGTAGCTTATCAGAAAATTTGAGAGTATTTTCTCAAGTCAATTCGACGAACTCCTCTGCTATTTTAATCTAAGTAATTTGACTAATTCATGAATTCTTTTCAGGCTATCTTCAAGTTTCTGAAAATGCAGGCAACTTCCAGTCATTTTCGTGGTAGTTTCACTTGGTGATTGTAGAATTTACTTCGGTGGCATGATTCATGCTGTGTTTGATCAAGTCAACTTTAACAACTTCGCGGGGAAATACAGCTTAGTTAAGGTTAATTTCGCTGATTTTTCCTACCAAACTGTTATGACCACTTGCCTTGTAATTTCCTACCAATTGGAATCTTTGATTTTGAGAGTGTATTGCTCCGATTTTTTTGAGAAGGATAAAACTGAAGAACTAAATAGCCTACTATGAATTTATTCCCCCCTGAGAAATAAATCTCCAACTTCTTTGATTTCGTCTCTTGTTTGTCTAGTTTTTGCAGAGGGCTTTGCGTGTGCGAAGACAGAGGAGATGATCGGAGGAGAGATGGTTCTCTCAGCCTTTTTACAAGCTCTATTCCAGACGCTGATGTCTGGTTCTTTCAAGACTTTCTTCAAGAGGCGAGAACTGAACGAGAATGTACTAGAGAGGCTCAACACTGCGTTGTTGACAATAAGTGCGGTGCTGATTGATGCGGAGGAGAAGCAGATTACAAACCCAGTGGTGGAAAAATGGGTCAACGAGCTGAAAGATGTTGTATACCATGCTGAGGATGCTCTTGATGATATTGCTACAGAAGCTCTTCGTCTCAACATAGGAGCTGAATCTTCTTCTTTCAACAGGCTGAGACAACTTCGTGGCAGAATGTCCCTCGGAGATTTTCTTGACGGGAACAGTGACCATTTGGAGACCAGGCTTGAGAAGGTCACAATGAGGCTCGAGCGTTTAGCCTCACAAAGAAATATCTTGGGTTTGAAAGAGATATCTGCAATGCTACCCAAACAAAGGTTGCCAACGACATCTCTTGTGGATGAATCTGAAGTGTTTGGTAGAGATGATGATAAAGATGAGATCATGAGATTCTTGATTCCTGATAACGGAGATGATAGCGGGATAACCGTTGTAGCTATTGTTGGAATCGGAGGAATTGGAAAAACTACACTTTCCCAGCTCCTATACAATGATCAGCGTGTTCAAAGTCATTTTGGGACTAGAGTCTGGGCTCATGTCTCAGAGGAGTTTGACGTTTTTAAGATCACCAAAAAGGTCTATGAATCCGTTACTTCCCGACCTTGCGACTTCACTGACCTGGATGTACTTCAAGTCAAATTGAAGGAGAGGTTAATAGGCTTACCGTTTCTGCTTGTTCTAGATGATCTGTGGAATGAAATTTCTTCGGATTGGGATCTTCTACGGCAACCCTTCATATCTGCTGCTCCAGGGAGCCGAATTCTTGTGACCACACGGAGCCAACGTGTTGCATCCATCATGCGTTCAGTCCATGTACACAACCTTCAGCCATTATCTGATGGAGATTGCTGGTCGTTGTTTATGAAAAATGTATTTCCTAATCAAGATCCGTGCCTAGATCAAGAAATTGGTGATCTTGCGGAAAGGATAGTGCACAAGTGCCACGGCCTGCCTTTGGCTGTGAAAACACTTGGTGGTGTTTTACGGTTTGAACGTAAAGTCGTAGTAGAATGGGAGAGAGTTCTAAGCAGCAGAATTTGGGATCTTCCAGCTGATAAGAGTAATCTACTTCCAGTTTTAAGGGTAAGCTACTATTATCTCCCAGCTCACTTGAAACGATGTTTTGCCTACTGCTCGATATTTCCCAAAGGGCATGCGTTTGAGAAGGAAAAGGTAGTTCTTATGTGGATGGCTGAAGGTTTCTTACAGCAGACGAGAAGCAGTAAGAATCTAGAAGAGCTTGGGGATGAGTACTTTTCAGAACTAGAATCAAGGTCGCTTTTTCAAAAGACCAAGACGAGATATTCGATGCATGATTTTGTCAATGAGCTTTCTCAGTTTGCTTCAGGAGAGTTCAGCTCCAAGTTTGAAGATGGCTGCAAACATGAGATTTCTGGAAAGACCAGATATCTATCCTACCTGCGAGATAACTATGGTGAGCCTATGAGGTTTGAAGCTCTTCGCGAGGCCAAGTTTCTCAGAACGTTTCTACCGCTCAGTCTCACAAATTCTTCACGGTCATGCTGCTTAGATACAATGGTCAGCGACAAGTTACTTCCAACACTTACCCGCTTGCGTGTTTTGTCTTTGTCACATTACAAGATCGCAAAGCTGCCGCCAGATTTTTTCAGGAACTTGAGCCACACCCGGTTTTTGGATCTCTCTCGCACTGAACTCGAGAAACTTCCAAAATCTCTTTGTTATATGTATAACCTCCAAACACTTCTTTTGGCCTACTGTTCCAGTCTGAAGGAGCTGCCTACAGACATCTGCAACCTCATCAATCTACGGTATCTTGATCTTATTGGGACGAAGCTGAAACAAATGCCACGAAGATTTGGTAGATTGAAGAGCCTCCAGACTCTTACAACTTTTTTCGTGACTGCTAGTGATGGGGCAAGGATTTGTGAACTTGGAGAACTCAACGAACTTCATGGCAAACTTAGATTACTCGAGCTACAACGAGTTGTGGATGTTGCTGATGCTGCAGGAGCAAATTTAAAGAGCAAGAAACATCTGAAGGAGATAGATTTTGTCTGGAGAACTGGATACAGTAGCTCAGAGGGCAACACAAATCCTCACAGGACGCAAAATGAAGCTGAAGTCTTTGAGAAGTTACAGCCACATCGTCATATCGAGAAACTCACCATTGAGAGATACAACGGAGGAAGGTTTCCAGATTGGCTGAGTGATTCTTCGTTCTCTAGAGTTGTGTGCATACGCCTCAGCGAATGTCAAAACTGTTCCTCCTTGCCATCTCTTGGTCAACTACCAGGTCTCAAAGAGCTTCACATTTCAGGAATGGTTGGACTGATAAGCATTGATTCAGGTTTCTACTTCAGGAAATTCTCGCCGCGTGATAGAGAACAACAGCCGTTTAAGTCGCTTGAAACGCTGCGATTTGATAACCTGCCAAATTGGGAAGAGTGGTCAGACATAAGGTTCACAAGAGGAAACTTATTTCCTTCTCTCAAGAAACTTTCAATACTGAAATGTCCAGAGCTTACCGGAAATCTACCAACCTTTCCTTCTCTGATATCTCTTCACATCCATAAGTGCAGGCTCTTCGATTTCCAGCCAGACCACCATGAGTACAGAGAGCTTCAAAGGCTAAGCATAAAAAACAGCTGTGACTCTCTCGTTACATTTCCTTTAGGCCATTTAGCCAACCTCAAAGAGCTTGAAATCGATCGCTGCACATCTCTGTACTCTCTTCAGCTCTCAAACGAGCAATTGTTTGGTCCCAATGCTCTAAGAAACCTGAGAATCAACGACTGTCAGAATCTACAGCTTCTTCCAGAGCTAAGCTCCCTGTCTCAGGTCACGATCTCGAACTGCAGGAATCTCAGACAGCCAATGGAGAAACAGCCACAGTATCATCATCATCAGTTTCATCTTCCAAGAATAAGCGTTTCAAGTTCACCAATGTCACATGGTTCACACAGGTCATATGATTCTCGTTCATCCTCAAGACATGAATAAAAACCTGATTCGCTCGCATCAATCAAAGACCTTTTTCTTTGTCTCATTTGTAAGTGGCTTTTTTCTCTTTTCTTTAGTTGTGTCTGTATATTCGAAGTGGATTTCCCTGTTCTCCGTTATGTATCAAAAAGACAAAGACAAATCCCCTGTTCTCCGCAACTTCACAAAAAGGGGATTTTACGACTTAAAGTAAAATCTTGACGCTTATTCATCAAACATAGAAAATATAAGGGTACATATTGTAATTAAGAAAACATAAGAGTAACAGCTTGTCAAAATCCTTAGTGGGTATAGCCTTACACGTATAGCCAAGCAGACCTTGTTCTTATCCTACCCAACCTTCTCATTTTACCGGCGCCGGAAAATCCCTCCGAGCCGAAAGGCTACGGGCTTATGACTCATCGGTCGAAAATGATCCGATTTTCTCTCTGCCGTCGCCTGTGAAGGAAGCCTTAGAAACCAATCTATTGGTAAAAATTTCGAGCTCTGCATTTTGCTTCCGCTGGAGAAGAATACAATTTACCGCTGAGAATGCGACATTGTGAAGCAGAGCCTTAATAGACATAAAGTTTGAAGCTTTATTAGGACAGCAATTCGTCTTTAATAAAAATCTCAGATTTGAAACTGTTATGAGAATTATCATTCTGTTTTGATGAGTTCGCTTCTCTCAGTCAGAAGAGTGGTGATTTGTGCTTCTCTGCTTTGCGTTAAAGTGGATGCTCAGTCTCTGATTCTACGGCCATCGATGATGATATGGGGAAACCCAAATCTTGGTGATCCTGATCGAAATGTCGGTTAAGAAACATAACTGCCAACTGAGAAGAGTGGTTAAAACCATCCCGGAAACTACACCTTACTCTGTATCTCTGTTTCTGTGTGTCGATGATCCTGCAGCTCTTTCTCTTCAGGTTCATCTCTGAACCAGACCTTAGTCTCTTTCTCTGGTTCTATCTGTGGTGCATCTGAGCTCATGTTTAATGCATCCTCGAAATTCATTCCAGAATCTGAAGCCTGAGATTGGCTGCTTATAGAGTAATATAGAGAACTTAGGAAGAGGTATTGATGTTCTGAAACTTGACAATGCAGAGTAATCCCCGTTTGGGATTTCTCAAGAAATCACAGAAGGAAACTCAAGGTACAAGCTCTTCTTTTACTTTATAATCCGTAGTTATAGTAAATCTGAGATCTTGCATTTTAAATGGTACCCCATAATATACAGTTTCCTTCATCGAAGAAGAGGTGTACAATCTTAGTTTGGCTGTGTTTGTAGTTCTTAAGAAATAAGACAGACACTAGAGCGACACTAGTCATGCCTTAGGGTAACCATGAAGCAACAGATATAACCCACAAAAGACTACTTTTTTCTTTTTCTGTAATTGAAGTCATTAAGTGACCGTACAGTCTAAAGACCTAAAACATAATGGATATTGTCTCCAAATCATCTTCCCCGTCTATTATGTCATTCAACTTTGTGAAACTGAGGTTAAGGATCCCTTGGATCTCGTTGTCAAAATGATAAGAGATCCCGAGGCTAATAAGCAAATGGATGAGACGAATCTTCTCTTTGTCGCTGCTGTGAGAAGTCATGAGCATGTCTTTTACCAGCGGCTTCATAATATCAATCTCTTCTTCTAGCTCATCAAGTTCCTAAAACAAGTTACAAAATGGCTGGTCAAGAATCATGATTTCTGCAACAAGATACGTGACAGGGTCATATCCACTTACAGCACCGTCGAGGGGAACATAGAGGAAGTGATCTCCCCAAAGAGAGGGAGAAAAATGCGTCCGAGGACGAACACTCTCAAGATCGTCACTATTTCAACTATTTGTAGTAGCATTAACACAGAGCGAGACGTGTTTCATGGGTTTCAGAGAAAGAGTGTGGTTGGGAAGCAACCGGTGAGGAAAGAGAGCGAGGCTGGTCTTACAACAGAGAGGGGCTTGGGGAAGGTGAGAGAAAGTTCTGAGACCAAAACCCATTCTTGTTTGCTTAAGTCACAGTCAAGAGAGATAGATATATTCTGCTTGAAGTACTCTGTTCTGGTGTTCGGCTATCTCAGATGTGTTCTTATTATATTTTGTCAAAAAGGTACAGACTTATATAACAAAATAAAATGCCAATTGATGGAAATATTTTACCTATATAAACTATGCTCTTATGATCCATGTGGAACAAAACCCATTTTTAGATGCAATACGCCAATATGAACCTCGGATCAACTAAGTTTTATTACAATGTGAATTTTTTTCTATTACAGTATTACTGAATTAACTTTACCTAAACTTTACTTAATAAATTATGAAAATCAAATAAATGAGACCAACAAAAAACTTATAAAATATCTTATAGAATAACAGAGGAAGTAGTATTAAACATGTAACGTCTCTCACTTAGTTTTACAAAGTTAGAGATCGAGTTTATTGGTGAGCCTTAACACTCAATGAATGATATTATCTTTAACATCGGGGGAAATTGTCAATACACATGCATGTAAAAGAAATCTTAAAAATTCAAAACCACAAGTAGGAAATAAATTATAGGATTTGAAAGTGTTCAAAGGGGGATTGGTTGGAGGAACAAAGACGCAAGAAGATCTTTGAACTGTTGATCGGGTTGGCCAAATCCATCACCATTCTTGTAATACAAATCGATCACGCGTGCAATGTTAACAAGTCGCACTAGAATCTGTCGTGGCACAGCTTTCGACGTCATGAACTCCTCCATCATTATCTTATAATTCTCTCTTTCCATCTTCGTCAATTCTTCAATTGCCGCTTCTTTGGAAACACCATGTTGCTTCATGTAACAGTGGACACCATTGGCCACCTCTCCTCTGGCCACCTCTTGCTGTTCATTATATATATATAAAAAGAAGTATGAGTTTGTATAATTAATCAGGGGGCTAAATCTGTATGCATACCTCGTACGTGACAATGTCATTGCTTAGACGAAACACAGCATTTATAGCTTGAAGGATTTTGGGTTTGGAGTAGAACCACTCATTCAGTTGCTCCTGCTCACAATCGTCCATGGCTATAAAGCTGTAGGCTGCAAAGTCAGTCATTGCAGCCGCGGGAATCCCATTCTCTATGTAATCCTCAAAACTCTGAACGTGACTTGCGCGTGCCCATTTTGCTATCGTTAGATACAATTTCGTGAGACTCTTAGTCTGCAAGGATCACTGCCAATTAGATCAATGGGTTAAATGGTGTTCTACTACGCACTTGAGTTCGATTACCTCATCTATTGTTAGTTGCAATCTACCAAGTTTTCCTCGAGCTCTCATTTCCCGATCAATATCTTCCACAGTTTCAAGAACATTTCGATAGATGATTCGCATCTAGCTTGGTAGTTCTTCAACGGCACTAAGATCACACCTGGGCATTTCTTTCCTTTGTCAACTTAATCGAAGAAAGCACACACACATATATATATATATATATATATATTAGATGATGCATCTTGCATAATATCTTGGCATGTATGCTTGTAGATCAGAAGACTTTTACATACATACATACCTTTGGAAAGCTTCGTGAAGACTTAAAGACTCAGGAAGAGTGGCATATGCATCAAATGTATCATCCACAACGGTCAAGATCATTGTAAGTTTCGCCACAATAATTCTCCCAGGTGAATAGCGTGGCTCGAAATATATTCCTAGCCCGCCAAGATAGACCTCCACATTTCGGTCCCTTATGTATGGTAGCTTATGCGCCACGTCTAGCTCCTTCCACCACCTGTAACCATCAATTAATTTACATGATAATTAAGAACCAACATTAGCAATGAAGAATCCTTAATATATACACACACCGATTTGAATGGCAAACCGTGATTACTTTGTGACAATTTTAAGCTCTTTGACGTAATGCATCTGGCAAAAGTTGAAGTTGAGCTTGGCAAACTTAAGGATCGTCTCATCGTGGCCTTCTTCTTGGTCGTAGAAAGAGATGTACTGCCTTGCCACTAGTATCTCTATGCTATGATATCGAGCTCTATACAATGCGTTTTGTATATGTTTAAAGAGATTGTCGCTTGTTTCTTGGCTTGTCAAGGACTCCAAGTGATACCGAGTGAAACTTATGGCTTCGTCCATTATGTCTTCAGATGGTGTCCCGAGATGCGCTGCTTCGTACAACTGTAGCATCCCTCTAGCATCCTTTGCTAGACTTTGCTTCAACTTCCCATCTTCACCTTTGAATCGATCAAACACATCTATGCCAAACCGATATATATGTAAAATGTTATTCGTATAAATATGAGTGCGAAAACTGATTAAAAAACACATTTAAAGTTGTTAAATTACCGCAAGACATCTTGTGTCCGTATAGTCTGAAAACTTCAAACATGATAGCAATTGTTTCAAGATCATCTTCTTCAGAAATTATGCCGTCCAACTTTCGGAAAGCTTGGTGTAGAATCTCTTCTATTTCGCTCTCAAAATAATGAGCGATAGCGAGGCTGATAAGCAAATGGATAAGACGAATCCTATCCTTGTCGCTACTGTGAGGAGACACAAGCATGTCTCTCACTTTAGGCCTCATCACAGTCTCAATTTCTCGCTCAAGAGCTTCAAATTCCTACATCGATAACAATATGGCTTCGTTAAATAAATCAACGAGACTGATCACGAAACACATCAGATCATCAGGTGTGCTCTTACAGAGTCATGGACGGGAACAGAGAGGAAGTGATCTCCCCAAAAAGATGGAGAAAAGTAGGTCAATGGACGAGTACTCTCGAGATCGCCACTACTCTCAGCTTTAACACATAACAAGTCGTGTTTTGAGGGTTTCTTGGAGGGAAAGGTATTGTTTTGAAGCAAACGGCGAGGAAAGAGAGAGAGGGCGAGGTTGGTTTTAAGAGAGAGAGGGGGTTTGTGAACGTTAGGGAGAGTCTTAGGGCCAAAACATATTCTTGATGCTTCCATGTTTAGACAAAAAAAACTCTACTCTGTTTTTGTGGTAAGATGTCTGGTTTACTTCGCCTTTTTCTCTGCTCTCTTTTAATAGATCTGGAAAATGCCTAACTCTAAAAGCATCTCCATCGTATAACTCTCTCAACTTACATATTCTATCTATATTTTATTAATATAGTCTAATAATTTAATTAATTTTAAATATAAATAGATTGAACATATGATGAGATACATTTTTTAAAAGTTTTCAAAAGAGATGTCTCTCCACCTCTCTATTTTTTTCTTACTATTATTATTATTATTATTATTATTACTATTATTATTATTATTTTTAATTTTTAGAGTCATCGATAGAGATGCTCTAACATATTTCAATTTTTTTAGGATTGATTCTCTAAAAGCATCTCCATCTGCTATGAATAATTGTAGCAAATAGCAATTATCAAAACCAATGCATGATTTTGTCATGCAACATAATTAATTAGTCTTTACTACCTTCATTCGCACGTCTTACCCTTTCTTTACCAACCAACAAAAAAAGTCAATGGCCAATGTCTTTTTTTTTTTTTTTTTTTTTTTACGTAAGTATGTAAAGCATCACAAACTGCTGCACCTTTTCTGATTTACGTTGGTTTACTCTGTTTTTGATGAAGTGGTTTTTTTTGTTTTGTTCCTCTTGATAATAATAATAATAATAATCTGTTTTACGCTAATACGCTCAAGGGCTCTACTTTGGTTAAAGTCTTCTGTTTTTTTGTTGAATAATTTCTGTATTGTTTGATTTCGTATTGCAGAAGCTTTCTATGCTGCACTCTGTTATTACACAGGTCATGGGAAAATTCTCAAATAGTGCTTCAAGTCAACTTGCCAAAAAAAAAATATGGGGATTGTTTTTGCTTTACAAATAATACACAAACTATTAAGAAGTTCCTATTTAAAGAGGAATCATGCAGGCATGTTTTACAAATCTTGAAGCTAATAAAACCAAAATAAAAATATGAATCTTGGGGATCCAAGTGTCCAACGTTGGAAACTATAGCCAAATAGGTTGATATCATTATTGATTAATTTCGCATACATGTTTATGATCAGATACAATTATATAACACATGAGATGTAAATAAAAGCAAATAGAAGCTAACTCGTAAATTTATATATCCTGAACAAGAACAACTATATATAGTGTGGTACTTGGTGAGGTGTTTAAGCTCTTGGAAGTAATGCATCTGGCAGAAGTTGAAGCTGAGCTTCGAAAACTTGAGTAGCATCTCGTCGTGCTCTTCTTCTTGATCGTAGAAAGAGATGTAATTTCTTATGGATATATAGTATATCCATGTTTTGATATCGAGCTCTATACAACGAGTTGACAAAGAAAAATGCAGGTGCTCTGTTTTTTGGCTGAAGTACTCTGTTTCTCGAAAGAAGTGTTTGACCAATTAGAAAATACTACTAACACAAGAAATTAATCTGTGACGACACGTTTGTAACATTAACCGTAGTCATTATTAATCAATAAACACATGCTAAAAAACAGAAACCATGCATATATAATAACTAACAGTTTGTTGGCACATCTTATTCAATGTTTCCTAAAAGTCAATGGTCGATGAGACGAGTTTTAATTTCCAAACGGGGGAATATGTCAGACTTATCGCTTAATGGGAAATCCACATCATCACGTTCTTATTATAAACATATAACTTCTCTCAATTAGTATTAGGGTTTGTACACATGAGAAGCGGGAAAAATAGAAGAAGAGGTAGTTTAGGAAACGCAATTAACCTTTTGGTCCTTTTTCCTTTCTTTTTATTTATATAACAAGAACATGAAAAAAAGGAATTGAAAAACATTTTAGTTTGAAATAAACAAGATGAGAGATCGAGCTCAAGAATCAGTTGTTTCTGTAGGCAATGTAGCTGGCCAGAGCTACTAGAGGTGCCGCCTTAACCGGATCAAACCCTAGTAGCTGTTCCTCTGCTTCTTTGCTTAATTTCGCCGCAAGTAACCTCGATTTCTCCAAACCAATCAACCTCGGATACGTAAGTTTTCCGGCGACAACGTCTTTTCCGGCGCTCTTGCCCAATTCTTCAGTAGATTTCGTTACGTCGAGAATATCGTCAACCACCTGGAACAACAGCCCAATACATCTTGCATACTTTCTGAGCTTTTCCACCTCTTCCTCTGTTCCACCTCCCATTATGGCTCCTAAAACCGCCGCTGCCTCCAACAACGCCGCCGTTTTGTGGAGGTGGATGAACTCTAGACGCTCCAATCCGACGTCGTCTGGATTCAATCCTTCGCTTCTTAGGTCAATCACTTGCCCAGCCACTAGCCCTTTCGTCCCTATGGCCTTTGCGAGCTCAATCACAGCACGGATCATCCTCTCAGGGGGAACCAACCCACTCGACACGACCGTCATGTGCTCAAACGCCAAAGCAAGAAGCGCATCACCCGCCAAAACCGCCATGTCTTCTCCAAACACCTTGTTTGAGCAAAAATTGTTTCAACAATAGTGAGCATACATTTAACAACAAACGAAATGATTTGACAACGTACCTTGTGGTTGGTGGGTTTGCCTCTTCGGAGTTCTGCATCGTCCATACAGGGAAGGTCGTCATGAATAAGAGAACTCGTGTGGATCATCTCCACCGCGCAAGCGGCTGACATGGCAATATCCTCGTCGCCACCTACGAGCTCGCAGGCAGCAATGCAGAGGAGAGGCCTCACACGTTTTCCGCCCGCTAGCAATGAGTTCCGCACCGCCTCCTGGATCGTGAGGGGTTTCAGAAGCGGTACAGAAACGTCAAGAGCAGCGCTTACAGATTCGGCTTTACGGACCATATACGACTTGAAGTCAAAGGCAGAGATGTGATCATTTCGTTTTCCCTCTGGTGGAATCATGGTGAGAGCAGATGAGAGAGACAAAACAGTGCGTTTTGGGAGACTCCTGACGGAGGAGATGGAGTTGAAACTTCTTCCTTTGGGTAGGATGAAGAGGGAGGATGGGCTGAGATGAACAGTAGCCATGGTTGATCCACCTTCTCCGATACAATTTTATAATTGGGTTTGCCTGTTAAGAGCTCTTAATAGGTTCCTTGGACTTGGAAGCAATGACGGTCAACGAATCTTCTGTAATTTTAAATTGTATCATCTGCAAGAAAGACAGTATGAATACTTGATTATGAAATGAAAAAGTCACGATCTACGTACTACATATATTATAATTAGAATAATTGAAAGCAGTTCACGTTTCATTAGTTAGTTATTGCCTTATCGGAGGAAGTACTAAAAATAAAGAAGTTGACTTCAGGTACAGAGTTTGTGAAGTCTGATATGAGGCCTTTGCCCAATCTTTTAGTCAAGACATTGTGAACTATAAAAGAAAATTTGTGAAGATCTGATCCTAGAACATTATGAGTGTCCTAACTTCAGGGCCACTTGATCAGAGTAGTGAAATACAGAGAATCAGGTACTTACAGTTCATATTTGATTTGTTCCAGGAGAACACGCTTGGTGCTTTGTAGCCACGAAACGAAGCTAAGCTCTTGATCCACGAGAGAACACCATGTAATAAGATAACATCCAAAAAGCTGACACACATCAGACAACATAAGCTGTTATTGCCAGTCATAAGCCATGCTGATCTTCACAATTCCGCAGTCCTTAGATCAATGCAGTAAAAGCAGATGTTGTGCGGAACACACTACTGAAAGTTGGGAGCTTTGGATAAACGTTTTCCCTAGAGCATTCATCTTACTAAACCAATGAAGCTCATCCTCATGCTCTCCAAACGCAGATATTATAAAGTGCCAGGTGATATCTTCCTCTTTAGGCAACGCTAACTCTACGCATTTAGAAATGCATCTTTTTCTATAAAATCCTTTTGGCAATATCTGCCCAAGTAAAACCACATCTTTCTTCGGCATCTTCTCAAAAAGTTCATAAGCTTCAAATGTTTGCTCATGCTCACACTCTAGAGGCATTGATGAATCTAACCCGTAGAACTTCCCACAGGATTAAAACATGAGAGCCAATGTGCTAGAATTAACACCGACGTTTCCCTCCTGTTTCATTCTCAGAAACAAAACCAAAGCCAACTTCGAAACAACCATCAATCATAGCACATTTTTTCTCACAGGGCTTCTATCAAATAACATCAAAAATATATCTCCTTTGCAACACCCATCAAACAGCGAGCTAATATGATACCAGAAACTTTTTTCTCTACCATGCCCTGAAAAAAATGCCAATAGCCTCATTCAAAGTCTCTGTTTTCAAATAAACCACTTACAACAACTTCTTCGGATGTCACACATAGTAAATTATGTGCCTTTGTTGCACATCCCTTCCCGAAATAATCCATTAATGCTCCCATGAGGCGTAAATCATGGCGTTGTAAGAATCTGTGGTTCTCTTGGGCATTTCATCGAACACCTTCCTGGCTTTACTCAATCTTACCGGTTACTACATCGGCGGTCCTCATCGCAGTCCAGGAAACTAAAATGGTAATACGAAATGGGTCTAACATTCTCTTCCATCTTCCCGGTCCTTCCGTGATTCGTGATCTGAGAAGTACAGTCAACGACGGGAAATTGCATGATTCCAAAGGTTTCCGATTTGAGCTTATGAGACGATATGCGTAGAAAAGAAAAGTGGGGACTTGGAAGAAGATATGGCAAAAGTGTAACTGAGGAAGAAGGCCATGTCCGTGGATTAAGCCGCAAATTAGTTAGTTAGTCGCATGACCCAACACTGAGGAGAGAATGACGGACGGGATGGCGGGAAACATTTAGTGCTGTCAGCGTAAGCCCTTCCAGTTGCGTTAGAAGGTTTCAACAACGCATCACCAATTTATAATTTTTTTTTTTATTTTTCCTTTTCCTTTAGCCGAATGTGCTTTCTCTTTGTTTGGTTTTCCTTTTTGAAATAATAATGCTTAAATATTTTTCCAATTTTCGAAATTGTCTTTTTGACCAAAACTAGAAAAACAATTTGTATACAAGTCAGTTTTTTAGTAAACAACAAAGAAAAGATGGTTTGATTATTATTTTAATACGAGAGGGAGAGGCTACAAGAACAAAAGAGTTTAGACTACGAAAAATTATGATTTATGTGGTATGGTATGATATGATTGTGCAAAACGACTTTACCATCATCAAATCAACTCAAAGATTCGTGTTTGTATTATAATACATTACTTTTCAATAAGAATGTTAGATTTGACTAGCAACTCGTAAAATAATTTTCTAATTTACATTTCCTGTTAGAATTTGATTCAATGACTACTTGTAGAAATCTGTTGATGCCATTGGTGACTGCAAAACAAACATAATTTTTAATCGTTGGTTGTTGTTGATTTCGTTATAACATGTAACTATATTGTTAACGAATGTAAAACTAAAACCATGCAAATGAAAACGAAATCATCAAACTACCAAGTGTTTGAATCAAATACACACTCAGAAAAAAATAATTCGACAAATCTTGGAGAATAATTGGAGGACATTAAAAAAAAACGAAAACAAAGGTGGAGACATGTGAACCGATAGATAATTGATGCGATGAAGATGGAGTGGGTCGGTCCACTGGAAGAACCACCACTCGTGCTAATGCTTCTATAATGCTTCGAATCTCATTTATTCGGTCAAATCATTTCTTCTCCAACGTCCAACACCCACATGTGACACGTACCTTATCAGGCATATTGTATACGGCCCCCAAATAAAGTTTTCTTTTTATATATTTAACGTAAATTTAGTGTCGGTACGTGCATTGTGAAGGTGACATCCTCCATAATCCATTTGCACTATAAGTCTACATGTATCATGTATGTTAGATGTACAATAGACCTGAACCGTTTTTATAGGCGTGTAAATTGCTCATTCTTACATAGCAACTTTGTTTATAGACAATACATAGTTAGATTGAATTCTTCTTTATACAGATTTTAAAATATGAGACAACACTATATTAAGACTTTTTTTTTTTTTCCTTTTGATAGAAGTGTAGATCTTTTCTTATTATCAAGAAGTTCGAGATCAGACGATTGATAATTGTATAGTACGATATCGATTATCATTCCTAAAATATATTAAATTTAAAACATGATAAAAAAAAAAAAGCAATTCGTTACAATCACCACTAGCTAAACCATCGCATTCACATTATTATCTTTGCCTTTTTTTTTAACACATTACCTTTGAAAAGTAGACTACCTTACTGTTATTTTAGTTCTATATGGTATATACATAATAAAATAACTTTGAAAACTAATCAAATGAATTTGTAGAAACGTGATTTATGTTGAACAACTGTCATTTATAATTCATCATTCTACTGATTAAAAACCGGAAGAATTTATTTGTTAAAATTATACGAACTTTAAAATTTGATATCGATATGTTATTCTATTCCACGTAACTTTTTTCTTCTCGTAAATCTGTTGTTAGCAATCATAACTTTTTGTTTGATAAAGAGTGATGGTGATTTATATATCAAAGTTTGTATTTCTTTTTTTTCGGTAGAAATTAAAAAAGTTCCTCAAGAATAAAATCTTTCATAAAAAAATGATCACTTTGTGGATATTTTATAGTAGTGGTATTATCCGGAGCATTTTAAAAAGTTTACCTTTTCAAAATTAATACGTCCGTATTTGTTCCCAAATTAATTGCAAACATGAGTAAAGTAGATGTCTCGGCTTTGTTTCTTCGCCTGTCCGAAAACCATATCTATAAGTGGGATGTGCATTGTACCAAACTTGCAAGATCTTGCCTATACGCATATTCCACTTGGACACTTGAAATTTGACATTCAACTAATTTCTATAATTAATAATATATATATATATATATGTCCATGAATTAATTTCAGTCAGTCATGTCTCCTCGATGGTCCATTATCAGTTAGGCCAAAAGCTATAACATTATCCCATTCTTATTCTTTATTATAAACTATTATTATCATCATCATCATCATAATCACATTACATATGATCACATGATTGGTCGTGTAGTGTAGGGAGACATCTTATCTCATATGCCAATATGCCTAATTAATTAATTGAGTAACATTTCCCTATATATAAGACCTTATAGCTTTGGCTCAAGTTATAATATATATACTCTCTTAAGTTATATATTTGCTCTTCTTAAACCGTTTCTCTCTTCTCACAAAATGGCGTCTGTGCAATATGGTTTGGATCAAGGCATGGAGATTTTCAACGATGAGCTTATGATCATGTCGTTTTTGGAAGAAGAATCGCCTGTGGAAAACCATAGTAGCGTTAACGAAGAGGAAGAAGAGAAACTAAACCGCGTGATTAGATCGCTAGAAGTGGAGATCAACATGAGTTCTCCGACAACCATAGAATCTCGGAAAACGGATCTCCAACAGACACAATCCGGTCATGAAGATGATTTCGGGTGGCTTAACGACTTTGATATTGGTGTGGTTTCGTCGCAAAATGATGATGAGATGATAAATTGGTGTACGGAACTTTCTTACATGGATGGTGTGGATAGTAGTGTTCTTGAGATTGAAAGTGGTGATTATTATTCTCATATTAACTATGGACTTACATTTGAGGAACCAACTTTCTCTCTGTGGCAAGAGAATAATGATGTAGTTATGTATTGATTGATTTTGTGAAATCATAATATAACAAAGACTGTTTCGTATCGGTTAATTAACCTTTTAAGTTCATGTATGCATTCGTAAATGTTATGCTAACCTTTCATGTTTTTTTTTTTTTTTGTTGGTTGTGAAATTCAAGAACTTAGTTAGTATCGAAATATACAATTTCTTTAAATAATGTAATTATCATTTGCGAAGACTAAATGATCAAATTTAATTAGCATGTATCAACATGAGTTGGATACAGATATACGCTTCAGTTCACACGATTTTATTTATGAGTAAAAAAGTATGAACACTCGTGATTGTTGTATATTCACTTGTAATGGGTGAATTAGCTATCATATAATATTCTGACATCAATGAATATGTGTTGGAAAAAAAAAAACTTATGATATAAAAAGAGAGGTAAATAATAAATGTCATTTTCATATTATTGAATTTAACAAATCAAATTATCAGTTCATATGACATAATTAACAAATTTAAAATATGGATTGCTTACTTGGTATTAGTCTTCCTTTCAAACGGTATACATGACATAAAGCCCATGGGCCATGGGCCATGGGCTTACTATAAACCATTTCAAGAATATATTGGCGGATAGGTTTAAAAGTCTACATTTACATCAGGCCCAGTTAGGCCCAATCATTACACTAAAACATGTACACTTTTTTTTGGTTGTTTATTGTGTTTAGACTTGGAACAAAACTGTACCACAATACAATTTGAGATTCAGAGGTCTACACACACTATACAGTACACCCACTAATGTAAATAATATGTAAAACAAACAAAATTTGAATACGTTCATTATCCAAAATCTTGTTTTTTTTTGTTTCTTAAATATAGTTCTACTCAATAAATAATATTAAACATTTTTTTAATTACAACAAATGGGTTTGATTTGGACACCAAGTTATATATTGTGGTCTTTTGGTATATTCTTAGTGACTAAGAAATAGATACATATGCACATTAGCTCCGGAAGTATATGCTTTATGGTCTAATTTGTTTAAATAAGATTTGGCTGTTTTACAATCAATCAACTTTTTTTTTCTTTTTTCCATGCACGTTGGTATTATGGTGTAAACTATTGCTGTGATGCACCTTTCTTTAGCAAGGATTTAGTAAAAAAAAAACAATTTTATTTTTCAACAAAACTACATATACCAAATGGCTATTTCCGCATATCTTTCACTTTAACCCTTTATTTAATCTATTTCTTTTGGAGAAAAAAGCTTACTTAGTTAATTAAAAAGTCATTTTCCCACTTTAATCTTTCTGACAATTAAGACCAATTATGTAAGCTAATCAACAATGTGACTCTCTTCTATGGTCATGTAATAAAATTGGACCTACTATTTAAAACCAAGAGTTTGTCTTACATTTTCTGAAAGAAAAAGAATCGAATTACTGTCACCTATCTATGAAAAAAGAAACTTTGTTTGGTAGAAAAGGTTATATTAGACTATACTTATAGGAAAGTGAAAACTGAATTGTTTCACATATCCAAATAATATGAAAAAAAATTAAATAATTTATCCGGTATTTTAATTTTGTCAATTTATCATCGTTTTCCCTCTAAAAAAGAACGGCCAATTAATAAAGAAAGAAAAGCAAAAGCCAAAAAGGAAATCGCACCCATCATCATCATCTCTCAAAAAAATTCCGCCATGGAAACTCACCTCGCTAAGCAATTAGCGCTTTATATAAATCCTTTCAAACTCCACACCATCTTCCTCCCTCCCGAATGCTTCCCTCCAAAATCCCACCGACCAAATATCCCTAGACGAATCAGCTTTCGTCAGTTTCTGATTCTGATTTCTCCCAGCTATAATGTCTCACGAAATCGTCCCCGTGGATCCCATCGATGTCCCAAGCACGAGCTACTCACGGCCGATTCTGGGTCGGGAAGATTCGCCGGAACGCCGCCAGTTCACGAGATCCCTCACTTTCCGGGAACACGTGTCGGAGCCATTTGACAGCGAGAGGCTCCCGGCGACACTAGCCTCCGAGATTCAGAGGTTTCTTCGTATAGCCAACTTGGTTGAGTCTGAAGAACCTCGTATTGCTTATCTATGTGAGTTTACCTCTCTAAAAAACCATTTTTTTCTGCAAAAATTCGCGCTTTCTTATTCAGAATTCAGTAATCATACTTCTTCACTAGTTCACTACCAATTTTGAAAAAAGTTTAGTTCTAAAAATTGAAACTTTACTTCGCAGGCCGTTTTCATGCTTTCGAGATAGCTCACCACATGGACAGAAATTCAACGGGAAGAGGTGTACGGCAGTTCAAAACTTCTCTTCTTCAAAGGCTTGAGCAGGCAAGTCTATATGACCCATCAGATGAGTGATGTTGGAGCCAGTTTCCAAATATTTCTAATCATTTTGCGATTTTGGCTGACCTGTACTTGCAGGATGAAGATTTTACTGTGAGAAGAAGAAAGGAGAAGAGTGATGTTAGGGAACTCAAACGTGTTTATCATGCTTACAAAGAGTACATTATCAAACATGGTGCAGCCTTCAATTTGGATAATAGGTTAATATCCTCTGTTTTTTTTATTAAAATGTACTGATTATAGTTTATAGTTCATTTTCAGCTTAGCCAACATTATTAACCTTTGGAAATTTTTATTATCTTACTAGTCAACGAGAGAAGTTGATAAACGCAAGGAGAATTGCTTCTGTCTTGTATGAAGTTCTAAAGACAGTCACAAGTGGCGCAGGCCCTCAGGTTCTGGTCTCCTTTTCTCAATTCTCTCCGTTTTTGGCAGATTAATTTGTGTATCTAACTTGTGATTAATGGTTTCTGATAGGCCATTGCGGATAGAGAAAGCATTCGAGCTAAATCTGAATTCTATGTGCCATATAACATTCTTCCTCTTGACAGAGGAGGTGTACACCAAGCAATTATGCATCTGCCTGAGGTATAAAGAAAGATATATGTCTATCTTATTAACATTTCTCATTGTAGTATATGTCATGGTTACGCGGTTACGCCACACATCATATTATAATTTTTCATGTTCCCTTGTGTTATAAACTATAGATTAAAGCTGCTGTTGCAATTGTACGCAACACTCGCGGGTTGCCTCCTCCAGAAGAGTTTCAGAGACACCAGCCTTTTGTGGATTTGTTTGAGTTTCTGCAGTATGCATTTGGGTTCCAGGTACTTGTCAGGAACTTGTGATCGGTATTGTAAAAAGTCTGTAATTTTACATATGCTAACCAAACTTTCAATTTATCTTTATCATAGAGTGGAAATGTTGCTAATCAGAGAGAGCATATGATTCTACTACTCAGTAACACCATTATACGACAACCTCAGAAACAATCTTCAGCACCAAAGGTGTTGTTATTATTTCCTCTTCTTATTTTGGAATTAATTATTTCTCCATCTTTGAAACTAACATCATCTTAATTCCTGTAATTAGTCTGGTGATGAGGCAGTAGATGCACTGATGAAGAAGTTCTTCAAGAACTACACAAACTGGTGCAAGTTTCTTGGGAGAAAAAACAACATCAGGTATTTTTTAGAATTGCCTTTCATCTTTCTAACATTCTGTATTGTTTCATCTAATTCTAACTGTACGGCCTCACAATCCATCTTGCAGGTTGCCTTATGTGAAACAGGAAGCCCTACAATATAAAACACTCTACATTGGACTCTACCTTCTCATTTGGGGAGAAGCTTCGAATTTGAGGTTCATGCCTGAGTGCTTGTGTTATATTTTCCATCAAGTAAGCTGAATGAGAAAAGCTCTGTTAAAAAATGTTTTTAGTACATCTTCTTCAAAAGTTTCATCAGTCAATCTGATCGATGTTTATTCAGATGGCTTATGAATTACATGGAGTTTTAACCGGTGACGTGAGTCTGATAACTGGGGAGAAGGTCGCTCCAGCATATGGTGGAGGAAACGAATCTTTCCTTGAGAAAGTAGTTACCCCAATATACAGAGTTATCGAAAAGGTGATCTTCTATTTTGATGGAAGCGCTTTAATTAACTTAAAAATGAGTAGTCAATTCTAAAAAGTATATTGTCTGCAGGAAGCTGAGAAGAACAAGAACGGAACTGCTGATCATTCTATGTGGAGAAACTACGATGATCTGAACGAGTTCTTCTGGTCAGAAAACATTCACTATCTAGTGTCTCTTTGCTACCATATCTGTGTTTTTCAACATCACTAATCAGTTTTGTTACGTCTTTTCCACAGGTCTGTTGACTGCTTCGAAATAGGTTGGCCAATGCGCTCAGAACACGATTTTTTCTGTGTAGAATCGTCAGACACCAGTAAACCAGGGAGATGGAGAGGAATGCTTAGGTTTCGTAAGCAGACGAAGAAAACAGATGAAGAAGTGGAGGATGACGAAGAACTTGGGGTACATATCCTTTGTAACTCATGGAAATCTCTTCACCTGATTATGCATTTGCATGTATACACACTTAGTAATCTAAAGGATAATGAAAAGCTTTATTCATCAGTAGCTCTTCATTTGTGACATAGCAGTATGGTGTTCCTACCTTGTTGAGGAGACTACGGAGCATTTTTATCGCTTAAAATCTAAGTAAGCACAATTTTCAAACCGGTCAAATTTGTGATTGAAGGGCTTCCAAAATCAGAACCAGAAAAAAAAAATGGAATTTGGGCTGTCACTAGGACTAACGTTCTTAAGTTTAGAAAATTGCATTGATTTTAAAATCCAAACAAATAATTCTCTTGTATGTCTCAAGTTTGCTACATGGTTATATTTTTTGCATTGATTTTTTCTTGTGTCATGTGATGTCTTCGTTACTGCAGGCTATCAGTGAGGAACAGACTACGTCAACACCAAGATGGCTGGGGAAGACAAATTTTGTAGAGACTCGTTCCTTCTGGCAAATATTCCGGAGCTTTGACAGAATGTGGAGTTTCTTTGTTTTGTCTCTACAGGTTCCTCTTCTTCTCCTCTTTCATCTTTCAAACTATATTCAAGTGTATATGTTTACAGATGGTGAAATTCTTATTTCCCTTTTCAGGCATTGATAATTATGGCTTGTCATGATGTGGGATCTCCACTCCAAATTTTCAACGCCAACATATTTGAAGATGTCATGAGCATTTTCATTACTTCTGCAATTATAAAGCTTTTAAAAGGTTATTAGCCATTTTATCTTAATTTTTAAACTAAGATGCAAAAATACTTATTGCTGACATTTTAGGTGGGGTTTGTTGCAGGTATTCTTGACATAGTCTTCAAGTGGAAAGCGAGAAACACAATGCCGATCAATGAAAAGAAGAAGCAGATGGTGAAGTTGGGTCTTGCTGCAATGTGGACTATTATTCTACCAGTGCTGTATTCTCATTCAAGAAGGAAATACATTTGTTATTTCACAAATTACAAAACCTTGCTTGGTGAATGGTGTTTTTCTCCTTACATGGTGGCAGTCACGATATACTTGACAGGAAGTGCGATTGAGTTGGTCTTGTTCTTTGTTCCTGCCATCAGCAAATACATTGAGACTTCTAATCATCGCATCTTCAAAACTTTGTCTTGGTGGGAACAGGTACTTGAATCTCAAAAGCTGAACAGTTTCACTTTTGGTTGTCACTTTCACAAGTTACAATCGGATTACTTTATAAACGTGCGAGCTGTTTTCTGCAGCCTAGGTTATACGTTGGTCGAGGAGTGCAAGAAACTCAGATATCACAGTTCAAGTATGTCTCAGGCCAATCATACTGTGTTTCTTTTGTTAGTTATGTCTTTTTTTTTGTGGGTTTTGATTTTTCCTTTATTTTTCAGATACACCTTCTTTTGGATTCTGGTTCTCATAACCAAATTTGCTTTCAGCTATGCATTTGAGGTAGATTGAAGATACTGCTAATTTATGTTTTATGCGTTGAAATTCAGTAACAGTTTCTTACATTCATTATGATCTGTAAATGCAGATAAAACCTCTAATAGAACCTACAAGACTGATAATGAAAGTCGGCGTGCGGAATTATGAATGGCATGAACTTTTCCCAGAAGGTTTTATTCTTTACTATTAACATTTTTTCTTCTATATTAAAGTATATGTATCGGGGCGCACTAAAGAAGATTTTGTTTTCTCCATTTTATAGTTAAGAGTAACGCTGCTGCAATTGTTGCAGTGTGGGCGCCAATCATGGTGGTGAGTTTCCAGCTCCATGCATGTACTAGAAATATGAGTGTTTATAATTAAACTATATCGTAACTTCTATTCTGAAACAAATGTTGAACTTTTCAGGTCTATTTCATGGATACACAAATATGGTATTCGGTTTTCTGTACTATCTTTGGTGGGCTGTATGGAGTTCTGCATCACCTTGGTGAGGTAATCACACATTTCTTCAGTGCAAAAGTTGTCATTATGTGGCATTTCCTTGACATTCCTTTATATTTCTATGCAGATTCGAACTTTAGGCATGTTGAGAGGCCGGTTTCATACTTTACCTTCTGCTTTCAATGCATCCCTTATCCCACACTCAACTAAAGATGAGAAAAGGAGAAGACAAAGAGGCTTTTTCCCCTTCAATTTAGGCAGGGTACGTAAGAGTTGTTTTGAATCGACCATGTGTATATATACCTAAAGACTATATTTGAGTTCCGCATAAGAAGTGGTACACTTGTCTTTTTTTCAGGGGTCAGAAAGCCAGAAAAATAGTATGGCCAAGTTTGTCTTGGTCTGGAACCAAGTCATTAACAGTTTCAGAACAGAGGATCTGATAAGTAACAAGTAAGTTGCTCTTTTCTGCATTGTTTTGTTTGCATGTAAACTTCTGACATATGTAAGTCTAATATTTTATCATTCAGGGAACTAGATTTGATGACGATGCCAATGTCATCGGAGGTATTATCAGGGATCATACGTTGGCCCATTTTCCTCCTTGCAAATAAGGTACATTTTTTACAAATTTTCTACACAATCTTTTTTGCCTGGAATCTGTGTTTTGTTGGTAAAAATAGCTGCCCCATCTTACTAGTTTTCAACAGCTCTGAGCATTGCAAAAGATTTTGACGAGAAGGATGAGGTTCTCTATCGAAGGATCCGGAGAGACGAGTACATGTACTATGCAGTAAAAGAATGCTATGAATCATTGAAGTACATTCTTCAGATTCTTGTTATTGGTGATCTCGAGAAAAAGTATAGCCTTATTATAATATCTTCCTCACAATTTCTACCTTCAGTTTCTGCTGTTTGTGGTATGTGATTTAGAAGTTTTTGACATTGCCTCAGGATTATATCTGGCATAATAAACGAGATAGAGGAAAGCATCAGACAGTCAAGTTTGCTTGAAGAATTTAAGATGAAAGAGCTCCCAGCGTTGCATCAGAAATGTATTGAGCTGGTTCAACTTCTGGTAAAATCATCTTGTGGTGTTTTGCTATAGGATTTCAGATTTCGAATGTGACAGCTTTTCGTTTCATAAACTTGACTTCTTCTGTACCTTTTTCAGGTTGAGGGAAGTGAAGAGCAGCTCCAGGCTGAGAAAATTGAAGAGAAGCATAGTAAACTTGTAAAGGCCCTTCAAGATATATTTGAGCTTGTAACAAATGATATGATGGTACATGGTGACAGGTTAGTTGTGGAACCTCTGTTCCTTTTAGTGCTCTCTCTCTCTGTGAAAAGATAAACTTTCTTAATATCTCTTTGCATGTTTAGAATTCTGGATTTGCTAAAGTCGCGAGAAGGGTCAGAAGAGGAAACAGAGATTTTTATGAGAGTAATAGAACCACAGTTGTTTGAATCGTATGGAGGAATGAGATGCATTCATTTTCCGTTGCCAGATAGTGCTTCATTGAGTGAACAGGTACACTGTGATTGTCCTGCAATGAGTTCTTGATTCAAATGTTGTTATTGTGCTGATATTTCTATGTTGGTTTTGGCAGGTCCAGCGTTTTCTGCTACTGTTAACCGTCAGAGATAGTGCAATGGACATACCAGAGAACTTAGAAGCTCGAAGACGCATATCTTTCTTTGCTACTTCTCTCTTCATGGATATGCCAGACGCTCCTAAAGTACGCAATATGATGTCATTCAGGTTCTGCCTTCACGAATTTTCCCTCAGAAAGATATATACAAACTCTTGAATCATCAACAAATGTAATAACACTTTGGTTTGCAGTGTTTTGACACCGCATTACCAAGAGGATATTAACTTTTCAACGAAGGAACTACATTCCACCAAGTCTAGCGTGTCAATCATTTTTTATATGCAGAAGATTTTTCCAGGTAAATCTCAAACCATGTTCACTTTGATTGATGACTGTCTTGTCTTCTCTGATCTTGTTTCAAGATTTTTCTATTGTTTTGGTGGTTAGATGAATGGAAAAACTTTCTGGAGCGAATGGGATGTGAGAATTTGGACGAGTTAAAAAGAAACGGTAAAGAAGAAGAGCTTCGAAACTGGGCATCATTTCGTGGACAAACATTGAGTAGAACAGGTTGAAAAAGTATACCAATATATATATGCAATTTGCCTAATTGACTGGTCACTCTTATTCAGGGAACTAACAAATTTTTATGTTGTTTTCATGATTAACACAGTCCGTGGTATGATGTATTGTCGAGAAACTCTGAAATTGCAGGCCTTCCTTGACATGGCAGATGATGAGGGTTTGTCATCTCGACTCTTCTCTCTTATCTTTGCAAATTTCTGTTTGAAAAACTGATTCTGATGCAGTCTATATGTTCCTCCTCTAGATATCCTTGAAGGATATGACGGCGTGGAGAGAAGTAACCGACCTTTAGCTGCACAACTTGATGCGTTAGCAGACATGAAATTCACATATGTTGTGTCTTGCCAAATGTTTGGAGCTCAAAAATCAGCCGGGGATCCTCACGCACAAGACATACTCGACCTGATGATAAAGTAAGCTGTCTTTTTTTTAATTATGTAATCAAAAGTCATTTTATCGAACATGATCTCAGATAGAAGCAGTAGACAAAAGTTTGTACATTCTTCCCTAAAGCCACATTGCATGACTGTTTCACTTAGGTACCCATCTCTACGTGTTGCATACGTTGAGGAGAGGGAAGAAATAGTGTTGGATAATCCAGAGAAGGTTTACTACTCTATATTGGTTAAAGCTGTCAACGGTTTCGATCAGGTATATCAAAAGCTCGTCCACACTATTCTTGGTAACTTGATGTGCAAGTTAACCTGTAAAATTATCGGCGCATGGTAATTTTGTTGAGATAATAACTTAGGAAATATACCGTGTCAAACTTCCTGGACCACCTAACATCGGAGAGGGGAAGCCTGAGAATCAAAATCACGCCATAGTTTTCACTCGAGGTGAAGCACTTCAGACAATTGATATGAACCAAGTAAGTTTACTGCCTCTTGGTTGTACAATCAATGAGAACCACCTTTGTCTTCTAAAACGTCTTGCATAACGATTTAGGATAACTATCTGGAAGAGGCTTTCAAAATGAGAAATCTGCTCCAAGAATTTCTTCGGAACCGTGGAAGAAGACCTCCAACAATTCTTGGGTTAAGGGAACACATCTTCACCGGAAGGTTTTGCTCCACACTTATCTTGCTCCTTGAAACAAAATCATAACTTCATAAGCAGGGAATTTTAACTGAGTTTCTGATATTGCAGTGTTTCTTCTCTAGCATGGTTCATGTCATATCAAGAAACCAGTTTTGTCACAATCGGTCAAAGGCTTCTTGCTAATCCTCTCAGGCAATAATCTTTTAAGTCTTAAACTCTCAAAACACACAGTTTCCACTTGCCGAGACCAGGAAAATATAAACTTTTTTTGGTTTCATTGATTTACAGAGTTCGGTTTCACTATGGACATCCTGATGTCTTTGACAGAATATTTCACATAACAAGGGGTGGTATCAGTAAAGCATCAAGAACTATTAACTTAAGCGAGGACGTTTTCGCCGGTATGTAATCACATCTTAAGGACTTCTTTCTCAGCAACTTTGTAAGGTTATATAATTACATTTTTCTTTGCATTGCTTAGGTTATAACACCACCCTACGACGAGGATGCATAACCTACAATGAGTACCTCCAAGTTGGAAAAGGTCGTGATGTTGGCCTCAATCAGATCTCAAAGTTTGAGGCCAAAGTGGCCAACGGAAATAGCGAGCAGACTATTAGCCGTGACATATACCGTTTAGGACAACGGTTTGATTTCTTCAGGATGCTGTCCTGTTATTTCACAACCATTGGATTCTACGTTAGTAGCTTGGTAACGTCCATGAAACTTGAGCTGAATAATAACGCTTCCTTGTTTCATCTGTGGATGATGAGCTTTAACTTTTGCTGACGTTTGTGCAGATCTCTGTGATCGGGATCTATATATATCTCTATGGTCAACTCTACCTCGTGCTCAGTGGGTTGCAGAAGACACTTATTCTTGAGGCCAAGGTGAAGAACATAAAATCATTAGAGACAGCACTTGCCTCTCAGTCATTTCTCCAGCTAGGTCTCTTGACCGGTTTACCAATGGTGATGGAGATTGGATTGGAGAAAGGATTCCTCATAGCCTTTCAAGATTTCATACTCATGCAGCTTCAGCTTGCTGCATTCTTCTTCACTTTCTCTCTAGGAACCAAAACGCATTACTTCGGCAGAACAATACTCCATGGAGGCGCCAAATACAGACCCACGGGGCGTAAAGTGGTGGTGTTCCACGCCAACTTCAGCGAAAACTACAGATTATACTCGCGGAGCCATTTCATCAAAGGGTTTGAGCTCATCATTCTTCTGGTGGTCTATGAGCTGTTCAAGCATACATCTCAAAGCAACATGGCTTACTCGTTCATCAGTTTCTCAGTGTGGTTCATGTCACTCACTTGGTTATGCGCCCCGTTTCTATTCAACCCTTCAGGCTTCACCTGGGAGATAATAGTCGGTGACTGGAGAGATTGGAACAGGTGGATCAAGGAGCAAGGTGGGATTGGGATTCAGCAAGACAAGAGCTGGCAATCTTGGTGGAACGATGAGCAAGCCCATCTCCGTGGCTCTGGTGTCGGAGCTCGCTGTTTAGAGATCATTTTGTCTCTCAGGTTCTTTGTGTATCAGTACGGTTTGGTCTATCACCTTGACATCACCCAAAGCAGCACAAATATCATTGTCTACGCTCTTTCTTGGGTTGTGATTCTCGCCACCTTTCTAACAGTCAAGGTAAAATCTCTCATCTCCTTGCTCTTTCCGGGTAAAAGAAACAGAACTAAAGTCTCTTGTTTTGTCTTTGCAGGCCGTAGACTTAGGGAGGCAACTGTTCAGCACAAGAAAGCATCTCGTGTTTCGGTTCTTCAAAGTGTTCGTCTTCGTGAGCATTTTAACAGTCATTATCACTCTATCAAACATATGCCACCTCTCTCTCAAGGACCTTATAGTCTCTTGCTTAGCTTTCTTGCCTACCGGTTGGGGTCTGATTCTGGTACCAATCTTTCTCAATTCACTATGTTTTCTCAAAAAAAAAAAAATAGAGCAAAAGATTTAGTTTCTTATGGAGTTTCCTAAATTGTTGCAGATTGCACAAGCTGTTAGGCCAAAGATAGAAGGGACAAGCTTGTGGGAGTTCACACAGGTTCTTGCTCGAGCGTATGACTACGGAATGGGAGTTGTTCTGTTTGCACCAATGGCTATCTTAGCATGGCTTCCTATCATTTCTGCGTTTCAAACGCGGTTTCTCTTCAACGAAGCGTTCAACAGAAGGCTTCAGATTCAACCTATTCTTGCAGGGAAGAAGAAGAAATAGATGGATATGGCCTCCTCTCTTCTTTGCTTTGTACATCTTGTAACTATTTCACTTATTAATTCCTCTGTACAAAAATCTTAATCCATTCAAAATGTTGATATTTAAACCGGTCTGAACCGAACTCGAAGATGCCTCAACTGAAGCGCATCAAATTTTTGTATGATTTAATCGGTACTTTTCTTAAACGTGGATTAAACCGAGCTAATCTTCACAACCCAAGTTTTTAAAAGCTGTTAATTTGGTACTCTACAACAAAATCGAACAAGTTATGCCAAACCGAAATAGCTAAAACAGTAAACCACTTGGTTTAATTTATAGTTGGTCGACAAGAAAAATTCTGCCGTAGATAAAATATTTCGCGGTTTCAGCATCTTCAGAAAAGAAACAATGATTCTTCGGAGGCTCGTTGTCTCTGCGGCATCGAACTCAAATCCCAGAAGAAGCCAAACACTTTCTTCTTCTTCTTCTTCGGCTATTCGATTTCTCTCATCTTCTTCTGATAGATATACGCCGTCTCAACGATACTCCTCCGGTGACGATAAACTCGCCAGGCTAAGGCACAAGGACTGGTTGGCGCCAAACGAGGTTTTGAAAATCTTCGAAAATGTCAAAGATCCGAGCTTTCTGATGCCGGCTTACCAACATTACTCCAAGCGGAAGGATTATCAACCGACGGAATCTCTCTACGCCCTTCTGATCAACAAGTTCGGAGAAGCCAAGATGTTCGACGAAATCGAAGAGGTCATGAGAGCTGTGAAGCTCGAGAAAGGGTGTTGTCGCTTTTCGGAGGACTTCTTCTACAATTTGATGAGGATATACGGGAACTTAGCCGGAAGAATCAACCGAGCGATCGAGATTCTGTTCGGCATGCCGGATTTCGGGTGCTGGCCAAGCCCCAAAAGTTTCAATTTCATCCTGAATCTACTCGTTTCCGCGAAGCTGTTCGACGAGATTCATAAGATCTTCGTGAGTGCTCCTAAGCTGGGTGTGGAAATCGATGCTTGTTGCTTGAATATACTCATCAAGGGACTGTGCGAGAGTGGGAATCTGGATGCTGCACTCCAACTGCTCGACGAATTTCCTAAACAAAAGTCACGGCCTAGTGTTATGACTTTCTCGCCTTTGATCCGTGGTTTCTGTAATAAGGGCAAGTTCGATGAAGCCTTTAAGTTGTTGGAGAGGATGGAGAAGGAACGTATTGAGCCAGACACCATCACGTTCAACATTCTGATTTCAGGTCTAAGGAAGAAAGGTAGGGTTGAAGAAGGGATTGAACTTTTGGAGAGAATGAAGCTAAAAGGGTGTCAGCCAAACCCTGGGACTTATCAGGAGGTACTCTATGGTCTCTTGGATAAAAAGAGGAACTTGGAAGCTAAAGAGATGATGAGTCAGATGATTTCATGGGGTATGAGACCCAGTTTTCTCTCCTACAAGAAGATGGTTCTGGGTCTCTGCGAAACCAACTCGGTTGAGGAAATGGACTGGGTTCTGAGACAAATGGTGAATCATGGTTTTGTTCCAAAGACAGGGATGTGGTGGAAAGTTCTTCGCTGCGTAGTTTCGAAGAACAATGACTCTCAAGCAGATTTGGATCGCATTACTGATTACTGATTGCCAGCAAACTCCAGGATAAGATTTGTACATTCTGCTGTATTGTTTGACACAGAAGCAATCTGTTTTTCGAGTGGGAGAGGAAAATGGGAGAAGCAAGACAGAAACTCTCAAAAAGTTGTGAAGCAAGACAGAGAATCAAAAACTCAAAAGCTGTACAAGAATCCTTTGGCGTAAATTTTACAACTACTCGACTGGAACATATTTATTAGCCTATGATTCCCTTTCTATCCTTCGATTTTCTTGGGCGTGACGACTCTCTCAGGTCCATCAAATGAGTTCCTGGCATCGATATACGTAGTAGATTCTAACTTTGCTGGATTTTCTCTATGTACCTTTGCTTCTTTATTTGTCGAAATGTCTGCAACTTTATTTACATGATCATCTTCGCCTTCCCCTACACTTTTACCTTCAGGTTTTGCTGTTCTTGGTGTTCCTAGGTCCTGCACACTGCTAAGTGCAGATCCATTATCAGAACATTCGGAGTCGGACAGAGACTCAGATTCAGGAACAACATCTTGCTCTGAAACCGTCGAAGACTCGTCACCCCTTGATTTCCTCGACCCTTTACGTGAAAACGCATGCTTTATCTGTCTTGCAGACTTTTCAGCGTGTTTCAGAATGCTCTTTGCAACATCTTTCATGTGTCCCTTGTGCTGACTGTCTTCAGAACCAACGCTCTCAGCTTTGGGACTTCTCCCTGAGAGAGGCCCCGAAAGACGGTCTTCAACGATGTACCTAACCCCAGAGTCCTTCTTATTTAACGCCTTCAGATTAATCCGAGGAGAACTGATATCCTCTTCCATGTTCTCTGTGTGGTGACACTCTTCCCTTTTCCCATTCCTATGAAACACTAAACCGACTTTCTTCAAGCCCCGACCAACAGAGCTCATCGTGTGCTTCCCTTCCTGATTTTCATCCGGGCTGCTGCTTTCATTCGGCGATGCAGAGGCGGTGGAACGGAGACTGCCAGCAGAAGCATCCTGAGGAACTCCACGTATCTCGTTATCAACGCATCGGCTCTTCCCTTTTCTTGGTTCCCAAATCTGCGAGACTTCAGTTCCTGGTTGATGCACCCAGATTCCAGTCTCTTCTTGTCCTTCGATGTTAATTGGTTCCATATTATCCGGAACCCTTGGAGACTTATCAGATACCACTGACGAGAAAGAACATCTGTTTGCGTCGGAAGCAAAAGAAGCCCACATATCTTCCTTACTTATTGTAACTCCTTCGAACGGGTCGTCGTTACACTGTAAACGAATCAGATGCACATGGGATATAAGACGTAGCAATGATGAAACTCTGTGTTTAGGAAAATGAACAGAATCTGAATCTATACCTTTAATTCGTCTTCAAGTACGGTGATAGCAAGGTGCAGCCTCCCCATCTTGATGTTCTGAAGTGGCAACCACATATCATTTCGTTGCCCGCCTCGAAACTCTGCGATGTTTACTGAACAATCACCGAGGCTGTCATCGCTGAACCGGTCTTTGTCTTGAACTTCAATGTTGAGTATATTTGAAGAGTCCCATGTCAAGATTGGTATCTTGAACTCTTCTTGCCATTTGGGAGCCAATGTTTTCTTTAATATCTTGGTTTTGAATCTGTATGCGCCAAGCTGCCCTTTCACGTAAGGATCAGCTAAACCTGAAAGCATCCAAATCCGAGCAGCTCATAAAAATGCCCTTACTAAACTGGAGGAAACTAACTAGTCACAGTGATGATCTAACCATTTAGATCTGATGGTTTAACCTCAGATGCTTCAACAACTTCGACAAGAGCGTGTGCAACTGGTTCTTTCTCATCAACAAAGAACCACTTTTCTGGAAGCAAACACAAAATGTAATCATATGGACTGATAAAAAGAAGTACAAGATACAAGTTACAGATTCTGAAGGTCCCCTGCAATGGTTACCTCCTGATTGTGGGCTAACAAATTTCTCCATATCAACTACCAGCATATTTGGCTGCAAATTAGACACAAACTTCAATTATCTATCTCCATTGTAGTGACACTGTCGCTTAACAACAACATGAGGGGATAAATCCGGGAAAAAAAGGCGACAAAGCACGAGGAACCTTACCTCAACAAGAGTCTGCTCAAAAGCTACTGACAAGAGTTTATCCTGAAAGGGAAATGAAAATAATGGTGGGAAGTGTTAGAAGAGTAAAAACTCAAAAAGAGCCAGAGGAAAGTCTCTACTTTAATACTTACTAGCCATCCTGCAATCCCTGGAAGCACAGCAACATCAACACTATGAGTGAAGATTGGTTTAACATTCAACTGGAAATAAGGTGGCTCTACAAAACAGACGCGTACACGCCCCAGAAACGGCCATCGACGAAGGAACTTCACTCCAACCAACACCTTCAAGACAAGCGTAACTTCATTCAATAGACCGTGGGAAGTATATGTGTACAGTACGTGGAATTTAACTACAGAAAAAAGCCATTACACCTTTCCTTCCACATGCATTCCTGTTAGATGCAACTTTGTCCATATCCCAAACCCAAGTCTTTTTCTTAGCTTCACTGCGAGTATTGCGCTCATATCATCTGCAGTGAGGAAATTCATTCCAAGTTCCACAACCTGTATACACACTCCAGTATAAGTACTGCTTCCTCGATAGAGATGTCACCATGATATAATCAAAGTTTTGCAACTATACCAAGTGATCATCACCCGTAGATTCCCGCAGCACCCTTATATCAGTCAACAAAGGCGGGTTTCTCCCCAAATACAGATGTTGTATCAGAGCTTGTTTCTGCACAAGACATAATAGACAGAGAGATATCGAAAGGACTCAAAAACATAGTCACATGTAAGAAAAAATCAGAGAAACAGAGTTGAATGGGTTTGTACAGCGGTCCAAGGTCTATATTTCTCCAAGAACCAAGGTATGATCGGACGCAGAATCTTCTGAGACGCGATCTGTTCCATACATATCGGCCATATCTTCTCCACAGCATGATTCAACCACCGCACTGATTCAGAATCAGATAGAACCTAACAAAAAGCTAAAGTCAGCAGCATCTTTCAATTCAAAATTGAGAACCAACCTTTTTTACAACTTAAAACTAATGGGTCCATACTGAAATAAGACGAGCAACCTAATCTCTCATAATTAGAGTTCAAGTTAACCGTTAAAAAGATAGAACATGAACATTGAATCTTTTTCTCCAAGGAAGGATGCAAATACCAAAAAAGTAAATTTACCCGTCTCTGATTAGCTTGTTTCCTCTCTTCAAACTGCAGTTTCCTTCTCAATCTCATCACGTAGCGTTCATGGACCTAAAGAAAAACCCGCCAAATCCACAATCTTTTTTTAACCAAATCCATAAAAATCCAGACTTTAAAACACACAAAGGAAACATGTCAACCAGAGAGAGGGGCAAAAGAAGCAATACCAGGTAGAGATAGACCAGAGCGAGGAAATAGAAAAGGGCGTGTGATCGATTCAAGTAAGAGAGAACCCAAAGGATGATCAACACAATCACCACATGATGGAACACCGAACACTCCATTGTTACACTCCAAAGATTCTTGATTTTCTTAACACAGGGGATCAAACAACAATCTCATGAAACCAAAATCATCAGAACTTCTTCATGACGTGTGTGTTGATTCCTGAAGATCAAAGAAAGCGCCGATCACTGCAGCGAGAGAAACAGAGGAAAACAGATGACTGCAGTTTTTTTATTTTTGTTTGTTTCTTTCTTGTAGAGATTGATTAAGTTAGTGGAGCCAGAGACAGAGACAGAGACACGGGGAGGAAGAAAACATTCGATCTATAAAAAAACTCGTATTGTGGCGATTTCGTCTGTTCTATACGCCAAAACGATGTCGTTTTATGTTTCCGGATAACCGGAAACAAAGATTTGGGGCGAAAACATGTTCTGTGAAAGAGAAACGCGTCAACCGCCTGATTGAGTGCAAGCGTGTCATACACGTGTGAGGAAATAAGACCTACAGAGATCCCAATCTCATTGTTTCAATTGAATTTGGGAATAAGATCCTAACCGTTCATTTATTTATGATAATGGCATTTAATCTGAATCTGATGGATGGCTTACCATCTGATATGTTTCCATTTAATCTGAGATCTGTATGATTATTCCTCTAATATCTACATTTCGGTAATATCCGGCCATTTACATTTTTACAATAATAAACTTAGTATTTATACTAACAATCTTTTCTTTTAAAAAAAATATATTGTTATGTAGGATAAAAATTAATAATTGGAGAAACAACTACACTAATCCTTTTTTATGAAGCCATCTTTTATCTCTCTATATAGAAGCACATATAACGCTTTACAACTTTAATCTGCATATATATTATAGGTTCATAATGATTGATATGCACAGCAGTACATGTGACCTATTCTTTCAATGATTAAAACAGATAAAATGGCTGGAAAATAACAATCAATTAAACAAAATAAATTAAAGAGGAAAATGAAAAAAAAAAACTAAACGTGATTAACGTAACTTATAAATTTTATAGGTGTTTTTTTTAATGAAAAAGAAAACAAGACAGCAACTCTGCCTGGGCAAATTATCCGTTATATTTGATTCGATCCGCTATTTGCTTCGATTCGATTCGAAAAATTTGGATATCCGTAGCTTTACGAAGCAAAGCAAATACTAAATTTTGATATCTGTTAAAAACGGAACAAATCACAAATATTAAAATTCTAAAAGCCGGATATCCGATCCACTCCAATATATATATATGTGTATATATATAATTACATATAGAATGTATAGTTAATATAATTATATGTAAATTTTTGTGAATTTATATTTATTTTATCAGTTATTTTAATACGAAATTTTAATAAATTTTAATAAGAAATAATTTAAAATTTAATATATGAGTTAATTTTTGATTTTTTAATTATTTTTATAAATAATTTTATTTATTTTATAAATATTTTAATTATTTTATAATTAATCTAATATTTTTGAAACGGATTGGATATCCGATAAAAAATTCAGATTTTAACGAATATCTGAATACCGGATATACAATTAATAACGGAGCAAATACAGATAAAAAATTATTGATCCATACATGACAAAGCAGATCATGGATATCATTAAAATTCTGGATATCCGTTCCATACCCAGACATACCTACGATTACGTAAGTTCAAATTATAAGGCAATGTGGTGGAAACCCGAGCAACCGCAGAAACAGCCACGTGGCACGTGCACCCCAAAATACAAATACTTTAAAAGGAGAAAAAAAAAGGAAATCTTGGTTCTCAGTTTTCACCGTCTCATCAGATCAGAACAAATCCAAATCAGAGGAAGATTGTTTTTGTTTATTGATCTGAGAGAGAGGGAGAGATGACGAGTGGCGTAGAAGACGACAAAAACAGATCAGTGGCGACGGATCATCAACACCAGCAGCCTCATCCTCCTCCGTTTCAAGGCGTCTCCAACTATCCACCTCCGCCGCAGCAGCAGCAGCCGCCGGCCGGCGGTTTTCCACAGCCGGCTCAGCCCTACGTCTCAGGTGAGTTTCTTTCTCATGCTCTCTTTATATGAACAAATGTGAAATGATAGATCAGCTGTTTTTTTTTTTTTCGACATTTTTGTTGTCGGTATATAAAAAAGCTTCATTTTTCTTGATCTATATATTGAAGATCCTTTTAATAATTTTGATTTTGGATATTTGATTTTTGCTTGACGCCAATAATTAAGCTGCTGAAATTAGCACAGGATTACACTTTCAGTCTTGAAATTTTCGTGTGATCCTTTGTAGTATTAAAAAAATAAATTGAGAACCCTTTGTAGTATTGCCTCTGTTATATTCACTTGAGAACGAGAAGATGAAATTGATGTTAATAATTTTTTATTCAGAAAATATTTTAAATTTTCTTTTCTGACGACAAGTTTACCAAAGTATAGTTTGTCAGAAAAGGGTTGTGTGCCATTATTGCGACGCAGCACTTGGCTGTTCTAACGCTCGGTCCGGTTTCTCTTAGGTTATGCTGTTAATGGAGGAATGCATTCAACAGAACACCATCGTCTTCCTTGTTGTGGTATAGGCATTGGCTGGTTATTGTAAGTCTTATTCTTTTCTTTTTTTACCTTCTCTTCTCATCATTTATGTTCTTGTCAAGCTCTGAGCAACACACAAATTAACTCACGTATATGTGTTTCCTCTTGGTTTATGTTTCTTGAAGATTCATCCTTGGTTTCTTCTTCGGTGCTATCCCCTGGTACATCGGATTCTTCCTTTTACTATTCTCTAGAAACCGTCGTGAGAGACCAGGATATATGGCTTGTGCAATTGGAGTGAGTTTCATCTTCTATATCTCTCTCTCTTATTTCATCAATGTCCCTGATCAAATCAAATGAATTCTGGTTTCTGACTAACACATGATTGTCACAGGCTGTTATCGCTACGATTCTCATCGTTTTTGGAGCCATAAGAGGATCAGGAGTCTGGTCGTAAAGTGAAGATGTAACGCTCTAAATCCGGTATAGACCGGTTAGGCCGTTGAATACTGTTGTATAATTAAGAAGATTGTACATGTGTGTTTACTTAAAAGAGCTCATTGTATATTGCTTGAAGATTACAGTGCTCAATGAAAATTGTTCAAAACCATATAGCACAATGTGTGTTTATTATTGAAATATATTTTTTCTATATATGCATTCGTTTTCGATCCATCAATATTATGAATGTTTATTGAATTTACCTGTACGTGTTACGTAAATTTTGGAAATTAAAAATTGTATGGTTTTTTCTATTCTATGGTGTATTAGTTTTGTTCATGTTACAAATATTGTGAGAACGATTAGAAAATATTATGCCAAGATTTAATTTCTTTTCTTGTTAAAGTTGTACAATTAATTTTGTATTACGTTTGACGACTGCAAATGAAGTTTATAATGAACAAATGGACATTATTCAAGGCCCACGTAGAAAAATAAAAGCCCACAGAGACGTGTATCTTCTTCGTCTAGGGTTTGTCCTTTTAAAGTTTTCTCATCAGCGCCACCGTTTAGCTCTTGCTCTCTGTTTCCTTGTGGCTGAATTCGTTGGAGCTTGATCTCTCCGTTGAAAATGGTTGCTTTCCGGGTAAGTTGATTCATTTTATCGTAGAGAAACCTGAGTGACGAGTGATTAAGGGTGTTGATCCTTCTCCATTGATTTTGAGCTGTATCGAAGATTGGTTTCGTTAGTTATGAACTGGATTCGATCGAGGACAATATATCGTAGGGATATTGAGAAAATTTTGAAACTTTATTATCGAGATACTCTTTTTCCTCAGCATACTTATAAATTTATTTGATCTTCAAGTTTTATTGATTAGTTTCGAATCTCTAGGATGATTTTGCTTGCTTGTTAGCTCCGATTTTTATCCGTTTGAACCTTTTTCGAGCTTCATTGGTTATCCTTGATTTGTGACGGAGAGTGGTATTAGATTTGATTTTCAATGTTGATTGTCTGTTTTGAGCATTTGCAAAAACGTGACCTTTGTTGTGTGTTGCAATGGATTTGATTCATTGAACTCTGGTTTCGTTGAGCAGTTTCACCAGTATCAAGTGGTAGGGAGAGCCCTCCCGACGGAGAAAGATGAGCAGCCTAAGATCTACCGGATGAAGCTATGGGCCACAAATGAAGTTCGCGCCAAGTCCAAGTTTTGGTGAGCCATGCAATGCCCTCTCTTGCGCCAGATTTGTGAATGGCAATAAACTACTTTTTCCCGGATCGTAAATGCATTTGCTTGCTTGTATCTATAGGTACTTCCTCAGGAAACTGAAGAAGGTCAAGAAAAGCAACGGACAAATGCTTGCCATCAATGAGGTATATAGATTGCATTTTCGCGGTTCATTTTCTTGCAAACCGTTGCTGCTGTGGAAGATGACTTACTTGATGTGTGTATGATAATTGTGTTTGTTCAAACTCTTGGTAGATTTTCGAGAAGAACCCCACGACGATCAAGAACTTCGGTATCTGGCTGCGTTACCAGAGCCGAACTGGGTACCACAACATGTACAAGGAGTTCCGTGACACCACGCTCAATGGTGCAGTGGAGCAGATGTACACCGAGATGGCTTCTCGCCATAGAGTGAGGTTCCCTTGCATTCAGATCATCAAGACCGCCACTGTCCCCGCGAGTCTGTGCAAGAGAGAGAGCACCAAGCAGTTCCATAACTCGAAGATCAAGTTCCCTCTTGTTTTCAGGAAGGTCAGGCCACCAACCAGGAAGCTCAAGACTACGTACAAGGCCTCTAAGCCCAACCTTTTCATGTAATACAAGGCTTCTTGTTCCTCACTCTGAACAAAACACACCATTTCGAGTTCCCTTGTCTTGGATTTTTTTTTTTGTAGTTTTTTGCATCTTTTGAAAACTTCCAGCTGACTCTGGCAAAATTTCCATCAATTTTCAAAGTTTTGATCCGTCAAAACGAATGTTGCCTTCAAGTTTTATCACAAGTCAAATCTGCTTTAGATGCAAACCCATCATCACTTGACCAGTAACAACAACACTTCATCCTTGCAACTGTTTTTCTCCGTGGAGCTCTCGGCGTCTGGTACAAACGCGCTTAACCTTCACCTGCTAAAGCGTTAAAGAGCACTTCTTCTATTGATGACGCTTAGTGGATCTCTTTTGGAAGATTTATTGATTAAAAAATTTGCAATCAGATAAGAAGAGATGGAAAACCCTTACACGACAAGCACAGACAAAGCCCCTTTGGCGGCAAAGGATTTGCACTGTAAATTGTACAATCGAAACTCGAAAAAGGTCTCAACTTGCGGAATCTAGAGTGAGTGAGAGAAGAGTCGAAGATGTCTTTTTCAGTAGTAGCAGCTCTAGTGGTTGTAGTCGTAGCAGTCGTGCTCCTGTGGACATGGCGGATCGTGAAATGGGTCTGGATAGAACCCAAGATGCTGGAGAGTTGCCTGAGAAGACAGGGTCTCGCCGGAACTCCTTACACGCCTCTCGTCGGAGATATCAAGAGGAACGTTAATATGTTGATGGAGTCGAGATCTAAACCCATCAGTATAACGGATGATATCACCCCACGTCTCCTTCCTCTCGCCTTAAAGATGTTCAGTTCTCACGGTATTTTCGATTTCCTCTTGGAACTTGAGAGATCCCGAGGACGGATTTTCTGATTTAGAAGTGAGCTGTGCAGAGTTTGGGGTTGACTTTATTGAGCTGTGTTGTTTGGAACAGGAAAGACTTTCTTTATATGGATCGGTCCAGTTCCAGCGATCATGATAACGAATCCAGAGCAGATCAAGGAAGTCTTTAATAAAGTTTACGACTTTGAGAAGGCTGCTACGTTCCCTTTGGTCAGACTGTTAGCAGGCGGGCTCGCCAGTTATAAGGGAGATAAATGGGCGAATCACAGGAGGATCATCAACCCGGCTTTTCACCTCGAGAAGATCAAGGTTTCGGGTTTTCTCTCTTTTCTTGAGTTTCTGAATCAAATTAGACTGTATAAGTGTGTGTGTGTGTGTGTGTGTGTGTGTGAGATCTTTTAGAGACCTATTTTTTGTGGGTTTACAGAACATGGTCCCTGCGTTCTACCATTGCTGCAGGGAGGTTGTCTGCCAATGGGAGAAGCTCTTTACGAATAAAGAATCGTCTTGTGAGGTCGATGTTTGGCCTTGGCTTGTGAATTTGACTGCGGATGTGATCTCACATACTGCTTTTGGAAGCAGCTATAAAGAAGGGCAGAGGATATTCCAACTCCAAGGGGAGCTAGCTGAGCTCATCGCACAAGCTTTTAAGAAATCTTACATCCCTGGATTGAGGTTATTGATCATCCCATTGTGTCCGTAAACTAAAACTTGAAGATTGTGAGAGGTACTGAGAGTTTGGTTGTTTGGTGTAGGTTTTACCCAACAAAGAGCAATAGAAGGATGAAAGCAATAGACAGAGAAATAGATTTGATACTGAGAGGTATTGTGAGCAAGCGAGAGAATGCGAGAGAAGCAGCAGCAGCGAACGATGATTTGTTGGGGATACTTCTTGAATCAAACTCTGAGGAATCTCAAAGATATGGAATGAGCGTAGAAGAAGTGATGCAAGAGTGCAAGCTGTTTTATTTTGCGGGACAAGAGACGACTTCAGTACTGTTGGTCTGGACCATGGTTTTATTAAGTCATCACCAAGACTGGCAAGCTCGAGCTCGAGAGGAAGTGAGGCAAATACTCGGTGATAATAATAGACCGGACATAGATTCTCTCAGCAGCCTCAAAGTCGTAAGTAAAAATCACGGCTTTCACATCTAAAACTGCATATATACTTATATAGTTACCAGATTCACATGAATTTGATATTTTCAACAGATGACTATGATCTTTAATGAGGTCTTGAGGCTATATCCTCCGGTTGCTCAGCTGAAAAGAGCAGTCAACAAAGAGATGAAGCTAGGAGAGCTTACCCTTCCAGCTGGAGTTCACGTTTATATACCAACTGCTCTTGTCCATCGCGACCCCGAGCTTTGGGGCGATGATGCAGCGGATTTTAAGCCGGAGAGGTTCAAAGACGGTGTCTCAAAGGCAACAAAGAACCAGGTCTGCTTCTTCCCCTTTGGATGGGGACCGAGGATCTGCATCGGTCAGAGTTTTGCTCTGTTGGAGGCAAAGATGGCAATGGCATTGATTCTGCAGAGATTCTCCTTCGAGCTCTCTCCTTCCTATGTTCATGCGCCTCAAACGGTCATGACCACTCGTCCTCAGTTCGGAGCTCATCTCATCCTGCACAAGCTCTGATTTTTGTGTATTTCCATGGTGAGATGTCATCAGTTGTCTCTGTTATATTAACTGAAACATGTCTTGGAAAGACTTACTATACCTGTAGAAGATTATGAAGATTTCAACTTATGTTTGTGTGAAAGTGGTATGTACATCTAGTATTTCTTAGGGAGATAAATTTGTGGTCAATACTTGTCTATAGGCTCTTGTCTTTACAACATAGTTGAAGAGAGGGTAATGTTAATTTCCCATTGTAGCTCCATTATTGATCATGAAAAGTCTATTATACGAAGCCAAGTTAAACTCAACCATCTTTTGGATGTGCTTTAGAAAAGCCAGTTGCTTTTTTGTTCTTTTGCAAGCCATGGGCCATAGAGAAAGAAAAACATGAAAAAGTGTTTTATGTAGAAAATCAGAATCTAGAACGCTCGTTGGACTTACCTCAGCCTCAACGTCATTGGCTTGACGCATACGCATATAATAAACAACTTGGTTATATTATATATACATAGCATTTTCATCCTGCAACTTCAGTTCATCATCTAACGATTTCTCAAAGTAGTGCGTTTATGAGTGAAACAGAGATACCAGCAGTGGCGGTTGCGGCTGCGATTGTGGTGGTAACTGCGGTTGCGGTATGGATATGGAAAGGCCTGAATCTGGCTTGGCGTATACCGAAGAAACATGAGGCTTATCTAAAGAGACAAGGTCTCTCTGGAACTCCTTTCACCTTTCTTGTCGGAGACGCTAGAAGGGAAGCCAGTATGGTGGAGCAAGCAAAGTCCAGAGCCATAAAACTAACCGACGATTACACGCCACGTGTCATGCCTCTGATATTACAGACCGTTAAGGATCATGGTAAGCAACGGTTTGGTACGAAACTCAAAACAGAGAGATCCCCTGTTTTTTCTTCTAATGTTGAAATACTCTGTTTCTCTATGGTTTGGGTCTTTTGTCTAGGGAAGACATCTTACATGTGGACGGGACCCATAGCGAGTGTGATTGTGACGAAACCAGAACACATCAAAGAAGTTCTAAACAGAGTTGATGATTTCCCGAAGCCGCCATTGCACCCAATCGTTGAGCTTTTTGCGACTGGAGTCGCGGTGTATGGAGGAGAGAAATGGTCTAAGCACAGGAAGATTATAAACCCTTCTTTTCATCTAGAAAAGCTCAAGGTCATTTCTTACACCAAATTCTCACATTTGTTATATTATATTGTATGCTGATTTTTTTTTTTGCGTTTTTGTTTCATTTGTAGATTATGATACCTGCGTTCTACGAGAGCTGCAGCGAGATGATAAGTAAATGGGAGAGATTGGTTGGTGAGGAAGGATCATCGTTGAATGAGATCGATGTTTGGCCATACCTTAGCGATGTAACCTCAGATGTAATCTCGCGTACTGCGTTTGGTAGTAGCTACGAGGAAGGTAAGAGGATCTTTTTGCTTCAAGAAGAACAAGGCCGGCGAGTTTTAAAAGCTTTTGAGATGGCTTTCATCCCTGGAATGAGGTAAATGATAATTATTTTTTTGTATTACTTGAAATATGGAAAAGACTATATATAGTGTTGTTCTTCATTGCTTAGGTTTCTACCGACAAAGAACAACGTGAGGATGAAGCAGATAGACAGAGAAGTGAAGTCTAGACTGAGAGAGATCATCATGAAGAGACAGAGAGCTATGGAAGCAGGAGAGGCTCCAAAGAATGATCTGTTGGGAATACTACTTGAATCGAATTCTTCTGGAGATAACGGGATGAGTACCAAAGATGTGATAGAAGAGTGCAGGCTGTTTCACTTTGCGGGCCAAGAAACCACTGCGAATCTTCTCGTGTGGACAATGATTATGCTGAGCTATCACCAGAAATGGCAAGATCAAGCTAGAGAAGAGATCTTCCAAGTCATTGGAAAGAACAACAAACCTAACTTTGATGCACTCTCTCGCCTCAAAATAGTAAGTAAAAACATGAATCCTGTGTATTTCCGTTTTTCCAAAACCAAAACTCAGACTAAAACGATTCCTTGTTTCTTACAGATGAGCATGATCTTGAACGAGGTGTTGAGGCTATACCCACCAGGGATTCTACTTGGTCGAACCATAGAGAAAGAAACAAAGCTTGGTGAGGACATGACGCTTCCAGGTGGTGCACAAGTAGTGATTCCTGTGCTTATGGTTCATCGTGATCCCGAGCTCTGGGGAGAAGATGCTCATGAGTTTAAACCCGAGAGATTCGCAGATGGGATCGCAAAGGCCACGAAGAACCAAGTCTCGTTTCTTCCGTTTGGATGGGGACCAAGATTCTGTCCTGGCCAGAATTTCGCTCTCATGGAAGCTAAGATGGCTCTTGTCTTGATTCTGCGGAGATTCTCCTTCGAGCTGTCTCCATCCTACACTCACGCACCTCACACCGTTCTTACGCTTCATCCTCAGTTTGGTGCTCCCTTGATCTTCCACATGCTCTGATATCCCTAATTCGAAGATCCTCTGTATTTTATTTTTTAAGATTCAAGATTCAGTAGCATGTGAATTCATGGGAACTCATGTGAATTCTTCTACTACGAAATTCTCATGACTTTCAATTTTTCCAGAATTTTCGGTAACTTTTTTTTCTTAATAAGAAAATCGTATCGAAGGTTGGAGTTGGACCTTTTAAAAGTCCAAAACGGATTCTACATTTGGGCCTAAATAGTCTACTGAGGCCCATATGTTCTTTCCCTTGCGTAATCCATAATTCCTCCTCAACTGTATTTCTTCTATAATTCTATTCTACAAAGACCATAATTTGGGCCTTTAATATGGTGCCCAATAATATTCAATTTTAATAAAGTTTGCAATTTTCTTCCAAAATGACAAAGACAAGTCCCTTACATTATTTATCTCACAAGAAATAAAACAATTTGTTGGAAATTTAGGTTATTATGCAACAAGGCGCTATCGTTACATATAGTTCCTGTTTACGTTGTGTCACTTTTGTATCCCATGCCTATTTGTATTATTGCACCATCGATTCGAATTTTATGTACATAACCAGACTCCTTTCACGCCTGTTTCCCATACGTAATAGGCACGTGAACGATTCTGATAGATACCATCTCGCTTATCGATTATTCTTAGAACCTTCCTCGGTCTTTGATTGGTCGGCGTCGCATATATCAAAAGGCAGAGATTGTACGATCATCCAGAAAAATGCTTGTCTCGTGTACCGCAAGAACATGTCGTTGAATCGGCGGATGGGTTCTTGTGGCCGTACAAGTACAAGTGTAGATTTAGTGTTAGTGTGATAGATCTTAGAAACAAATTAAGCAGAATTCCAAATTTTCACTGACACCAAAATCCTCCATTAGTACTAAAAAGCAAAACAAGTTCTCATAATGTGGTGGATCCAGAAGCAGAAACTTAATTACAAGAGAGTTAGGACAAACAAAAAGGCTCAGGAAGATAGGGTTTGAAGAGCCTTTCTCCGTTATAAGCTGCCTCTCTCGAGCATTATCAAAAGTGTGAACACATTATTGCCCTTTTTTGGCTTTTCCGAAATAAGATATTTTAGGGCCAGAACTCACTCAACAGTATACTTTTATCGTACTTAATTATCCTTCGAGCTAGCTAGTGTTACATGATAGGAATAAAGACTTGATCAAACTCACGTTACCCGGTTGAGAATATATCCGAGTAAAGAGACAATACTATTGTGGATAAGTTTGGACTATGCCTCATGACTTATCGACAAGTGACTACCTCCTCAAGAGAAAAATACATGACAGATTATTGCTTTTCACTCTCTAACCAGTAAGAAGCCATTCAAAGTGACCACGAACAGTGACATTGTAGTCCCGGCAACAACTTTTCCAAATCAAAACTGGTTTACAAAAAGAACAAACAAAAATACTTCTGAGCAAAGCTCACCATATAAACTTATGCCCCAGGTGTATTTAGATATTACAAATAATAAAATGAAAGATATTTATTTTATTTTTTCGTTTTCCACTAACGAACTTCATTTATCAATTATTATTAATACATTACATGCATCAACTATTTACATGAAATATATATATTATGTTTTTCATGGAATGTTGGCCCTGGTTGGTTGATGTTGTAGTTTTAGGTTTTTTTACGATAAAATTTAAGGCTGCAAGTTTTTTAGTTTATCCTAAGTAAAATGAATAAAGGATTTAAGGCATGGAAGACAGATGTGGCCAGAGGTCGTGAGTAAAGGCAAAATTTCGACGGTTACAAGAAAATATTTTGGCTGTAACTAGATTGTAGTTTCTAAGAATGAATTCATGTGGAATTAAAAATTCCATAAAATTCTACAAAATTATTACCAGTTACAAGGAAAGAAAATGAAAAAATCATTCCACTTATTCAATTTAATCCACAAAGAAAGAAAAAAACAAACCTTTCTGAAAACATTACTCCTATTAAAAAATGCTAAGGAAGGAAAGCAATCACCATCCATCCGCCCTCTTGATTATCTGTTCACTGCGGGACGTAATCTAAATTGCGCATCAGAGAATTTTCGGGAGGAAACCTATTTCCGGTCTCCCAAAGGCCCGATTCACCTACTGCGAATGTTTGCAGGACCCAAAAAATTTCTCATCTAGGGAGTATATACCGCTCAATCCTCGATGCCTAATCTAAGAGGCTCAGTTGTACTACTCGGACGAACACACACATTCCCGTAAAAAATCTGTAATTTTCTCACAAACAATATTACTTCACAAATATAATAATTGAGTTTTTTTATATCATATATATATAGTTGTATAAAGCTATATTTTTTATATTTTAGTTTATGGTATCAATTAATTTATAACACTATATACTATTTTTGGAGAGATCTATCAAACATAATGATGATTTTCTTTTAATAATTATTATTTTTTTATTTTATTTTTAAAATACCATCAAATAAGACTATTATACATATTATGCAAATAATAGCTTATTTTCTTTCTTTTTATATTTTTTTATCGTCAAATTACAACTATATCTTATTTTTAAATAAATATATGTCTGTTATGTAAATAATTCATTTATCATCAAAGTTTCACGAGCATTATCAATTTTTATTTTTTTTTTGCTAAAAATTGCTTTGAAAAATCTTTTTTTTCGTTTTTCACAATAAAAAGAAGTAGTTTTCTCTGGTTTCTTTATATCTTAAATTATTTTTAGCTAAAATTCAATTAAGTTTTATTATTTAAAATCATAAATAAATAGATGTTTCATATTACATAAATTACAGTTTTATATCTAACTAATGAAATTTATTTAATGATAATTATTTATTGGATTGTTTTAATTTTAGTTAGCCACTTGTCACTTCTAAATTAATTTAAAATACTGATGTGTTAAGATGCTGGAGAGAGTTATTCCCTATTCATATATATATATATATATATGATTATTACCAGTTACAGTTTATTGTCTGAACACACACAAATTGGGCAAGTATTTAAAGTCATATCACCACATGTATCTCCTCATCCAAATTCTCAAACTTTAGAGACCAGAAATAAATTAGCAGATGGAGATATCAGTTGCATCATTGGCTATAGCGGTTGTACTGTGGTGGATATGGAGAACTGTGGAATGGGTTTGGCTAAAACCTAAGATGCTTGAGAGTTTTCTGAGAAGACAAGGTCTTGTCGGAACTAGTTACACGCCTCTTGTCGGAGATGTGAGAAGGACTTTCAGGATGTTGAAGGAAGCAAGATCTAAACCGACGAAACCAACGGATGATCTTATTTCACTTGTCATGCCTTACTCATTTCACATGCTCAACACATACGGTATACATATGTCTCTTGGTTTGGCTTATATAATAGATTTTGAATTCCTTTTTTAAAATCAGTTTTTTTTATATATATGTGGCTGCAACAGGAAGGACTTTTTTCACATGGTTAGGACCCATACCATCCATCACAATAATGAATCCACAGCTGATCAAAGAAGTGTATAATAAAGTTTATGATTTCCCCAAGACGCACACGTTTCCTTTGGTTGCATTGATAGCTGATGGACTCGCTAATGCTGATGGAGGTAAATGGGCCAAACACCGGAAGATCATTAACCCAGCATTCCATTTTGAGAAGATCAAGGTTTCCATCAGATTCACTTTTCTAATGTTGTTGTCACAACCAAAGCTAATTTTCTTTTTGGCTAAATATGAGTTGATCATGTTCCTTTTTTATATAGAATATGGTCCCTGCGTTTCATAAAAGTTCCAGCGAGGTTGTGTGCGAGTGGGAGAAGTTAGTTTCAGAGAAAGGGTCGTCGTGTGAGGTTGATGTTTGGCCATGGATTTTGAATTTGACCGGGGATGTGATCTCTCGTACCGCTTTTGGTAGCAGCTACAAACAAGGAAAGAGGATATTTATACTACAAGATGAGCTAGCAAAGCTCATCATCCAAGCTCTTGGGAAGAACTACATCCCTGGATATCGGTAAGAAACTAGCATGACTTATCGGTTTTCTAACAATCTTCTTATGTATTTATCTTGGAAAATCTCCCTTTTTGGACCTGATACATCTATCTACTACTATGAAAAAATTGACGAGTTTTAATTCAAAACCAATAGAAAATGAGGATATATATAGTGCGTTCATGGCTCGTATATATATATATTATGTCTCAATGCGGAATTGTGAATGTTATTATTCATTTTTGTTTGATATTGCGTAGGTATTTCCCAACAAAGAATAATAAAAGGATAAAGACAATAGTTAGAGAAATCCAAGTTATACTAAAAGGGATCATTAGCAATAGGAAAAAGGCGAGAGACGCTGGCGAAGCACCAAGTGACGATGTGTTGGATCTACTTCTTGAATCGAATTCAGGGCAAACTAAAGAAAATGGACTGACCACTGAAGAAATTATGGAAGAGTGCAAGTTGTTTTATTTCGCGGGACAAGAGACCACTTCAGTGCTTTTGGCTTGGACTATGGTTTTGTTAAGCCAACACCAAGACTGGCAAGCTCGTGCACGAGAGGAAGTGATGCAAGTTTTCGGCGATAGAGAACCTGATCAAGAAGGCCTTAACCAACTCAAAGTTGTAAGAATAAAACCAAAACCAAAAACCTTTTTCATATGAGTTTATGCTTTCTTTTATTGGCTTTTTGCATGGGGGTATATAAATCAAGTGCTACAAAACAATAAGAAGTTGAAAAAGCGCAAGCTACTCTTATTCTATAACATTTTTGATGATTTTGTTGAATATATCTTTCAGATGACGATGATTTTTTATGAGGTCCTTAGGCTATATCCTCCACTCATCCAGATGAACCGAGCGATCCACAAAGAGATAAGACTAGGTGATTTGACACTACCGGCCGGTAGTCAAGTCAATATGCCTGTTCTGCTAATCCATCGGGACACTAAGCTTTGGGGAGATGATGCAGCGGAGTTCAAGCCGGAGAGGTTCAAAGACGGTGTCTCGAAGGCAACAAAGAACCAGGTCTGCTTCTTTCCTTTCGGATGGGGACCGAGGATTTGCATCGGCCAGAATTTTGCTCTGTTGGAGGCAAAGATGGCTCTGGCTTTGATTCTGCGGAGATTCTCCTTCGAGCTTTCTCCTTCTTATGTGCATGCGCCTTACACAGTCATCACTATTCATCCACAGTTTGGTGCTCACCTTATCCTAAACAAGCTCTGAACTTCTGATATTATCAAAATGAACTTATTATTATACACAAGAGGAAAGAGATTTCATAGTCAAGAATCCCTGATGGACTATTGCAATCGTACTTTAAAGTTTTCCTATATGTCTTTTATTATAAATCAAGTTTTATTATAAAAGAACAATAATTATAATTTTTTTTCTCCACTAAATTTTATTGTAAAAGAATAACTAATTAGTTGTAAATACCATAGAAAATATTTTAAAACTTATATCATGAAGTAAGATATGTATATTTATTTACAATATAAATTTTCTATTGAACAGAATCCAGTAAATTTTCATTTAAATATATTGATTGATAATTTTATATATAATGTTGACACCATAAGAAAAAATCCATATATAATATAAATTAAATTTAACTTCAAAGGGAAAAAAAAATTATAGAACATAAAAAATGAAAGTGTCAGAATTTCACGTTTGTTAAACTATTTAATTTCGATTCTGAATTTCACGTTTTCTATATTTTATTTTTGTTTGTTAAAACGCATGAAAAGTGACAAAAAAAAACATATTATTTCAACGTTATGGTAGAAAGAGTACGCATGCATAATTGACAAAAAAAAAAGACGTAAAATAATTGACGTTCGTGCCTGTCCGCCCACACAAGATATACGGCCAATAGATTCCCTTTATCTGTATACAGCTTTTGTCACAGAAATCGAAATTTGCTTCTCGCATCTACGTGGCATACTTAGCCAAAAAGATATCTACGTGGCATGTGAGAAGCTTCAAGTAAATCAAAGGTTCACAATCCGAAGATTCCGAACACACAAAAAATATAAGGTCTTTAAGACATCATGTGATATTTTCATTTGACATTCTCATTCTTCAAAAATATCAAGAATATTAGCAAATCTCTCTTATCCCCTTCCTCTGGGACAGAAAATGGAGATATCTGTTGCGTTAGTTACAGTTTCAGTGGCTATAGCCGTTGTGTCGTGGTGGGTATGGAGAACCTTAAAGTGGGTTTGGTTTAAACCAAAGATGCTTGAGAGTTACCTGAGAAGACAAGGTCTTTCCGGTACTCCCTACACGCCACTCGTCGGCGATCTGAAGAGGAATTTCAGCATGTTGGCGGAGGCAAGATCCAAACCCATCAAACTAACGGATGACATCGCAACAAGGATCACGCCTTTTCCCTTGCAAATGCTCAAGACTCACGGTATGTGTCCTCTCTGTTTAGGAAATTAGAATGAAGGTGTTGCAGAGTATATCCGATCAAGAAAAGGTCTCACGTTCTGTATATGTATGCTGCTTGGAACAGGAAGGACTTTCTTTACATGGTTTGGAACAACACCAACGATCACGATAATGGATCCTGAGCAGATTAAGGAAGCGTTCAACAAAATTTATGATTTCCAGAAGCCGCATACATTCCCTTTGGGCAAGGTGATAGCCACTGGACTCGCTAATTATGATGGTGAGAAATGGGCAAAACACAGAAGAATCATAAACCCGGCTTTCCACCTTGAGAAGATCAAGGTTTGGCTTCTTACTTCATCATCAAGTTATAGTGCTTTATGTATGTATGTATGTATGTTCATTTGGATCTGACCCAATACATGTCTTCTGCTTATATGTGTAGAAAATGGTACCAGCGTTCCACCAAAGCTGCAGCGAGGTTGTTGGCGAATGGGACAAGTTAGTGTCGGAGAAAGGGTCTTCCTGTGAGGTGGACGTTTGGCCTGGGCTTGTGACTATAACTGCAGATGTGATCTCTCGTACTGCTTTCGGAAGCAGCTACAAAGAAGGGCAGAGGATATTCGAGCTCCAAGCAGAACTAGCTCAGCTCATCATACAATCTTTTCTGAAATCTTTCATCCCTGGATATCTGTAATAAAAAAGCCTTAAACCTGTCTGCTTAATACAAGACTCAATCTATTGGAGATGAGAATCATCTTGTCTCATATTCTCTGTTTTTGTTTGTTTTTGCGTAGTTATCTCCCAACGAAGAGTAACAGAAGGATGAAAGCAGCAGCAAGAGAAATCCAAGTTATACTGAGAGGTATCGTTAACAAAAGGTTAAGGGCAAGAGAAGCTGGAGAAGCACCAAGCGACGATTTGTTAGGTATACTTCTTGAATCGAATCTGGGGCAAGCCAAAGGAACTGAAATGAGCACTGAGGATGTAATGGAAGAGTGCAAGTTGTTCTATTTCGCCGGGCAAGAAACAACTTCAGTACTTCTGGTCTGGACGATGGTTCTGTTAAGCCAACACCAAGAGTGGCAAGCACGCGCCCGAGAAGAAGTGAAGCAAGTTTTTGAGGATAAAGAACCTGATACAGATGGCCTGAACCAGCTCAAAGTGGTAAGTATTAACCGAATCATAAACCTGACTTTGAGTACTTTTGTTTGTGTTTTGTTGATTTTTTTGCTAAAAAAGATTTGACTTCTCACAGATGACGATGATACTATATGAGGTCCTTAGGCTGTACCCTCCAGTAGCTCAGCTGAACAGAGCCATTCACAAGGAGATGAAGTTAGGCGACCTGACGCTACCAGGCGGCGTTCAAATCAATCTACCTATTCTGCTAGTCCAACATGACACCAAGCTATGGGGAAACGATGCAGCGGAGTTCAAACCAGAGAGGTTCAAAGACGGTATCTCAAAGGCAACAAAGAGCCAAGTCTGCTTCTTTCCCTTTGGCTGGGGACCGAGGATCTGCATTGGTCAGAATTTTGCAATTTTGGAGGCAAAGATGGCGATGGCTTTGATTCTGCAGAGATTCTCCTTTGAGCTTTCTCCTTCTTATGTTCATGCCCCTTACACGGTCGTCACCCTTCACCCACAGTTCGGTGCGCATCTTATCCTCCACAAGCTCTAACCCAATGCTATGTTTCCCAATGAACTTATCATACACAGAGGAAACGGGACCAGATCATTACACAAGTCTCAGTCTTGTTATATATATTCATGTCAGAACATCGTGTCGTACAGAATAAAACCCTTTTGAGTAGTGTCTCTCTCTGTTATGAAACTTAAACCCAACATGAGGGACCAAACAAGTAGTACGTACCTATCAAACACTGCCATGTTTATGAATTCCATTTTTTTTGCTTTTCGAGTTAGAATTCGTGGCTATAATAAGACTTACAGGTTTATACAACTTTTGAGCTAGCAGTGAACAAATCTCTATTTAGTTTGCTAGCTATAAGACTTACAGATTTACAGATTTATTTATACACGAGACGAGAGAATTAACGTGCAAAACACAACTGAAACTTCCACCAATATTTACTTCACTTTTTCACTTTTTCAGGCATATATCATCCTATCATTTCCAAACGAGAGCTAGTGTTGCTTTGGGAATACGTAACGGTAAAAGAAGATTTGAATTGTAGTGGTCTAATTAAGCTAGATTAAGAAAATGAGTCTATAATTAAGTTTTTTAGAAATTGAACTTAAATTAGCATTTCAATAGAAAAATTTAAAGAGTTAATAAAAAAATTGCACGTTTTAAAAAAAATATATAAATAATTTTAATGCAACGTGAATGACAAATTCATTAAATTTGCTCTATCATATTTTGCCACCACATTTCATGGAATCCATTAATTTATGTTTCAGCATGTTGAATGTTTTCAATAGAATTTAATTCTCAAATAATTTAACAACTTCGTTATAGGAATTAAACTGTTGAATAATTTTATTCAACACTCCATTATGGGTAGTCTTATCAACTTTAATATAATCAATATCACATATATTAAAATTAATCTAGATAAATAACTCTAAATTCAACTGAGAAGTTTTTAAGAGTTTGACCAGATGTAAAAGGGATCAAATACAACGTACCATTTTTATTTCGTGGCAAAACAATATATTTCAACGCTATTTTGGTAAAAAAAAAATATATTTCAACCTTATTATTATGGTAAAAAATCAGAGTAAACTGTATGGATTGGCAAAGACACGCCTGGCCACTCAATTTTTGACAAATGTGATTCTTCCTTTTTTTGTTTTTTTTTTCACACAAATTCAAATTGACTTCATCTACTAGTTTAACAAAACAATTGACCAAGACACAAAAATAGAAAGTATTTAGGACTTCAAACTAAAGTATTTAAGACATCAGGGTGAATGTCATCACCACATCAATCTTCTCCGAGATTCTCAATCTTTAAATACCCCGAGAAGGTTGCAGATTATCCAACTCTCTCTCTCTCTCTGGAAGAGAAAATGGAGATATCACTTGCATCGGTGACAGTTGCAATAGCTATAGCTGTTGTATCGTGGTGGACATGGAGAACTCTAAAGTGGGTTTGGTTTAAACCAAAGATGATCGAGAGTTACCTGAGAAGACAAGGTCTTTCCGGTACTCCTTACACGCCTCTTGTCGGCGACCTGAAGAGGAATTCCAGCATGTTGGCGGAGGCAAGATCAAAACCCATCAAACTAACAGATGATATCCAACAACGTGTCGTGCCTTTCCCCTTGCACATGCTCAAGACTTACGGTATGTTTTTCCTGGTTAGCTTATAGCTCTTGACTCCTCTCTGTTTAATTTAGAGATATAGAGAACAGCAAAACTGTTGCAGAGTAGTACCTGTATCTTGACAAAGGTTTCAACTTTTGTATCTCTCTGTGGTTGGAGCAGGGAGGACATTCTTTACATGGTTTGGGCATATACCAACCGTCACTATAATGGATCCTGAGCAGATCAAGGAAGTGTTGAACAAAGTTTATGATTTCCAGAAGAGTCCTGCATTCCCTTTGGGCAGATTGATAGCCGCTGGACTCGTTAGTGATAATGGCGAAAAATGGGCGAAACACCGAAGAATCATCAATCCGGCTTTCCATCTTGAGAAGATCAAGGTTTTCACTTCTTCTTCTTCACATCCCCGAATCAGGTTTAGGTTTGGTTTGGTTTGTGTATCATTTGTTCTTGGCCAATCTTGTGAATTCTGCTTCTGTGTATAGATTATGGTACCTGCTTTCCACCAGAGCTGCAGCGAAGTTGTTGGCGAATGGGACAAGTTAGTGTCGGAGAAAGGGTCTTCCTGTGAGGTGGACGTTTGGCCTGGGCTTGTGAGTTTGACTGCTGATGTAATCTCTCGTACTGCTTTCGGAAGTAGCTACAAAGAAGGGCAGAGGATATTTGAGCTGCAAGCAGAACTAGCTCAGCTCATTATACAAGTTTTTCGGAAAGTTGTCATCCCTGGATATATGTAATAACTAACCTCAACTTTTCTGCTTTAACACAAGACTGACTCTTGATTTAGTGCTGGAACCTATTTAGAGATTATGAACCATGGTTGTGTCATGTTATCCTTGTCTTTTCTCGGATAGGTATCTCCCGACGAAGAATAATAGAAGGATAAAAGCAGCAGCCAGAGAAGTACAAGTTATACTGAGAGGTATCGTTGACAAAAGATTAAGGGCGAGGGAAGCTGGGGAAGCACCATGCAACGATTTGCTTGGTATACTTCTTGAATCGAATAGGATGCAAGCCAAGGGAAATGGAATGAGCATTAAGGAAGTGATGGAGGAGTGCAAGTTGTTCTATTTCGCTGGGCAGGAGACAACTTCAGCACTTCTGGTCTGGACGATGGTTCTGTTAAGCCAACACCAAGACTGGCAAGCTCGGGCACGAGAAGAAGTAAAGCAAGTTTTTGGTGATAAAGAACCTGATGCAGATGGCCTGAACCATCTCAAAGTTGTAAGTACAAACCGAACTATAAACCTTCAGGTGACTTGAGTACGCTCTTGTGTTTTGATCATTTTTGCTAAAATGATTTGATACCACACAGATGACGACGATACTATATGAGGTCCTTAGGCTATATCCTTCAATAACACATGTGACCAGAACCGTTCACAAAGAGACGAAGCTAGGCGACCTGACGCTACCAGCTGGCGTTCACATCAGTCTACCTATTCTCCTAGTCCAACGCGACACCGAGCTGTGGGGCGACGATGCAGCGGAGTTCAAGCCCGAGAGGTTCAGTGAAGGTCTCTCAAAGGCGACCAAGAGCCAAGTCTCCTTCTTTCCCTTCACATGGGGACCAAGAGTCTGCATTGGCCAGAATTTCGCCCTGCTTGAGGCGAAGATGGCGATGTCATTGATTCTACAGAGATTCTCCTTCGAGCTTTCTCCGTCCTATGTTCATGCGCCGTACCCAATCGTCACAATTCAACCACAGTTCGGTGCTCAAATTATCCTCCACAAGCTCTAGTCTTAGTTTGTATTGTGTTTTTGTCAACGAAACTTATATCATACACAGATGAAACGAGTCCACACCATATAATAAAAAAGTCTTAATCTTGTTATGTATTCATTTCAGAAGTAGCGTGTCACTGACTAAAACCCTTCGAGCAAGTGATTCTCACGGAACAATCATCTGTTGTGAAACTATCAAACTAAGACCCATTGTAAAAAGGATCGCCAATTTCGAGTAGACACGAGACGATAAACGTGCACAACCCTTCTGAACCAAACAAACATTCAATACCAATCAAAGATGTGATTTTTCGCTTAAACAGTGCTTGACCATTTCAAAAACAGAGAACCCACAGACAGATCGAGAACGACACACGAGATTCTCTCAAAATGAAGAATTTCCCTTACGGGTCGACACGCTTAACCCCTAACCTCCGCAATCCTAATTTCAGGGGACACATCGTGAGATCAACGGCGAGATTCGCCAAAGGTTCTGGTTACGACGGCGTTGAGTTTAGACCGAACAACGGCGTTTAGGTTTAGCTTCTCGAAATGACGACGTTATTCGTGGGCCCACTTTATATACCCAATAATAATATTTAATCTTCCCCGCCTCTTTCAGTTTATTAGCAGAGACCGTTTGCTGGACATATCATCATTCAGACGTGTAACAAGAGCAGATTTAACTCGATTATTCTTCCCTAAATTATTCGGTGTTTTCACTAAGAAAAACAAAAAATAAAGCTAAAATTAACTTCTCTCAGACTACGTAACCAAAACACTTAAAACTTAAAAAAACATCGAAATTTTATGAAAAAGACAAAGACAAAATCAATAGTCATTAAAAGAAAAACAAAATCATCGACGAGAACGCATGGGCATTTAAGACATTACCACCATCAATTATTGTTATTTCAAGATCTGCAAACTTCTCTGTCTTTCACTCTCTCTGACATAAATGGAGATGTATGTTGTATATTCAGTAACTATCAGTCTTAAGAGGAGTGCCATCAAGCCGGAGAGGTTCAAAGACGGTGTCTCAAAGGCAACAGAGAGCCAAGTGTCCTTCTTTCCCTTTGGCTGGGGACCGAGGATATGCATTGGTCAGAATTTTGCTCTGTTGGAGGCAAAGATGGCGATACCTTTGATTCTGCAGAGACTCTCCTTTGAGCTTTCTCCTTCTTATGTTCATGCGCCTTACACGGTCATCACCCACAGTTCGGTGCGCATCTTATCCTCCACAAGCTCTAACCCAATGCGATGTTTCCCAATGAACTTATCATACACAGAGGAAACGGGACCAGATCATTACACAAAACTCAGTCTTGTTATATATTCATGTCTGTCAGAATTAAACCCTGTCGAATAGCGACTTTCTGTTGTGAAACTTAGACCCAATGTGACAATGTGAGGGACCGAACCAATCAAACACTGCCAATGTTTCTGAATTCCAGTTTTTGCGAGTCAGAATTCGTTGCTCGCAGTCGCAGGCAATTACAACTTTTGAGCAGTGAACAAATCTCTCTTTAGAAAACTAGCTTTAACGTGCAAAACACACTAATGGTAAAAAGTAAGAGTAAATCGCATGGATCTATTGACAAAGAAACGCCTCGCCACTCAAGTTTTGACCCCCAAAAAAATGTAACATTTTTACCCCCAAAAAAAGTTTTGACAAATATGACTCTTTTTGCCTCTTTTTTTTCACACAAGTAGAAATTGTCTTCGTTTAATGGTTAAACAAAATAATTGGCCGACATACAAAATACAAAATATTTAAGACTTAAAACCAACACAAATTATTTTAAGACATCAGCGATCATCATCATCACCACACAAATATCTTCTCCGAAATTCTCAATCATTAATCCCGAGAAAGTTGAGCAGATTATCCATATCTCTCTCTCTTTTCCCTGGGAGAGAAAATGGAGATATCACTTGCATCAGTGACAGTTTCAGTAGCTATAGCTGTTGTGTCGTGGTGGGTATGGAGAACTTTAAAGTGGGCTTGGTTTAAACCAAAGATGCTTGAGAGTTACCTGAGAAGACAAGGTCTTTCCGGTACACCGTACACGCCTCTCGTCGGCGATTTAAATAAGAGTTTCAGCATGTTGAAGGAGGCAAGATCAAAACCCATCAAACTAACGGATGATATCCAACCACGTGTCGTGCCTTATCCCTTGCAAATGCGCAAGACTCACGGTATGTTTCCGGTTTAGCTTGTAGCCCTTGTTCCCTCTCTGTTTAGAGAGCAGCAAAACTGTTGCACAGTACCTGAACATTGACAAAGGTTTCAACTTTTGTATCTCTTTGTGGTTGGAACAGGAAGGACTTTCTTTACATGGTTTGGCCATATACCAACCATCACTATAATGGATCCTGAGCAGATCAAGGAAGTCTTCAACAATGTTTATGATTTCCCAAAGACACATGCATTCCCTTTGTTCAGATTGATAGCCGCTGGACTCGTTAGTTATGATGGCGAAAAATGGGCGAAACACCGAAGAATCATCAATCCGGCTTTCCATCTTGAGAAGATCAAGGTTTTCACTTCTTCTTCTTCACATCCCCGAATTCAGGTTTAGGTTGGTTTGTGTGTCATTTGTTCTTGGCCAAACTTGTGACTTCTGCTTCTGTGATTAGATTATGGTACCTGCTTTCCACCAAAGCTGCTGCGAGGTTGTTGGCGAATGGGACAAGTTAGTGTCGGAGAAAGGATCTTCCTGTGAGGTAGACGTTTGGCCTTGGCTTGTGAGTTTGACGGCAGATGTACACAAGCTCTTCGCAAAACTTTCATCCCTGGATATATGTAATGAAAAACCTCAACTTCCCTGGGTTAATGCAAGACGTGTAGAGATTGACTCTTGACCTTTTAGTGCTGCAACCCATTAGAGGTTATGAACCATATTGTATCATACTTTCCTCGTCTTCTTTTCACATAGGTATCTCCCGACGAAGGATAACAGGAGGATGAAAGCAGCAGCTAGAGAAATCCAAGTTATACTGAGAGGGATCGTTAACAAAAGGTTAAGGGCAAGAGAAGCTGGAGAAGCACCAAGCGACGATTTGCTTGGTATACTTCTTGAATCTAATTTGGAGCAAGCTAAAGGAAAAGGAATAAGCACTGAGGAGGTCATTGAGGAGTGCAAGCTGTTCTATTTAGCCGGGCAAGAGACAACTTCAGTACTTCTGGTCTGGACAATGGTTGTGTTAAGCCAACACCAAGAGTGGCAAGCGCGCGCACGAGAAGAAGTGAAGCAAGTTTTTGGTGATAAAGAACCTGATGCAGATGGCCTGAACCAACTCAAAGTTGTAAGTACAGTAGACCGAATTATAAACCTTCAGGTGACTTCTGTTGTGTTTTGATCATTTTCTCTGAACGATCTGATCCCTTCACAGATGACGATGATACTATATGAGGTCCTTAGGCTATATCCTCCAGTGGCACAGGTGAGCCGAGCCATTCACAAAGAGATGAAGCTAGGCGACCTGACGCTACCAGGCGGCGTTCAGATCAGTCTACCTATTCTTCTAGTCCAACGCGATACCGAGCTGTGGGGCGACGATGCTGCAGAGTTCAAGCCTGAGAGGTTCGAGGAGGGTCTCGTGAAGGCGACAAAGAGCCAAGTCTCCTTCGTTCCCTTCACATGGGGACCAAGGATCTGCATTGGCCAGAATTTCGCCCTGCTTGAGGCAAAGATGGCGATGGCATTGATTCTTCAGAGATTCTCATTCGAGCTTTCTCCGTCCTATGTTCATGCGCCTTACCCAGTCATCACCCTTCACCCACAGTTCGGGGCTCATCTGACCCAATGCGATGTTGCTCAACGAACTTATCACACACAGAGGAAACGGGGCCAGATCATAACACAAAACTCAATCTTGTTATGTATTCAAGGCAGAACACAGATTAAAACCCTATGTGTAGTGTGAATCTCTGTTGCGAAAATAAGTCCCAATACGAGGGATCGAACCAGAAAATAAACGTGACACTGCCACAGTGTTTGTTAATCATCAGCAACTCCTCTCTGCCGAGTCTGCTATAACAGGTCGATTATGCCGTGAGTTCGCCTTGATAATGCTCGACTAGATCTTGTATCTCTCCGAATTTGGAAACAGAGTAGCAGCCATAGAAAAATCGAGAACGACAAACGAGATTCTCCAAATTGATGTCTTCAGAAAACCCCCAAAATGAAGAACCCTAATCTCAATGATCTATTTCTTTTGTTTTAGATATTTTTTTTTTTGGTCAAAATGTTTTTAGATATCAAATCGCGATATTCAGAGGTGAAATACGCTAAGATCCTATACGTCGTCGTTAGTATTAGAAACGACGTCGTTCAGTTCAATTCTACACAACTGTCAACAGTCAACGGTGTCAACCGAAATGTAATTTTCATGTTTTTTTTTGTTCTTTTCCCGCTCGACTGTTGCTTGAGACATCTTTTGAACGTTCATTAACAAGATCAAAGCCATGTCTTAAACTCGATTCTTCCGCCTCCCTAATAACTCTTTGTTTTGAGCAGTGATCAAATTTCTCTTTTTAAACAACTCGCTATAAAAATATAGACATGAAACGAAATTAATTTATATATGTAAGTATGTGTAACGGTAAAAGAAGATTTGTCATCGCATAGAAAGAGAAGTGGGCTAAGCTGGACAAGAAAAAGTGAACTAGAACTCAAATGGAAAGGCCCAAAGGCCCACACCTACTCTCCGAAGCTCTCTACGCTACAAAAGAAATTAATGATGATAAAATATCAATATATCAACTGACAAAAAACATTTAAGAGCTTGATTGACCACATAAAAATACAACATTTCCTTTTTATGTTAACAATATATTTCAACATATGTTAACATTAAAACCAATAAAAAATATTATGGTGAAAGATAAGAGTAAATCGCACAGATGGTAATGGACTATTCACAAAGAAAAGTCCCACCACTCAATTTTGACGAATACATTTCTCTATTTGTCATTTTTGATTTTTCACACAAATCCAATTCAATTGCCTTCGGGTCAAACAATATAATTTGACCGAGTTACAAAAATACACAGGGGAAGTATTAAAAACCAAAATTCATTAAGACATCAGGGTGATGTCATCACCACACCAATATCTTCTCCAAAATTCTCAATCTTTAAATCCCGAGAATGTTAGCAGATTATCCAACTCTCTCTCTCTCTCTCTCTCTCTCTCTCTGGAAGAGAAAATGGAGATATCACTTGCAGCGGTGACAATTTCAATAGCTATAGCTGTTGTGTCGTGGTGGGTATGGAGAACTCTAAAGTGGGTTTGGTTTAAACCAAAGATGATCGAGAGTTACCTGAGAAGACAAGGTCTTTCCGGTACTCCTTACACGCCTCTCGTCGGCGACCTGATGAGGAATTCCAGCATGATGGCGGAGGCAAGATCAAAACCCATCAAACTAACGGATGATATCCGACCACGTGTTGTGCCTTATCCCTTGCAAATGCTCAAGACTCACGGTATGTTTCTTGGTTAGCTTGTAGCCCTTGTTTCCTCTCTGTTTACTTTAGAGATTTAGAGAACAGCAAAACTGTTACAGAGACAGTACCTGAATCTTGACAAAGGTTTCAACTTTTGTATCTCTTTGTGGTTGGAACAGGAAGGACTTTCTTTACATGGTTTGGGCATATACCAACCGTCACTATAATGGATCCTGAGCAGATCAAGGAAGTGTTCAACAAGGTTTATGATTTCCCGAAGACTCATGCATTCCCTTTGGGCAGATTGATAGCCGCTGGACTCGTTAGTTATGATGGCGATAAATGGGCCAAACACCGAAGAATCATCAATCCGGCTTTCCATCTTGAGAAGATCAAGGTTTTCACTTCTTCTTTTTTCACAGCCCTGAAGCAGAGTTTTAGATTGGTTTGTGTATCGTTTGTTCTTGGCCAAACTTGTGAATTCTGCTTCTGTGTATAGATTATGGTACCTGCTTTCCACCAGAGCTGCAGCGAAGTTGTTGGCGAATGGGACAAGTTAGTGTCGGAGAAAGGGTCTTCCTGTGAGGTGGACGTTTGGCCTGGGCTTGTGAGTTTGACTGCTGATGTAATCTCTCGTACTGCTTTCGGAAGTAGCTACAAAGAAGGGCAGAGGATATTTGAGCTGCAAGCAGAACTTGGAGAGCTTATTATCAAAGTCTTTCGGAAAGTTGTCATCCCTGGATATATGTAATACAAGACTGACTCTTGAACCTATTTAGAGATTATCTACCATGTTTGTGTCATGTTCTCCTTGTCTTTTTCTCGCATAGGTATCTCCCGACCAAGGACAATAGAAGGATAAAAGCAGCAGCCAGAGAAGTACAAGTTATACTGAGAGGCATCGTTGACAAAAGGTTAAGGGCGAGGGAAGCTGGGGAAGCACCATGCGACGATTTGCTTGGTATACTTCTTGAATCGAATAGGATGCAAGCCAAGGGAAATGGAATGAGCATTAAGGAAGTGATGGAGGAGTGCAAGTTGTTCTATTTCGCTGGGCAGGAGACAACTACAGTACTTTTGGTCTGGACAATGGTTCTCTTGAGCCAACACCAAGACTGGCAAGCTCGGGCACGAGAAGAAGTGAAGCAAGTTTTTGGTGATAAGGAACCTGATGCAGATGGCCTGAATCATCTCAAAGTTGTAAGTACAAACCGAACTATAAACCTTGAGGTGATTTCAGTACTCTCTTGTGTTTTGATCATTTTTGCTGAATGATCTGATCCCTCACAGATGACGATGATACTGTATGAGGTCCTTAGGCTATATCCCCCAGTAACACAGGTGACCAGAACCATTCACAAAGAGACGAAGCTAGGGGACCTGACGCTACCAGCTGGCGTTCACATCAGTCTACCTATTCTCTTAGTCCAACGCGACACCGAGCTGTGGGGCGACGATGCAGCGGAGTTCAAGCCCGAGAGGTTCAGTGAAGGTCTCTCAAAGGCGACCAAGAGCCAAGTCTCCTTCTTTCCCTTCACATGGGGACCAAGAGTCTGCATTGGCCAGAATTTCGCCCTGCTTGAGGCGAAGATGGCGATGTCATTGATTCTACAGAGATTCTCCTTCGAGCTTTCTCCGTCCTATGTTCATGCGCCTTACCCAATCATCACAATTCACCCAGAGTTTGGTGCTCAAATTATCCTCCACAAGCTCTAGAGTCTTAGTTTGTATTGTGTTTTTGTCAAAAAAAACTTATCATACACAGATGAAACGAGTCTACATCATATAATACAAAAGTCTTAATCTTGTTATGTCTTTAATTCAGAAGTAGCGTGTCAATGATTAAAACCCTTCGAGCAAGTGATTCTCACAGAACAATCCTCTGTTGTGAAACTATCAAAACTAAGACCCAATGTAAAAAGGATCCCCAATTTTGGGTAGACACGAGACTATAAACGTGAAACAGACGTAACCAAACAAATATTCAGTACCAATCAAAAAAATTTGACTTTTCGCCTCAACAGTGCTCGACCATTTCAAAAACAGAGAACCCACAGACAAATCGAGAACGACATACGAGATTCTCTCAAAATGAAGAATTTCCCTTACGGATCGACTCGTTAAACCCCTAACCTCCGAAATCCTAATTTCAGGGGACAAATCGTGAGATCAACGGCGAGATTCGCCAAGGTTCTGTACGACGGCGTTGAGTTTAGACCGAACAACGGCGTTAGGTTTAGCTTCTCGAAATGACGACGTTATTCGTGGGCCCACTATATATACCCAATAATAATATTTTATTTTCCCCGCCTCTTTCAGTTTATTAGCAAACGGTTGACATTACAAACAAAAGCAGATTTAACTTGATTGATCAGACATTACAACAGATTTAACTTGATTGATCAGACATTACAACAGATTTAACTTGATTGATCAGACATTACAAACAAAAGCAGATTTAACTCGCTTATTTTCCCTAATTATTCGGTGTTTTCACTAAGAAAAACAACTAATTAAAGCTAAAACTAATTTCTCCCAGACTATTGCAAGTTTTGAAAAGTTATTTAAAACACTTGAAACTGAGATAAATAAAATAAAAAATTTATGAAAAGACAAATCATGGAGACAAGACAAGGGGTTTGGTATTTTGGCAAAATCAAAAATTATGACGAGAACTTAAGGGCATTTAAGACATTACCACTATCAATTATTGTTATATAAAGATTACTAACGCTTTGAAAATTTTATGTCTCTCACTCTCTCTTGCCTCCGACGTAAATGGAGATGTATGTTGTATATTCAGTAACTATCAGTCTCGTGATGTGGTGGACATGGAAAACTCTGAAGTGGGTTTGGCTAAAACCTAAGATGTTGGAGCTTTACTTGAGAGGACAAGGTCTACCAGGAACTCCTTACACGCCTCTTGTCGGAGATTTCAGGAACTTCAGAGTTTTAATGAAGGCAAGAACCAAACCCATCAATCTAACAGATGATATCATCCCACGTGTCATGCCTGTAACTCTACACATGCTCCAAACTCACGGTATGTGTTTCCTAATTAGCACAGCTTCATCATGCACTTACAACTGCAGCAAGTATCATTTTGCGTTTACAACTGCAGCAAGATTTTTGTAGAAGTGATTTGATGTTTTTTTTGTGTGTGTGAGTGGGACAATAACAGGAAGGACTTTCTTCACATGGCTTGGTCCTACACCAATCATCTCAATAATGGATCCAGAGCAGATCAAACAAGTGTTCAACAGAGTTTACGATTTTCAGAAACCACATACGCTCCCCTTAGCTAGATTGATAGCCACTGGACTGGTTTTCTCTGATGGAGATAAATGGGCCAAACACAGGAGAATCATTAACCCGGCTTTCCACCGTGATAAGATCAAGGTTTCTTCATTGTCCAAAACTCATGCTAGATACTTTATCTTTTAAGCTGACAGATTCATTTTATTTTGTGTGTAGAATATGGTCCCTACGTTTCATAGATGTTGCATCGAGGTTGTGAGCGAATGGGAGAAGCTAGTTTCAGATAAAGGGACTTCGTGTGAGGTTGATGTTTGGCCATGGCTATTGAATCTTTCTGCGGATGTGATCTCTCGTACTGCTTTTGGTAGCAGTTATAAACAAGGGCAGAGGATATTTCAGCTTCAAGCAGAACTAGCACAGCTTATCATATTATCTGTTCAGAAAACTTACATCCCTGGATGGCAGTAAAAACCACGTTTCTCTCTGCTCTTTCACCGGTAAAATATTACGCGAGACATGTTATGTATTCATTGTTCATTTCTATCTTTGTTTGAATAGGTATCTCCCTACAAAGAGTAACAGAAGGATGATAGCAATAGACCGAGAGATCCAAGCTATCCTGAGAAGGATTATTAGTAATCGGGAAACGGCGATAGAAGCTGGAGAAGCACCGAGCGATGATTTGCTGAGTATACTTCTTGAATCAAATTTGGGACAAGCACAAGGAGATGGAATGAGCATTGAGGATGTCATAGAGGAGTGCAAGTTGTTTTATATAGCCGGGCAAGAGACAACTTCTGTACTTTTGGTTTGGACAATGGTTTTGTTAAGCCAACACCAAGACTGGCAGGACCGTGCACGTGAAGAAGTGATGAAAGTGTTTGGCAATAAAGAACCTGACACTGAAGGCATGAACCAACTCAAAGTTGTAAGTGGAACCAAATTACATCATCAAGAACCGTTTTCCTTTATTGTGTGTGTTTTGATGAATTGTCTGAATGTTTCAATCAGGTGACGATGATACTATATGAGGTCCTTAGGCTATATCCTCCAGTGATCCAGCTGAACAGAGCCGTTCACAAAGAGATGAAACTCGGAGATCTGACAGTACCAGGTGGTGTTCAGATCAATCTGCCTGTTCTACTTGTCCAACGTGACACTGAGCTGTGGGGAGACGATGCAGCGGAGTTCAAGCCTGAGAGGTTTCAAGAAGGTCTCTCAAAGGCAACAAAGAGCCAAGTCTCATTCTTCCCCTTTGGATGGGGACCAAGGATCTGCATCGGCCAGAGTTATGCTCTGTTGGAGGCAAAGATGGCGATGGCATTGATTCTACATAGATTCTCCTTCGAGCTCTCTCCTTCCTATGTTCATGCGCCTTACACGGTCATCACCCTTCACCCACAGTTTGGCGCTCACCTTCTCCTCCATCAAGCAAGAGGAGTGCCATTAGATTAATATACTCCAAGGTCCTTCAAGAGGAACCATTGTTTCCGATTATATTTTATTCCGCTTGTCTTGTTTAGATATCCTTATAATAATATACAAGTGTGAACTTCTCGTAACAATTAACTAAAAAAACATACTAGCGTTGGGGAAAGAAAGAAAAAAAGTTAGTGGGCTAGTCCTAACTTAGTACACGAGTATTTTTTGAAAGAAAGAAGAAAAAGAGTACGTACATAGTCACATCACATGCACAGTGCCATTCAATTATTATAATTATAAAAGCAACAATTTGGTAGCGGACAAAGAAATGTCAAAAGGTCAAACGTTCAAGCATTTCCTCCTACGCAAGTTATGGCCATCACACAACTCCAAATTTGCTTCTTTCATCTTTACATATGACTGTATTAAAGTACTATGACATCAGGTGTGATGTCATCACCACCTCCAGTATATATATCCCGAAAATGTAATCACCACATCCATCTCTCTCTCTCTCGAACTCTTCTCTGGGAAATAAAATGGAAACATCAGCTACGTCAGTAACAGTTTCAGTAGCTATAGCTGTTGTACTGTGGTGGATATGGAGAACTCTAAAGTGGGCTTGGTTTAAACCTAAGATGCTTGAGAGTTACCTGAGAAGACAAGGTCTTTCCGGTACTCCTTACACGCCTCTTGCCGGCGATTTCAAGAGGAATTTCAGCATGTCAATGGAGGCAAAGTCCAAACCCATCAATCTTACGGATGACATCGTCCCACGTGTCTTGCCATTCCCATTGCACATGCTCAAGACTTACGGTAATTTTCTTGATTCCTATCTGTTAACAACTTAGAGACACAAAACGCGCCAAAAAATGTTGCAGTGACAAAGGTTTCAAACTTTGGTATCTCTATGTGGTTGGAACAGGAAGGACTTTCTTTACATGGCGTGGACCTATACCAACCATCACCATTATGGATCCTGTGCAAATCAAGGAAGTGTTCAACAAAATTTATGATTTCCAGAAGCCACATACATTCCCTTTCAGCAGACTGATAGTCAGTGGACTCTTTAGTTACGACGGTGAGAAATGGGCAAAACACCGAAAAATCATCAACCCGGCTTTCCACCTTGAGAAGATCAAGGTTTTGGCTTCATATTTCATCATCAAGTTATAGTGCTTTATGTATGTATGTGTATGCTCATTTGGATCTGACTCAATTTGTGTCTTCTGCTTAAATGTATAGAAAATGGTACCTGCTTTCCACCAGAGCTGCAGCGAGGTTGTTGTCAAATGGGACACGTTAGTGTCGGAGAAAGGGTCGTCCTGTGAGGTGGACGTCTGGCCTTGGCTTGTGAGTATGACTGCAGAAGTGATCTCTCGTACTGCTTTTGGCAGCAGCTACAAAGAAGGGCAGAGGATATTTGAGCTCCATGCGGAACTAACACAGCTCGTTGTATTATCTGTTCAGAAGGCTTTCATCCCTGGATATAGGTAAGAAAACCTCAACTTGCCTGGCCTTGTAGCACTGCAATCTATTAGGAGACATGAATCATCTCGTGTCGTATTCTTTGCGTAGATATCTCCCAACGAAAGGTAATACAAGGATGAAAGCAGCAGCCAGAGAAGTTGAAGTTATACTGAGAGGGATCGTAAACAAAAGGGAAAGGGCCAGAGAAGCTAGGGAAGCACCAAGCGACGATTTGCTGGGTATACTTCTTGAATCTAATTTGGGCCAAGCTAAAGGAAACGGACTGAGCACTGAGGATGTCATTGAGGAGTGCAAGCTGTTCTATTTTGCCGGGCAAGAGACAACTTCAGTACTTCTGGTCTGGACGATGGTTCTGTTAAGCCAACACCAAGACTGGCAAGCGCGCGCACGAGAAGAAGTGAAGCAAGTTTTTGGTGATAAAGAACCTGATGCAGAAGGCCTGAACCATCTCAAAGTTGTAAGTGTACACCGTATTCTATAAACCTTCAGCACTCTTGTGGTGTTTTGATGATTATTGCTGAAATGATCTGATCCCTCGCAGATGACGATGATACTGTATGAGGTCCTTAGGCTATATCCACCAGTAGCTCAGCTGAACAGAGCCATTCACAAAGAGATGAAGCTAGGCGACCTGACGCTACCAGGCGGCGTACAGATCAGTGTACCTATTCTTCTAGTCCAACGCGACACCGAGCTGTGGGGCGACGATGCTGCAGAGTTCAAGCCTGAGAGGTTCGAAGACGGTATCTCAAAGGCAACAAATAACCAGGTCTCCTTCTTTCCCTTTGCGTGGGGACCGAGGATCTGCATTGGTCAGAATTTTGCTCTGTTGGAGACAAAGATGGCGATGGCTTTGATTCTGCAGAGGTTCTCCTTTGAGCTTTCTCCTTCTTATGTTCATGCGCCTTATACAGTCTTCACCCTTCACCCACAGTTTGGTGCTCATCTTATCCTGCACAAGCTATAATTCCCTAAACATATGTGATGTTTTCAAACGAAGTTGCTGCTATACATAGGAGAAAATAAGAATTCAGTTACAGAAATGAAGGGAAAGTTAGAGCAGACTCTCAGATTTTTTAGACACAATAGAATATTTGAATTTAATTTTTTTTTTTCCAAGCATATTTTCCTATCATACCCAAGCCGGAGCAGTAGAACTAAATCAAACTCAAAAGCTTCTACAAGATATCTATATTACTAAAAGTTTTACATTCTTGTTCTCGATAACCCGTTACATTTCAGTTCAATCCAGATATATCCCTACTGTAATGTCAAACTTTAAGGCAAGCCACTTGGACTCATAAGTAATCGCAGAAGAAAACAAAAAAAAGGACAAATTCAGGTGAAAGACAAAAGAACAAGAAGCCTCAAAATCGTCGAAAATAGGTACCTTTTGGGCTAAAACAAAGCAATCTAGTCCTTCTGAAATTGTAGTTGACAACTTTCTCCTCAGACATAGTAACAGAAGCAGTCTCTGTCTTAGAAATACCGAGTCCCTTTACGAAATCATTTTTCTGTTTGTGCAGCTCATTGGGATTCCTCCGACATATTCCATCCGACGAACTGATTTGAGACCTATAAAGATGCATGAACTTTCCGTAACAAAAAAAAAAAATTAATCATACTAACGTTGGGGAAAGAAAAAAAAAAAAAGTTAGTGGGCAAGTCCTAACTGGATTCATGTAATTTTAGCAGACGAGTAGTTTTTTGAAAGAAAGAAGAAGAAAAAGTACATTACTCACATGCATAATGACAAAGAAATGTCAAAAGGTTGATGTTTAAGCCTTTTCCCCAACGCATGTTATGGCCAATCTACAAATCCAAATTTGCTTCTTGCACCTTCACATATATCGTCACAATCTTTCTCTCTCTCTCTCTCTCTCTCTCTGGCAGAGAAAATGGAAACATCAACTGCGTCAGTAACAGTTTCAGTAGCTATAGCTGTTGTACTGTGGTGGATATGGAGAGCTCTAAAGTGGGCTTGGTTTAAACCTAAGATGCTTGAGAGTTACCTGAGAAGACAAGGTCTTGCCGGAACTCCTTACACACTTCCTGCAGGCGATTTCAAGAGGAGTTTCCGCATGTCAAAGGAGGCAAGGTCCAAACCCATCAATCTTAAAGATGACATCGTCCCACGTGTCTTGCCTTTTTCCTCGCACATGCTCAAGACTTACGGTATGTTTCTTGATTCCTATCTGTTAACAACTTAGAGAAACAGAAAATGTTGCAGAGTACCTGGTCTAGAAAAAAGGTTGCAAACTTTGGTATCTCTATGTGGTTGGAACAGGAAGGACTTTCTTAACATGGCGCGGACCTATACCAACCATCACCATAATGGATCCTGAGCAAATCAAGGAAGTGTTCAACAAAATTTATGATTTCCAGAAGCCACATACAACCCCTTTGGGAAGATTGGTAGCCACCGGACTCTTTACTTATGATGGTGAGAAATGGGCAAAACACCGAAGAATCATAAACCCGGCTTTCCACCTTGAGAAGATCAAGGTTTTGGCTTTATTTTTCTTAAGTCAAGAATCAGGTTAGCTTGCTTTACGTATGTATGTTCATTTGGATCTAACCCAATTTGTGTCTTCTGCTTATATGTATAGAAAATGGTACCTGTGATCCACCAAAGCTGCAGCGAGGTTGTTGGCAAATGGGACAAGCTAGTCTCGGATAAAGGGTCGTCCTTTGAGGTGGACGTCTGGCCTTGGCTTGTGAGTATGACTGCAGAAGTGATCTCTCGTACAGCTTTTGGCAGCAGCTACAAAGAAGGGCAGAGGATATTTGAGCTCCAAGCGGAACTAGCAAAGCTCATCGTAGTATCGAAGGACTACATCCCTGGATATAGGTAAGAAAACCTCAACTTGCCTGGCTTGACTCTTGATCTTGTTGCACTGCAATCTATTAAGAGACATGAATCATCTCGTGTCATGTTCTTGGCGTAGATATCTCCCAACGAAAGCTAACAGAAGGATGAAAGCAGCAGCTAGAGAAATCCAAGTTATACTGAGAGGCATCGTTAACAAAAGGTTAAGGGCGAGAGAAGCTGGGGAAGCACCATGCGACGATTTGCTGGGTATACTTCTTGAATCGAATTTGGGGCAAGCTAAAGGAAACGGACTGAGCACTGAGGATGTCATTGAGGAGTGCAAGCTGTTCTATTTCGCCGGGCAAGAGACAACTTCAGTACTTCTGGTGTGGACGATGGTTCTGTTAAGCCAACACCAAGACTGGCAAGCTCGGGCACGAGAAGAAGTGAAGCAAGTTTTTGGTGATAAGGAACCTGATGCAGAAGGTCTGAACCATCTCAAAGTTGTAAGTACAGTAGACCGAATTATGAGCCTTGAGGTGACTTGAGTACTCTCTTGTGTTTTGATCACTTTTGCTGAATGATTTAATCCCTCGCAGATGACGATGATACTATATGAGGTCCTTAGGCTATCTCCTCCAGTAACCCAGCTGACCAGAGCCGTTCACAAAGAGATGAAACTAGGAGATTTAACAGTACCAGGTGGTGTTCAGATCAATCTGCCTGTTCTACTTGTCCAACGTGACACTGAGCTGTGGGGAGACGATGCAGCGGAGTTCAAGCCTGAGAGGTTTCAAGAAGGTCTCTCAAAGGCAACAAAGAGCCAAGTCTCATTCTTCCCCTTTGGATGGGGACCAAGGATCTGCATCGGCCAGAGTTATGCTCTGTTGGAGGCAAAGATGGCGATGGCATTGATTCTACATAGATTCTCCTTCGAGCTCTCTCCTTCCTATGTTCATGCGCCTTATTTAGTCTTCACCATTCACCCACAGTTTGGTGCCCATCTTATCCTGCACAAGCTATATAATTCCATAAACCCCATGTGATGTTTTGAAATGAAGTTGCTGCTATACATACACGGAAATGAAGGGAAAATTAGAGCAGATTCCCAGAATTTTATATCACAAGAGAATAAAAAGTATATTTGAATTTACGTTTTTCAAGTATATATTTTTTATCATATCCAAAACCAATGCAGTAAGAGTAGAACTCAAACTCAAAGCTTTTACTCTCCAGAGGACTTCCCTGCATTCATCGAGATATCAATACTACCAAAAGATTTTACATTTCAATTCAATCTAGATATATCCCTGCTGTAATGTGAGACTTAAGACTGCTAAGTAATCCCAGAAGAAAACAAACAAAAAAAAGACAAATTCAGGTGAAAGACAGAAGAACAAGAAGCCTCAGAATCGTCGAAAACAATTACCTTTTGGGCTAAAACAAAGCCATCTGTTCCTTCTGAAATTTTAGTTGGCAACTCCTATTCAGACATAGTAACAGAAGCAGTGTCTGTCTTAGAAACTCCTGAGTCCCTTCACAAAATCATCTTTTCTGTTTGTGCAGCTCATTGCGATACCTCCGATATATTCCATTTTTATTTTTTTCGGGCGGATTTTTCATCGGAAACGGTAGTTCCGACGAGTTGATTTGAGACCTCTAGAAGATGAAGAAGCCGATAAAAAAAAAAAAAATTCAAACAAAAGCCTCTTAATGGGCTTGCTCATTTAAAAGCCTCTAATTCTGATGGGCCTTTAGTGTTTTAGCCAGTTATGGTGTAAACTTAAATTGACCAAGTCAAGTTTACAAAACTGAACGGTTTTCATTATTTAATTGTTTTTTTAAAATATTTTTAATGTTTCCACTCGTGCGGCGCAAGAGTTTTAAGGAAAACAATTCTATATTTCAGCCACCAAAACTGATTGCAGTTTGAAATCGCTGAATGTTGCAGTTGTCGGAGAATCTTATGTGATTGAAGTGAAATTTGGAGATTGCCTTCTCTCATCTTCCGTTCTCGATACATATTCCAAAGGTATTTGAATTTTTTTTTACCTACTCTTCTTGTTATAATTAACCTAGATCTCTCTGTAAGGTATTTAGAAAGAATTCTTAGCGTTTGGATTTGCCGGTATTATCGGGATTTTCACAAGAATGTCTCAGCTCAATATTATTGCTATGAAGAAGAACTCGATGAGGAAGAATAAGAAATTGGTTATAAACATTGCTCTAAAAAAGGAAACTCTTGCTTCAAGACTGGAAGCTGATCAGCAGGATCTTGGTTCTTCAAGAGAGGATGAGAAAAAGAGTCTTGAACCATCAGAGAAGCGAAGAGATGTGTTACAAAGGGATTGTTCCAAAGCTGAAGAGATCGATGGTTCCATTGATGAAGATGAGGCAATTGATGATGATCATATTTCTAGTGCTGGAGATGGAGTGATGCGTGAGGTTGATGTCGGTACAGGGTTATCGGGAGCATTAAACCTTCTCAGGGATCAAGGAGCTTTCAAGGAGAAGAAGAGCAAGCTTGTAGTTGTTAGGGACAATCATGGAGATGACAGATTTAGAGATGCGTTCAAGGAGATTAGGATTGAGAGGATGGATGAGTGTGGCAGGGTATTGACTATGAAAGAAGCGTTTCGGTCACTGTCTCATGGATTCCACGGGAAGAAACCTGGCAATAGAAAGCAAGAGAAACGGGAGAGGAAGCACGAAGATAAGACAAAACAGATGGAATCATCAGATAGAGCTGTGGAAAGAATCAGACAAGTTCATGCTGCGTTGAAGAGTCCTTACATTGTTATCTAATCTAAAACTTCTCTCTTGGTTTTCTTTGCCTGATACATCTCAAAGGCTTTTAGAGAATTGAATATTTTGCCTGTATTGAAGATTTATTTGCATGTACTTACATTTGTTTCACCTCTTTTCACTATGATCTTACTACATTTGTTTTTTCCGGCTCTATCAGGGTAATAAAAACCAATGCATCCCGAGTCAAAACGAGCAGGTTCCACAAAGACTCAGCTCAACGATGGATTCAGCGATTTGCCTGAGAGCATTCTTGTCATAATTCTGAGCCATCTCCCAACTGTGGAAGCTGTTAGGACTTGTGTCTTGTCAAAGTCATGGAGGACCATGTGGACCAACGTCACAGCCTTACAGTTCGATGATAAACGGCATAGGGCACCGAGAGACGATGGCTTTATTCAGTTCGTTGACCTTGTGGTTCGCCACGTTGGAAGTCTGAGAATCAACAGTTTCCATCTATATTCTGTTAATCCATACGACGAGACTCCTATCATCTCGTGGTTATCAAAGGTTATAGAGTGCAATCTTCAGAAACTTGTCATCACTTGGTACGAGCTCGAAAGCGTCAATTTCTCTCCGCTCTTCGCTAGTCTCGGCACTCTCGTGGAGCTGAGACTTCGTACGAAGACCATTCTTGACATCTCTGCTCCAGCTCTTCTCCCGAATGTTAAGTTCTTTACTCTAGAGGACGCTAGAATCTTCAACACGTCATCCCTCTCAGGGAACATCTCTCTGAGCTTTCCCGTCTTGGAGACTTTCGAAGCCACTAGTGTCTGCTGGTTTAGAACCGATACCGTGATCATAGATTCTCCATTGCTCAGGGTCTTTGAGATGCTCAAGTGTAGCTCAGGACACGTACCGAACAGCAATGGAGAGTGTACGATCAGTTTATTAGCTCCGAAGCTTGAGAAGATCACGTTCTCGGGACACGGTTCCGAAAAGATGTTTCTGTCTTTCCCGCCGTCTTTGCCTGATGCTTATCTTTCTCTCACCGGAGAGTGGGCCCATCCACCAGAGTGGCCCAAGAAGTTTCTAGAAAACTTCACATGCGTCAAGAGTTTGGGTCTTGAGGTTGGTTTACAACTTACAAACATTACATCTTCCCCTGAATTTTTGTTCCAAAAGCTTTTGATCATGGCGCATTCACTCACAGCTATTTTATATTTGTGTCCTTTTCTTAGCTTATCAGCGATCATCATGTGATCAAAGTACCCAAGTTTAGACAATTGGTTTACCTGCTTTTGATCTACGACATGACAGAGCCTTACCTACTCAAAAGTTTCCTCAAATCCACACCAATCCTCGAGATGCTAAGCATTTGCGTAAGTCATATATATATATATATATATGAATGTTTTGACACGATCCAAATAGTTTCTCTTGTTTTGATTTTGTCTTTGCGGTGAAACCTCACCAGGACTCGAGGTATCACGGTTTCGAACCTACTTCAGAGAGCTTGGAGGAAATGCGTTCGCAAACAGCAGCGGAATGCGTTAGAAAAAAGCTCAAAGTCCTGCAAATCAGGGGTTTCAAGATCCGAGAGCCGCAGCTATCAGTGTTGAGGCACGTGATTGCAAACGCCGAGGTTCTTGGAGCAGTCATCCTTTCCACGTCCTCCAAACCAATCACAGAGAAAGATAAAGCACTTGTCTTGTCGTATCCCAAAGCATCACCTCATGCCTCTGTCTTCTTCGATTGATCAAAAAGTTGACCTTTTCCCCAACCCCCGAGTTCCTTGTTGGTTACGGCAACTTTCTATCATCTTTGTTTTGTTGATTCTCAGTGGAACTTTGTGATATTAAAACTCTCTGTGAGATTCTCTGTTTTTCATATTAAAAAGAATATGCTTTTGGACAAGTTAAAGACATACACAAGTGGTGATGTGCCCTTAACCACATGCAAACTTCTTGTGCTATTCTCACTGGACCACTACTATATATACGTTTATATAATGATTTTGTTGATATGATGCAGTCTTCTTTTATCAACTTTATATTATACATAATATAATGTTTTCTGCAATCATCTTTTAATAAAAATAATATTGATATTAGACTAAAATCACATAAATTATTTATAGAGCTAGTCTTGTGGTCTAAACGATTGAAAAAGTTGTTTTGGATTTATGCGTAAAAGATACTTCCTTTTGTTTGATGTAATAGGTAACACAAACTTATTAGCATAATTGTGATAGTGATGTGCTTTTACTATTGAACTATAAATAAGGTTCGTTGATTCTTTGTGAAGGCTACCAAACAAAACAAGAACAAAAAAAATGAAAAAATCTGCTTGGCGGAGATATTTCGGCTCTTCTAATAACCACTTCAGAATAAAAGCCAAATAAAACAAAAGTTGTGTTTCATCGCATGGTGATGATTTTAAACAGTACTACTCGATTCTGGTGAATTTTCTCTTCTATTTTGCCGATGAAATTTGTTTTTGACCTGTTAATACTATTAGTTAAGATTTTATAGAGTAACTGGTGCTTGTGTAATAAAGTTATTTCAATAAATGGACTAGCAAAAATACCAGAAAACTGAAAATTAGCTACGGTTTACCTTAAAAATAAAGATGTCAAACGACACAATCTAACTATATCTGAACCCGTACTTAAAGAACTTCAAGAATATTAAATCTGTGTCAGGTCATGGCCAGAAAAGTTTGGATTGACTTATATATGTCATGTTGAAAACTAACCTGACAATCTCAAATTTTTGATGATGTTCTAGTGAGAGCACAAGTTGATATAATAAATTGATAAATAGCTTTTTGACATGGTATTTTAAGCAATTATCAAATGCATGGAAACATTTTGTAATAAGCGAGTTTTTATACAGAGAAACAGGGTAAATCAACCTTATTTTTTTTATGTATCTTAGATACCGACTTTACACGTTTCCAACATAAATTGACAAATAGCTTTTTGACAGATTTTTTTAATAAAAAAAAAGACCACTGAACTTGTATTAAAAAAAGGTCACCAAAACGAAGAAAGTGTGATGGAAAATGAAAGATCAACTTTAGCTTAAATGTTTAAATATTGTCACTTATTTGACACCTTGCCCTACATTGTTATATTAAATTATACTATTTGTGTGGCTTAAGATTTGAGATTTTCATCCGTGATATGTAAATCTGTCTTTTTCATGCTTTAAGCTAATGGACCGACTTTGCATCTCACCCATATGTTAAAATACTTCAAACTATATAATTTTAAGTACAGTGTATATAATAATATACCCAAGTTTTAACATACAAAATCCAATCCTAACAGATAACTCAAGTCTCTTCCATATTTTCCATCAAAGAAATTAGTTACTCAAATATATAGAAGAGTTAGGAACGAACGTCAAAATTTGTATAATTGACCTTAGAATATCAGTTACCTGTTTATACTTCAGAGAGTCAGAGGCAAACAATGAGACTTGCAATCTTATTTTAGTTTTGATCTTAACTTTCTAGCGGCAACAACAGCAATGTCGCTTGCATATGTCATTATCCTTCTTTATTTTTTGACACTTAAGTCTTCTCATTTTATTAATACGTAATCGTAATTGCTAATATTATTATATTTAGACCAACAACTTCCAGAAACTCAAAAAAGTTTGTTTATATCATAATACTAATTAATTTGCGCCATGTGTATATATACACGTGAAACGCTAAAGATGGTTAGGTAAGTTTTACGGCTAAATATAAACTTTCTCGGGTTAATTATGTTCTATTTAATCAAATTTTATTTACAGAAATCATCGATGGAAATGACAGAGATCAAACGAACAACTCAACTATCTGAGAATTAGCCTTTTCAAGAATGTTCGTAAAATTAGCTGGAAATAATATTACCCCAAAAAAAAACAATAAACTTGAGGGTGCAACATATGAATATTCACATAGTAATTAAAAATTGTATTTCACGATTTTTAAAAAGAGTGGCTGAAATTTTTATTTATGGATAATTTGAGGGTGCAACATAGAAATATTTAAATAGTAAACTGGTCCATCGGTAGTTGCCTCACAACGGGTCAATCTCAAAAAGGGTCACCGACAGTAGACCTAACGAAACTAATAAGGCTCAGAGTTGTAAAGAATTACGATACTACCATTGCCATTCCCCGTGACCTGTGTGTCTCACGTACGCAATAAGTACCACGAAAATTGCTATATATTTTTGAGGATACAACAAAATTAGGAATACACGGAAATTAAAAAAAAAAAGAAATCACATCGGTATATATAAACATTTGTGATCTACAGATTTTCTATCATCTTTTTCTCCGATCGCTGGATCTCGAGTATCTAGATTTTCTCTCATCTCTCTCTCTCTCTCTCTCTCGCTTTTGCGAAGAAGTCTGATCTCGGTGGAGTGCATTTGTACTTCTTTTAAGAATCTAGGGTTTCTCAAAATTTTCGATCGGGTTTTGGTTTCTGGGATTTTCAATCCTGGTTTTGTGATTCGAAGAATTGCCATTTTCTTTGATCACTATAATTTTTTTATTGCGATCTCTTCCGAGATCAAATTGAGGGGTTTTTTAAGTTGCTGAGATTTGGATTTTGGAACTGAGGAAGACGATAGGGTTGTTGAGCGGTATTTGTTCTCCGGTTTGGTCGAACTTGCTCACCTTTTCTACTTATTGGTTGCTGAGAAAAATCATACCTTTTCTTTTCTCTCCCTTTGTGTTTGTCTGATATCTGAATCATCCGGGAAAGCTCGAGTTTTAATTTTCTTTGAAGAGGATGCAACAAGGTCAAGGGAACAAGGTTGGTCTCTCGCTCAATTTCTTAATTTGTGGGAAAAAGCTCTCTTTCTGCAAAATGTTACTGAATCTAAATACCTTAATGAGTGTGATTCATCTTGAGATCTTCGCTTCAGCATCACAGAACTGATGATTTCTTCTTTGCGTAATTTTGCTGGATTTTGATTAATTTTGTGCTGTTTCTTTACTTTGGTGATCGAACAGAACATGAAGGAGATGGAGTTTTTCACCGAGTATGGTGATGCAAACCGTTACCAGATTCTTGAAGTCATTGGGAAAGGAAGCTACGGAGTTGTTTGTGCAGCTATTGATACACACACTGGAGAGAAAGTCGCCATAAAGAAGATCAATGATGTATTTGAACACATCTCTGATGCTCTCCGTATCCTCCGTGAGGTCAAGCTTCTCCGGCTCCTAAGACATCCTGATATAGTCGAAATCAAAAGCATCATGCTTCCACCTTCCAAGAGGGAGTTCAAGGACATTTTTGTTGTGTTTGAGCTCATGGAATCAGACTTGCATCAAGTCATCAAAGCCAACGATGACTTGACACGGGAGCACCATCAGTTTTTCCTTTATCAGATGCTTCGTGCCTTGAAGTATATGCATACAGGTGGATTTTTTTTTATTTCTATTTCCCCTCTCAAATTTGGCTATAACTCGTAAACTCATAATTAACTGGATTTCTTCTGGGGTGCAGCTAATGTTTACCATCGTGATCTTAAACCGAAGAACATACTGGCAAACGCAAACTGCAAGTTGAAAGTCTGCGACTTTGGACTAGCACGAGTGTCGTTCAATGATACGCCTACAACAGTCTTTTGGACGGTCTGTATCCTTGTCGCCACCTCCCTGTTAATTGTTTATTTCAGCTTTGGTAATCTATCCAGTGTGTTTGAATCTCCTTGTCTGTCTTTCTTGTTCCAGGATTATGTTGCTACAAGGTGGTACAGGGCACCTGAGCTCTGTGGATCATTCTGTTCTAAGGTACTGGTTATTCTTCTTCTTCCTCCTTGTATGCTCTTTGTCTTTTTCTCTGTGGTTGTAAATGTTAGATGTTTGGTGTAGAACAGTGTTACAGATATGACTGGTACTATATAACTCTCTCGAAAGTTTAAAAACCTCAATCAGCACTTGTGTTTGGTAATACTCGTTTGAGTTGTTTCTTTTCGCAGCTTATATGCTCAGTAGTCTGACTTGCAGTTTTTATCTTTTGCAGTATACTCCAGCTATTGACATTTGGAGCATTGGGTGCATCTTTGCGGAGGTATTACTAGGGAAGCCTTTGTTTCCTGGAAAAAGTGTCGTCCATCAGTTAGAGTTGATCACCGATCTTCTTGGCACACCAAAATCAGAGACCATTGCTGGGGTATGATCTTTTTGCTTCCGCATTACCAAGTTTCCATTTTGGTTTCTGGGAGGATACATGCTTAACTTGATAATATATCTCAAATGCAGGTTCGAAATGAAAAGGCTAGAAAATACTTGGGCGAAATGAGGAAGAAAAATCTTGTCCCGTTTTCGCAAAAGTTTCCTAACGCAGATCCTTTAGCATTGCGCCTTTTGCAAAGACTGCTGGCTTTTGATCCAAAGGATAGGCCGACTGCTGCAGAGGTGCTTTTTCTTTCACTTCTCTTGTTTATAGATTCATTCCTTAGTATTTCAGCTCCTTACACTGTGATGTTATTCACTTATTTGGCAGGCGCTGGCTGATCCTTACTTTAAGAAACTTGCTAAGGTTGAAAGAGAACCTTCTTGCCAGCCAATCTCGAAGATGGAGTTTGAGTTTGAAAGACGAAGGTTAACGAAGGATGACATTAGAGAGCTAATATACAGGGAGATACTAGAATACCATCCACAGCTGCTCAAGGATTATATGAACGGATCTGAAGGCTCAAGTTTCTTATATCCTAGGTTTTTACCTCCTCTTTTGAACCATAGTCTGTGTCTTCCTTTTTTATCAAAGTAAATGTGAGACCTTAAACTAACTCTGTTTATTCAACTTTTCGCTGATCGATTGATTTTTGACATTACAGTGCCATTGGTCATCTGAGGAAACAGTTTGCGTACCTAGAAGAAAACAGCGGCAAACCAGTCGTACCTCCAGAGAGAAAGCATACTTCACTTCCACGGTATGTTTTCTCTTCCGTTCCTATCAACCCGCGGATAACATACATCTCTTTTGATTCAGTATGGCACGTGTCATTAATTTCTGCATCTTCGTCTCCGTAGGTCTACAGTTCACTCCAGTGTAGTAACCTCCAATGCTCAACCTGGCGTGAATGCACCAGAGAGTCGACGTGTTTCTTTCGAGCCTTCAAGAAATGGAGTAGTTCCAGCAACTTCCACAAATTCATATAAACCTTTAGGACCTCCTCCAAGAGTGCCATCAGGTAATAATCACAATCCATAATGTGTCGAAAGTATTTGACTTTTTCTCTGGAGCTGAAATGTTGTAGCTATCTCCCACAGATAAAGACACGGTTTTCTTCTCAGACTGAATCGCCTTCCTTGTGTGTGTTTAACAGGTAGACCAGGCCGTGCTGTGGAATCATCTGTAACTTATGAGAATGACAGGAACCTCAAAGAGTCGTCCTATGATGCAAGGACATCATATTACAGAAGCGCGATCCCTCCACAGACCGTACCTCCTAACTGTTTCTTCCATCCAAACACCATGAACCAAGAGAAGCGCGGTGGTACAGAAGCTGCTTCTCAGCCGAAACCGCAGTTTATCCCCACGCAATGCAACTCCGCGAAGCCAGCTGAGCTGAACCCAAACCCTTATGTCCAATCGCAGCACAAGGTGGGTATTGATGCTAAGCTGTTGCAGGCACAGTCCCAGTATGGTCCTGTTGGAGCCGCCGCGGTTGCAGTAGCAGCACACCGAAACATAGGCACGGTTGGGTATGGCATGTCTTAGATTTAGCAGTTTGTTGGTTTCACATGATTTGATGGCCAAAAACTCCGTCGTTAGTCGTTATGTTATGTAAGTATAATTTGATCAAGCCTGATTTGAACACATTTGAGATTGTAATAAAGAAAAAGTTCAGTTTTAACCCTACCAAATGTCTCGGTGGAAGCCAAATGTGCTCTTGGAAACTGATTTGCCAAGCCAAAGTGATTTCTGCGGTTATCTTTGTCGAGAGAAATTTCAGATTTGGGTCCCATTGTTCTTTCTTATGTGACAAAGAACAAAGGATATCAAAAGAAAAAGTTAATCCAGAGCAATGGACAAAGAATATTCCTTTATCTCAAATGTTGTTGGTTCGTAGATTTTCTATTCCGTAAATGATTGTCTTTCGCACAACATAATTACTAAATTATACTCAAAAGGTTATAAAAAGATGTTATACTCAATGGTTATAAAAAGAAGAATCTGATGTCTACCCAAAATTACTCGTAGTCCTCAAGCCGCATATACTCATGACCACTCATATGAGAAGTCAACAGACTTAACCAAGAGTGGATAGATTCATACTCCTCATGACTCTTATCGCCCGTAAAAAACATGTGAATGCTGTTCTTGACCTCAATCCAGCTGCTACCTGGTGTCTTCTTCACATTCCCTTTTTTCATGGCGTCTCTAATGCCCAACACTTGCTCGTACTGCCCAGTTTCCACATACATATTAGACATCAACACATAACCGCCGCAATGCTCTGGCTCAAGCTCATATAGCCGTTTTCCTACCACCTGTGCGAGTTTTGTGTTCCCGTGGAGGCGACATGATGACAATATTGATCTCCAGACAACAGGATTATCCCCCACGGGCATTGTTACCGCTAACTCATATGCTTCCTTTAGCTTCCCTGCACGGCCAAGCATGTCTATCACACAAGCGTAGTGATCACTTGTTGGCACAACGTTGTATACTGTCTCCATCTGTGCCAGAAATCTTCTCCCTTCGCTCACAAAGCCCGAGTGGCTACATGCTTGTAGCAACCCAACGAACGTGATTTCATCGGGTTTGACACCGGCGCTACACATACGTGAGAACATATCCAAAGCTAACTCACCGCAGCTCTGCACACCATAACCATTAATCATGATGTTCCAAGAAGCTGAGTCTTTGTTCCTCATCGTGTCGAAAACCGTCCGTGCATCCTTCAAGTCCCCGCATTTCGCGTACATGTCCATCAAAGAATTGTTTATGAACTCATCATTGGAATTTCGGTTCAAAAGTCCATTGACGATCATGTAGCCATGAATCTCTCTGCCCTGCTTCAATGCAGCTAGACGACCGCAAGTGGGGAGAACCGTTGTCAATGTAACAAGATCAGGTCGGATTCCGGAACAAAGCATCCTCTTGAACAGAGCTAAAGTTCCATCATGATCACCACAGTAGTCATGTACACATAACACCGAGTTCCACGTAAATATGTCTCTCCCATGATCCATTGCTTCAAATATCTTGATTGCTTCCTCTAGCCATTTACTCTTTCCATACATATCAATCAACGCATTTGACACAACGATTCCAGAATCAAATCCCGTTTTCACCGCGAGGCCATGGATCAATCTACCATTGTCAAGATCTCCTAACACAGTGAATGCTGATAAGACCCCAGTGATGGTATGCCTGCTTAGGGCTACTCCTTCTTCACGCATTTTACCAAAAACTAATAAAGCCTCCTCAAATCTAAAAATCTGAGAATACCCAATAACCAAAGCGTTCCAAAGCACACTGTCATCTCTCTCAGGTAATTCATCGAACACCTTCTGAGCATCCTTTATTAGCATGAACTTCAAGTAAGAAGCTACTAAGGCACTCCCAACATAACAATCGGAATCAAACCCAAGTTTAAACGCCAATCCATGAACCTTTCTAACATCAGAAGTCTCCATAGCATCGCTTCCTTTGAGCAAACTAGGAAATGTATACTTATCAGGCAAAACTCCCTTAGCTCTCATTTCTCTGTACATCTCAATCGCATCGAAAGGAGACCCATTCACCACAAACCCAGAAATAATTGCGTTGTAGCCAAACACGTCGCGCTCGGATCCATGAGAGACCGAGATCGCGCACCGCATAAGGCCACACTTGGCGTACATGTTGACGAGGCTCGTGACGGCGCGAGGCGAATCATCGAGAAACCCTTTCCTAACCATGAGACCGTGGACCTGTTTTCCGGTGAAGGCGTCGTTTCGCTGCGCACACCTTTGCAATGTGGCGATACATGTAGCAACATTGTGGTAATCGTATATTTGCGGCTGTTCTTCGATTTGCCAAGTAACTGTGGAATATAAAGATGCTAAAGAAGAAGGCTTAATAGGCGCGAAGATATCTGAGTTTCGTGAGAGAAGTCTCAGAGTTCCTGCAGAAATGTTTTGAATCTCGATTCGTATAAAGAAGAGGACGGTCATGTTTTTTCGCTCCACAATCAAGGAGGTTCTATTTGAAATTGAGATATTAGAAAGAGAATAATTAGTTACGTTAATGGGCTTACAGATATTAGAAAGAGAGGCCTTTTGAGAAACAGATCCATTAACGTTTGAAAGTCCCATATCGGATTAGGCAGAAAAACATGATCAACATTCGCAAAGAAAATCCCCAAGAGTATATTTAAAGAAAAACCTTAAATTTGTAAAATATTATAGTGGTGTCATTTTACTGATATATCAACCTCATATTTATTTTTAATTAATTATTTTAAAAAGATTAAGATTACTAAACTAATTACATGATATGTTATTATATATTTTAGGTTCATACATATGTTATGTTTCATTTTATAAATCAGCATTTAATTTATTAAAATATTCTTTTTTTATTTCTTACCAAAAATATATCATATTAATTATTTTTTTAATTATATTTTATACCAAAAATCTATTTTTCTCTTTTTCATTTAAACTTACTTTTGTAAAGTAAATAAATTATCACATCATTCATATAATAAAAAATATATAAATTTTTGTAAATATATTATAATTTGAATATTAGAAATTGAATAGAAATTACTCAAATTATCATTAAATAAACATAAATCCTTATAATTTGAGTTCATTATAATCATTATAGAAATTGATTGTAATTTGAGTTCATTATAGTCATTATAAATAAAAGTAAATAATTATAATTCGATTTAATTGACTATTTTCAAAAGTAAAATTTTAATTAACTCATAATTTAGACTCTTTTCAAAATTTAGTATACAAGAAATATTATTTAATATTTAAAATAATATAATTATGAGTTAATTGAGCATTTATTAATAATTTTAATGAAATTGAAATTTATTGTGTTTGATATATATTATAATCTAAGTAATTTAATTTATGGTGAATTCACTAATCTAATTTAGATATAAGTAATATATTAATTCAAATTTATTATATTAATATAGATATATATATATATATATATATATATTCAAAGATTTTTAGTATAAACGATAGTGACACTTTTGTCTAATAAGTCATCAATGTTTAAAACTTATTTGGTGTAAAAATAATATATAAGATGGATAAACATCAATATTTTTATAAAAGCTAATTATAATAAATTTTATTTGTCACATTATTTTTTATATAATCAATCATAGAAAAAACGCAACAAAACTCTAATCATATTATATCTTAAATTTAATATTCTGCTTTATTATGTATATATTATACTCCCAATTTACTATTTATCATATATTCAAATATGCTTTATTATTATATTTTGATAATATTTTTTAATTAAAGGTTTTTGGAGTCAATAATTATTCTTTTTTATATAAAAAATAATTTATAGATATAATTATTGTTTTTAAATTAAAAAAATAAAAAAATTGTGTCCTTTTTAATTCATTCGATATAGTAAATAAGTAACAAACTATTTGAATAATAATATTTAATTATTATTTAAGAGTCAAAATAATTAAATATATATACAAATATTATAGAAAAATAAAAAAAAAATTTGTTTTATCTGGCACAGAATACATGTTATTACCTAGTTATATAGATATAGATCTTTGGTTTCAAAATGCTTTTTTTACAACAGTATTTTAACCAAGCCAAAGCAATAGAAACAACTCATCCAACATCAAACATATGTGTCATAATCCGTTGTTAATAATTTAATATAAGTGTTGAAAATTTTGTTTTAAGGGATGAGTGGAGAAACACAACCCATCCTTTGTTTTCTTCCCATTTACAGTATCAGTTATATCTAACTAAAAATTTGTTAGGATCCCTAACTTAGGAATGTGTTAGACCATGGCTCTGTCTCAATTAGTTGTTGATAATTATATATTTGACAGAGACGTCAAAACCGAAAGAGGATTGAATAATTGAATCTGTTTGAACTTTTTGTATGAATATCCATGAATTTTGTTTATACACAGATTAAAAAGTGATTTTTAAAGTAAATAAAAAAAAAATCTCACGTAGTAGTTCAAATAATATACATTTATCATTCAGTTCTATGTTCTTTCTTTCTCTATAAAAGGATCTCCAGAAGTAAGAGTCAAACACATTCACTCTTCTTTGTTCTTTCATTTCTTTATTTGATTTTGCTCTATCGACTTTCACACAAAAAAAATTGTTTTCTTATTTTTCTTAGTTTTTTCATCTTGTTTCGTCATGTGCAAATGCAAAAATATCATCCCATTATCAATAAACAAGAAGCTTCTAGACACCACTTCACAGATTATACAAATTTTCTCGCTCATAATTTAAAGTTTAATAAACCAAATATACTTCTAGATATAAATTGATGTTTAGATGATGAATATATACAATAGAAACGAGTCTAAAAATCGATCTATCAGTCCGTATTGGCCCAATTTAAAAAAAATAATATCAGGAATTAGTAACTAATAAGCTGTGAACTAATAGAAACGAGTATAGAAATCGATCTATAATAATGCAATGAAGTTGTGAAAGTTGAAAAAGGGAAACTGAATATAACTATTGTCGGAGCCACTTGATTATTCTTACGGACTGTGAATATAAATATATATAGATTTTTATTGTTATTAATATTTATCCATTTTCATCTTCAAAAATATAAGCAAAACAACAACAAAAATTCAGTAGAAAATAAGCTAAACAAAAGCAAATTTTAATTAAAAAATAAAATTTACAGTAGTGCCATTTTGCTGATGTGTCAACTCCATATTTATTTTCAATTAATTGTTTTAAAAAGTCTAATATTACTAGACTAATTACATGATATGACATTATATATTTTAAGTCTATACATATGTTATGTTTCATTTTATAAATCAGCATTTAATTTAATAAGATATTCTTTTTCTTTTATTTCTTACCAAAAATATATCATATTAATTATTTTTTAATTATATTTTCTGCCAAAAATCTATTTTTCACTTTTTTCATTTAAACTTTCTTTTGTAAAGTAAATAAATAATCAATTCATCCATATAATAAAAATATATAATTTTTTGTACGTTTATTAAAATTTGAATATAAATTACTCAAATTATCAATAAATAAACATAAATCATTATAATTTGAGTTTATTATAATTATTATAAAAATTGATTGTAATTTGAGTTCATTATAGTCATTATAAATAAAAGTAAATAATTATAATTTGATTTAGCTAACTCTTCCAAAAGTAAATTTTTAATTAACTCATAATTTAGACTCTTTCCAAAATTTAGTATACAATAAATAGTATATAATATTTAATATAATATAATTATGAGTTAATTGAAAATCATATATATAATTAGAGAGTGTTTTCTCCATTGAAGGTGTCCACATCAGCATAATTTTAATTTTAAAATGGGCTTTTAAATATTTTGGGTTTTATTTTTAAGTTTTTATATTTTGGGTCTTTCTTTTTGGACTTTTAATGTGATTAATTTGAAATTAAAAACAAATACTTATTTTGGAAATCATAAAAAATTACAAATTCTTCATTTGTGAAAAAATATAAAAAATTGCATACAAAAAATTACAGAAACAATTACAGAAAAATATAATCAGAGAGTGTTCTCTCCATCCAAGGTGTCCACATCAGCATAATTTTAATTTTAAAATGGGCTTTTAAATATTTTGGGTTTTGTTTTTAAGTTTTTATATTTTGGGTATTTATTTTTGGGCTTTTAATGTGATTAGTTTGAAATTAAAAAACAAATACTTATTTTGAAAATAATAAAAAATAAAAAATTCTTCAGTTGTGAAAAAGAGTTTGGAAGACAACCACATACAAACAGAAAATAATTATCAAACTTTATAAAAATACTTTAGAAAAATTTATATATAAAACTGAAGTAAAATCATTCATATAAAATAAATTCTTATTTTACAAACTATAAAACTACAAATTCTCTTTGAAAAAAAAATTCAAAAATGTTATTTCAAATATAAACAAACAGAATTTGAAAAAAAAGTTGGAAAGTGAACAATTACGAAAGATGACAGAAGAATTTGTTCAAAATACTTATCAAACTTATTTAAAAAAGTTCAGAAATATTAATGCGTAAAACTAAAGTAAAATCATTCATATCCACTTTACTGTGTAAAACAAATACTTATTTTGGAAATCATAAAAATTACTAATTCTTCATTTGTGAAAAATTATAAAAAATTGCATACAAAAAAATACAGAAAAAATATAATTAGAGAGTGTTCTCTCCATCCAAGGTGTCCACATCAGCACAATTTTATTTTTATAATGAGCTTTTAAATATTTTAGGTTTTTTTTAAGTTTTTATATTTTGGGTATTTATTTTTGGCTTTTAATGTGATTAGTTTGAAATTAAAAACAAATACTTATTTTGGAAATAATAAAAAATTACAAATTCTTCATTTGTGAAAAAGAGTTTGGAAGGCAACCACATACAAACAGAAAATAATTATCAAACTTTATAAAAAAACTTTAGACAAATTTATATATAAAACTAAAGTAAAATCATTCATATAAAACAAATTCTTATTTTACAAACTATAAAAACTACAAATTCTCTTTGAAAAAAAATTCAAAATGTTATTTTGAATATAAACAAACAGAATTTGAAAAAAAGTTGGAAAGTGAACAATTACGAAAGATGACAGAAGAACTTGCTCAGAATACTTATCAAAATTATTTAAAAAATTTCAGAAATATTAATGCGTAAAACTAAAGTAAAATCATTCATATACACTTTACTGTGTAAAATGAATGAAAGTTTTTCATAAATAAAGAAAAATAAAGTATTTAATTATATAGCATAGAAAAGAATTTGATTTATACGAAGGAGGAAAAAAATGACAAATACTTATCAACCATTTTTTTCTCAATGATGGTAATATAAAATTGATATTCAATTACTTTACTTATCAACCAGATAATATATGAGTTTTAATATAAAATGTATAAATAAACTAAAATACGATTATTGACTATACTTTTTAGCATATTCATATTGTTTACATTCACAAGATTTGAAAATAGACAAAAATATTCTCACACACATTCATAAATATAGTCAGGCAGTTCATCATTGAAAAAAAAAACGCCTCAAATCAATTAAAATCAACCATTTTAGTGAGTAAGCATAATTTTTTGATATAACAACCCATCAAACATATGTAATATTTGAATAGATCTCTTGCTCTATCTAGCCAACTCTAAGTAAAACTCTCCTTATTTAGAGTTATAACTGATCACAGAACTGAATGAGATGGAAGCTTGCATGAAATAAGAGAAAAAAAACAAGTAGATTGCAATCAGAATAGTGAGAGTAAAAGCTATAAAAAAAGAAAAATTAAAAGATTAATTATGCATGAAAATGAGTTAGATTTTTTTAAAAAATTGATAAAAATTTTAAAAAATATTTAGTTTAGAGTAGAGACGGATCGGTGATGGTTTCATTTTGTTGATCTATGAAAATAAGATGTAGAAAGAGATGATAAATTAATTGAATACAAATAAACAGTAAGAACACTTATAATACTTATTGCAGTTTATAAATATATGAAATACTTTTTTAACAATTAATATATCATAATATATATTAGAAAAATAATTTTACAATATAAATATATATATATATATTAGAACAAAAAAATATAAAAAATAAAAGAAAAAATTAATACACAATAATATTAATTTAATAAATATATATAATAATATAAAATTATAAAAATTTAATTAAATAAATAAATAAGTCCGCGCAACGCGCAAATAAAAATATAGTTTGATAAACAGTAAAGAGTGTTATTCACTTTAAATGTACTTCACATATATATTACATGTGAAGGCAATTAGTTATATGTAATAGTAGTCTCTGTAATATTTTGTATTCATAAAAGTAGAAAATTTAAAACAGAAATGGTGAATCAAGTAAATACAATCAGCAAATCTCGGAATGAATTCAAATTCATAAATATCTATTTATATCTTTTCCTAAACTATTAAAATCCCAATGGTAAATTCCCAAAACAAAAAAAAGTGATATTCGTTTAAAATGTACTTCACATATAGGCAATTAGTTAGATGTAAATATATTCTGTTTATATTTACTTTCAGTATCATCAATATAACTGCAAAAGTCTCTAAAACGAACATTCTAAATATATATGAGAATATGTGATTCTTATAATTCCTCATATATATATATATATATATATATAGACTCACTATTTAATCAATATTCTCTAAAAAAATACTCGCATTATGAGTTTTCTCACTAACCTGGCCGATGTCAAGCTGTATAAATCATCTTGGCGAATCCGTGTGAAAGTCTTTCACTCATGGAAGCACTACACTGTCCAGTCTGGTCAAACATTGGAGCTGATCCTTGGTGAAGAAAATGTGAGTGTATTAATATATAAGATTTTTCTATATAGACATAATATAGTGCTTACGGAAATGAAATATGATTTAATATTTAATCTTTATCTTTGTAGGGTACTTATTCTACCGATATCCTCTTCTAATCTTTTGCATCTGTAATTCTAACTGAGATTACATTAGTTTAGCAGTCAGAGGCAAATATTTAACCAAAATATGCGTTAAAAAGAAAGTTTAACTTATGAATGCATTATATGATTGAAATCGTAGTATTTGATCGACTTCACATTGGACCAATATCTTCTTATGCCGGATATATTATACTTCTGCAAAAGAGAAATGACATGTTAAGAAAATATTACTGATCAGATTACTATATTTTATCAATTATGAAAAAAAATTATCTTTATATATGTAGTCGTTGAATATCAGATCATATGGTTCCTCAGATAACCATTATCATTGTGATATTTAGATGAAAACAAAAAATAGAAAAATTCAGAATCATTTTCAAAAACGTAAAGAGGATTAAAGTTTTTAACTATATGCTGGAAAAAATACTATCATATTACCTAATTAGTGTTGTTATCTCTTCTGCTTGAATCCATGAAATTAATTATCTGATTCATTGGAAAAAAAAAAATTTAGGTCAGATTGGATCTAACATTCTTTTCAAGATATAAACATAATTGTGTAATTCGATCAAATACGGTAATGAGTCAAACTGATACAGAAGAACTACACTAAAACTTACCAAATTTCTAAGATTTTCCCCAAATCGCTGACTCTTTGCAATGCACCTTCATCATTCTCTCAAATCATTCAAGAAATTCATACTTTGTGACAAACTTCTTTTGATAACTAAGAATCGATGATGTACGGTTCATGAAGATCATGAAAGGAAAAGAAATTTATCCAGATTTGTTGTTTGATCGATATTTTAGGGTTCACTTGAGTGAAACTTTTCCAAATCCGGACAATGAATATTTTGTCTTTTCGTTATCTACGGATTGTCATATACTCATTTGGGCCATTTGATAAAAAAATCTGTTTCGTTCTTTTTAAATTCCAATGGCCCAACACATTATAATAAATGATGACTCAACTAGATTTCGGATGAAGATCATATTGGATGAGGTTAAATTGTTAAAGCTTATGGGTGTGTTTGGGCAACACTTATATTTCACAATCTGTTGTCCGAGACATTCTTAAAGCCCAAAAATAATTTCGTTGAAAGAAAACCTGCGCATAGCGCGGGTCCAAGATCTAGTTTATTAATAATTTTAATGAAAATGAAATTTATTGTGTTTGATATATAGTATAATAAAAGTAAGTTAATTTATGGCGCATACACTAATCTAATTTAGATATAAGTAATATATTAATTCAAATTTATTTTATTAATTTAAATATTATATTCAAAAATTTTTAGTAGAAACGATAATGACATTTTTGTCTAATAAATCATCAATGTTTAAAACTTATTTGGAGTAAAAATAATATATAAGATGGATAAACATCAATATTCTTATAGAAACTAATTATAATAAATTTTATTTGTCACATTATTTTTTATATAATCAATCATAGCAAAAACGCATCAAAACTCTAATCATATTATATCTTAAATTTAATATTCTGCATTATTATGTATATACTATACTTTCAATTTACTATTTATCATATATTCAAATATGCTTTATTATTGTATTTTAGATAATATTTTTTGATTAAAGGTTTTTGGAGTCAATAACTATTCTTTTCTTTTATAAAGAAATAATTTATGGATATAATTATTGTTTTTTAATTTATAAAGAAATAGTATTTAATATTTAATATAATATAATTATGAGTTAATTGAAACTTTATTAATAATTTTAATAAAAATAAAATTTATTGTGTTTGATATATATTATAATATAAGTAATTTAAATTATGGCGCATTCACTAATCTAATTTAGATATAAGTAATATATTAATTCAAATTTTTTTATTAATTTAAATATATATATATATATATTCAAAGGTTTTGAGTAGAAACGATAGTGACATTTTTATTTAATAAGTCATCAATGTTTAAAACTTATTTGGAGTAAAAATAATGTTTAAAACTTATTTGGAGTAAAATAATATATGAGATGTGTAAACAACAATATTACCTAGTTTATTGATAATCATCATGACATAACTTAGAACATAACTTAGCTTTGAGAAAAGAACATAAACTTAACAAGCATTAAGCACCAGCTAATCACTGATCACATAACCATGAAATAAACAAAAATAAAACGTTTTAAAACAACCAAAACCATAAGAAGTTTCAGATTTGCAAAGCAAAAGAATGATCATGACGACTCTCCAGCTTTCTGCCTACTTCTTATCTTCATTTCTGGCAACAATCTTGTACTTGCCACTTTCCTGTTGCTGACAAACAAAACCCATCATCAAAACTGAGCTCTACACATAAATTACACAACTAACATAAAAACTGGAGATAAGATAAGTATATGAAGCAAATCTTACCCTTTCCCATAGCTTGGTATGATCCCTGCAGAAACCAACAACAATACCACAACTCTTCTTGCCTTCACGATACTCGATGCAATGATCTTCCTTCAAACCGCAAGTAACGTGGAAAGCCAACTGACATTTCATCTCTGAACACTCGATAACACAACCGCGTCTAATCTTGCACAAGTAACACCTATCTCTCCATCTCTTACTCGGTATCTCGCTGCAACAGATCCCTTCCCTTCCTTCAGGATCCTCAAAGTAGACTTCCGGGACAAGCAACGAGCAAGTGATGTGAGCCCATCGACCATCCTTTGTCGGTTTCATTGCTCCACCTTTGCTTGTACACAAGCAGCAAGAGAAGAGCTTTTCTCGGTTCTTCGATGAACGAGATGCGATACACTGCCTGCAGAACCAATCGCCTTCTGGGATAGCCTTAACAAGAGGGTTCCCATAACATGAAGCATGAACCATTAAATCACAACCATCACAGAACACGATTGGATTTGATGGTTCACCATCTGTGCTTTGACATACAGCACACATAATGCCATCTTCTTCTACTTCTTCAAGCTCACAGTGATCACTACCACTAACACAGTCTTCTTCTTCTTCTTCTTCCTTCTCTACTTCTCTATCAGACAGATCCAAACAAAGTTCTTTCCCTAGAGGATCAATATTCTCTTTATTATCATCTTCTGCTTCTAAACCCGATTCAACCGTTACAGATCCCTTTTTCTTAGTTCCGTTCTCCTCAACAGAAGGCTTATACTCAACATTCAGATCAAAAGGCGAAAAGGGGTTACCGGAGAGCAGATCCGGATCAATCGCCCATATCCTTTTCTTCGCCGGCAGACAACGGTAAGTGGGGTTAGAGTTCTCGCCATCGTCATCGTAGTCAACGCGAGTATGCTTCCTCTTCTTCGCCGGCAACTGCATCGACTTCACCTCCGGTTGACTCGCTAGCTTCGGCTGCGCAAGTTCCAGATCTCGCTGCATCAATCGTAATCTCTTGAGAGGAGGCAAGTTTTGATATTGAGCATCCATGGCGGCTTCTACTTCAGATCTCTGGGTTTACTGAGAAAATTTGAGACTATGTGAAAAGTCCTTAGATCTCACCGAAATTAAAAGGGCAGACGAAATCATTAGTTTGCCGCTGAACTTTTTCAGAAACGGTGTTTTAGTGAAACAGTGGGTGGGAAAGGATACCCGCCAAAAATTATTCACTTTGAAAATTTCGTTAATTTCTTCATTTTTTCTCCGTCAACCGAAATAACATTCAGATTTCACCCGCCATTTTTTTTTGTTATATGGCGGGGGAGGTGATTTTCGATGGGTCTAAATTAAAGCCCATTCCAGATATTAATGGGCTTATTTTTAAAAATGTGGGCTTATCCTTTTTTATCTTAATGAACGACACTTTAATATGTTTGTTCACAAATCAAAATCCTATGCATACCAAAAATCAGAGGAAACGTTACAAAAGGGAGGCTTCTTCGCTTTGATTTCATGAGTTGTTGTCTGTCAAAGGGACGACTTTAACATTTTCATCGATGTCCTTGTCCTTGTGGCTGCTGCTCGTATCCACCAGCCCACGTAGCCGGTTGTCCATACGGAGGTGGATAATAGCCTTCAACGCCTGCCTGTGCCTGTGCCTGAACCAGCACGTCATCATATTAGCACATTACTTTAGAAGATGTATAATATGTATGCACCTAAAACTACAAGAAGAGGAGATATGTGGAGATAGTTGATGTTCAGTTAGATATTCTGTAAGTTGTCCTGTCACAAATTTCATCGACCACATCTCCATTGTTGGTATAATAAGTCCATTCAGCCAGTTCTTGTAACATCAGATGGACTTGTTTGAACCTTAGGCTCTATCTACTATTTTGGCTAATGTAGTTTTGATTCATAATTTCATATCCAAGATTCAAAATTCAAACCAAGTGTGAAACCATCTAAGACATAAATGGTGAATTCAGGCATATATTTTTCTCAAGTATACCATAGCACACGCAAAATGCTCTTCTTGAGTAAAAACTAAGATATAGAATCCCACCAGAAGTGAAGAAAAGTTTCAAGTTACTGGATTCATGCCATAGTTTGGTTCAAATCCAAAATTCAAAATTCAAAATTCAAAATTCAAAGCAAGTGTGAAACTGTCTAAGACAAAATTGGTGAATTCAGGCATATATCTTGCTTAAGTTTACCACAGCACACGCAAAATGATCCCACGAGAACTGAATAAAAATTATAAACTTATAACTTACTGGATTCATGCCATAGTTAGGCTGATAAGGATTCACAGGATACCCAGCCTCATGATTACCATAGCCACCACCATAACCAACTCCACCTGATCAAAAACAAGTTTTTTTTTTGCTAATCAACACTGGTGCATTCAACTATAGATTGCTAGTAAATATTTGTCCTTCCAACATGTGATTTTAAATGACATTGTGGTGATTCATAGTTGTTTAAGTAGACCATACCAGGATTCCCAACAGGACCAGCTGCATAAGCTCTATTTTCTGAGTTAGCAATCTCTGCTCGAAGCTTCTCTAGTTCCCGAGCCATTGCAACTAATTTTTGCTCCATAACTTTGCCGTGCTCGTAGTTTTCCGCATACCCTTTCTTCTCATAATCAATAGCCGCTCTACAGAGCACAAATCACAGCTTAAAAATACACAGTAACACCAAGATGTACAAAAGGAAAATCTAAAAAAAAGAGACTGGTCAAACCTTGCACGTTGCAGCTCTTGCTTTGTGTTCTCAATTTCTGCAGTTAGTGTCGGTATCTGCTGCAAATCTGCCGTGACTCTAGCCAGATCTTGAGTCATCAGATGAACCTGGCTCGTTAGGTCCTGCCTACTCGAAGTAAACTCTTTGATATCTGCACGGACCTTCTGAATCTCAGCTCGCAAAGCATCGACTTCACGCAGTTCCATTTCGGACCGCAAGGATTTGTCATACATCTCCCTCATCATTATATCTTCCTCGGCTCTCAAGGAATCAATGTAATGCATCATTCTCTGCAACTCATGCTGAGCAACTTCTAGCTCCTGTTTAAGCGCAACGTGAGTCGCAGCGAGCCTCTGGTTATCACCAAGCAAGCCCTGCACATCTTGGTTCTGAGCAGCGATACGATCCTCCATGATTGAAAGATGTTGAGGAAGACCTCTTGGATCCACTCTGAATTGGGTTTCCCTACTATCATCTATCATTGAAGGACGAGGAGGAAGCACTGGTCCTCCCAAGCCTCTGACGAAAGGCTGTTGGTTAACCGGAGCTTGCAAGCCACCGTAAGATCCACCTTTCATCGAAGGAGGAGGTCCACGATTTCTTCCAGACATTACTGAATTGCTGAAATCTCGTGTAAATCTGCTAAACGAAAAGAAAATTTCTTCTCTAGGATCAAATCTGCAGACGTCAAAAAAACTCCCTATGCTCAACAGCTCAAGCAAACGCGAAAGAGGAGTTCTCTAACACTAAGCAGAAGCTGAATTATAATCTCAGTTCCTGGCAAGCTTTTCTCAAGAGAGAATCACACATGGTGTTCGTTTACAGCGAAAACAGAGGGAAACGAAAAGGTCTAGAGAGACTCAAAATTCACGCGGCTGACCTTTGACGATTGCAAACCCTTAACGAGCAACAAAAAGCCTTCTTATCACCGGAGAAAAAGTAAACTACGGTCCCTGAGAAAGCCCCTTGTTCATCAAATTGGAGATCGATCAACTCAAAACTCTTCGAAGAATGTTTTGCTCGCAGAGTTCTAGAAATTCCGATTGCTCCAGAGAAATCAAAACTTCTCCGGTAGTGGGAAGATCGGAGGTCCCTTAACAATAGTAATGTTACGAATTACTCCCTTTTATGTTACGTATTTACAGAATATCCCAACTATTACGTCATATTTTCTCATTCGCACCCACTTACTTCGGTATTTTCAATTTACTCCTTCATCTTTAATTCGTTGCTTCAGAGGTCCACCAAAGAAGAACATTAAACAGACCTTGTGTGGCTCGTGATCTCATATAAACCTTTTGTCCCTACAAGCTACCGCGATATATATTAGTTCATAAGCTATAACAAACGAAAACAAACCATTCAAGTGCTATATGTATTTATTATATAGTCAAGTGAACGTGAGATGATGGATTTATTTGAGGGGAAAAGAAAACAATAGGTATATATATCATAATGATGAACAATAATAAATTTATAACGGTGGAGTTCACATGAAGCTCATCATTTTCAACTATATTCTTTTCTCACTACCCTTACTCTCCAATCTCACTAATAGACCCTCTAAAAAAGACCAAAGACAAAAAAAACAATGGAAGCATTGTGGAAGTTGGAGGACAAACTGAAGCTAACGACGAAAGAAGCGGTCGTGATCTTGGTCGGAACAGCGGCTGCAGTAACGCTCCTCTGCACAGCCGCAGCGTTTCTCAACCGCAACTCTCGAGGAAAGCAAGTAGCAGACGCGGAGTGGGCGTCCGAGACAGCGGTTACGTCAAGAACAATGGAGGAAAAAAGGAGCTGTAAGTGGAGCAAAGTGAAGAGAAGACTGATGGGTTCGTTTTGTTGGAGCTCTGCAGCAAAGTGGATGGAGATGGAATCGCGGAGGCCGCGGCCTTTGCTTGCGGTTAAAGAAAGGAGTCTTAATGCGGTTGATCCGGTTTGGCAGCGACCGATTCTGATGGGTGAGAAATGTAAATTGCCACGGTTTAGCGGTTTAATCTTGTATGATGAACGCGGCCATCCGGTTCATCATACTCAACCTCAAGAACAAGTCAACGTAAAGTTACTCTTCTAATTTTTTTTTTTCTTCTATAGTAATTAAACAACAACAATAAAAAAAAAGATGTGTTATTATAGTCAGAGATTTGACATAAGTTCTTGTTGTTGCTTTGTAGGTACACCAAAGCTCTCTGGTACGAACAACTCTGAGAGATTTGCTTTGACGGTGGAAGTCTCTTGTAGTTTCGTGTACTACAAGTTAATGAAAGGTAATATCCAACATGTTTGGGTAAACAATGTATTAATGTGATGTAGAAGCGAATCTTCTTCCTTTTCTTTTTGTGTGTTATTGTTTATTTAGAGAGACAGAGAAATCAAACGACTTATGAACAAACACTTTGCTACAAATAGATGCAAATTATCTTTCTATTTTTTTTACTGCTTGGAGGGACAAAGAAAGCACAAAATCTTATGAACAAACAAATAGAATAAATCTTCAATAACAAACAATATATGGACAATGTTCTTCAAATCAACCCACCAGATAATTCCATCACCAAAAACCCAAACACACAGCAGATAATCTGTCATGTGCGTGTCTTGTCCTGATCATCTTCACCAAGTGAGCCATCAAAATCGAAAGAAACAAAAAAAAAAATCTCCATCTTTCGATCATGACAGAAGCAGGGAGGATCACACGAAGCTATACAAAATAGACAACAGCAACAAATAATCTTGATGTAACCACAATTTTGTTTTCTTTTACGACACTGTATATATGCTTCTTTCGGCGGATCATCTCACACATAGGAAACAATCAAAGGCTCTTTTGTTTCTTCCGCTACAGAATTCCTGTGGTAGTAACAGTACAAAGACAGCTGCACAATACCAAGAATCGTTCCTATTCCATTTGGTGTCTGAGTTTTCAAAAAAACATAAAACTTTTGTTAATACTCTAAAGGAAACAACACAAATTTGCAAAAGCAGATGTTCAAGAGAAACAACTTACATACACAAAGGCGTCGCTGTTAAATAATCCGTAAAGGAAGAAGGAACCGCTCATCAAGAATGTCGATAGAGAGAGATAAAACGGCATAAACTCAACGCTTTTAGTCCGAATCACTAGGTTCTGCAACAAGACCAGACACAAGTCAGGCAATCAAGAAAGCTTGCACACATGAAAAATATTTGGTCGACTTTTGTGGGGAACTTACGATAACAAACAAAGGCGAGGCAAACATCGAGACAAGAGAACCGCAGCTCAAGAACCCGACAAAGTACCATCTTGTGAGCTTTTCAGGTATCTGCAAACTTGCAGCTACAATCAATCCAACCACAGCAAACACAACAAGAAGCAAAACAAGCATCCTCATCTGCCATGATCATGATCTTGATTAGAACAGAATTTAGTGAACTTTTCTCTGTTAATAGAAGTAAAATTAAATCAAGAAACCTTGGTCTTTTTGTCTGTATGCATGATGAATAGGATAATGTAACAGAGCTGAAAAGTGGCTCCAACGGAATTCACAGTCATGAGCATGAAATTGCTGTGGGATATGAAAGGTGCACCGTACCAAAGGCAGATCAGGCAGTTTAAGAGAGCATAAATGTATGGCAAACCCGAGAATTGCTCCGTCGATTTGTTCCTCATGATTCTCCTAAACGTTGGCCTAGAGACACACAATTGAGAAAGAAATCAGTGAAGTCCATAAATTAGAAGAAAACTCTGTTTAATACAAGGAAGGAACAAATTTAGTAATTGATGAAGAAAAGGAAGAACTCACATTGGTGAAACGAATAGACCAAATGCAAATATGTTGCCTGAAACATAACAAATGATGCAACAGTTCAGTTTCTACAGAAGCAGATTTCTTGTTTTCTCAGAGGAAACATTTGAATCTTACTAAGACTGTTTCAGTGCCAAAGAAGAGAAATGCAGACCAAAAATGTCCAAACATATATCTTGATTTGGGGATATTCATGGCAACTAAGCTAGATCCCGCATATATTTATTTAAATTAAAAAAATAATCTAAATTTTGGGTTTTTATCCGCAAATTAGCTTAAAGACTTACCCAAAAAATCCAGTGAATAGATTCAAAAGCAGATTAAAGTTTTTATTACCTGCGATTCCGGCAACATCTTTCCACATGGAGAAAGAACCATTGAAAGCAACGAAATCCATGAGAAGCTTCTCTATCGTAAAAAAAAAAAGTCTCTTTCTCTCTTTTATGCTCTTTGAACAACAAAGCTTCAGCTTTTCTTCTTTGCTCTGTTTTCTTCTTATGGAGGCAGAATTTTGCAAAAAAAGAAGAAGAGAGAACTAATAGAGATTAGAGACTAGTAAATGGGAATTGTAATAGAAGACTTTCTTTAAAGAGCAAGGAGCAAAAGATTGAATGCGTACGACTATATATATGCGGTCCAGATTTGGCTGTGTCTTCTGCCTACGATCTTGCAAAAGTTAAATGCAAAACAAAAAATGTCGTAAAAGTTTACAGATTTGTTGACTAATTCCGAGATAATATATAAAATGCGCAACAGCATCTATACAAATCGTAACTTTCGTTAAAATTTAATCTTTGACTAGTAGACCTGCCTGACTTCATTGATTATGCTCTAAATATAATTTTGTCAGTATTATAAATAGAATGTAAACTATGTGATTTTGAACTGGAATAAAGGTTTAAATCTAAGGCTATCTTCAAAATTCCATCACAAATTTATCGACTCAACCATCAGCATAGAATTGAACGAAAACTAAAAACTGCATGTTAATTAGTTTATAAAATATAGAAATTTTGTTTCAGTCAGACAGAATAATTATGTAATTAAATGATGTGTACGACTTGTAGGTCACTGTTATGGATTGCTTTTACTTTGGCACGTGTAAAAAATCTTCATTGAATATTTCAGTTTCACGAATATTTTGAAATTATATATTGCAAAATGTGAAAAGTATATGCCCAATGGAGACGATTAAAATGTCATCTTGATTTAGCCTGAGCTCCAACGTTGCTCTCAGTCGACATTTGGTCTCCACTTGATTATCTAAAGACAATTGCTGACCAACCAATTTTTTTTTCCCGTTTTTTTGGGATTGAGCTTTTATAGCTTTTGTGTGGTGTACATGTGACATTCACCTACACAAGATTTTCAAAACGATAAAGGAATATAAATAGTAACATTTGGTCGTCGTGTGATCCATTTCAACAAGCTGTCGTGAGTCGTGGCCCCAATGCATGTGTCTCCAGCTGAATCACATGCTAAAATCCCAAGAATGACAAATCCAATGGGATGCGTAAATTAGTTCATTAGGAGAGCGTAAATGTATGGTAATTATGTAAGACATGAATCATATATATTTCACCGCGTTTCATAATTACTAATGTCTCAAGTTTAAAGCTAGACAATATTTCGAGGTATAACTCCTTTTCTTTGGCGTTAATATCATAATACTGACATACTGTTGTTTTTTTAACATCATACTACTATTGTTTATTATAAAGTTTGTAACCTTGAATATCAATTTAGAAAGTGTATTTTAGCAGCCAAAAAAAATTTGAATCTGTATACCCCAAAAAAGTTTGAAAATGTATTTCATATTTACTGTGCGTAGAAAAGTCTAAAATCTATTTTTTTATGAAACAGAGAAAATGCTTTGATATTTTACATTAGGAGGCAATTTAAGACAGGAATAACATGGTCTAGATAGTGTTGTATGATTAGCATTCAATTAACAATCTAGAACATGTAACTTTATATTTTGGTTAAAAGAACACATTATTTTTAAAAGATTAAAATTAGTTATAATTTTGTTTGACAAATTTACACCATTTAGTTCTGTTATATTATTTAGTGTCTCTGTACATTTTTGATATAGATTAGATTATTCTGCATAAGTTTCATGGATTTTTTTTTTTATTGATTGTTTTGTTTATGATTTGAAAGTATATATGTGCGTTAAAAACGTCTAGTCCAAATAATTCTATTGATAGACTTTCGCGGCGAGAGTTGATGAATGAATATAAAAATTGGACGTTGAATTTTGAATATAAAACCAGGAAGATGATAGAAAAGCTTGTACTAAATTTTTGTTTACAGCGAAATCATGTACTCAAACACGTTTCTTAATTCATATGTAATATTTTTGTATTAAATACCAATGCTCTCAACCTTATCTCTTTTAGTCTTTTTTTGTTGTACAAGTATTTAATTTTTTTACTTTAATAATCATACAGCCGTGGCCCATGCATCGACACAGATTAATGTGCAACTAGGACATATAGATATAAATAGAGTTTTAAAATTTTGACCTAACAAAAATATACTTTAAAGTTTAAACACGAAATATAAGATATAATTTTGAAAGTGTAAGTATTCAGATTTAATTTTAGTTATAATTAATTGGTGTTAATTGAGCTATAATTTAATTTTCCAGACGTTTAATGATATTAGTGAATAGTGATGGTGATCTATTTGAGTTCATTTTTCCTTCTGTGCAACATTTTATGTTCATGGCCATAGGATAGATTTTCAGAGTAATGGTTGAGATTTACACATGTATTTTAGAATATGAATTTGACCAGTCGAATAAAAATATCATAAGTATATAATTTCTAATTAGTTAGACGTGTGGCAAAAGGCGTTTAAATGTATTTATGTTTTTAAAAGTAATCAAGCTAGAAGGCTACACATGTCTAATGAAACATTGTTTTGTGGTTAACCCAGTAATTTTATTGATTAAAACTCGTTTCTTGTCTCTAATTTGATGAACATTTACGAGTCAGACAGGAATTAATATCATGAAAACTCTGCTCCATCGAAGCGATCAAAGCGGCGGACATATTTAAGGCTTTACATTTCTGGCTTCCAATATTATTTCAACGGTTGAATATTTCCAGATATGTTTAAATTTAATTAAAGAATAACTCGATTAGATGCAAGTTAAAAAAAGAAACAAAACTTAGTTCAGATCTCTTAGATTTTATAGACTTTTTACATGCATGCTCGTAGTCATAGTTATACGTATTTAACCCACTCAAAACGTGATTATATGGTTTTAAACGTTTCGTCCGGTCTCTGATTCAAATACGGACAATTAGTAGTTTAGAAACACCCACTTGTGAAGAAATTCATTTTGCATGTATCTGAACGTTGCAGACTTGCAATTTTTCTTTCCGATACAACTGTGTAAAGCCAGATTCTAGACTTCTAGCTAGTCCTTATCCAATGAAACAATAATATATATTATTTGTCTTAGTCAACAAATATAATTTTTCTTTAATTCTAATCAACTAATCCTAAAAGCAAAGTACGCGATCTATATACAAAGCGTGAGACAACTAATCTTTTCCTTTTACTTCTAAGTTTCTAACGTTACGCAAATATCACGAGTACTTTTTTATTAATCAAATATATGTCTTTTGCTAGTTGCTATTGTGTTAAATAAGTGATTTAAACGACGAAAACCATGATCCAATTAGTATAGTTGAAGAATATATCTTTAACTGAAAATCAAATATCACCGTCTTTCCAAAAATATAAAATCTTATGGGTGACATGTTGATTCTTCATTAAGCGAAGTGGGTTTAGATCCTTGATCCTTTCGTTTGCATTTTTGTGTTACGGTGTGATATCTGGTGAGGATGTACATATGTGGTAAAGTGGCAATAATAGTAGCTATTTATAAAATTTTATCATAAATATTATTTTTTACATGAAACTATATATAATACAAAATTTTTAGGCAAACAAAAATTATTAGTCAAAAAGTATAATTCAAAACTCACTTGATTCAAATATCGGAATCAGCGCGCTAGATGGGGTGATAAGATTTACCATCTCAACTAAATGACCATATATATGACTCCATATAAATATAATCAAATAGTTTTGATTTAATAAAACGTTTACTATTATATACGTTTAATAAAAAAGTACTTTACCAGCTTTTACGTGAGTTATGGAAAAATTATGAAATCCAAGATGTAATCAAGGGTTGCTGTCCAAAAAAATAAAAAAAAAACATTAGTTAAGGGTTGATAAGACGTAGAAATAAATAGATCGTTACGTAAAACATCTGCAGGAAGTGTATTGATTTGTAAACGTTAAAATACTTCTCTCTGACCATTTATTATATGTCAGTCGTTATAAGAGAAAACAAAACGCACATGTTATATTGACATGTGGACGATAATGTATATTGACATGTGAAGAAGCCAACTCCGTACGTAAAGCGCCATTTGCGCTGCAAATACTGATCCTCAACTACAGTGGATTCTTTTCTCACAAAAACATAGACCGTTTCAAATATATGTTCCCAAACACTTGTGAGACATTCTATACAAAGTTTATCATGCACCCTTCCTTTTTTTTTAACGTCAAAATGATCATGTACTTCTGTCACATTATTTTTGTACATTATGAATATATAGACATTTGTATTCTCTCTTTCGCCGAATACACACATCTATATATTTGTAAATGTAGCAGGTTTAAATTTTGGAGTAAAAGAATAGTTGATTTTGACCACATAGAGAACTAATGGATCAATTCTCACTAATACAAATATTTGGTGAAAGCCTTAGAGGTGAGAAAGTCCAAGGCCCATAAAGGCCTATTACGGCCACCCCCGGTCACGTAAAACCAAGCCTCGTTCTCGTTGATGAGGCCGAATATAAAAGGCATCATCAAATCAAACATGTGCGTAACGTGATATTTAATTTAGCATTTGCAAGTAATGATCACTTCTGTTTTTTCTTTTAGTATTTAGTTCTTCACTTAAGTTTTCCACGTTATTTATTAATATACAGGAACTGCTTTTTCTTATTTTATTGGAAAAATCATGTTTTATGTTTGTTCAATTAAAATTTCAGCACAATTTCTTTTTCATTTTTTTATATGAAAACTTTAAGGTAGAAATGGGAAATTGCGAAACCGAATCATGCGGACAAAACGAAATTTCTGCGTTGCCTATATTTTTTGTTGGTAATTTTTAAAACAATAAACAATTAATTTGACGTGATAAAAACAAAGGGACATGAAAAAACTCTAAAAGCGTAGTAATGGTAATTTGGTAATTTCAAAGTCCGCTGGTTCTCCGTAACTGTCTCAAATTAAAAAGAGGGCTTACTGTTTTCTGACGCTCGTTAGATTCCCTCTCTTTCTTCTTCATTTTCTCCTCTTCGTCTTCACTGCTAATTCCCTTGATCTCTCTCCCTGTCCTCCAATTTTCCCTCTCTACAAATATCGACTCCTTCTTCAATATTAGATTGATCCTGATCCGATTCGAGCCGGTACGTACCTGAACTGTTTCTGTTTCTCTGAGCTAATTCGTGAATGTACGAGGTTCTGCTGCGTTTTATTTTTTTTGATGGTATAGTTGACATGTTTTCAGGATTTTTTGTTGTATACTCTGATCTTTGATGCTTGTTTATCGTTTTGCCATTGGATCTGCTGCTCGATCTGGGCAATTTCTCGCATTTGATTGCTACATTTGTCATAACTTCGGGATCTGGATCTACCTTTTTTTTCTGATCATTTAGAATTTCGCTAACAGCTTTAGATTTTCGTACTTATCGCGTGGATTTGGCTTCCCGCTACTTGTTCAGCTGTATCTGTTAAAATCTCACAAATTTTTATTGAACTGAATCATGGGGTTTTCAATAGGATAGATCTGGTTGAGTTGTTCTCCTCAGTAGCTGTTTCCTTCCACATTTGAGCTTAATCGATTTCATGGAGTAATACGGGTGATCGTGATTTCGTTAATCACATCTGATCCGATGACGTTCATGATATATATACTAGCCATTATTTACCTGTTTGCTGGATCTTTTGTCCTTCGATTAAATCTGGCTGTTTCGTCATTGACGAGTGTACTGAAAGCTTTTCCGAATGCAAATATAATGTTTTGTGTTGTTGCAGATTATATATTTATCATCACATGGCTACATATAAGCCCAAGAACATCCTCATCACTGGGGCTGCTGGATTCATAGCGTCCCATGTCGCCAACAGGCTTGTTCGAAGCTACCCTGACTACAAAATCGTTGTGCTTGACAAGCTTGATTACTGCTCAAACCTGAAAAACCTCAATCCTTCGAAATCCTCTCCAAACTTCAAGTTTGTCAAGGGAGACATCGCCAGTGCTGACCTCGTCAACTACCTTCTCATCACTGAAAACATCGACACGATTATGCACTTTGCTGCTCAGACCCATGTCGACAATTCCTTCGGTAACAGCTTCGAGTTTACCAAGAACAATATTTACGGCACCCATGTCCTTCTGGAAGCTTGCAAAGTCACTGGGCAGATCAGGAGGTTCATCCATGTGAGTACCGATGAGGTCTATGGAGAGACTGATGAGGATGCTTCAGTGGGAAACCATGAGGCTTCTCAGTTGCTCCCTACAAACCCTTACTCTGCCACTAAAGCTGGAGCTGAGATGCTTGTGATGGCATACGGTAGATCATACGGGTTGCCAGTTATAACGACTCGCGGGAACAATGTCTATGGTCCGAATCAGTTTCCTGAAAAGTTGATCCCTAAGTTCATTCTGTTGGCTATGAGTGGGAAGCCACTGCCGATCCACGGAGATGGATCTAACGTGAGGAGTTACCTCTACTGCGAAGATGTTGCTGAGGCGTTTGAGGTTGTTCTACACAAAGGGGAAGTCAACCATGTCTACAATATAGGGACAACGAGAGAAAGGAGAGTGATTGATGTTGCCAACGACATCTCAAAACTCTTTGGAATAGACCCTGACTCCACCATTCAGTTTGTTGAGAACCGGCCTTTTAATGACCAGAGGTACTTCCTCGATGACCAGAAGCTGAAGAAGTTGGGATGGTCTGAACGAACCACTTGGGAAGAAGGACTGAAAAAGACAATGGATTGGTACACTGCGAACCCTGAGTGGTGGGGAGATGTCTCCGGAGCTCTGCTGCCTCATCCACGGATGTTGATGATGCCTGGTGATAGACTCTCTGATGGCTCTGACGAGCGCAAGGATGCAGACGGTAATCAGACATTCACGGTGGTTACTCCCACCAAGGCCGGTGGTTCCGCAGACAAAACATCCTTAAAGTTCCTCATCTATGGCAAAACTGGGTGGCTCGGTGGTCTCCTAGGAAAGATATGTGAGAAGCAAGGGATTCCGTACGAGTATGGAAAAGGGAGACTAGAAGACAGAGCTTCAATCATGGCGGATATTCGCAGCGTCAAACCTACCCATGTCTTCAATGCCGCGGGCTTAACAGGCAGGCCTAATGTTGACTGGTGTGAGTCTCACAAAACCGAGACTATCCGAGTCAACGTCGCTGGTACTTTGACTCTGGCAGATGTTTGCAGAGAGAATGATCTGTTGATGATGAACTTTGCCACCGGTTGTATATTTGAGTATGACGCTGCACATCCAGAAGGTTCAGGGATTGGCTTCAAGGAAGAAGACAAACCGAATTTCACCGGTTCCTTCTACTCAAAGACAAAGGCAATGGTAATATACTACTACATCACATAACCAAATCACATGTGATCCTCAAACTGTGCAACTCTGTTCATAAATCCTCTGTTTCTATTTTCGCCAGGTCGAAGAGCTTCTAAGAGAGTTTGACAACGTATGCACCTTGAGAGTGAGGATGCCAATCTCATCCGACTTGAACAACCCGCGAAACTTCATCACAAAGATCTCGCGTTACAACAAAGTGGTGAACATCCCAAACAGCATGACCATACTCGACGAGCTCTTACCAATCTCAATCGAGATGGCGAAGAGGAACCTACGGGGGATTTGGAATTTCACCAACCCAGGAGTGGTGAGTCACAACGAGATACTAGAGATGTACAAGAGCTACATCGAGCCAGGTTTCAAATGGTCCAACTTCACTTTAGAGGAACAGGCTAAGGTCATTGTCGCACCACGGAGCAACAACGAGATGGATGGTTTTAAGCTCAGCAAGGAGTTTCCAGAGATGCTTTCCATCAAAGATTCGTTGATCAAATACGTCTTCGAACCCAACAAGAGAACGTAATACCCTCAGTAACACATACACACACACACACTTCCTCTTTATCTGTTCATTGTTATATTATTATCTTGCAGGTAGTTTCACCACTATAATGATTCTACTATAATTTTATTTTGTCATATGATTCATTTACTCTTTTTTTGGCTTTCTACGTCGAACATGTAGCTCTCTTGACGCATTCTACGTCACAACACATTTTGTTTTCATTAATATTATTTATTAAACGATAAAATTGCTTGAAGTTTATTACTTTCACTATTGATTCCTCCTTTTAGTTTTCATCTCAAAAGAGCAGAGGACAGAGATTAAGAACGAAACAGCATTGACTGATAACTTATTTCCCTATGCTTTTAAACTTGAGGTTTCTATTTGTTACAAAACAATGTCTTTCATAAAGTTAAATCTTTCTATTGCATAAATCGAAACTGCAAACTCAAAATGTAATATAAATTAAACCTTCTGTACTTCCTGTCCCCAAATCTTCACCATACGACCATCTAAAAGCAGAATTTTTCACACTACGAACAACATTCCATAATCTGATCATCCTTGCAACAAAGCATACCGATTCGTAAGCCTTCAATTTGAATGAAGACGTAAAATGATGAATAAAAGGTAAGAGAGAGGAACAGAAAAAGCTCAGCACCTTGAAATTTGTTGTTCTCTTCACATAGCTTGAGCGTATTGTTGTCTAGACAATGGTGGAATTTCTTGTCCCGTCATAAAATTTAAAGTCAAAAGTCAGTAGTAGTTGGTGATTGATTGGCTCCTGAGTTCTTACAAAGGAGGAGAACACTTAAAAAACAGAGTATGAGAATATACCTTCTGCCTCTGTAGACAACCAATCATGTGCACAGAACAGAGCCTGTCTAATATCAGGGCTCAAGGAACTCTGGCTATCATCGATCACCGGTCTCCCGGAGTTGAACGTTGAATCAGGCGCAAGGATCGACATCGGCGTCCCCAAGATATCGCGTGCCATCATAGAGAGGATAGGGTATCTCGGCGTATGGACCTTCCAGTAATTCAGAATGTTGAACTCGCCACTACGAGGAAAGATTGGTTCAGACAAGTACTTGTCCAAGTCCGATGTTGTGTTCTGGCTCTGAGATGTCTCGTGGAGAAACTTGTCGAATCCTTTCAACCTGTCTCTAGTGTCCATACCTGCTCTACCTAAGCCAGAGCCAGAGTAGGAAGAGTCGTCCCCAACAATGGCTGAGCATATCGAATACGCATCAAGAAGCTCCTTGACACCATTCGACACTTCCTTGATACGATCCAGAGCTGTGCTTCCATAGATTTTCGAGTAGTAATACTCTACCAACTTCATCTTGAACCGTGGATCCAAGATAGCAGCGATTGCTAAAACAAGGCTGCATTTGTTCCAGTACTCATCGAATTTAGCCTTCATCTTCGCTGCGAGAGAGCTCAAGAAAGTGTCCTGGTTCTTGCACCACTCGATCAACTGGATGTGGATATCACACATCTCAGCGAAGTATACATTCGCTGTCGGACACTTGTTTCCTGAAAAATCAGCGGCGATCTCGAACACAAGTTTGAGATAACCGGTAACGGATCTTGTCCACTCCCACTCCTCGTCTGTCAGAGATGAATCAAACCCGTGGTCGTGGTCACGCAGGTGGCAAAACGCGCCCTTGTACTCCAGTACGGTTTCAAGCATCGCGTAAGTAGAGTTCCAGGTAAGAAGAGAATCAAGAACTAGGATCTTCTCGGAGTTGATCCCTGCGAGTTGAGCGATTTCGTTGAACCTCGCTTGTGTTGACTGCGAGCTCTTGACATATCTCACGCTTCCTCGAATCTTTTGGATCACGTCACTCATTGCCTCCAAGCAATCTTGGACAACAGAATTCAGAAGATGAGCGGCGGATTTCAACTCATATAGCTGCCCGTTGATTAAGATCTGGCTGCTCTGAGACATGTGGTCTTTGATCCTCAGGACAATCTCATCATTCACAGAGAAACTGTCAAAGGTAACGGCGAAAAGCTTGCTCTCAAGACTCCATTCCATCAAACACCTGATGATTACTTCAGAGAGCATATCTTCCGTATGAGAAGGATCCAAGGTGATAAAGTTGAGAACTTTCCTCTGTAGCCTCCAATCCTCGTCGATGTAATGAGAGGCCAAACAAACATAGTTAGCATTATCCCGAGAAGACCACATCTCCACCGAGAGATTGATCTTACCGTACAAATGATTCAAAGTGTGTTGCACTCTCTGCTTCTCTCTAATGTAAATCTCCATACACGATTCCTCGATCGCGCTACTAGGCACAGCTTCAAACAACGGCTGAAGATTCCTAGCAAACACTTTGAACCCGACATGTTCGACCATGGCTAACGGATAACGGTGCAATATAATCATACGTGCAAGATCAGCCTGGCTCCTTTCTTGACTGAACCTTCCTCCTCCTCCTCCTCCTCCTCCACTTCCTCTGCTTAGAACCATCTCGTCCCTGCGTTGCTCCTGATCAAACTTAGGCCTGAGGTAATCGTCTTTCGCTTGACCTTCATCGAAACTGATAGTAGCAACGGTTACAGCGTTCTCTTTTTTCCTTCTTTTGGGAGTCAGCAGCTGAGACATGTCGTGGTTGGTTCTTTTCAGACAACGCATGAGATGGTTCCGGAGATGAGTCGTGCCGCTGTTGCTCGAACCGCTGAGTTTCTTGTTACACTGAATGCAAACAGCGTAGCACACATCGGCTTTTCTCACCCTCTCAAAGTAATTCCACACAACAGATGTCAACCTCTTTGATTTCTGCAGGATGATCTCATTTGATTCATCCATCATACAATCCCCTGCACCAGAAAAATCCAATATTTCATTGATTAAAAGAACAAACTTTAGACTGAAAAACACAAACTTTTTTGTACAGAATTACAATGGCATGAGAGAGTTTACTTATATCACAATCAAAATAACAAAAATCCTCATAAATCAAAGCTAAGAGATCATCACATCACATCACGCCACATTCTGCAACAATACCATAACCACACAAATCGGATTCACAAAAGTAATAAAAAAGGTATCTGCTAAATGAAAACAAGCACAGCTAGAAAAATTATGATGAAATTAGTTATTATACACTAAAATTTGAGAAGAACGCAGAGTTTTTTTCATATGAAGAAATTAGCCGAGAGAGTGAAAGACAAACAGAGAGAAAAAGCAAAGAGGTTTGAAATTAAGGCACCTTTGTTTATAAAAGAAAAGCCGTCAGAATCTGTGGAGACTCAGACTACAATCGGAGGATCCGAGGAGTTGTTTTAAGGGTTACGGGTGGAAGAAGCTGGATCGAAGAATATCAGATCCGATGGATGATTTGGGTTATAACCGAAACTCGGGTGGGTTAAACCGGAAGTTACATAAGGAAAAACCGATCCGGTTCTGGATCCGACTCTGTCCCGGTTTCGTTATATATATCATCATAACGGGCCCCTTTGCGCGGCTAGATAGATCTGATTCCGCCATCCAATCCACTAAATTAATTATTATTCATTTTGTAAACCACATTAACCCCAAATTATGACGGCCAAACAGAAATTCGTAGGTTACATTTTAATTTTTTTTTTATAGCATCCAATAAAATTAAAAAAAAATTCTAATCTCAATACTTTTTTGTTTGGTAAAGTTTAATCTTAAATTCTTAATACTTGAGCTTATCATTCCTGACCAACTAAAATATTTCTTTCGTTTATTTGGACGAATATTCTACGTTTACGAGAACCATTCCAATAATTTTATTTCAATTCAAATTACTGTCACACTAATATCTTTTTATCTTTATTTAGTTTATACAATGGTAGACACATTGCATATGAAAATTATTTTTATTATTTTGTAGGACTTATTTTCATATTTCATTAGAAATTTTTATGTCTTAGCGATTTGTCGTTCATGATGTGGTTAAAGGCTTAAAGCTACATCAAGAAGACTTATGAGTGAAGTATTTCGGATATTATTTTCGCTACTTGAGATTCAATCTTTTTGTTACTTGCTCATCTTCAACATCTTTTATACAGTTGAACTTTTTCATTTAAAATTTTAAGCTTTTTTACTTGTAATTGTGTCTTCATTTCCATTTACTTTAAAGCAATATCAAAAATGTCTGAGAGCCTATTACAGTGACTATATAGTTATTCTCAAATGACAAATTACTACTTCAAGAAAAGAAAAAACAAACTCATGCTTACCAAAAACACTCATACATATATATACACAAAAATCATTTTCTGCTTACGCATAATGCAATGAAAAATCCATTTCTGTCTCTCGCTCAAACAATCTTTACAAATTCAGGCACCGCGTTGATGCAACCAGGCAGGAGGAAGACGGTCTGAAGTCCCCGGAGTAATCGGAGGAGGAAGACTACGAATATGAATGCTTTGAGGATATAAACGATACTCGATATCGAGATCTCTACAAGCTTTTCCAACTTCTTCAAGTAATAGACCTCTCCTTATATACCTCTCTCCCATGTCTTGAAAATTTATTCTATGCGTCAACCACACTGCGATCTTTATACTTTTTATGTCATCCATGTTTAGGAACACTATCATAGGTGCAGGATACCAATGATCCTTCTTGTTGTCTATGTAGCTGCGTTAAAAAAACATAAGAATATGAGTATGGTTAGGAATCTTTGCTTCCAAGGTACTTAACCTAGGGAATTAGGGTTTAACTAACCTGAGTATTCTCTGTTTAATGGCAGCTATCTTTTCTGGAGGAGTTGCTATGTGAACACAGAATTCAACCGCATCTCCCATATCGGGACTTCGGAAATAGTTCGCTATAGGTTTTGTGCCGAGAACACTATTCGGGTATACGATCTTTTGATTATCATATCTCAAGAAAACAGTCGTCAATATGTTCATTTCCTCCACAACCAACTGGTAATATAAAAGATACAAACAAGATCAGAACAAGGTCATCATAATATTATAAGATCAACAGCAATTTGTTGTATTACTATTAGGAGGGGAACAAACCTGAACACCGTCGATTTCGCAGCGGTCACCAACATCAAATGGGTGCATAACGAAAAGGAAAATGATGGCTTCGAAGATTGTTTTGCACGAGTTTCCGAATACAAATGCTACTAGAAGGAGCTGAGAGCTTAAGACTAGCAAGAATCTGCTTGTGGCGATTCCGAGTATAAGAAGCCAGATGATTGTGATTATGATCCCAATCAACACATTGATTATACGGTGAAGCCTGTTTACTGCTGTTTTTGTATCGTTTAAGGTCAAAGCCAGAGCCCTCCGTTCTCTAAACGCCTTAACCTGTGAACAAAATCTTCGCCGTCAAGATAACTCTGTTCTGTATATGAATTATTTCTTGACATATATAAAAGTTGAGACGTACCACCCAATTCTTGAGGCAAGACTTGCTGATCTTATGGGTCTCTGAAGCTCCTTCAAAGAGAGCCATGGCTCTTTCGGACTCCTCTTCGGATAGAAAACGCAAGAAGTCTTCCAAATATATGTACCTAAAACCCCGGAAAAAAAAAACACTCTCAAGATTTGAGCATAAACCAAATGAAACTAAATCAAGAACTTTGAGAAATATGATCAAAACTCTCAAGCTACATATATAATTACCTGGAACCAGGCTCAGTGACATTGTGGAAAATCTTCTTAGCTGCAAATTTGGCTTCACACTCGCTTCTTATCTGTGTAGCGTTCTCATCTTCCGGAACTGTGTCCTGTATATGTTTATCCAAAGTAGAAAGAGCGCCTTTTCGTATTATATTCATCAGTTTCTTCATATTCCAAGCTGACACATTATCTGTGTTCATTCTCTGCAAATGATCAATCCTTATCCCGTCGCTATCTCCGTCCTTCTTAGAACCAACCCGAGACAGTCGTCGACTTTTCCCGACTTTCATAAAACTTCTAACCGTCGCCTTTAGCGCTGGAGGCAACTTAGCTCCAGCCAATTTCTCTAAGCTCTTAACATCGTCTGCTACTTTCTGGTCTTCTTCCTCCATTCTCTGAATCTCCATCAAAGGTGGACCCGACAGAGTTTCAATCACGTATTGTGTGAACAAGGACTCCTGAATCCGATCAAAGTAAGTGCTCATGTGGAACGACGAAGCCAGAACCTTAACCAAGAGTGTCTTAATCAACCAAATGATCACAGCAACAAGCAAACACACCAGCACTCTTGTCACGTACCTAATCGCGGTGGTCCGAGTCTCTCTTTCGACTTTCTTATCGAACAAGAAATGCCACGCGAGCAACACTTGCCCTAGCCACAAGGTGTTTTGAACCGATTTTCGTACGCCGTAGACGAAATACAGAACCCTTTTTCTCAAGAGTAAGTTTTTTTCGGCGGAGAAGACAAGTATTCTCACTACCCAACTCGAGACCAGTCTCCCACAAATCAGCACCAAAACCGTCACTTCCCATTTCCACAAATCTAGCTTCCACCATGTCTTGCGTTGCAAGCTATGTACGGTCAAGCTACAGACCAAACTGGTGATTATCAGGACCAGGCTTATCCATTCAAGCAAAACCCAGATGCTAAGTTTATCCCTTTTGAATTCCTTCGGAAGATCCTCGTCTTGAAAAGGATCTTCCTCCTCTTCTTCCTCCAGTATCCCGCCGCGAGATGGAGTCCCCGGTTTAGGGCTTCTCCCGAGAAACCCGGATTTCAAAAGCCCGGATCTCCGACCCGACTTCATCTCTGTTTTGTCAAGCGTTGGATGTGTCGGTGTTGGAGGCAAATCCTGCAGTCTTGATTTCGTGTGGTTCCTCCTCAGCATCGGTGGTTTGTTCGAACTACACCTCACAAACTCTGCCCCGTCTCTGTTACCGTAACCGTTACGGCCTTCTTCGTCGCTACTTCCACCGAGTGATATCCTTTTCTGCCTCCGTCTAACCGCGTCGGCCTTTCCTTTAACCGTGAACGGAGAAGATGACTCGGAAATCGGCGTTAGGCCACTTGGCGGCGTGTTGCTCTGGTGCTCTGCCATGTTTTGCTCGACATCGACAAAGATCTCCGCGCCGGCAGTATTCTGCTTTTGAAGGGAATTATTGACTGGCTTCGACGGCGGAACAGATATATCATGCGACCGCGCCCTCCGACGAGTGAAATGGAAACTCCCGCCGTCTTCGTCGCCGCCTCCTTTATCATCGTTCTTACCCTTTTCTCCGTCCCAGAAATCGTAGCTCGATTCCCTCCAGATGTTCCTTCCGTCGGCATTGCTGCTTGACCCTGTAGCACCAACGGCTCCGCCCTCTTCGCCGTTGATCTTCACGATGAAGTCCCGCCGATCAGTTGAATCGACGGTCATGATTGATAGATCTCGCAAAGCAAAAGAGTGCTGGTTTTTTTTATAAAAAAAAAAAAAAGAGAGTTTCTTTGGAGCAGAGAGTAGTGACAAGTAGGCTCAGAGAGGAAGATGAGGGTGAGAGGTAAGGAAACTAATTGAGCAAATAAATAATAAATGTTATGGAACAAAAAAACAAAACTCAAAATAGCAGGTGTATTTGGTGTTAATGGGAAAGGGGAAGACAACTTGTTCTCAGATGCAACGTGTAAATATTTATGATTTTATAATGTAACTATGTTTTTATCATCCATGTGATATTTGATGTGATGTGATGTGATTTGGTGAGTCGGAGATGAGATTTCTGCTAATTGCTAAAAGCAACAAAAACAATAATTCGATAAAGTTTTTTCTTTCTTTTACCATGTCCCCTGAAAAAAGAAAGAAATATTAGTGTTTGTACGGAATGAAAGTGAATGCCGGCATTATAATGGAATTTCAGAAAATGATAACAATTGGAGTTTTATTTATTTATTTGGGTTGCATATTATTTTTTTTGGGGGGCTAAAACGATGATAGTTTGAAGCTTTAAGAAAACCTAAATAGTTTCTCTGTTTTGTTTTTGAATAAATGACGTTCTAAATTTTCTCAATTATTTAAATGTTATATTTAAGTGCACTCTTCAAAGAACGTCACTTAAGAATTCTTTCTTTTTTGTTTTACAGAATTTATCAATTTACTTTTTGACAAAGTTTCTATCACTTCAGCCAAATTATATTTTATTTGAAGTCATTATCATCTAGTTAATGATATATTAATTAAGAGTATATTTGTATCGTTAAATTTTTTAAATAAGTCATGTGAAATATGCCAAAACAATTATATTTGTGAAACAAAGTGAATACCTTCAAAACGATATTACTTTTAAGCAGTTGATTAGCTTTATATAGTTTTATTAATTTTAAATTTGAGTAAAATAGGATGTCAAAAAAAAAAAAATATATATAACAATAATATGTTTTAATAAAAAAAAGTAACATCAAAATTTTAAAACGATACTTATTTCAATTAAAAATATTACTCTAGCAACATTTGTTTTAAAATAAAATGAGTGGTATATTCAGTTTCTTACATATTAAGTTAAAGGAAACGAAGATTATACATGTTAATATGTCAGTAATTTAACCGGTTATTCAGATAGTTTTAAAACAAAATGAGGTACTGAGTTTTTCCAATAGGAAAAAAAAAATTGATATGATATAACATTTTGTCGATAAGAATATATATTTCATATAATATACATTTTTTATCAGATAAAAATCGAGCTAAAGACTGGATGGAATTCTTGTAACTATGATCTCCGATTCAATTTTATTACGCAAGTACTACCACTTTGACGTTTACATTAAATTCCAATTCATTTGATATAGCACTGAAACATGTTCTGCTGATTGATTGGACCATCTATATTTGGTTGGAATCAATCCGAGTCATCATCATCATTGTTATATGATCTTCGAAATTCAAATAAAATATCTTATTATCAGCATCACCACTAAACCATTTTTATAATCTTAGTACTTAGACGTGTCATGCTCTCAATGGTTTGGGTTTAGTAAGTCAAAAGGTATACAGAAGTAAAATCATTTATCTTAATTGTTTCACTTCACTAGCCAGTGTAGCCTAATGTTTGGTAGAGGGAGCGAATAAGTAAAATATTTTAAAAATATACAAAAGGTCACAGAACAACCAAACATACGGAATTTAAAATAAATAAAATACTGTTGTGCCAGACAGACATACGTGGCCGCATATTAGCGGTGGAAAGTAACTAGAACAAGGACAGTTGGACTGATAAGTGATGTACACGTGGGTGGCCATAGTTGGTCGACTAGGCGAATAAATACAAGGTTGTAAGAAAACGACAGGAAAGCGATAGATGAAAGAGGAAAACGGCACACAAGCCAGAGACGCAACTAACTAAAGGTCAATCGACATGGTTTCTCCACTGGATTGAACACGGCATAGCTTGTAATTATCGTCCCTACTAAAGTTGGATAGATTTCAGAAAAAAATGTATCATAATATATTTTTGGCAATGTTCGATCCGATTTGGCTTTCCTTCAGATCTTTTTTCTTTTCTTTTCAGTTTTACTTTATCTGTTTTAGAAACAATACTATTTCATAGACAATGAAATGTAAATATACATCGGTTTTGGTATTTAAAAACATTGATTTTGCTATTGAAATCGCTTTAACTTTTTTAAAAAAAATAAAATATATTATCATTTCCGATAAGATTTGTGTGGTTCGGTTCACATTTGATCAAATAAAACATCATTGAATGGTAGCAACAACATTAAAAATCAATTAATTGAATGATGGCTTCCAATAATACAAATAGAAGACTTATATCATTTTTTGGATCTATTTTTTTTCTCAACAAAATTATACTCTCTCCGTTTATTAATATAAGATGTTTTAAGACTTTTTTTTTGTTTGAAAATATATAATGTTCACAGAAATCAATGCAAAATTTATTAATGACTTGTTTTAATCAAATAAGCAAATAATAATAAATAGGGTTATAATAGACATTTTACAAGTTTTCTTAATTCATATGTCCAATTCTAAAACATCCTATCTTTTAAAACGGAGGGAGTAATATATAATGAAACACAATCCATCGATAACTATGTTAGTCAAACATTTGAGTACTGCTAGAAATTAATTCCATTAATGTTTTGTAACCGTTGTGATCAAGTGTTTTAAAAAACGTCATTATATTCCCAAAACTAAATAGTACAGTACTGTAGTAGTATATTTTCCATTAGGTTTGAAAATAAGTGTTTTGGAACAGTGGTGTTTCGGTGTGTCCCAACAAAAACGGTTTGCGCTGGATCTCTAGTTCGATTTCTGCTTGGGAGGGTCTCACAAAACTTCGACGGAGAGATGCATGCCCATCCTCAATGTTAAAATCTCAATTTACCATAACAATTTTTTTTAAAACCCTTGGATCGATGTATTAAAGAGAAAAGAATAAGTGATTTGATGAGCGAAATCATGGCAAGAAAAGGCATGCATGTCTTGATTACGCTGGAGTGAAAAAAAAGAGAAAATCGAATGAAAAATGGATGATTTGCATTGATTGTTCGTGATAGTACGTTAGATGGATCATGTTCATGGACCACATTTCTTTGGTATTCCAAAATGTGACTGTGGAGCCTCGGTCCAATCATCGTGCATATATATATATAATATTTCGTCTAATGTTACTGTGGAGCCTAGCTAGGTTTGATAGAATTTCATAGGCTTTTCCCTTGGCTTCTAATCATGGATTCATTTGGTGGAGTCAGCATGCTTTAGTCCTCGTCCGCATTTGAATTTCATCATTGGTAGAGCGTTCTATGACCACATAAGATTTTTAAATAAAATCAAATATGAATTTAATGAATATATGCCTAACTGTATATTAACTACTAGCTAGGTTCACCGATTTCGATATCACACTTATTATTATTATTATTTTTTTAATAACATCAGTATCACACATCAATGTGCATTTCCTCTAGATCTAACTACGTACGTTAAGAATGTATACGTTATGATCATAGACGTAACGTAACATTAAAATCATATAAGAGACGATTCACTTTTAAGTTCGCACCGTACGTTTACATTTTTAAAGATATGATCAAGCGAGTAGTACGCCGTGTATGTAAAACAAAACACTATGATTTTCAAGATACAAGCTACAATATTTGTTTTGACTAAAAAAGGGATACAATATTTGCATCTAGGTATAGTATCACATTCTATGCATATGTATGTTTCTCTCTGATATCTTTCCTTTTTATTTACTTTCTATACGTACTTTATATATTACTTCATCTGTTTAAATCACTACCAAAATTTGTCGATTGCGTTTACAAATGATTTTTTCTTTATTTGTAATCGGAAACTTTTTAGAAAGTAATATATCTATTTTTGATTTAGATTCGGTGTATCATATTTTACATTTATTTTCTTTTCAAATCATTGCTATTTCACATATACATGTATTGAAATAACCATCTCATCATACAGTATATATATACGTATAGGAGTGTCTCTCATCTCAACATCAATTCTAAACAAAAAGAAATGTCAAATTTGTTTTCACACTCGATTAAGCGTAATATTTTTGGGAGCATGGATCTACGTTTTGTAGGGTTTCTCTTATTATTCGTTGTCGTAGAAGCAACCACAACGAACGATGGTACATACATCACAACTTGATTACAAAATAAATCAAGAACTTTATTATCTTAGTAGCCACACTCTAATCTATTTCTTTTTTTTTGGTGCATTAAGGTCCTACAAACATAACAGTTCCAGCGCTAATAGTATTCGGAGACTCAATTATGGATACAGGAAATAATAATGACATCCCCACTCTTCTTAAGGCCAATTTTCTTCCATATGGCCGAGATTTTCCTGATAGTATTCCTACCGGTAGATTCTCAGATGGGAGAGTTCCATCGGACATCATTGGTACTTAGATATATATCAAACTTTCTTTAACTCGTTTTTCTATTTGCTTTGTCGTTACTAGTCATATTGTATACTAATATAATGTCGCAAAAAAATTACAGCGGAGAAACTGGGGATAGCAAAGACACTACCACCTTATTTAGGCTCGAATTTAAAGCCAGATGATCTTTTGAAAGGTGTAATATTCGCTTCTGGAGGTTCTGGTTATGATCCATTGACATCTACACTATTGGTATAAAACATTTATATATGTTATACTCTTTAACTTAGTTGTTATTACTTATTATTGAAGATATTTATAACTTTTCTACTATTTACTTTTTTCAGTCTGTAGTATCAATGTCAGATCAACTCAAGTATTTTCAAGAATATTTATCAAAAATCAAACAAAACTTTGGAGAGGAAAAAGTTAAGTTTATATTGGAGAAAAGTTTGTTTCTAGTGGTCTCTAGCAGTAACGATCTCGCCGAAACTTATTTGACTCGGTCCATCGAATATAGTCGTAACGCATATGCTGAACACTTGGCTGAGTTGGCTTCAAATTTTATCAAGGTAAGTTTTCAATTTTCTTGTTATATATCTAACCCACAACATTTAGTTATAAAAACATTTAGGATCAATATTTAAAATTATAACGTTTCAGGAATTATCTGGACTTGGAGCTAAAACTATCGGAGTGTTTAGCGGAGTGCCAGTAGGATGCGTACCCGCGCAAAGAACACTCTTCGGAGGTTTTGGAAGAAAATGTTATGAAGCTTTGAACAATATGTCACTTCATTTCAACTCAAAGTTATCGTCTAATTTGGATGCTCTGAGAAAAGATTTGCCCGGTAAACTTGTATTTATCGATGTTTACGAAACTCTTCTCGACATCATACAAAACCCTACCAATTACGGTAATCATGATAATAGTTTTTATTTTTATTACGTATGTCAATGTTAATATTAACATATTAATATATGTTTGTTGATTTTTGTAGGATTTGAAGTAGCAGATAAAGGATGTTGTGGTACAGGAAGAATTGAGTTAGTTGAATTGTGCAACAAATTTACTCCTTTTACATGTTCGGATCCATCGACTCATGTGTTCTTTGACGCTTATCATCCAAGTGAAAAGGCGTATAAAATTATCACTGATAAGTTGGCAGATAAATACTTTAAGTACCTCAACAATTGAATATGTAATTGTAGTAATAAGGACACATTTCACTATAAAGTATGTTTGATTTGGTTTTTGATTTCAATGGTTTTGTTTAGCTTGTCCGACTATCTAACTATTGCGTATAAATCTTTGCGCTAAACCTAAATTTGGGTAACGTACGAACAAGGAATACTTACGAGAGCAATGGGCCACTGTGTTTCTTTTGGATGCTTGCATGCCCTAGAAAAATAATTTTGTTTTAATTGGTTGATATGAAAAAAAAAAAGCTTTACAGATCTAGTAGCAAGATTTTGCCCTAATGATTACAATGCTTTACCTCTCGTTTAGCAAAAAAAAACAAAAAAAAAACTATTCACATCAAATTTTATAATAATTTAACCAAGAAACAATCATTACCTTTATATTTCCTAATTTTTATAAGTTATCAACAAATTTATTATTATATTGCACCGATAGTGGATTAATCAAGGTGGCAGTAATTACAACACTAAAATCAAAATTCCAATGGAGAATCACGTGTTCGATGTGATAAATTAGTGACAGCACATTAGAATTAAATAATAAAATAAACAAGGGCGGTTGTTGATTTGATGATTTTTTCTCACGATAAACAGAAAAAAGTAAAAGGAAACTAAAAAAGGTAAGTTTATTCACGTTCCGAAGTTAATCGGTACAGTTTACAACCTTATTCTTCTTTTATTTTGTTGCTAGCAGGTGGCAACTTTATAGTTTGAGTGCATGTCGATGAACATAAGTTTACAGTGTCAACTTTAGTTAAATAATTTATCGTATGAGCACTTTTTTTCACTGTTTCTTATCTTAAATGTTTTCTATAGTTCTTTCCCATATACCAATAATTAAAAACAGAAAGATTCTCACTTTTTCAAGATATGAAATCGGGGATCACATATAGTATCAGCCAAAAAAGGTGGTCAATAATGCAACGAGCGTTTATATACTAAAAAGTAAAAACAAAAAATAATACTAATAATGTAATGAGCACGTTGACAAAAGAATAATGTAATAGGCCCATTAAAAATATAACGGTAGGCCTTTTGAGAAATAGGCCCATTTATGCTGTTAATGATCTCAGAAGTCCCACATCGCTTAGGCAAAGAGAAGACGATGAGTTTATATAGCGTTAGAGTCGAAGATGTGATTGTCCCTTCGGGGACATCCGATAAAATTGGAACGATACAGAGAAGATTAGCATGGCCCCTGCGCAAGGATGACACGCACAAATCGAGAAATGGTCCAAATTTTTTTTTGCAAAATTTTCCATATCTGTTTCATCTTCCCGGCTTTTTCCAGCATTTTCTCCAACTGTGAATGAAATTTCCGACGGATTTGATGGGGAGAAATATCCAGAACTTGCAAATTTATAGGGTTTTGTCATTGGTAATCGAAACTTATGCCTGAGTAAATTTAGTTTAGTTTACATCCCGAAAAGTCGCAATGAACTTACATCGCTACAACAATCTGATCTGTTCACTATTGCAGTTCTGATGGCCGGAGAATTCTGTATTTTTCTCCAATTCTTTCACCTTTCGAGAGTCAGTATACGACGAAACCCTCTAGTTGGCTCAGAGGTTTTCCAGGGAACTTATTGTCAGTCTATGAGAAATATCCATGATTTATGAAAAAAAGGACAAAGATTTTGATAATTTTTAAAGAGAGGAAATAAAAAATCAAGAGCCAAATGTATTGCTTTCAAAGTGGCGGTAACTGGTAAGGTGTATCTGTCTGCGTTCTTCGCGTCATTCAAAGCTCTTCTCTTTCAACTTTCACTTCCTAGATTCCATTCCAATCTCCCTAACGCTTTGATTCCTAAACCCCTTAAATTTTCCCAGTCTCAAACCCCAAATTTTGACTTCAGACGGGATATTCTCTCTCGATTTGTCAAATCAAGAGGAGTTTTAGCTTCGATCCTAGGTAAAGTTAAGTCTTTTCTGGTTTCGGATCTCGATTTCACTTATTTTCCAAGAATCCGTGGTTGAATCGCATGAGGATCTGAATACGCAAGGAAACAAAATCCCAAAAATAATGTCTGTGGAGAGATCTTTTGAAGCCTGGGAAGAGGTTCAGCGACATGGGCAAGACTTAGCCGATCGACTTGCTCAGGGATTTACGGGGTTGATTCAGATCAACCCACCTTCGTTTCCATGGCCGCCGAATCATCATCATCTCAAGGCGAAACTGTTCGATCGCGATTTCCCTAGTCAACATTTCAGTGTGATTAGGGATTCTAGGTTTGGTATCAGCCAGCCTCTCAACGGCGTCTCAGCGATTCTCGATATCGGGAATAAGATAGGTCAAGCTGGAGTTGATTTCGGTGCTGGATTGAACGTGATGGTCCAACAGTTCTTCAGGAGTTTGCCTCTACCGTTCCTCCACGACGAAGGTAACAAGCTTGTTCTCCCCGTGGAAAGTGATACGAGTACAAGGAGCCATAAGGCTTATGTGAACACAAAAGATGATTTGGGATTCGCTGCAGAACGATTGAAGAGTTCAGGGTTTTCTAAGACTGATGATACTGTTTCTGTTACTATGACTGACGAGGAAGCTGCAGAGTCTTTCTTAAGAACGGCTGGTTTGCTTGGACGATCAAAGGTACCTTTGTTTTCCACTGATTTTATTTGTGGTTCTTGTTCGTCTGTGTTCGACATGGTTGTGACCATGTAAGTGTCTTGCCGTCAAGTTTGACATTACTCTAGGGATGTCTAGGTCTAGTTGAAATGTAGGATAGCTCATAGAAAACTGGTCATTGATCCGAGGATGAGAATGTCTAGTGAAACTACAATTTGGCTGCGGCAATGTCAATGTGAATTCGGAAGAAACTAGTTTGAAGCAAAGTAATGTAATCTTGTACGTTGTGCTGTGAGTTTTAGGGAGTCTTATATTTCTTTCTGGCGATGTTCTGTGAAGTTACTGCAAGAGTGAGAGTTGTTGTTTTTAATATATATGTTTTGGTGCTCTCTGTCTGCTTCTTGGTCTAGTAACTGTAAATTTGTCGGTGAAATGCAGGGAAAGATTGATATGTCATCAAGTTATGATAGTAGAACAAATGGTATGGAACATTCGTTAGCAGCTAGGGGAGACCTTTGGAGAGTAGAAGCTTCGAGTTCAACTTCTACTGCAAGCGATGGAACTTCGTCTCTCTTTCTTCTCCAGCTTGGACCGCTTCTTTTCCTACGAGACTCAACTCTTCTTTTACCGTTACACTTATCAAAGCAACACTTGCTCTGGTATGGATATGATAGGAAGGTATGCTTAGATATTTTGCAATTTTGAATAAAAGAGTTTTTTCTCCTTTGTGAATTCTGTCCCAATAAACTCATGCGATTTTGTTGATTTTCGATTTGCAGAAAAACATTCATTCACTTTGTCCAGCCTTATGGTCAAAGCATCGAAGGTGGCTTATGATGTCAATGCTCTCTCTCAATCCTTTATCTTGCGTAAGCCGCTATTTTCACCTTAGAAATGCTATTATGTTCAAACTTTTTGCGGAACTGATACCCTGAACTTGTTGTGCTTCGGACAGTCCTTTATGGATTTGCAGTTCCCAAACGGACAACTGACATACGTATCTGGCGAGGGACTGACAGTAAGCGCCTTTGCGCCTTTCTGTAGCGGTCTTCTTCAAGCACAGGGTCAATACCCAGGGGATATGAGATTTAGTTACTCTTGTAAGGTTAGATAGAGATCATAACCCAATAACCCCATCATGATCCGTGTGGAGCTTAAAAAGTTTTTTTCTTTCTTCTTAACCTCTTTATTCGTGGAACAGAACAAATGTGGAACACGAATCACCCCAATGGTGCATTGGCCTGACAAATCATTTGCGTTGGATCTTTCTCAAGCCTTGGCGTGGCGTAGATCTGGACTACTGATGAAACCAACACTTCAACTCAGGTAAAGCTTTTCTCAAAACCCGTTCCCGCTAAAACCGAAAGAAACAAAATTTGTTTACATAATTCAAAAAAAAACTGGAACAGTGTATGCCCCACATTTGGTGGAAGCAATCCCGGGATGAAAGCAGAAGTTATTCACTCGTTAAGCGATGATTTGCATCTGATATACGGCTACGCGCTCAACATACATCCATCAGCATTTGCCTCTGTATCTGTAAGCAAAACTCTATGTCTTAAGCTTGAACGTTGCTTCTTCCTCATGGACATAATAGCTCAAAGACACTTGGTGTTTCTCTATGCAGTTTGGTAGGTCGAAATGGAATGGCAACATCGGACGCACGGGAATAGTTGTTCGAGCCGATACTCCTCTTGCAAGTATAGGCCAGCCATCTTTCTCTGTTCAGCTCAATAACACTTTCGAGTTCTAAATCTTGCTGATGGCACAGTTTATTTCAATGTACATATGTGTGAAAGGACTGGCTTGCCCCTCGTAACTTTTGTATAGTTCACAAGGCTGATGTCTCCCTTTAAAGATTACAGTTGTAGTTCCAACTATCAACCAATCTGACGAGCGTTACATTAAAATGATGACAGTAATAAATAATCTTAAACTTGTTGAGTGCCATGCAAAAGTAGACAAAGTGTATTCATTTCTATGTTTTGTGGGTCAGAGACACTAGCAGTTGGATATACGTTTAAACAAAGACTTAAACGTTACAATGTTAAAGTGAGTCCACTCCGTACATTAATTGATTACCTAATTATATTCCTCCGCTTTTAGATTTTTCAAATTTGACGATGTTTGACCCGAAGAAACTACATTTTCTGGATTCTGGGTAATTATATTATGATAATTCAAAAAAAAAAATATCATGGAACGATTTCCAAATTCGTAAGAAATTGTTAGGTTAGAAAGTAATATTTTTGTAATAATCGAATAAAGGTCCCATTGAATGAAAAACTTAAAATTTTGGAAATTGTCTGGACGACTGACTTTTCATACTTGTTATTATCGAAATTTAATCAGTAATTTATCTGTCTCGAGTCTAATAAGAGTGGCTTTGACTGGTCTTCGAGATTCATTCTTCGATCAAAAGGCAATGTTTGATTCAATGAACTAATGTTGATAGTTAGCAAGTCTAGAAGAAAAAAATAGAATCTGCAAAAATGTTAACAATACGTGCCACACTGTCACTATTATCATATCGTTATATTTTTTTCAAAAACATTGTGAACTACTTCATATTTCAAAACTAACTACAAAAAAATAGATAGCTACTCAATTATCGTAACTCTCATAGCAATCTATGTCGACATAGGAGAAAGTGTAGCACGTCTTATATTGCTCTCTTTAACATAAAAAACGTATTCCACGACCACGATTTACTAAAAAAAAAAAAAAAAAAAGACTTGCGCAATCCACTTATAAATTATTAAGGGGTCTTTACGTGTGTATATATTTCATGGAAGCGATGGTACGTAAAACATCCTTTTTGGGGGTTTTATTGTATAATGATAGAATTTTGGTTCACACCTTTGGGATAACTCTGATCACGACCTAGAGCCCTCGGAGAAAAAACGATCACGACGGCAAAAAGAAAATATATCCAATATAAAATTTTCAGAAAAAAAGGGATAAAAGCTGTCTCCAGCGTGGGGCTTGCTCCTTCCTGTACTGTGTGTCGATAACCTATCGATCTATATCATCTATCTATAATATAACGTTACTGTTGACTAAAATAACTATAAAGACTACACTTTTATGCCTCAAGTCCCACCAAATTAACACAAAGGCTTCAGAACTTCAAACAACTATTAGGGGGTTTGAACCTTGATAATATTACACACGGTTCACTTATGAAAAACAAGTACTAAGAGACTTTCTTTTTATCTGATTAAATTGATTTAGTTTTTATCTTTCCAGCAAAGTACATAGTACGGTTTAGAATCCTAATGGTGATATACGTGATTACATGAACTATATATATTAGCACAATTAAAAAAGGTAGATGGATTTGTAGTCTCTACACACAACTCATATGTGATTGCAATTGTTATGTTTGTATACGATATTATTTATACCTAATAATGGAGCTATCAAATAGAGAAAATAATCATTATCATCTACCAACCTTTTATTGTATGGGTGAATCTTTTTTTGAGAAATCAGTTATTTATTTCTGAAACCGCTATTGCTAGAGAGGAAAACAATATTAGAATACCCCTATATCTATGTGGGTCTACTGGAGCTACCACTTCGATCAATTAGAAGTCGATCTCAAACCTACTTTATTAAAAAACACATGTGATTCCCTCGCAAGAAATTAAAATATAAAATTATGGTCTTACGCTAATTCTACAAACTCATCCATGTGATTATATCTTATCATCATGAAAATGACCATCAAAAAACCTTTTTCTCTTTACTCTTACATAATGAGTTTCGTAAGAAAATAGAATCCAAGATTTTTAATATACAATATCGATTATAAAAATAAAAGATAGTTACAGGCGATTGTGATTTAGATTTCTGATTTGCGGTTCATACCAAATCAACCTTAGTCAAGTTATTATATTGACAAATATTTTTTTAAAAACTGTTGACTTTTCATTTGATTGAAAATTAACATAGTTATCTAACAAAATGAAAAGAAACCATAATAGAGTTATTTTCTTCTAATTAAGATATCTTCCGGAATTGATGATGAATCAATCAATGAATTATATTTTGATGCTTAATAACAACTCGCTGGCCCTCTTTGTTTTTTTTTTTCTATCAACGTGGCCCACTTTGTTCATGCAAGTAGCAAATTTAAAATCCTTTCCTATTAAATAATATGAAAACAAAAACCAAAGACTAATATATAAAAATATAATCTTATTTTAAAATTGTTGACTTACTCATCATCTCTGTCTCTCTCTCTCTCTCTCTATTCTCAAATGTCTTCGTGAGTCTCTTCGCAATCCGTCACATAAAACAAAATCCCTTTCTTCACTCTCATCGCATCTCCCCACACAATAAAAACCATAACCATTCGAAAAGGAAGGAAAAACAAAGATCTCGATTGAATTCGATTCATCGATTCGGATCTTCGAGACCCTTTATGTCAATATGTCGTTCAATCGGCTTCTCTTCCCTTGCTTCCTCTTCATCTCTCTCGTCCTCTCCGGCTTCGCATCCTCTCAAACTTTACCCAAAGAAGAAGGTATATATATATATATATATATATATATAGGTGTGTGTATGTTAGTATGTATATGTTTGAGTCAGTGTCTAAATTAGTTGTCTGTAATTTGAATTTTTCGCAGTGGATGCTTTAAGAGCCATAGCGACGGCGCTGAAGAAGAATGATTGGAATTTCAGTGTGAATCCATGCGACCTCACTTTATCCGGAGGATGGAGAGATCCAACCGCCGGCAAGGATTTCCTAAACGACGTTACTTGTAACTGCTCCACCGTTTGCCACGTCACCAGCATGTGCGTTCGTCCCTTCTTCCCCTTTTTAATTTTTTTTTAAAAAAGAAAGAAATAATCCTTATCTTTATAAATTTTTTGCTATGGTATAAATTCATGAATTGACTTGTTCAAATGTGTAAATTCTCATTTTTCGAAGCCTATTTGCCATCAAAATAATTAATTAATAATTTTAAAGTAGTTTCTCTGACTCGTTTTTATTCAAATAAAGTAGGTTTTAGTTGCATGAATGTAGACAAATCTATGACGCAGTCGCTGTTGACCTTTTTTTAGACGCGTCCGTGAATCTACAGTTAATTTAATTAATTTTTACTGTGCTGAACGCTATTAGGCCGAAATATAATGGGCCTATATTTTGCAAAACGTTTCTTGATACAGAGCTCTCAAGGCACAAAGCCTTCAAGGAACTCTTCCTAAAGAGTTGACGGGACTTCCTTTTCTGCAAGAGATGTAAGAAGCTGATATTATTAGCCCTTAAACATTCCCATTTATTACAATATCTGCCACTTCACCAGCATCTTCCACTTATAGTAACTAACTCTCAACTGTCTCACTCTCTTCGTATTATTCTTGCAGTGATCTGACTAGAAACTATCTCAACGGTTCCATTCCCCCCGAATGGGCATCATTGCCACTTGTCAACATGTATGTTTATGCCTATCTCAGTTTTGTATATATGTATGTATGTTACATGTATAGATTAATTTTAGTAAATTTGTTGGATGATGAAATGCAGATCACTACTTGGAAACCGGATAACTGGTCGAATCCCAAAAGAGATTGGAAACATTACAACCCTCGAGAGTTTGTGAGTACTCTTCTTTGATCTCTCTCTTTTCCAAAATGTTTTGGACAATTCATACTTTTGGTACTAGACTGATTCGGTTTTTTGTTGTTTGAAACATTTGAGTTTTTTAGTGTAGTGGAGTACAACCAGATTTCAGGGGAGTTACCTCCAGAGCTCGGGAATCTACCAAACATTCAAAGACTGTAAGAATATTATATCTCAAATTCTCTAAAAAAATGTTGTTTTCAAAATAGAAAAAAAAACAACAGTTATCGGTTTTTGCTAGTGTTGAGACTCTGTTATGTCTTTGTAGCTTTGTTAGTTCGAACTATTTGAGTGGGGACATTCCAAGTACATTTGCCAAACTTACTACATTGACTGATGTGTAAGTGTATTCCTCTACTTTTCTTCGATCCCACAACATGTGTTTTGCTGAAGATTCTGACTTTTGTATGTGTATATTTCTCGTTTGCTTTATAGCCGTATAAGTGACAACCAGTTCACTGGTACTATACCAGATTTCATCCAGAACTGGACAAATCTTAGCAAACTGTAAGCAATCTTTTCAGCGTCATTTGATTCTTTCGTTTTGCATATCGGTATTGGTTACTTATACAGGAGTGCACTTTTTCTTTTTATCTGCATGAATCAGGGTTATTCAAGGAAGTGGTTTAGTCGGACCGATTCCTAGTACCATTGCTCCTCTTAGGATGTTAACAGATTTGTAAGTAGTGTGTGGAAGTCGTTGTTGTCGCCTTTCGGGGACTCACTATAAATGATATTTATCGTTTCTTTTCCAAATTTGAAATTTTGTAGGAGAATCAGTGACTTGAATGGACCCGGATCTCCATTTCCCCCACTGAAAAACATGACATCGATGAAGTATTTGTGAGTGTTGACCCTAAAACTTAAAACGAATATAGTAATGGTTTCCTCCCACCTTTCGTTGAGCTTAACTTACATTTCCACTCGCTGCTTTTTTTGCAGGATTCTTAGGAACTGCAGTCTTACAGGAGAATTACCTCCGTATCTTGGACGGTTCACAGCGTTTAAACTCTTGTTAGTAAACTCTTCGTTATTCGGCAAGCATGAAAAAGAATTCAAGCTGACATTGTGAGTTTCGTTGTGCAGAGATCTTGGCTTTAACAAACTAAGTGGACCAATCCCGGTAGAGTATGAAGCTCTTTCGAATGTAGATAACTTGTATGTTGCTCTTCTCTTCTTTCTTCACGTCTTGCTAAAGACTTTAGATGGATGAATGTTCTGAATTCTGTTTTCTGATCTTGTAGATATTTTACAAGTAACATGTTAAACGGAGAGGTGCCACGCTGGATGGCAGACAAAGGAGACAAGATGTGGGTTTTCTTCACTCTTCTATATATATATATATATATATATATATATATATATATATTATACAAAACAATTTTTTGTAGTGACACAGCCGAGTAACCTTTTGTTTGGTTATTGTATCTTATATTGCAGTGATATTACTTACAATAACTTCTCCAAAGATTCAAGAACCGCGGGATGTATACAGGCCGATGTGTAAGAAGAACAAAAAAAAATTCAAACGTCTTGTGCCTTCAAATTCAATATAAATCTTACAGTTTCTTGGTTCTTTTAATTCACAGGAATATGTTTTCAAGCACAAGCCCTTTAGTGGCAAATAACTAGTAAGTCCTTTTTGTTTTGTTTCTCATTAACTTTTAAAAGCTTTGGTTCTAACAGTAACCAGAATATTGATATTATGTTTCCTTTTTGCTACAGCTCAGACGTTTCGTGTCTGAGTACCTACAGTTGTCCTAAACGACGTAAGTCTTTGAAGCTCATATATATACATACAAAGTTACAAACCATTAACGCGTGCGATTTAGCCACTCACCTGATATATCTCTGGTTATTTATAACCTCTCCTCAGCTTTCTATGGCCTTCATATAAACTGTGGTGGAAATGAAGTAACAATCAACGATACTAAGTTTGACTCTGACGCATCGGAGAAGGTCTTCTATGATAGTCAAAACGGTTGGGTTTCTAGTAACACGGAAAAGTTCTTGGATGATGATCGGACTCCCAAAGGAACCTTATGGACAAATACGTCAGCGCTTAACACAACAGATTCTAGACTTTATACAAATGCCCGTCTCTCGGCCAGCTCCCTCACTTACTATGCCTTGTGTCTCGGAGAAGGAAACTACACGGTTAATCTTCATTTCGCTGAAATTGTGTTCAGCGACGACAACACGTACAAAAGTTTGGGACGAAGATTTTTTGACATATACGTCCAGGTAATTTACCGTTTGGATTAAACTTGTTTTGGAAAAAAAAAATGTCGAAAATGCTTTTAAATCAATTTGGCTGGTGTGGTAATGCGTGCAGGGTAAGCTTGAGATTAAGGATTTCAATATTGTAGATGCGGCAAAAGGTGCTGGAAGAGCTGTGGTTAGGAGTTTCCAGGTCACGATTACAAACACCAAAAAACTGGAAATAAGATTGCAGTGGGCTGGTAAAGGAACTCAAGCTTTGCCTGTAAGAGGTGTGTATGGTCCTCTCATATCGGCTGTGTCGGTAGATCCAAGTAAGCGTTTGCTAAACTCAAACCATCTCAGACCTTTATTTGAGTGCTTTTTTTTTTTTGTTTCTTGACTCTTATCTCCCATGATCTTGCTGTAGATTTCGTTCCACCAAAGGAACCTGGCACTGGAAGTGGTGGAAGCTCTGTTGGTACAGTGGTTGGTGCTGTAATCGGTTCAACGTTGTTTCTTGTGCTTTTAATCGGCGGTATCTTATGGTGGAAAGGCTGCTTGAGACCCAAGAGTCAGATGGAGAAAGGTACTTCTTATTAAATAGCCTTTAACAATCCAATTGATTTTTAAGTTAAGTCTCTGTTTCTTCCTTAAACTTAACGGTGTTTCTTCTTCACCTCAGATTTCAAGAGCTTGGATTTCCAGATTAGTTCCTTCTCGCTGAGACAAATCAAAGTTGCTACAGACAACTTTGATCCCGAAAACAAGATCGGAGAAGGCGGATTCGGTCCTGTGCACAAGGTTAGGATTATATAATGTAAAAATATGGCATAACTATTAGAAAAAAAAGGAAAGATGAAAATGACTTAAGGTTTGTCCATTGTATGAAAACAGGGAGTGTTGACTGATGGAACCGTAATCGCGGTGAAGCAGCTATCTTCGAAATCAAAACAAGGGAACCGAGAGTTCTTGAACGAGATTGCTATGATTTCTGCTCTGCAACATCCTCATTTGGTTAAACTGTATGGATGCTGCGTCGAAGGTGACCAGCTCTTGCTAGTCTACGAGTACTTGGAAAACAACAGTCTCGCTCGAGCACTTTTCGGTTAGTTCCCTCTTCAAAAAAACATTTTAGGTTAATTTATCTTGATTTCGTTTTTCGCTAACAACTTCTGTTTCTTGTTTTAAAAGGTCCTCAAGAGACTCAGATACGACTAGACTGGCCAACGAGGCAGATGATCTGCGTCGGGATAGCGAGAGGACTAGCTTATCTCCACGAGGAGTCAAGACTCAAGATTGTGCACAGAGACATCAAGGCAACTAATGTCTTGCTGGACAAGGAACTAAACCCTAAGATTTCGGATTTTGGTCTTGCTAAGCTTGATGAAGAAGAAAACACACACATCAGCACCAAAGTTGCTGGAACATAGTGAGTTAATCAATCAATCAATACAAGTTTCAGCTCTGTGAGATTCCTAATTATAACCCCCAAAAAAAAAACCAAAACTTTGTTTATGCAGCGGATACATGGCTCCAGAGTACGCCATGAGAGGCCATCTGACAGATAAAGCAGACGTATACAGTTTTGGTGTTGTGGCTTTAGAAATCGTTAACGGGAGAAGCAACACGAGCGCAAGATCCAAAGGCGATACTTTCTACCTTCTTGACTGGGTATATAAAATCTTTTTCACTTTTAAAATCTAAAAACCGTAAAACACATTTCTGAACAAAGATCATGGATCTAATAAAGCTCAATTTCTTCCACAGGTACACGTTCTAAGGGAGCAAAACAAACTGATGGAAGTAGTAGACGCGAGGCTAGGAACAGACTACAACAGAGAAGAAGCAATGACGATGATCAATATCGGGATCCTCTGCACCAGTCAAGTTCCGTCGGACAGACCGTCGATGTCGACGGTGGTGAGTATGCTCGAAGGACATTCGACGGTGGATGTTGAGGAGCTTCTAGAGGCTTCGTTCAGCAGAGGAAGCGACAAAGATGAAGAGAGCGTGAGGGCGATGAAGAAGCATTACGCGATGATAAGTGGAGAGGAGATGACGTATACGACCAATCAAACTACCACCACCGAGGGACCATACACGTCGTCTTCTACCTCCACGGCCAACGCCGGCGATCTTTATCCTCTTAAGCTTGATTCTGCTTATTGGAACACTAGAACTTAATTATGTTTGTTTTTGCTACAAAAGATTACGGAGTAAGTAATTATGACTTTTTGTAAAGTCTTTTACAATTATTTTATTTAAGACAAATTGAAGATTACGTTTTTGAAACAGAATATGAGATATATATATCTTAAGAGAATCAAAAGGTCCAAAAACAATTTAGATGAAGTAATGCGAATGAAGACAAAACATTGTTAACATGTTAACATCTTTTTTTCATTTGACGTATGATTTGGCTTTTACTTTTCTGAATTGAATATATACTATGGTTTAGAAAGTTTATACTCGAATTGTTGGGACACCAGAGCTTAATCAAATTTCCCTACATTTATCATATTTATAACATGTATATTTTGGCATTATTGTATACATATCTCCCCTATATATGATTTGTCTTAGTCAACTTCAATCATTTCAATACGTTTCATGATATTATTTGGATTAATTGCCTAACCATAACGTTTAATATAATTAAGTAAGACAGAATATATTGTTGTCCTTTCAACGTCTGTTTCTATTGACAAATGATTTGGCTCGTACTTGTTTAATATGATCTATCTCTATACTGTCGTTAATGAAATTTCTTTATACAAAATTACAACTACACAAAACTAATAGAATGATTAAATATCAATCTAATAGATCCACAAGTTTTTCACGGGGTATCACCGGCAAAGTGAAATCCGTTTAAATAGACGAAACAAAAAGAAACGTCTTCACAGAAACTCTATGGTCCGAACAAATCGATTAATTCAGGAAAAGAAAAATAAAGCATGATCTCGAAGTTAAATTGTAGGTATAAAAATCTTTGAACTAAAGGTCATAACATTAAAAGTTGCTGACTACATGTAAATATGTTACTATAATTTAAAAATCAAACTTTTTTAAGAAGACCATTGTGAGTAAATCTTGCTATTAAATAGAGATTTGAATTCCAAGTTTCTTACCAAGCCAAATATGGCATTAGTTCGTATACATGTTGTTGACTCATAAGCAAAAAAAAAAAAAAAAAATTCCTCATTTAATATGACAAAATTATATATACATATAATATATAGATGCGTGAGTGTATAAAAACCCAGAAGCGTATTTGAATCTCTATCTGTCTCTCTCTCCCTCTCTCCTCTGTGTTAAAATGGGCTTAAAGGATAACGTCATTTCTTATGGCTCTGCATTAGTTGTATCGCTTCTTCTTCTTCTTCTTCTTCAAGAAGCAGAGGGATGTGATATGTTCACGGGACGGTGGGTGAAGGACGCTTCCTATCCGCTCTACGATTCCTCCACGTGTCCATTCATACGACGCGAGTTCTCTTGCAAGAAAAATGGACGGCCGGATCTCGATTACTCTACCTTCAGATGGCAGCCTCAGGGCTGCAAATTAGCAAGGTAATTTAAATTTCTTTCATCTTTTTGTTTTTCTTTTTTTAATGGGTTTCTAGTTATTACTTTGTTAATCCTAGATTTGTTTCTAATCAAGTCGTCAGTTTTTTAATTTGTTGAAATTTGATATAATTACATTGGTGAAAAATGAAATGAATGAAAAAAGGTATTACTATAAAAATTGTCGGTTTAAAAATATAAAACATAACAATTTGAATAGTGTGAAGATCAAATATACGCTTTACATGAAAATAGAAAGTATTTACAGATAGTTGTATATAACTTTTTGCAAAGCACTTTTGAGTGAGCCACCAATGATAAAAAGAGAATGCTATTTATAATATTTGTTTTGCCATAATTAAATGCTGTGTGTTTTGGAATCTCAAAAACTGCACGAGAAGGAAAACGAAAACTCTATTGTCACATTGTGCCAACTGGTGTTTCTAGCGTAAGTTTCACGCGCCGCCAGTGAGATTAAGACACCCACCAAACATAAGAGGGAGACATGAATTCCCTCCCCACACATGTGGGGACACTAACTCAATCTCTTGACGATTTTGCCCTGCTGTTTTTTTTTTTCATTTACGTTTAATTCACCCCCACCGTCATAAAACGCCGCCGTTTTTCTTATTTGGTTTTGTGTGTAGGTTCAATGGAGTGGCGTTTTTGGAGAAAAATAAAGGGAAGAAGATAATGTTTGTTGGTGATTCTCTTAGCCTGAATCAATGGCAATCTTTGACATGTTTGCTTCACTCTTCTGTTCCAAATTCTCCCTATAATTTAACCACGCAAGGAAGTATCTCAACCTTCACATTCCAGGTAAAATAATAATATGATTAATTATCAGAGACATAAAACCGGGATGAGTAAAAACCGAACTAAACCGGGAATGGTGAAAAAAACTGCAGGAGTATGGAGTGGAAGTGAAGCTTGATAGGAATGTGTATTTGGTAGATATAGTTAGAGAGAAGACTGGGAGAGTGTTGAAGCTTGATTCGATCAACGATGGAAAGAATTGGTCAGAAATGGATACATTGATTTTCAATACATGGCATTGGTGGAGCCGTAGAGGTCCTACACAACCGTACGTTGAATGCTCTTGAACCAACTTAACTCTTGAATTTGCTTATTCTTAAGGCTTAAATAATCACTACTTATATTTTTTTGCAGATGGGATTGGATTCAAATAGGGAGTAACGTTACAAAGGACATGGACCGTGTGGCAGCTTTCGAGATTGCACTTGGGACTTGGGGCAAATGGGTCGATACGGTCGTAGATACTAAGAAAACTAAAGTCTTTTTCCAAGGAATCTCACCCTCTCATTACAAGTAAGCTGCTATATACATTTCACTAAAAGATATATAATCAATCTGTAAAAATAATAATTTTAAACGTTGCCTTGTTTGTTAATGAACAGAGGAGCTCTATGGGGTGAACCAACGGCGAAGAGTTGCGCGGGACAGAAGGAACCACTTTTGGGGACAAGCTATCCAGGAGGATTGCCTGCAGAAGTTGGAGTTTTGAAGAGAGCACTCGGCAAAATTACTAAACCGGTGACTTTGCTAGACATTACAATGCTTTCATTGCTTCGGAAAGATGGTCATCCTTCGGCTTACGGTCTTGGCGGTCAAACCGGTAATGATTGCAGCCACTGGTGTCTCTCTGGAGTACCGGATGCTTGGAATGAGATTCTTTACAATTACATGGTTGTTTAGTGAGAAAATTTTCAACATAGGAAACAAAAAAGTATACCCATATTTGTTATTGTGTTTGTGATTCTATTTGAAACTGAATAAAAAAAGAAAGGTCCGTTATTAAGAAGATAAACAGTAAATCGAAAATATGCAGAGTGAGGTTGAGAAAGTGGATGGTGTGTGGCCCAAGCAAGTAACTCGGATTTTCTGAATTCGTATGAAAAGATTTGACCGATTGTGTTTACACAAAACAGAGTTTCAGGAACAAATCAACAATCCTTCATTACAAGACGATCCTTTAACCTTTGTTTTTTTCTCATTTCATCTGTGTAATAAGATATTCTCAGAAACTAACATAAACACAACGAATCTCCCTCAAAAGCAAGGATCAAAGGGTTCTGATGAGTATTTTGATTTAAATTTCTAGAATCGAAATGGATTTTCAGGTCCATACTTGCTGCTCCTCATGTTGAAATGATCAAACTTTGAACTATCACTGTACTCTACAGGCTTTACTGTATCCGTTGCTGCTGTCTTTGGTTCTGTCTCGGTTGTTTTATCTCTATGGCGACGCCTCGATCTCTCTTTATGGCTCTTCGGTTGGACAATCTCTCCCGAGGCAAAGAATCGCTCTTTATGGATCTTCGGTTGGACCATTTCCCCCGAGGCAAAGAAACGCTCTTTATGGATCTTCGGTGGTTGGACAACCTCTCCCGAGGCATAGAACTCGGCATACTCCTGCCGTTTTGATGATGACCTCTGGTGCTTGGATGATGACAAAGTCGGATCCTTTAATGCGCTACTTGATCTAAGCTTAGCGGCCTTGTGCTCTGGATAACTATCACTCCGTTTAGGCAAGTGGGCATGTCGGGATTCAGAGATTGGTGCTGGGGCAGTATGCCTTTGGACTCGAGCTGGTTCCTGTTCGTCTTCAGGCATTTTGAGTCTGTCTTTTAGTGGCCTTAGACCGGGGCTGGTTTTGAATCGGGCTGGGACTAGGTGGCTGGTTATAAACTCGAGAGCGAGTTTGAAGAGATCGACAAGGAGTTGCCCAAATGATGGCCAACCAGGTTCTTCTTTGGTTGTTGTCTCGATGACAGGTCGAGAGAGTTTCTCTTTGCCTTGATGCTCCTCTTCGAAGCTGGTTTCTGAGCTTAGCTGCAGTGATTGTAAAACAGAAACCTTTGTCGTTTGTAGCATATGGCTAATGAGAAAGTGAACAAAAAGGCGCGAAAGACAAAGAAAAATGAAACTTACCGTCTTTGAGAAAAAAGAATGTCCAAAGCCCTGCTGAAGCAAACAAGTAGCGTAACCAATGACAACGGCACCAATAACCAAGAGGATATCTGCACAAGAAAAACGACAAATGTAAGGCACTCCTCAAATGAAAGTAATCAAAAAGGATCTAATGTAACTCACAATGTGTAGAGAGGTGTTCTTACCAGTCGAAGAGATTGAGCTGTCCTGATACTCACAGTCCTCTTCACTAAGAGAGATTTGGCGAAGAGCCGCGTTTCCTCTGTCGATGACCAGCAACGAGCAGGTGGGCCGAACATACACAACATCAAAATCATTAGAGAACTTTGCGTCCTCGCTCGGTCCATCTCTATACCCAGCTACATTTGATTTCCCCCCAGCTATTGTAGTAACACCTGTTGAAAGATATACCACACTACTCTTAAGAATATTATTCTCCTTCAAAAGCTGTGTCCAATAGAGAGAGAGATCTCGCATACCTGAATCTCCAATCTTTCGGATGGCGAGATTCAGAGTATCAGCGACATAAACATTGCCTTTATCATCCATTGTAACACCTCTCGGATGATTGAAACGAGCCTCGCTCGGCTTTCCATCTGCATGTCCTGTTTTGCCTTGAAACGATCCAGCCACCAACCTTCCCCTGCTGTCTGCCCACAATCACGCAGATTAACAAAACAAAGTCACATAACAGTCTCCAACATTACATTAACAATAGAACACAAGCCTGATCATAGAAGAAATGGAGGAAAACTTACACTGGGACAAGGGAGGAGTGATTTTCATGATGTTGCTATTAACTTCATCAACGGCGTAGAGTTCTCCATCATCGGAAACTCGGATCTTGTAAGGAACAACACCGATTTCGTTTCCTTCCACGACGGTTTCGACCAAGTAACCATTCTCAAACTGAAGAACATTTGTATCTGCGCACAAGAAGCAAGTAGATCAGCAAAAGAAGAAAAAAATGAAATTCAAAAGACAACACACTTACTGAGTGATTACCTGATTGGGATATTTTAGAGGATGATCCTGTAGTCCACTTTAGAACCCACGACATGTGCTTAATCAACGAACCTGGAGGATTCCATTAACGAAATTGCCATTAAAACCCAGAAATTCAACGGCGAATTCAGAGCCCCAGAATTAGAAAGATTGGGTTATAAGTTATAACTATCGAGTTGATTACTATCAGAATCAGGAAAGTGAGTGAGCAAATCAGAAATATTAGAATCAACTAAAGAAGGCTTAATTGAGTTGTTAAATTTACCAGCAGGAGCAGCTTGAGCTTGAAATGGAGAGGTGTGGAGAGTAAAGACGATAGATAAAGTAAACAAAGTCTTTAAAGACCAACAAAAGCTCTCAACGAGTAGAATCTGAGATTCGCCCATCTTCTTTTTCAGTAGCTTCCAAGTACACTTATGTTCGAATCGAACCCTAAGAGGCGATTCACATTCTCCGAGACAAAAATAAAAAAACACTGATAGAAATGAAACCAATTTGCAGATGACAACAGTTTTTTTCTTGAAAGTGTTCCTATTACTTTGCTTGCAATATTTTTGTTTTCTAATGAAAGTTACCTTATTGGTTACTTGTCTTTTAAATATGCTCAATACTGGTCCATTAATAGGCCTTTTAGAAGGCCCATTAAGGTTTCTACCTTGGATGCGCCCGTTAGAATAGTGCAAAATGCTTACCCACTATAAGTCCTTTAAGAGAAGACAAAATAATTACAAAACAAGAAGAAAAAAAAGGGATGAACAGATCAGAAGCACTACTTCGATTTGTCTAATCACATCATACCTTTTTACTGTCTGTTTTCTCCTAGGTAAATAACGTAAATAAACTATATATTAAATTAATAAAAATATATGCATATGCGTGTGTGAATAGACGTGAATAGAAAACCACTTTTTGCATTTAAGTAATATCAAACAAAGGTAAATTCATTTTACCAAAAAAAAGGGTAAATTCATAGGGGAGTACTGTATATTGTACACATACGCCAAAATTATAATTATGTTTTTTCTCAGGATTCCATATTTTCATTGTGTATGGCACATTAACTATAATTCGAACTTTGGAGTTTGCAAGTCGCATCTTTTATTTACTTTCATCGATAAGACAACTGCACTGGTTCAGTAGTTTGACGTATTTAAGCCCAACACTGCTATTTAGCTGTCTTTTTGCAAGTTGGGTTCTCTAAATTAATTAATATCATTCGACTATAATAAGTTTGTGGAATGATGTGCTATTTTTTATAATCTCTTTGGATTATGCGGAATTGCGACCTACAGTAACTAAAAGAAAACATGAAAAATACTTTACTTCCCTAACCGTATGAGTTTGCGTTTCTGTCTGATTACGTTGTAGCATTTTAAACGATGTCATAAATCTCTTTTTATCTTTATTCCCTAAATTACCAAGAAAACCCTTTTCTCGTTTCGACGTTTCCGCAGCGTCAAGCGGCAATGTCGGTGTAAATATCTCTTGTTCACGAGGGTGTTTCAGGAAATACTCATCCTTTGAACTTCCCTAGGCTCTCTTTGTCTCCTCTCTTCTGTCATTTACTCACTTCACTTCCTCCTACGTCCCTTTCTCTCTCTAAAGCTTTTCACTTTTTTTTTTCTCTCTCTCTTTCTCTCTGTTCTCATTCTTGAGCTCCGGGTTTGTCTTGAAACCGTGAAGGAATCTGTATCTTTTTCTTTACCCTTTAATTGTCGTTAGGAAACAATTAGGAGGTAAAGCGCAGAGAGATTTTCCGGGGAAAGTGTTTTTCATTGATCAGGTGTTTTAATCAACATCCATTAACTTCATCTTACTAGTATCTTTTGTTTCTTCTGAATGATTTCGTTTCTTTCATTTTCAATCAATAAGTTACTTGTGAGGCTTGACAATCCCATCGTTGAAAATCCATATAACAATAATGCCATGTTTTAGAATTACAATAGCGTGCACATTATTCTGTGTTTGGAGTGTATTTCTTTCTCTTATCTGTTCTTTGTTTCCTTCCCTTTTCTTTTCAATCCTCCTTCGATAGGTACTGATTTGCAATTTCATATGATTGATTTGATCTTGCAGGGTCTAAAGCAGAGTTTGGTCTGTCATTTCTCTTCAGATTCACTCTACAATGAAGTGAGAACAACGAAAACAAACATAGAAACACTCTGAGAGAGACAGAGAGAAAGAGACCTTGCAACTTTTTGGAAGGTACACTTGACGCAATCTTTAACATTTACCAGTTCGTCTATAGAAATTTTGCTCCTAAAAGTGTATGAAACCTTGACTCCATTTCCAGGTTTCATAATCACTCTTTAACACAATTCTTCTCATTATATGAAAACCCAAAAAGTGTTGTGCTTAGTGAAATAGAGAATAGGTATGTTTTGTGAGTAGTCTGTGACTGTACTAAAATGTTAGGTAGCTATTTTAGGCTTAGAGGCTGTCCTACTCTTTTTTTTTTCAAATGAGTGGAATCAAATGACCATTCAAGAGAATCATATACATAAAGGCATGTGTGTGTTTGTGTGTGGGGGCACTTTTCATTCTTGGATTCTAGTTTAACTGATTTGGTTTGTAGCAATTATGAACTCTTGAATACTCTAATAATCCTTTTTCCTCAGAGTTGTATAATTGATAACTTATGAACAACTTTGAGTATCTATATGTATTTAAACTCATCAGTTCTTTTTGTATTCTCTTTTGCACTTTTTCTCAGACTGTTTCTTTTCACAAGAAAAGTGAATAGAGAATGAGAACGAGGGGGTGTTGAATTATTTGCATGTGTCATGTGTTGTGCAGATAAACCCCATTTGGGTACAATTTTATTATATTCACTTTTGTTTGATTCTGTAGCAGCACATTTTGACTAAATAGCCCCACCACACATATATATAGCAAAAGATTTTCAGAACATTAATAAGCGAAAGCAAAAAAAAGTAGATCGGTTCATGTAAAGAAATGGTACTACACACGCAAGTTGTTTATTCTTCTTCCTTGGACATTTCTCAATTGTTTATTCCTTTAGGGAAAAAGAAAATAACACATTTCTTTTAAATATGAGCCACATTGTCCCCACAACTTTGGATGAATCTTTAAGCTGTTTCCACTTGATAATCTAGGCATGTATCCCCCTCTCTCTCACTCTGTGTACATATATATAAATGTATGTGCATACCTCTCTCCTTTGTGATCGAAAAAGTGTAGTGTTAGCCATTAGTGAAACAATCCCTTCAAGCTTCTTCTATGCTCTTCATCTACTTCTCCTTTTTGGTTAACTCAAGAAATCTTACAAAGTGAAGCTCCATTAATGGTCCTAGATCCATTTTTGCTTTTTCCTTTTTCTTTTTTTTTTGTTCGATGTAGACATCATTACAAGTCCTATTCATCATCACCCTCTTCGTTATTTATGACCGCCTTAACTAAGCATTGATGATGTATTTGCAGATGGAGACTGTGAAACCATTAGATGTTGCTTCAGGGAAAGGAAAACTCAGACGCGCGTTTGTGAAAGTCATCAACGTTAAAAAGCTAACCGGCGTTGTTCCAGAAGGAGACAAGGCCGAGAGAGTGAAGAAGAGCCAAGAGAAGGTGAAGTTGGATAAAGATTTAGTGAAGAATGCAGCGAATCTGTCTCAGTCCTTTGACAAGCTTGAGGAAGAGTATGAGAAACGACTCGCCATGGAAGCTCTTCTCGCGAAGCTGTTTGCTACGGTTTCTTCCATAAAATCGAGTTATGCGCAGTTGCAGTATGCTCAGTCTCCGTATGATCCAGCTGGGATTCAGAAATCAGACAGCTTGGTCGTATCAGAGCTGAAGACACTGTCTGAGCTGAAACAGAGTTTCTTGAAGAATCAGTTTGATCCTAACCCTGATAGAACTCTTGTTCTTGCCGAAATTCAAGAGCTGAGAAGCCTGTTGAAGACTTACGAGATCGTGGGGAAGAAGCTGGAGTGTCAGCTGAAGCTTAAGGACTCTGAGATGATATTCCTTAAAGAGAAGTTTGAAGAATCCATGAACCAGAACAAGTTGATGGAGAAGAGACTCAACCAAAGCGGCCAGCTTTGCAACCCTCTGGATCTTAATCTTCACCTCTCGGCGCTAAATCCAACACATTTCGCTACGTATCTGCACCACACAGTCAAATCAATCAGAGGATTCGTCAAAATGATGGTCGAACAGATGAAATTCGCGGGTTGGGACATTGATATGGCGGCTGATGCGATACAGCACGAAGTAGTCTATTACAAGCAAGAACACAAGTGTTTCGCTTTCGATAATTTCCTTTGCAAGGTAATGTTTGATGCGTTTCATCTACCTTGCTTCTCAAGCGAATCATCATCTCACAAGAAGAGCAGAGAGACGTTCTTCGAGAGGTTCACGGAGCTCAGGTCGATGAAAGCGAGAGAGTATATAGCGTCACGTCCTAAATCGAGATTCTCGAGGTTTTGCAGAGCGAAGTATTTGCAGCTCGTGCATCCGAAGATGGAGCAAGCGTTCTTCGGGCATTTGCATCTGAGGAACCAAGTCTCCGCAGGTGAGTTCCCCGAGACGAGTTTCTGCACTGCGTTTCTCGAGATGGCGAAACGTGTTTGGCTCTTGCATTGCCTTGCTTTCTCCTTCGACCCTGAAGCTTCGATCTTTCAAGTATCTGAAGGCTGCAGATTCTCGGAAGTGTACATGAAGAGCGTGGCGGAGGAAGCGTTTCTCTCGTCGGGTAAAGAAGAAAGCTCGCCGGAATCTGAGCCGAGAGTTGCGTTCACGGTGGTTCCTGGGTTTCGAATTGGCAAAACGTCGATACAATGCGAGGTCTACCTCTCGCGTTCAAGTCAACGCCGTCCGATCTGATTGATCCGTCTCTTGACGGTGGAGATTCCCCGGCGCTGGCGTCACAGGGGTATTAGCGTAATTTAGGTGTTGGCGGATATTTTTTGAGGTAGGAAAATAAATAAGGAGGGAAATCTGCTGACCGTTGGATTAAGGAAGGAGCCAGTATGGTGACTGTTGAGATTATGTTTTATTTTTTTCTTTTTAATTTTGTCAATATTATAGCAGAGAGACAGAAGAATCTCTTAGCTGTTTTCCATCAATTATTAGCTATCGTCACTACCTTCTCTATCCTATGTAAATAATTCCTAATAATTTATATCAGATTAATGTTTTTACTATTTTTAACTTATGCAAAATGCTATAGTCGATATGATATGATATCAATTAGTGCATCAAAAAAAGAATTGATATGAATAAAGTTAAAATAATTTTGGTATGAGTGGAATGAAGATATCTTCCAAAAGCGACTGCAAAGTGAAAAGCACGGACTTCATTTGTTTCTTATTCAATTTATTTAGACCAATCCCTCTTTTTTTTCTTATTCTGATCGACCGACCAAATATATCAGATAATACTCTGATGGGTCCATTGTATTTGTGATAGATCTCCTGGGCCCAAATAAAGTCCTATCCTTCTAAGGATCTTCTTATGTTTTTCCACAACGTCTGGGTCCAGAGGCTCGGTGAGAATTGACCCGGTTTGGTCTTTTGTTCGCGAACGATACCGAACTAATCCGGTACGGTTTCGGTATAAATTCTTTGGCTAATCTTACAGTTTTAAATTACAGTTTTACTTAAACTTAGCAAACCAAAAAATCAACATTAATATGTTCTGCAAACCGATAAAACCTTACTTTTTTGACTGGTCAATAAATTATACGCATCTCTAAAATGTAGGAAAAACGAAAATACAAAATCAACTTTGAACGTTATTATTACAATAACGAAGTCGGTGACAACAAAAATCTATATATAAAAGCACAATCTATAGTTTTATATATTGTTGGACCATCCCAATCACCAAGGAGGACCCAAAAATGAGCCAAGAGTCAGCGATAGAAAGCTTCAAGAAATTCCAACAGTCATGGATCGAGCAGTTACAACACAACCTGAACCACCTCCGCTCCGCCCAACACCACTACCGGAACTCCGTTACCGGCAGCGAGGTCCTGCTGAGAGAGGCGGTGGAGAGAGTGATGGAACACTGTAGAGAGTACCACAGGGCGAAGTGTGCCACGACGGAGAAAGACGTGATCGGAGTTATGGCTGCTCCTTGGTCTTCGGCTCTTGAACGGTCGCTCCATTGGGTTGGTGGTTGGCGACCAACCACCTTGTTTCACTTGGTTTACACCGAGTCTAGTATTTTGTTCGAGTCTCGTATCGTTGACATCCTCCGTGGTTTTCGTACCGGTGATCTCAGTGATCTATCTCCTTCTCAGTTCAGGTTTATATACGAATCCCTAAGTAGCTACTTAATCTTACTAATTACAAATCGTATTCTCTAGTACTTGAGTATATATATTATCGGATTTATGAGAAAAATTCTAAGATTGTAAACTTTTTTTAAGGTTTTGTTGTAGACTAGTGTTTACCAATACTAATACATTTTCAGATATACAGCTAGAGATATAAAAGAGATTAATTTTTCACATATATTGTAGAGTATTTATATGTTTAATTTTCTTCCTAGTTAAAATGCTAAAAACATTTTGAGAGAGAACAATGAATTTGAGAGGTAGAAAACACAATTTAATCATATCTTAATTAATTATGTTACAGGGTTGTTATCTTGGCAGTTGGAATAGTTTTTGCAAAAATGTTTGATTTTGTTGTTTTAATTGATTTCATCCGACTAACTAAACACATTTTGATTATTTAAAATTTAATATTAGGGTTAAATTTGTCAAAGGCAGGACGGTGAGCGAGCTACAATGTGAGACGGTGAAGGAAGAGAATGCGATAACGGAAGAGTTATCGGAATGGCAAGACGACGCGAGCGAGCTCGTCATGGGAACGACGTCTGATGTCGACCAGAGGATCCGACGGCTAGCAGAGATCGTCCATCGAGCCGATGATCTACGGCTCCAAACGATCACAGGTGTGGTGGAGCTCCTTGGTCCGCTCCAACAAGCGGAGTTTATAATCGCTGCTGTCGAGCTTCGTGCCGGCGTTTCTGGTTGGGGTACTAGCCACGACCGTCGTCGAACTTCCGACATCTAAAGCTTCTTAAAACGGTCTAGATGCTAATGGAGAATTCTATGTTTTTTACCATGTTATTTTATTATCCAAATTGAGTTTGGTTTTTACATGGTTACGAAATTTTGATTCAAAATTCATATGTTATGGATGTCACAAATATATTAAATTTTGTTCGTGTTTGTTAATTTTATCTTTTTCAGTTGGTTGCACTTGCAGTTTTGATGTAAAGCAATCGCACTAATAGAGGTTTTTTTTTTATCAAACACTAATAGAGGTTATTGTTAATTTGTTAATAGAAACAATAAAATTACACAAATTCGGGGGACATGGGTTATTGTTGGTTTCTTTAGTCCAAGTGGATAAATAAAAGATGGGGCTCCTAAAAATTACAAAAAGACATGAAGTGAACGTGGCATGTTTATGTCTCTTGAAGACATGCACGAGGACACTTGGTATGGTACGCGTCCTCCTATCACGGCGTCAATTCCTAGCATTTGTGTTGGTTGGTTTTTGTAGATTCTTCTTCCTCACAAGTATTTTATTTTAATCAAAGTCAAGACGATGACATGACATTTTATTCTTTGATCTGAGGTGAGGACAGCTAGCTAGCTTTTTTTGCCAAAATCGTGTAATTTTTGTTTTTCCATTCATCCAGTGTATTTTTTTTTTTTAACGTATAATTTTAGTAGTTTATGAATCTTTATACTTAAAAATTTCATATAATGCCTATAGTAAAAAAAAAAAAAAAAAATCAAACGATTATAGTTAAGTTACGTTGCAAGTTCCAACTTACAAGTTATGTAGCGAGGACTTCATAAATCACACAGTGCCCAGTGCCCACACTCACCCAAAATATTGTCGGTAATTGGGCTTTTAAAGCTCAAAACGGCGAAACGGCCCAATAAGACATTAAGCTTTTGTCTCGAAACCAACGTTAGATATTATTTTTTTCTTGTCGGCAACCAAAAGTATATAGTTAAGTATTTACATTAATGCCCCCATGTTCCGATATTTACAATTCCAGGGTCTTCTACGCCAGAATGGCGGGAATGTGAGCTGAACCCTAAAGTACCTTTTTCACTCGAAATCCCCCCCCCTCCCCCCACCACCCACAATGGCTATATGGTCTCCTTCGTGTCTCGCCATTCTCTTTATTTCACTCATTTGATTATCCACCGCTCCAATCTGCTTTTCCGAGAACAACGAAAGTATCTCTGCCACCGTTACATTTGGAGGACAACGGCGAAGAAGATTTCACCGGAGACAATGCCGATTGTAGCTGAGTACGCGAAGTCGAACCGATCGTCGTGCAAGTCATGCTCGAAGACGATCGCGTCGAAAACCCTGAGGTTAGGGTTGGTTAGCAAAGGACCTGGCGGGTTCGACATGACCAGATGGCACCATCTCGACTGTCTTCCTCCCGATTCGGAGCCGATTGCTTCCGTCGATGACATCAAAGGGTTATCCGCTTTAGAGGTAAGGGTTTTGGGCATTTTGGGTCTCCCGAAGGTTATGTCAGTCTATAAGCTGTTCGAGATCGTTCATGGAGTTTCACTTATTTCTATTATCTGTGTTAATGGTCACAGAAAGATGATCAGGATGCTTTGGCGAAATTGGTGGAACATCGCGCCGAGACTGCTAAAGAAGTAAGATCTGGAATCGACTTTCGAGAACTGTGATAGTTGTATAGGCCTACTTCAGTCTCGTTTGTTCATCTAAGATTTAGAATGTAGACTACGTTACTTTTCTTAACTGCTTGTATTGGTTAAAATGATGCAGGTTGATAAGAAGGAGGCAGAGATTAAACATTCTGCATCAGATGATACAAGTGGTAAGGAGATCAAAGAGACGAAAGGTTCTTCTGCTTCTTCACAAGTCATCGCTGAGTATGCGAAATCAAGCAGATCGTCATGCAAGAAGTGCTCTCAGACGATCGCTTCAAAGGAGCTGAGATTGGGACTGGTGACCAGAGACCGGGGATATGATATGACAAAGTGGCATCACTTGGGTTGTTTCTCTGTTGAATCAGATCCGATTGATTCTGTAGAGGACATTGGTGGATTTTCATCACTGCAGGTTAGTCTGTGTTATTATGAATTTGTAGCTCAGTGAGTAGAGCTTCGGGATGGTTGCATATGTCCTCTGGCTACGAAGATCATGAAATGAAACAGATATTGCTATCTCGAGTATAGATCATAGATGTAGATATCTATCAAAAGTACTGTCACCTTGATTTTTAAATTTAGCATTGGCATCATGTCTTTGTCAGTGTCATGCTGAATAAAACACCCAAACATATAACTATCCTTATTTGTACTGACATGTCTTTTATATATGATTCTTTTGTTATGCTAAACAGAACGATGACCAGGATGCATTAAAGGAAATGGTTCTACAATGCGGGAAGAAGACTTTGGTAGATGTATTATATTTGACGAAAGCATTGTGTTTTTAAGCGTTTATAAGTCTTAATAAGAAAATTAGTGAACTTTAACATTCTTAGCTTCTTTAAACTAATCTCTTATTTCATTTCCTGGCGGGATTGCAGGCTATGGAAGAAGATAACGATGAATCTGGAGCTGATAAAGGTTTAACGGAGGAGACAAACAAACGAAAACATTCTCAGGTTATGACATGGCAATATCCACAGTTTTAATTTAATTCTGTAAAAGTGGAGATTTAGTCTCGTTTGCTCACGTAGACTAAATTATTGTCTTAAATGCTCGTATTGGTTAAAATAATGCAGGTTGATGAGAAGGAGGAAGAGATTAAACATCCTGCATCAGATGATACAAGTGGGCCGAAGATTAAGATGACGAAAGGTTCTTCTGCTCCTTCAAAAGTTATTGCGGAGTATGCGAAATCAAGCAGATCGTCATGCAAGCAGTGCTCTCAGACAATCGCTTCAAAGGAACTGCGATTGGGGCTGGTGACCACAGACCGGGGATATGATCTGACAAAGTGGCATCACTTGGGTTGCTTTCCCGTTGAATCAGATCCAATTGATTCTGTAGAGGACATTGGTGGATTTGCATCACTGCAGGTTAGTCTGTATTTATAATCGAGGAACTTTCAGTTAAGTGGGTAGAACTTCTGGATGATTGCATTTATTCTCTGGTTATTATGATCATAAAATGATACAGATAATTCTATTTTGAATATAGACATGTGGTATTAGTTTAAAGGAGTTTGATTCTCAAATTTACCAATGGCATAACGTTGTTGTCAGTGTCATCTTAAATAAACAGCCAAACATATAACCATCCTTATTCGTGTTAACACATCTCTTATATTTGACTCATATGTTACAATAAACAGAATGGTGATCAGGATGTTTTAAAGGAATTGGTCCAACGATGCGAGAAGAAGACTTTGGTAGATTTTTTTAGCAAAACCCTTTTTCAAAATATTTGTTTTTTTACATAATATTTTGGACCTCTCCAAAATGACATCGAACTTCATTTCCTGGCGGATTGCAGAAGATGGATGGAGATAATGATGAATCTGGAACTGATAACCGGCTACTGGAGGAGACAAACAAAAGAAAACATTCTCAGGTGATTATATAGCAATAATAACGTCTATTAATATAATTTCGTAAAAGTGGAATTTTCATTGAACTGTAAATTATTGTTACCAAGGACTACTAAAAAAACCTGTTGTGTTATGCAGATGAACATCAGTGAGGCATCTTCTAAGGTCGTAGATGAAGCAGAAATATCGCTTTCAGCTTCTGATGTGAAGGAAAAGTACAGGGTATGCACTCTCAGTGTCTGTTAGATTAACGTTGTGTATTCCCGTGTTAAAGTTATCTTACTCTTTGCGAGTTTGCAGCTTTGGCATATGTATTCGTTTTCCAATCATTATGTCTTTGGCTGCTAATATCCTTGTTATTTCAGGATGCCAGTCTATTACCAAAATGGAAAGCCTTCGAGACAGTTATATTCCTTGAGCGGGTCAGAAATCATCTTAAGATATAAAGTTGCTTTTTGAATATATGGTAATGTATTATGTCCTAACTATAAATTCCTTTGCTCTATTACAGGATGATGGTCTTAATGATTCAGAGAAGATTGCTGCCTTTGATTTTGATGGATGCCTTGCAAAAACGTCTGTGAAAATGTAAGAAACCATTTGGTTACTCAGAATTTTCCTGTTCTTCTCTGTTTCCAACCTCTTATAGTGTCCAGTTATGTTTTCTGGATATGTAGTTTGTCTACGTCTGTGATTACATTTTCCCAGAAAGGTCTTGGTACTTGTTATAGAACACATTTAGTAAAATTGGGCGGCTCCTTTATTGTTGTCTTTGCAAAATATAATTGTGTTATTCATAAACGTCTTAATGGGTCATATTGTTTTCGTTTTCGTTTTTCTCAGTACAGGTGCAGATGCATGGTCCCTTATGTATCCTTCTATTCCTGAGAAACTACAAAGTCTGTATAGACAAGGCTTTAAACTGGTACTTTATTTTCATTTTGAATTCCATATGAGCGATGTTACTGAAATGTCTGAGTCTGTTTGTATAGAGATGCTGATTTTAAATGTTCATCAGGTCATTTTCACAAATGAGTCCAACATTGACCGGTGGAAGAACAAAAGACAAGTTGCTGTGGACTCGAAAATTGGACGCCTCAACAGTTTTATCAAGCGCGTGGAGGTCCCCATCCAGGTGAAGTGATGTTTAGTATTTCATAATTAAGAATGTCAATTTATCTACCCAAGAGCACTGCTGCAACAAATCCTAGTTATTATTTTGAGTGATTGAAATGAACTATGATGCATCCAAATCCCTATTTTGTAGTTAGTTCCGTTTGAATTCATGATTTGTTCTATCTTGCAAGTTCTTATCAGCTGACATTTGAAATTTTCAAAGTTAGTTTCAAAAGTATCCCGGACATGTGTCGATATCTGAGGATTGTAAATGGTTTCTTTCTGGAAACAGGTGTTTATAGCCTGCGGAGTCGCAAGCTCTGGTGGTAAAGATGACCTTTACCGCAAACCCAGAGCTGGGATGTGGCAACTCATGAAGAAGCATTTCAACTCTGGAATTGCAATTGATATGGATAAGTTAGTTTTCTTCCAACTTGCTCTTTAAGAATTTGGATTTACCTGAAACTCCTAGCAAAAGCTGGAAGACTACACACATTTATCCATTAGCCTTCCTGATCAATCTGTATTCGTTTGTATCTAAACTTCTGTGCCATCAGATCCTTCTACGTTGGGGATGCAGCCGGAAGAAAAGGCGATCACAGTGACGCAGACATAAAATTTGCACAGGTATATTTGTTAAAAACATCAGTCATCTCAACAATACTCAAGATACTTTTTGGGACTTTCCTGATCTGACATACTTTCTTTGGTTGCAGGCGAGTGGATTGAAGTTTTATACCCCAGAGGAGTACTTTACCTCTTGAAGTTCATCAGTAGGAGGGACTACTTATCAGTTTCAGGCTTGTGTTTTATCATGTTTGCAACATGTTTTGTTGACAGTCGACACGAATGTTTCTTGTGATCAAACTATCAGTATGTATTCAGTTTTCAACACTTTTTTTTGTATATGAGTCTGCCATTTAAGCATCAACTTATCTGCGTTCACAGAGATTACTGAACCATGACAAAAAGCTCATTTGAACAAATCATCGACAACAACAAAAATTGGTTCAAATTTCCAACTCGTTTACAGACATGATGAGGTTGAAAATTACGGACATCAAATATTCTTCACTCTCTTTTCCTTTTTAATAATCAAAATAGACAAAACCTAAACTGGTGGTTTATCACTCCTTTTGACCGATCTCGCCTTCTAGAATGGCGTGTCTTGTAAGAACAATCTCTTTCACCAGGTTCCTGTAAACGAAGGGCCTAACAGCAGCACGGAGAAATAGCTCAGGCGGGATCCTACTCTTCTTTATCTTCTTCATCCACCTTCCATACCCAACCGTCTTCCATTCTTCTGGCTTCACCTTCGCCTTCTTACCTCTCATTTCCAACTCATCTCCTGCGACCTCTCCCTTTCCTCTTTCCTCCATTGCCTTCAACTGCTTCTCATAAAACTTATCCGACACCACCATACTCATCTCCGCAAGCGTCTCCATCCTCTCGGCGTTGCTTGTCGCTTTCTTGAACTGCTCTTCCCAATACCTCTCATCCTCTTCCGGATCCGACTCCTCTATCTCACCTTCCAAACTGTCTTCTTCCTCGTTTCCCTCCACATCCACTACCATGTTATCATCATCATCTTTTTCTTCCTCCTCCTCCTCCTCACTCTCATCATCATCATCATCATCATCGTCACCTTCATCTTCAACCCATTCGGAGAATTCAGCCTTCTCTGAGTTTCCACTAATGCTCATCTCTCCCTCGTCTTCGTCTGGAGCATCACACCCTAGCTCCATCTCCTCCAGCTTTGCCTTCCACTCTTTCGTATAAGGATGCAACAGCTCGATCGGGTGGTTCCCGAGCAAGAACTTCAAAACTCTCGACTTCTTTTCGTCGCTCGACTTCTCATAAGCATCCACCACATCATCCACAAAAGCCGTCTGTCTCACCTTCAGCATCTTACACAGCCCTCCGTAATAAGTACTCAGATCCACTCCACCTTCATCATCCTCCACTTCAAACACGAATCCAGATTCCGTTACCGGGTTTAGATACGGTACGATTGAGTTGAAGAAATCTTCCTGTGGCTCAAACCTGCACTGAAACACAGGCTTCTTCACATAGACAATATCAGGTCTAAACCAAGCCGCGCACTGACATATCAAAGACCTTGACTTGTTCCCCAACCTCCCCATCAGATTCCATTTGTCCAGCCTCTGCTTCTTCTCCGCTTCCACAACCACTTCGCTAACCAACGTCCATTGCTCCCACGGCGACTCACTGAGTCTCCATTTCGGATGCCTAACGAAAACCCAAAAATACCTTAAACCAACATTCGAATCCAACTCCTTCACCCGTTTCTGAAAAGCTACGTTCATCTCATGCTGCTCAATCTTCTCAAACTCTTCATGATTCTCCACTTCGCCTATCATGGTAACACACTCGTCAGAGATGGTACCGCGAACCGGATCACCGACCACAACACCACGCCACGAGTAAGGTCCAAACTCTCCGTACTTGAACCAGTCATAAGGATGACGCAATCTCGGGTCGTCCTTATCCATAAACCGGACCATCCTATCGTAACCGAGCCCTATCATCTCAAGCTCGTCTTCCGTGAACTTATCCGGATGGCTACTGAGAATGCTGCTTCGGCTCTTGTCAGGGTTATTATACAGCCGATAGAACAGAGATTCCGCTAGCTTCTTAGATTTCTCGCGAGCATTCCGCTTCACCTGCTTCCTCACATCCGAATCCCCTTCAATCCTCCCGCCTGACGAACCTCCAGGCTTCTTCCTGCTCCGCCCTGCCAAAGCGCGAACGTCTCGCCGGAATCCACCATCTTTTCTGAGCAAAAGCTCGGAGCTTTTGACTCCGAACGGGAAACTCCTCTCGGTAATCGGTAAAACCGAAACGGTCCTTCGCACGACGGAGTTGGGTGGAGATTTACGGATGGAGGAAGGGAAGAAGGAGAAGCTAGGGTTCAGGGTTTTAGAAAAGGATAAATCTTGACCCAACATTTCTTCCTTCGCGAGGAGAGAAGAGAAAGGATGATTCAGAAACTGTAATTAAATATAAGCCGACCGATACGACGGCGTTTTTGCCGTCGAGACCCGACAAGCCATTAGTAACTGAAATAAAAATAAATATCCTGTCTTTTTTTTCTTTTTTTCTCTCTTCCGCTAGATTTTGCGATGGCGAAGAGGATCCACCTGACGGAACTAGGCTGCATCGCGTGCGAGGAACTTAGTGAGCTCGGTGCGGGCAAGGAAGGGTGGCTCGTGAACAACCCAAACCTTCTCTGCGCACTCGATTCCCATTCTCTAGCCCTAGCCAATCGATTTCTTATCTTGATTGTGAATTGGGGCGATCCTGATGCGCCTCGCGTCAAGATCAGACCCGATCTGTCTCCGATTGAGGCCGAGTCCATTACGGCGATCGAGTGGTTAGTGCTTGACGACATCCGAGTCGTCGTTGCCGGAACTTCATGTGGATATCTCCTGGTTTACTCTACCGCCGGTGATCTGATTCATAAGCAGGTAAGTTTCGGACCAATTTGTGTTAGCTCCCAGTGTTTGCTTTAACTGTGGGAACATTGGTTTTATGAAACTGTTGTCTTAAAGAACCGTGGAACATTGTGACTGTTTGCTTACAAGTGATCTTATGGGTGAGTTACTTAATTTCGTATGTATACACAGATTGTACATCCAAGCCGTATCTTGAAATTAAGAGTTCGAGGAACTAAGAAAGATTTGATGCAAGAGACATCCTCTGAGGAGATTTGCATTGTATTGCCTGGCATTATTGCCCGCTTTGATGGCTCCAACATTCAGGTAGTGTTGTAAAAACTTCTGACGAAAGGAGAAAGTGTTTTCGGAAAGTTTTGCTAAGCTCTGAGATTTGTTGATTTTGTGTTTATAATTTGTAGAGTATGCTCCAGAGATGGTTGCAAGAAAAAAACTCAAACTTTTGGGACCAAAAGAGTAGAAAGGGAGATCGAGAAGATAGTGGTACTCTGTACCAGCGACTACCGTATCAGATATGGAATGTCAACAAGAATGGTGTGTGCGTTGATGCTACTATCACTGGCATAATGCCTCCACCATTACTGGAACATCAGGTGATTAGTGTGATTGTCCCTATCTGATTGTTTCAAACTAGGAACTCTCTGCGGTTTTCTTAACCATAATCCTGATTGATGTTATGTCTCTGCTGTCGGATAAGAACGATAAGCAAAAACCTTTTTTTAGGGTAATTCCTGTTTATAAATCTGGCTGATTTTATTCTTTGACAGTCAAGTCAACGTTATTATTGTGCAGTGACCATTGGAGAGGATGCTGTAATCTCAGCTTACAGGTTGGTGTTCTTTTGTTGATTAAAGAAACCTTTTTATGATCACTTTTGTTGATTAGTGTTTTTATGCAATGCTTCTTAATTTGAAAGGCTCTCAGAAGATAGAGGAAGATCACTTGTTGGAGCCATTCTATCAAAAGTTGTGCCTGCAGCTGCTTCAACCATTGCTTCTTTCTCCAAACTGATCTGGAGAAGTAATGATCAATCACCAAAGCGAAAGCCAGAAGCCAAGGCTCAGTCATTCGCTCGAGGTAGATTTCATGCTTCTCTAATCACTTCACTAGAATAATATCACTTTTGGAACATCCATTTATGGTTCAACCTTTTTTCAAAATGTTAATGCAGCATCATCCTTGACATGTATAAAGGACTATCCAAGAAAAGGTGAGAAGCTCACATTATCACCGAGCGGGACATTAGCTGCAATAACAGACTCTCTTGGTCGAATACTTCTGCTAGACACTCAAGCTCTCGTGGTTGTACGACTATGGAAGGTTTGTGTTAAACATCTTTAAGACTTCTTCGCTTTTAAGTTTCCACTCTGTTTTTATTAAATATCAAACTTTCCTTTCTAGGGTTACCGTGACGCTAGCTGTGTGTTCATGGAGATGTTAGCTAAGAAAGATAAAGGAAAAGCTGTAATTCACACAGAGCCTGTAAAAAGCGATTACTGTCTATGCTTAGCCATTCACGCGCCACGCAAAGGGATCATCGAGGTAAACGTTGTCTTTCTCTCAACAACATTCATCTATTGTTTTGATTATATGTGTGATTGATTTGCTTCGAATTGAAAAAACCAGGTGTGGCAGATGAGAACAGGGCCACGTCTTTTAACGATCCAATGTGCGAAAGGTAGCAAACTGTTGCAGCCTGCGTACAGGTTTGGATCGAATTCTTCATCTTCTCCTTACATTCCTCTTGAAGTCTTTTTACTCAATGGAGATTCCGGCCAAGTCTCTATGCTCAACCGATCTCTATCTTAAATATCTCTTAACCTTTATCATTTACAATAGCTTTCTTCATTTTTAATTTTGTTTTCACAGACTTTTTGTGCATAGCCAAGCCAAGTCTCTAATTAATTTATAAGAGCTGTTGATCTATAATATGTTTTCTAATCAAGAACAAGAAATTTGCAGTGATTTGTGTAGTTAGTGTTTATGTTAATTTATTATCTTGGTTTGATAAATTGGATTTGACCATGTAACCAGACACTGTATTTCTTTGCTTCAAAGATTCATCATATAGTTGAAGTATATGCTACGTTTTGTGATTGGTTTCCTAGAAGGTAACAGAGTAAACAATCTAACGTAGTAATAAATTTATATCTTCGAAATGAACATTCCAAACCATAATTAACTGCCATTGTTATAAACGAGACATTGTTTAATTAAATAATCCACTGGAGGGATAGCTTCTTTGATATCAGTTGGATCACCCGACAGAGACCAAAAAGGTCAGCCGTACGATCATGTCTTCTTCTCTTCCTCCACTCATCTTCTTCACCGTCTTCTTCGCCGTCTACTCTCTTTCTACCGTCGCCGATCACCATAATACCAGATCGCGTTTCAAGCCTCCCCATTTCTCCCCTCTCTTCTTCTCTTCTCCGACCCAAAACGTCACATCACCTACTCGCTACTTCGAGGTCAAAAAGCCTCCCGTTCCCGATTTTCCGGCAGCTCAACCACCGTGCTCGCATCGGGTTCTCCACCATGACTTTGGCTACACCTATTCTAAACCGCCGGTCCTCGCCAACTACACCGTCCCCTCTCACTGCCCGTCTCTAGAGTTCTCCAAAATCGTCCTCGAGTTCAAATCCACCAGCAAAGGAAGACAATTCGATCGGATTTTCGGCGTTTGGCTCGACGGCGTTGAGATTCTCCGGAGCTGCACCGCCGAGCCTAGGGCAAACGGAATTGTTTGGTCGGTGGAGAAAGATGTGACCAGGTATCACTCTATGCTCGTCAAGAACCAGACTCAGATCCTCGCTGTTTATCTCGGTAATCTCATAGATAAAACCTATACTGGTGTCTACCATGTCGATGTCATCTTCCATTTCTATCCAGTCGAAAGAAACCTGCGAGATCCTTCTTCTGTATCATCTGCTTACATCTCTCCTCGAGCAGATACGATCCTCCCCATTTCGAGAAACCTCCCGCTAAACGACGGACTGTGGTTCGAAATCGTGAACTCGGATGATTCTAAGTACAAGGAAATAGAAATCCCTAGGAATGTGTATAGAGCTGTTCTTGAAGTGTACGTTTCTTTCCATGAGAATGATGAGTTTTGGTATGGAAACCTTCCCAATGACTTCATCACTGCCAACAATCTCAGTGCTGCTGGTAATGGACCTTTCAGAGAAGTTGTGGTTACCCTCGACGGCAAAATCGCCGGCGCGGTTTGGCCTTTCCCTGTTGTTTTCACCGGTGGGATCAATCCTTTGCTCTGGAGACCGATCACAGCGATCGGCTCCTTTGATTTGCCGAGCTATGACATCGAGATCACGCCTTTCTTGGGAAGCTTGTTGGATGGAAAGACTCATAAACTTGGGTTTAGTGTGACTAACGCGTTGAATGTTTGGCTCGTCGATGCGAATTTGCATCTTTGGTTGGATCAGGAGAAGGAGATAGTCGAAGGGGAGGTGTTGGAGATGAGTAGGAGCTCTCTGAAGATTACCTCTGTCTCTGACTTCAAAGGCTTGAATGGAAACTTCACGACGAGAGCTAAGAGGTCGATACATTCGACCGGTTTGGTCAAATCCTCTCATGGGGACATCACAACCAGTGCCAATCAAGAATTCAGCTATGGAAACACGATGGTTTTAGGTAAAGATGGGAACTTGCAGATCATAGATCAGCTGATCCAAGCGGATGACCGTGTTCACGCCAAGAGTGGCTCGAGAGAGATCTACGCAGCGAAATCCATCAAGAGCTTTCCTTTTTCCCTCCACTCTGACTCTTTGGAGCAGCAAGAGAATAATAATACCTCTCTGGAGGTTGCGAATGTGACGATGGGATTCAACGAGGAGAGGTCACAGAGTGACAATGGATTGATGAGAACGTTCAAGAGCAATCTGGAGAACAAGCAAGAAGGGCAAGGGGTTATAGTGGTGAAGAATAACTTGGTGATCAGTGGGTATGGAAGCACGCAACAAGTTTATAACTACGTTGGAAGTGACCAGTGTTACTTCAGGAACATCAGTAGCTTCAACTACACCATTCTGTATGACGAGCTTCAAACTGTTTGCAAGAAGAAAACACTGAAGTTGCCCCCACGGCTTGAGCATCTAACCAGTCAACCTTTACTGGCTTGAATGACATGTGGATGAAGAAACATCACAAATAAATAACAATCAGTTGCTTTCTGCTTTCTTCTGTTTTTTCTTCCAGTATTCAGATAATGTCTCGACAAGATTTGATAAATTGCCTTCCTGGTCAACCACTCTTCATGTTCCGACTCTTGTGCAAATTGACATTGTGTACTGTGTACCAGTAAAACCGGTTATAAGCAGTGGTTAATGGTTAGTCAACCAGTTGACTTTAATTTATCTAACAATGGACCGGTATCTGAATTGTATTTCCTTGGTAGATACTTACTAAACCAATTTGGTGATTGTACCGGAAAGATTTACCAAAAAGGAACCGAAGCGAAGAAATCCGGAAGGTGGGTCCTCCTATTATCCAGATATACCATACGTGGCTACATTACAACCGTCGAAGAGATTGACTTAAAAGTCAAACCTCGAATCTCATCTCTCCTGTCTTCCCTCGGCGATAAGGAAACACTAGACCAGACCAGACCGGCAGCAAGGAGCGGGGAAAATCAGACAAAAGCATTTCATCTTGGAAACTTAAGGTTCTTCCGTGATTGAGAATGAGCTTATCATCGCCAACCAGGTCCGATGAAAGTGTCAATTTTTGCTTTCAATTTTCTGTTTTACCCGTTTAGTTTCTTCTGTCTAGCTTAAATCACGAGACTTTTTAATTTTTATTTTTCGTTGAATTTTCAAACAGTGCTTGCACTTCGTCGAGATGTTACTCCTCGGGTTTGTCGTTGCCGATAGGGCTTCGATCGAATCCCATCAATGTCGGATTGGTTTGTTACCCAAGAAGAAGACACAATAGTGCTGCTCGGAAGTTCGTCGTTGCCTGCTCCTCCTCTTCCTCTCCCGGTACGTACCTCCTGCAATCCAAATTCTCGAAGATTTGATGCTTTCCGATTTTGAAATGGTTTTAGTGGATTCGGGTTTTTAGCTGATCACTGAAATATTCAATTTTTATTTAGCTTGAATGTGGAATAGTGTTTTTTTTCTCTTATGGGCATGTGGAATACAAGATGAAATGTATCTACTAGTTGATAATAGAAGAACGATGAATCTGTGCCACTATCCTTTCTCACATTTAACACATTTTGTTCAAAATTGTGTTAAAAGCAGATCCATTGTTGGTTAAGGCTGCGAAAGGGCAAGCCGTGAGCCGGCCTCCAGCTTGGATGATGAGGCAAGCAGGGAGGTACATGGCTGTTTACAAGAAGCTCGCCCAGAAGCACCCTTCCTTCAGAGAGAGATCAGAGAACACTGATCTCATAGTGGAAATCTCTTTGCAGCCTTGGCAAGCATTCAGACCAGACGGTGTCATCATCTTCTCTGACATCCTCACGCCTTTACCAGCTTTCGGCGTCCCTTTCGACATCGAAGAAGTAAAAGGCCCCGTGATCCAATCTCCCATCCGAACCGAAGAAGATTTGAAGAGGTTGCATCCCATTGATCTCGAGAAACTTCACTTCGTTGGAGATTCTCTCAAGATTCTTAGACAAGAGGTTGGTTTCTCTCAGCTTTTTTTTCTCCCGAGAGTTTAACCAAAAATGGCTTGAAAATGGATTCTTGTTTTTTTTTCTGGAAGGTCGGAGAACATGCGGCGGTGTTGGGTTTCGTTGGAGCGCCTTGGACAATCGCGACTTATATTGTTGAAGGAGGAACAACTCGGACGTATACAACCATAAAGAGCATGTGCCACACTGCACCAAACGTGTTGAGAGCTCTCTTGTCTCATTTAACCAAAGCCATCACGGAGTACGTTGTTTACCAAGTCGAGCATGGAGCTCACTGCATACAAATATTCGATTCGTGGGGTGGACAGCTGACTCCTGAGATGTGGGAGCGCTGGTCCAAACCTTACATCGAAGAGGTATAGTTAAGTGTTTTCGTCTTAATGACTTGAAAGATTCTCCTTTGGGCGTTAAAGTTTTTTTTTTTTTTTCTGTCGTTTGGGCTGGTTAGATCATTCATGCTGTAAAGAAGAGATGTCCAGAGACGCCGATAGTATTCTACATCAATGGAAACGGAGGCCTTCTTGAGCGGATGAAAGGAACTGGAGCTGATGTCATTGGACTTGACTGGACTGTAGATATGGCTGATGGAAGGAGGCGATTGGGAAGCGACGTTAGTGTTCAGGGAAACGTTGATCCTGCTTTCCTTTTCTCTCCGCTTCCTGCTTTAACCGAAGAAATCGAAAGGTAGGTTGTAGTTACTTTGTTGTTCAGCTGAAGATAGTTAGTGATGCTTGTTATATATTTACAATTCGAGAAAACCGAAAGAAAAATGTTTGTTTCGGTGTCAGAGTTGTGAAGAGTGCTGGACCAAAAGGGCATATACTCAACCTAGGACACGGTGTCTTGGTAGGGACACCAGAGGAAGCCGTGGCTCATTTCTTTGAAACCGCTAGGAGCTTGGATTACCAAACTGTTTTCCAAAATCATGTTCCTGCAGAAAAAGCTGAGCCTGAATTGGTTGCCTGAGGAATGTTGAACAAGACAGGTGAGACAAGTCGATACGAATCTGCTGTTTTTAGTTCTGTGAACGTATGTTTGAATCTCTTCATTTTGGTGCAGGAATCAGAGAAAAAAAACATCCATGCCTAACTCATAATCTATCCCAGAGTTTGGTGGTAACTTGCTATGAGAGACACTCGAAGCTGTCCTGTCCTGTGGTCTTAACTCTTAACAGTATCTTGAGTTGCTCAATGTTGCTGTTTCTTTTTGGAGATCTGACTCTGGTTGAAGTTTAACCAAACATCAAATCTTTTTCCCTGTTTGTTATCCCTTTTTCTGCATATGGTTCTTTCTCGGTCTCTATATCTGATGTATCTTTTCTTTTGTCCCACTTCGCTGTTAAACCAAGTAAGCTTGTTTTGTATCATGAAGTGAAGAAAAAAAAAAAGGCAGAAGGGAAGTCTTGATCTCACCGTGAATCGAATTGGTTTGGTCTGGTTTGGTTATATTCAATTTTATTTCCCGGTTGGTTTTAGATGTTACCCGAATATCTGCAGAAGTACAAACGCATAACGTAACGCCGTAACGGTTCTCTCGTAACTCAATTGAACATCCGTCCAAACGCTCACTTAACTGACTTCTTACGTTGTTATGGCCCATAATATTCTCCATAATTTTACACCTAGTAGGACGTTTAACCTGATTTGATAAATTTCGATTTCTTGGACTTTTGGGAACAATATTTGAGATATAATATATAATTTTCTTAGTAAAACTAATAGTACATTTAAAATGGTGAAAAAAAAATGAATAGTTTAGAACAAAACAACTATTTTTTTGGTTTGCTATCATTATTTTGATACTTGGTAAAATATCTTTGTTTCTGTCTTTTCCCCATAATTACATATATATTTTTAGATTTTTGGGACATATGTGAGATTTTACTTTTCTTAAAAATAACATGATAATGCGTGGCATACATATCTACCATATAATAATATATTCATCTTCTATATTAAATTAACATTCTATTTTAAATGGTATAGCAAATTGGTAGTTTGAAACTATGGACGTATACTATAGTGGTTTGTCTTATCCTCGTTGTTGTATCATTCAGATTCCAAAAATGCTAAAAAAAAATGAGAGTTTATAGTTGTATTGATAAGATCTAAAGTCCATTGAAACCGCAACATAAAAAATAAAATCGTAAGATAATGTATAGTCACTACTATGGCCTCACCAATTTGCTTTCGTGAATCATCCCACTTATACTTTTTATCTATGAAAAGTTAAAACAGAGAAATGCAAACCTAACAGTATCGTTTTGCTCTCCCCCGAGTGTGTCTGATAAATAATGTTAACTATCATCTCATACGTCAACCGAATTATCACCGACACTGACCCCACACCAAACCATTATGCATAGCTTTATAAAAATGTAACTATCATCCAATATATTATCCAATAATTGAACCTTGTTAGTTCTTTAATCTAATAGGGATCTATAAACTACAAAGTTTATGCGATAATTAATTCAGCATTATTGCTACATTTCAAATTAAGAAGACGCCATGGTTCATCAAACCCATAAAGAAATACAAAAGGGTCAATGATAAATATTCGAACGAATCAGTCTACCCAAGAGCCATTTTTCTAATGCCTTTTTACAAAATCCATAAGCTTATACACTTTATCTATTCTAGAACATTTTACATGACAAACTCTCATATTTAGATATTTAGAAAACGAATTGTTGTAGTCCTCTACAAGTTGATACGTATGGGATGTGTTTAATTTAGTGTAATACTGAGAAGAATATGATTTAATTTTGAACCGAATATTCTAACAGAGAGACAAGAACCCACGTAGCGATACAGATCACATACGATTCTTTTTTTTTTCTTTACAAATCACAAACTTGTCTGACTTGAGTACATATTATAATGACGTATTCAATGATTCGAAATTTCGAATATTCCATTAATAGCTACAAGGATAAGTAAACTCAATGTAATTAATTAATCTCATATTCTTTTCTCTCTTTACATAAAATGGTATGCAATTTTTTTTATAAAAGTGCAAAACTATGACTTTTGGTCGTACAGATGACTAACATGTGTCGATAATGCCCGCAAAAACTAGTTTTTCCCTGACTTCCACGCCCGCCTCGATCGGCCTGAGATTAGAGGCAACAATATTAGTATAATGAACATTTCATTTTTGGGATAATCGGCGTGAGATTAGAGGCAACAATATTGAGTATAATAAACATTTAATTTTTGGATAATCGGCGTGAGATTTGAGGATTAGAAAAAGTAATCATTAGAGATACTCGAAAGTCTTAGTTATGATTTTTTCTTCAACACACTCTTAGTTATATCATTAGAGTTGTGATAACATTAGTTAAATATATAGGTCAGGATAAATCCTGAAAAAAATAATACTTTTTAAAAATCAACTTGATTGGCTGTGATAATCATTTGTTCATCTTCGTGCATAGACAAATGCATGCACGAGCTCACACGATCCTATTTTTTTTTATAAGCTAAAAATCAATTATTTACTGTTTCACCAAAGCTAAGCACTATTTTTAACACAAAAAGCTAAGATGTAATCAGCAAACGTTTAATTTAATCAAGTTGACTTTTAAATTTGTAACTTATAACTTTTCAGGATCCTTTATTAAATAATGATTCCATAATCCCTGCTTTCAAGTTACAACTAAGAAATCAAGATCCCCAAGGAAGAAGTTTGTCCCAAAACAAAGAAAAAAACTAAGAAATCAAGATCCATTAGATCTTAATTTGATCATTAAAACTTACAGTAGAATGTATCTTAATCAATGCATTATATTTCGACTCTAGATAATCAACTAAAAACTATACTACTTAATACACATTCTTACTTGTTTTGTCATATATAATTCGAACCAGAGATAATATTTACAAATTACAAATCAAGTAACAAATTTTATATAGTTGACCATATGATTTATATGAAATGGAATTAATGAAAAGATTATATTTACACATGTCATGTAATTTTTTTGGAATAGTATAAAAGATGCTAAAGATCCGTGAGTATTATTCCTTTTTCCTTATAAAATTAGATGGATTTGAGGAATAATATCACTACATAGTGTGTTAATAATAACAAAACAAATTAATTCATAAATAAATAAATGATTGATAAATAATGAAAAAGTTAAATCTCACTTGTAAAGCGCGCATCTCATGCCAACACAGTGTATCGCACTTCCTTCCTCTATATATACTCGACTCTTCCTTTCTCATTCGCTATCATCTCTGAATCTGATTCCAACATCAAAGAACCCTTTTCTCTGATCTCTGTGGATTCTTCTCACCAAACATCAATTTTTATTTCCCTCCCACACTATCCGCAGATTTCTTCTTCTTATAGGTTTGTCTCTATCGATTCATATTCCTTTTTTTTTTCCGTCCAGTCTATCGAATTCCCGGTTCCATCGGCAAGATTTGCGTCAGTGTTCAACAGATTTTGCAAAAAACGAGAAAAAAATCTATTTTTGATTTACCTATTAATTTTTTTTCGTTAAAACGTTCCTTGATCTGATGATTACAGAAGAACTCAGAGAGCGTGGGCTAGTGGAGATCGATTGATCGGCGATAATGGCGGGTCGGAACATAGAGAAGATGGCATCAATTGATGCGCAGCTTCGTCAACTGGTTCCAGCTAAAGTGAGTGAAGACGATAAGCTTATTGAGTATGATGCTCTTCTCCTCGATCGCTTTCTCGACATTCTCCAGGATCTACACGGAGAGGATCTACGTGAAACGGTAACAAATCCTTCTTCCTTTTTTTTTCTAGTACACTATCTGATTTTGTCTTTTGATTGAATCGATACCCATTTGCCCAGATCGCAAAAATTTCAAACCTTTATCTCAATTTTGATTCGATGAATGGTTTTTAGTTACCTGATTATGGTGTTTTAAGTAGAGACATCGAATCAGATTCAATTGACTTGTGAAAATGGAACCTTCAAATGCTTAGATTCATCTTGTGCACAGGTTCAAGAGCTATACGAGCTTTCTGCTGAGTACGAAGGGAAACGTGAGCCTAAGAAGCTTGAGGAACTAGGGAGTGTGCTAACGAGTTTGGATCCTGGTGACTCCATTGTTATCTCCAAGGCTTTCTCTCACATGCTCAACTTAGCCAACTTGGCTGAGGAGGTGCAGATTGCTTACCGCCGCAGGATCAAGAAGCTGAAGAAGGGTGATTTCGTTGACGAGAGCTCTGCGACCACCGAATCCGATATCGAAGAGACTTTCAAGAGACTCGTTTCGGAACTTGGTAAGTCTCCTGAGGAGATCTTTGATGCCCTGAAGAATCAGACTGTGGATCTGGTTTTGACTGCTCACCCTACTCAGTCTGTGCGTAGATCGTTGCTTCAGAAGCATGGGAGGTTAGTTTTTGACTTCCCCTGGAGAGAGTGAAAAAACTCTCTTTTTTGATTGTGTATTGACCTTAAATGCTTTCTCAGGATAAGGGACTGTCTTGCTCAGCTGTATGCAAAGGACATTACTCCTGATGACAAGCAGGAGCTCGATGAGTCTCTGCAAAGAGAGGTAAGAGATCAACCTCGCTGGATTGTAACATGCTGATTTGATACAATTGAAAGATTGGCCTTTTAAAATCTCTCCTTTTGTTTAGATTCAAGCTGCATTCCGCACAGATGAGATCAGAAGAACACCTCCAACCCCGCAAGATGAAATGAGAGCTGGAATGAGCTATTTCCATGAGACAATCTGGAACGGTGTCCCCAAGTTCCTGCGTCGCGTGGACACAGCTCTGAAAAACATTGGGATTGATGAACGTGTTCCTTACAATGCCCCATTGATTCAGTTCTCTTCATGGATGGGCGGCGATCGTGATGGTACATTCTTTTTTTCGCATTACTGACAAACAAATCTCTCTCTCTTTTTGATCATCCTCTAATCTACTAACCTGTATTTCAGGTAACCCGAGGGTCACACCTGAGGTCACTAGAGATGTGTGCTTGTTGGCTCGAATGATGGCTGCCAATCTCTACTACAACCAAATCGAGAATCTGATGTTTGAGGTTTTTATCTCTTTTTTCATCTCCTCACTATCCTTGTTTTGCTTCTAAAAGATTCTCTTGATTCAATCATTTTTCTTCTTGGCAGTTGTCTATGTGGCGTTGTACTGATGAGTTCCGTGCCAAGGCTGATGAAATCCACAGGAACTCAAGGAAAGATGCTGCAAAACATTACATAGGTTAGAAGCAGAAATCCTCCTTTTGGAAACTTTTTACTTGCAAGATCGAAAAATAAACACAATGGTATTGCTTTTGCATTCTTAAGATATTTTTTTTGTAATCCAATGCAGAATTCTGGAAGACAATTCCTCCAACGGAGCCATACCGTGTGATTCTTGGTGATGTGAGGGACAAACTGTATCACACACGTGAGCGCTCTCGTCAATTGCTGAGTAACGGAATCTCCGACATCCCTGAAGAAGCTACTTTCACCAATGTGGAACAGGTAAGAAGTATTTCTTTATTAAATTGTTGCCTGATTCTAACAACTGCTAGTTCTTGCCCTACGATTTTCTTCAATCCTTAAACTTGCTCTCCTCGCTATAATCATGAAATGCAATTTGTGTTTACTGTGTTTTTGTTCGATCTACGCAGTTCTTGGAGCCTCTTGAGCTCTGTTACCGATCACTATGTTCATGTGGTGACCGCCCAATAGCTGATGGAAGCCTTCTTGATTTCTTGAGGCAAGTCTCCACCTTTGGACTCTCCCTTGTGAGGCTTGACATTAGGCAAGAGTCTGAACGCCATACCGATGTCTTGGATGCTATCACCAAGCACTTGGGCATCGGTTCCTCCTATAGAGACTGGTCTGAAGAAGGCCGACAGGAATGGCTTCTAGCTGAACTAAGCGGCAAGCGTCCACTTTTCGGACCTGATCTTCCCAAAACCGAAGAGATTGCTGATGTCCTGGACACATTCAAAGTCATATCCGAGCTGCCTGCAGACTGCTTTGGAGCTTACATTATCTCTATGGCAACTTCACCTAGTGATGTGCTTGCGGTTGAGCTTTTACAGCGTGAGTGCCACGTGAAAACGCCACTTAGAGTTGTTCCACTCTTTGAGAAGCTAGCTGATCTTGAAGCGGCTCCTGCTGCTGTTTCAAGACTCTTTTCTTTAGACTGGTACAAAAACCGTATTAACGGTAAACAAGAGGTTATGATCGGTTACTCAGATTCAGGGAAAGACGCTGGGCGTCTCTCAGCTGCTTGGGAGCTGTACAAAGCTCAAGAAGAGCTTGTGAAGGTTGCTAAGAAATATGGAGTGAAGCTAACTATGTTCCATGGCCGTGGTGGTACAGTCGGAAGAGGAGGTGGTCCCACTCATCTTGCTATATTGTCTCAGCCACCGGATACAGTTAATGGCTCACTCCGAGTCACGGTTCAAGGTGAAGTCATTGAGCAATCATTTGGAGAGGAACACTTGTGCTTTAGAACACTTCAGCGTTTCACAGCCGCTACTCTTGAGCACGGAATGAACCCTCCGGTTTCACCAAAACCCGAGTGGCGTGCATTGCTCGATGAAATGGCGGTTGTTGCAACTGAGGAATACCGATCCGTCGTTTTCCAAGAACCTCGATTTGTCGAGTACTTCCGCCTCGTAAGTATTCATTCACATCAGTCCAAAACTCACCAGTCTTATTTTTGTGTGTGTTTGGAGTATCTGAACCGTTGGTTTGGTTTTGCAGGCTACTCCAGAGTTGGAGTATGGACGTATGAACATCGGAAGCAGACCTTCAAAGCGAAAACCGAGCGGTGGGATCGAATCTCTCCGAGCAATCCCATGGATCTTTGCTTGGACACAAACAAGATTCCATCTTCCTGTATGGTTAGGATTCGGAGCAGCTTTCAGGTATGCAATCAAGAAGGATGTGAGGAACCTCCACATGCTACAAGATATGTACAAACACTGGCCGTTTTTCCGAGTCACCATCGATCTTATTGAAATGGTGTTCGCCAAGGGAGACCCCGGGATCGCTGCTTTGTACGACAAACTTCTTGTCTCAGAAGATTTATGGGCTTTTGGAGAGAAACTCAGAACCAACTTTGAAGAAACCAAGAACCTCGTCCTCCAGGTATACATAAAAAAACAGAGTCCCCTGTTTCGTATTCGTTAAGGTTTTTACTTGCAGTACCACTAAAATCCATTTGTTGCAGACTGCTGGACACAGAGACCTTCTTGAAGGAGACCCTTACTTGAAACAGAGACTCAGGCTGCGTGACTCTTACATCACAACCCTCAACGTTTGCCAAGCCTACACATTGAAGAGAATCCGTGATCCAAACTACAATGTGACTCTGAGACCACACATTTCCAAAGAGATCATGCAATCAAGCAAATCAGCACAAGAGCTCGTCAAGCTTAACCCAACGAGTGAGTACGCGCCTGGACTTGAGGACACACTCATCTTAACCATGAAGGGTATTGCCGCAGGATTGCAAAACACCGGTTAAGTGATTGAGTGAGTGAGAGAAAACCAACACTTCGAGTCTCTTGTCTTTTTCTACCTTCCCTTTTTCCTTTTAATAATCTCTGTTTTAGAATCGAAATAATAAGTTATTACGGTTGGATTACAGTTTACTTTATGTATCCACCGTTAATCTTCCCATTGTATGAAACTAAACACCGCTCTGTTTCTGGAATGTTAATCTTTATCTTCGTTGTCTTTTAGTTTATGCTCTCTGTCTCGCAATACCTGAATCATTCACAGTTGTTGATATGTTTCCATGACACGTTTAATTTGGCACGTCGTCTAAAGTCACTGAATGTGGTCCCCGAAACGGCAGGCATGTTTGATCGAACTAGGCCGTTAAAAGAAGGGAGGTCCGTCGAGGAAACGACACGGTTTTTTATTCTGTTCAAAACACACGGCACGTATTTCGTCTACATCTATTGCATACAGTTCCACTATACACCGCTAAAGATGGAAGTCAGAAAGAAGCGAGTGTTAATCACGCGTCCTAGACCGGTGAAACCACTTCGATAAATATATAAAAGAGAGAAGAAGCAACAAAATTGTTAACAATTTGTATATCAGATAGAAACAAAAACTCATACATCTGGCTTGTGTTGTGTGTGCTGCAAGCAAAATCATCAGCTAATTATTGCCATATTTTACTGGAAGAAGAGAGAGAAGTAATAATTTTTATTGATGGCAAAAATGTTTTGACAAAATGAATGAATGGTGTTTCCTCTCTCAGTTTATTTTTCTATGGTTTCATCACCTAAGTAACCAAAATTTTCTGTATGTACACACATAACTAATCTCTCTTTCAATCCCTAAACCTAACAAGAGAAATGAATAAATCAAATCAAAAGTGATTCTCTAAACTAAAGGCCTAAAGTCTGACAGATTATTGACAAGTTTTCCTCTCTTTTTCTCTTATGAACATGGTAGTAACGTGTTTTGAGTTTGCTAAAGTCCATATTGCCTCACTGAATGCTCCAGTGCTTCCTTGCTTGGACACACAATCACTTTCATCCGAATCCCAAGTTTGTAAATCTTGAATGTTGGCACAACTCTCACTTTCTCTGCATCAGCCACTCCAGGACATTTTTCAATCTCCACCTATAGAAACATCACATTAGTTTTTTACTTGTTTTTCTCTAGTTATACAACATAGAAAGATGTTTAAAGTTTTGTTTTCATACCTTGAGGAAGTGAAGAGATGGGTAACGAATACATAGTGCGTCCATGAAACCAGACATCTCTTTGCATTGTTGATCAGAGGCTCTAAAATAGTGTACAATGGAAACTCCTGCCATTTGAAGTAGTGTATACAACAAGTTAATCAAGGCAACTTCTCTTGACTGTAAAGAGCAAAGACAAAGTTTAAATATCATCACTTACCAGGTCGTGTCAATGCACCTTTTAACTCTTCAAGACTTGAAATTTCCTCAACTTCTCCTCCAAATTCCATGTTTAGAACTACTTCACCGTGAGATTTCTTCAATGCAATTTGAGCGTGAAACAAAGATTCAGCTATTTCTTTGTCATAAGATAGTTCCTTTCTCAAGTTTTCATAATCACTCACTGCTTCAGCCCATCTTTCAAGCTGCAGTTTCACAGGAAGAAGCTCAGAACAAGTAACAAAGCCTAAACTAAGTGAGACCATATAGAGATTTTGTTTACCTTGCTGTATGATGCAGCCCTTTGACGAAGAGGCTTTGTGTAACTCGGTAGAATTAGCAACGCATGGTTACAATCTTCGATTGAGCTCTCCCACATCCCAACCTTGAAGAAACAATCTGCTCTATGACAAAGCAGAGTAGCGTTGGATGGATCAAACTTAAGGCCTTCTGCATAAGCTGCACTTGCTTCAGTGTATCTTTCTGATTCGTAAAGATCGTTACCACGATCACGCGCCCTAGTAATCAATCTAACATTTCTATACAAGGTTTCAACTTCAATGTTTCTTGGATCAATCTTTGAAGCTTTCTCTGCAGCCGTAACTGCATTTTCAAACCTGCAAGAATTCGTCATATGCTCTTTTATACTCTTTTTTTACCCATGAACATAAACACAATAATCAAATCAATGTGTCTTATAAAATTTTCACCTTCCTAGAGCCAACTCCATCTGAGATTTGACAAAATATGTGTAAGCTTCAGAGTTCATATCGAAAAACCGAGTCTGTGAGAAAGAAACTGGGAATGGTTCTACTTTGGGGATAAATGCTACTTCTGTTTGAGCATCATCAAGCCGTAGGAGTTTGACTAGTGCTTCAACTTTACACATAGCTAGCTGCAAATATGTAAAATGCTTAAAACGTATGATTCTGATTTCTTTATAAGGTTACACAATACAAGAACGTTTGTTCTCTCTTTACCTGAGGAGACCAGTCAGCTCCAGAAGCCATAGCTGCGCTTACTTCTGCCAAAACAAGGTTCCACTCACCACGTTTTCTTGCGTTTGAGCATTTGTTCAAGTGTTTATCTACTTGTTCAAGCACCTTCACGACCATGTGATCCGATGGTTCCTCCACGGAAAAAAAGTGCTTCCCTGCATTATCGACCTGTCCTAATCTGCAAATCAAATACTCAAATCATTTCTCTGTCGAGAATCTATTATAAGCAATTCAGTTTTTTTACCTAAGAAGCAATGAAGCTAAACGGTGATGAGCTCTTGCGAAATTCGGATCCAGTTTAATAGCTTCTTCACACTCAATCACAGCTTCACCAATCCGACCCAAACCGGACAGTGCAGCTGCTCGATTGCTATGGTAAGTAGCATTGGTCGGTGAGAGCTCTAATGCTCGGTCGTAATACTTCAAAGCCTCACTGAAACGACCTTTCTTGAACATTTCGTTCCCAGCTCTCTTTACTTCCTCGGGGCTCGAGCTAGTGATCGTTTTAGTATCCGCGTCGGAGCTATTGCTATAGCTACCGGCGATTACAAGTGAGCGAGACGAAGAAGCAACCGCCGTCGCTGGCTTCGCAGGAGGGTAGCTGTTTCCTCGGATTACGCTACCGTATCCGTACGATTTGGCGCCTGGTCCAAGAACCATGCTTTTCGAGATTCCTTGAGTCATGCCTGTGATTTGTACCTTCCCGGACGGGAAGAGGTTCCCGGCGGGAAGTATTTTCACCTTCTGCGGCGGCACGGTAGAGATTTTACCCGACGGTTTTGCTGAGTCCGACGTTGCAGAGCCCCGACCTTGTCTCGGGTTCCCATTCGCGGCCTTTGGGCTGCTTGACCCAGCTTTCGCGGCGGCGGGACTTCTAGACCCAGGTTGAGCGACGGAGGGAGTGGTGGTCTTATAAGATTTATCGGCGGAGGGAATGCTCGACTTGGATTTAGCTGTGGCGGGAGCGGATGGCTTATGAGATTGAGCGGCGACGAAACTCGATATAGCGGCGGGCTTATAAGATTGCGCGGCGGAGGTAGTGCTAGATTTCGATTGAGCGCCGGCGGAGGAAATGCTATGCTTAGATTGTGCGGCGGAAGGATTTGATCGACCGGAATCGGATTTGCTTGCAACCGGAGTATGTCCAGCAAGACCCGTTACCGATCCAGCCGATCCAGACGAGCTAGAACTGCGGCTACTAAAGGTAGTGGTGGTTGCCGCAGAGGTGAGTCCACTCGGCTGAGTCTGAAGCGGAGTAATTGGTGATCCAAGATCGACGTTAACAGTGTCTGGCTTATTAATTTCCATATTCAATGAATCGTGAAGCTTATCGGTGACAGTGTCAAGTTCCGCCACGAGTTTAGTTTGCTTCAACATTGCGTCTCAGAAAGGTTACGAAAAGTAGATAGATAGCCGGAAATGATCGCCGGAATCCCAAATCTCTCTCCGGGAAGAAACTAAGGAGAAATGACCGACAATGGCGGTACGACGGAGATGACGAAAGTAGGATCAGATTCTCTGACCAATGCAACAGCGGGAGAGGAGAGAGAAAGAAAAGATGGGATCTTTTCAATGTAAAAGATTGAATCAAAAGAATGAATGCGACTGTGTGTTTCTAGAGAGAGAAAATAGTTTTCTCTCGAGAGAAAGTTTCAGAGAAGAATAGAACAGAGGAAGGAGACGAAGAGCGAGTGGAAACAACAAAATTTTAATAATTTTAAGATTTAAAATTAAAATTTTATTTTCCTTCTTCGACTTGACAGAAAAATTAAAAAAAAAGTGATTTATTTTCTCAACTGTTCTCTTTTCTTCCGCTTGAAAGTTGTGGAATTCATCCTAAAATGAGAAAAACAATCTTATACCGTACGGAGAAATTAACATTCGATTTTATGAGAAATAATATGAGCTGTATTTTTGTTTTTATCATTAATTTTCACCAGATTTTGCCTAGTCAAATGAAAAACTAATGTCACTCTTAAATCTAAAAGGCTTTTGCGATTTTAGATACTCTAAATTTAAGATCTGGTTTTAGCTATTTTCTAATATTGAAATTTAAAGTCTTGACTGAATCCTTCTCGTGGATTGCGCTACGACTATGTCCACGCAACACTCTACTATACAATTATTTATTTCTTCTGATGATGTGAACCTTCATCATAAAATCATAGCTATATAGGCTCAGATTATTATTATTTAAACAAATTTTCGGAAATACAGTATTCTATATTAAATTTGACAAATATATAGGCTCCCTTCATCGCCTGGCTCCTCTGGCTGCGCTTCACTTTCACGAGACAGAGTTCATTTTTTTAATCTTATGTTTTCTCAATTTCGAAGGAATGTCTTATCATCAGAAGTAATAATTAAAAATATTTTTGAAGTAAATAAATTATTTATAAATCTGCTGACTTGGCATTCTTTCGATACTGTCTCACTTTTCTAATACCCCACTCGCATCCCGTGAGAAAGTGACTACCACGCTCCTAAAGCAATGGACAATTTTTTGTACTTATTACCCTAATCAGATATTAAGTACAGTATTAACCCAGTTGTCTGTCGGTAAGTAAAGGGTTAGTCGATCCCAGCTCGCAAGGTGACAGCCAATCATGCACTTAAGACTTACCTATATTAAAATCAAACAAATAAAAAATAAAACTGATTTACCAATGGTAAGAATTTACCTTTATATTCGTAACTTGTTAACTTCTTTACTACCTCAATCACAATTTACCACACATTTTTTGTCAACTACTGTACCACACTTGTGCATGTGTGAGATTGTAAATGTTTGACTAATTTATCAAAAACTGAATAACTATTATTTATTGACACTTTGAGAGAATCTCCGGGTATAGTATTCACAATAATATACATAGAAAAAGTTCAAAAAAAAAATATATATACATAGAAATACGTTCGTGCAAACATTTTATGTCTGTAATATGTGCTTGCGGCTACTAATTATATGCTTGGCAATATATACAAAATACAATATTTTCTAGATAGATATAAGACCATGAATTTTAACTTGGTTGGTAGATTCATGGGCCTACTTCTGATTAGATAATGGTGGTTGTAATCACTATGTATAGATTTTGTAGTAAGAGTCAGTAAGTACGCACTTAATTCTTTTAACGAAAAGTACGCATTGAATTGGCTAAGATAATATTCCATCTGTTTCAAACTATATTTAATGGAATACATACTGATGTAGATATCTTACACGAAAAGACATATATTAGTCTTACTTTTGCTTTTGCATTTGCATTAACATTTTACGTGAACATCACTAATTATTTTGAAACAATAAGATAACGTTATAAGCATACATACTAATTTAATAGTGTCGATTCTAATGACCTGACCTAAACACCTCTAACTAATTTGTTGTGTCCAAAATAATTACCTTGTGCAATTTGATGTGTCCAAAATAATTACCTTGTGCAATTTGATGGTACTTAGTCAAAATCATGACGTTGGAATCCTAAATATGACGTCAAGTTAATCATCACTGTCCCTGGTAACATAGAAAAGAGGGCGTGGCAGAAAGTACGTGTACGTATTAGATGATTAAAATGTTTTTCTTTTACTTTTTCATTTTCTTGCAGATATGCATTTTCCCTCTTTTAATTAAAAAAAGAATTACTTAGTTCTTAAAGAAGATGTTCCAAAAGAACGACCATAATTTTCCTTTTGACAGCCGAACGACCATTTATTGATGTCTTTTCTTTTGCTAATGCATAATTAAGTGATGTTTCTTTCTTCTTAATGCATAATCGAGGCAGGAGAGAAATTCCACTTTTTCTCTCCTTTTTCCCGTAATATGTTAAAACCAAAAAACGAAGGATGTAAAATCAAGAAGAGAGGAGAGGATGGGTATATTATTTTATATTTTTTTTATGTTATTATGGGTTTTTGACAGCTTTGAACATGTTTACACGAAGATGGTAAGATTCCAACTTTTTTGTTGGGTAAAAAGACCACATTTTAGGCTACTTCTTTTATTTTAGTTATTTTTCGCAGATCCAAAAAAAAGTTACTACTTTTCAGTTTTAAATATGATGAAAATAGATACCTACACGTATGACATACAATTTGGCTATGCATAACTACGAATCAAGTATGTTTATGTTTTATGTATGGACTAACAATTTAAAGTCTTACGAACAAATTCAAGGCACATCTATGCTATTGTCAAATATTGAAATATTTTATAGTTATATAGATCAAGCCTTTTATATATACGTAGAGCTGTAAATTAATTTTGTTTCATAATTTTTTTTATATTTTAAGGTATAAAAAAGTGATGAAGAAAATTTGATCTGCTCATTGTAAAAAACTATCATTTTCCGTTCTTCGTCAAGGAAATTATTATCAAAATTATAACTACAGTAAAATTTCTATAATTAATAAAGTTAAGATTTTAAAATTTTACATCTTATAAAATAAGTAATTTATAAAATATTTTTAGTTTGGATTTTAATCCTCTATATATTAACTTATAGATATATTTTCGGTTTATATTCTTAATAATCATTAATAGACAGTAAAAAATTATTCTTAACAGTACAAAGCTTGTTCAAAAGACATTGCATCAAATTTGGAAGATGAGCTAAATAACATTTATGACATAAAGTTGTGATTAATAATCTTAATTATTGAAATAGTATGAATGTGATATATGCTTAGAAGTTAATTTTTTTTATAAAAAACAATGCTTATCATCTTTAATGTTGACGATGAAGTTGAAGATGATAATATATACATTTAGTAGTAATTACATGTCAGAAAGCATTCCACCAAGTATTGAATAGATCTTGGTATCGCAATGTTCATTTTTAACTTTAGATCTTGAATATTGATTCAATATCTCAGTTTTGCAAGATTGTTAGAGTTACAAACCATTTGTGGTAGACCAAGATTAGTGGATTTTAGGCTTAACTCAAATTTCTGCTGGTTTAGTATGTTACAAATATTTTTCATAAGAATAATCATTTTTCTGCTCATAAACGTATTTGAAACAAAGTGATTCAAAATGTGAAGAAGATCACGAAATGGAATGAAAGTTCAAGAAATCAGGACAAAAAAAAAGAATTGACTGTATGAAATAACTAATCTCCTTAAAAATTTTAGTCGATCGATTAACCATCTTTAAGAATGAAGTTTAGAGTTTAGCCAATTGTATGTAAATAAGTAAAGAGGTTAATCGATCAACTAAGAATTTGAAGTCATATAGAACAAACTTAAGGCACGTCTATATGCTATTGTCAAATATTGATATGTTTTATAGTCATATTGATTAATTTATTAGTCCAATCTTATACTTGTACAACAAGGGATCACCCAAAAATTGGGTTAGACAAAAATTACTAACCCTACCTAGTTTTAAAAACCCTAAAGAGTGAAAAAAACCGAAAAGTTTTGCACAATCTGATGGCGAAGGTGTCGCCTCGGATCTTCAACCATCAACAGGATGTTTTTGATCATTCATCATCAGATGGCAAAGTAGGGCTCTTTGAGCAGCTATCTAGCTTGTGAAGTTGCAACATCCTTTTCTCTGGGTTACAGAGACCTACAACAATTCAATCAAAACGGTGATCAGTTGTGGTAGAAATGCTTATGACCAAGTGACTCTGATTACATTTCATAAAGGCCGGGACGGGAAAAATGTGAATATAACTGAACCTGAGCATTTTGGGATATCCCAAACAGCAATGGAGTACGGTGAGCACTCTGGTGCACAAAGGGTCTTGTGGTTCTCGTGGTTGACGTTCATTGCCAGCATCCACGCACCTATTGTCACGTCCTCGTTGCTAAACATCCTGAAACTGAAGGTTTGGGAACATTTTTCACCTTGTTAAACATAGACGATCACAGGTAAAGAGACCTATTGAAGAAATTGAGGCATGACTTGCCTGTTGTTCTTGAGGGCAACCAAGCTTGTGACAACATCAGCAGAAAGAGCATAGATTGGGCCATAGGCATGAAGAAAGTACTCTTTTCCGAGAAGATTTCCTAAAGGTTCGTACCTGCGAAATTCCAAACCGGTTTCCGAGCAAATTATTAGGTACAATATTGAACCACAAGAAGAGATGAATAGGAGAAGCATGATTCGCTTGTTCTGTTAGTTCTTCATTTGAAAGTTGTTGCTGTCCCTTACCATTTGAGATTTGGATCTGTGAAAACCGGACCCTTTTTCAGGCATCCAAGGTATGTCTGCGAGTGACTCCGCTCTTTAGCCAGCAGTAAAGACAACCGATCTGTGAAGAAAACAACAGCCTCTAATCAAAATTCAGAACTTTTACTAAAGACATGGATTCGTGAGCATAATCAGAGGATGTAATGAATCACCTGGCCTCAAGTATATATCATCATCAGCTTTGACATAGAATTCTGAATCATATAGAGCATATGCAGCTTTGAAGAAAGCCAAACTATGCATACACAACAGCAAAAGACATGGATCAGAGTTGCTTTTTTCGTGTTATCCGGCGAAACAAGATGTGAAATAGAGAAAGTGTTTAAGTCTCTAACTAACGTTTTGTAAGGGAGCTTACTGTACTCCTCCTCGATATCGAGCAGTATAAAGTCATCGTACTCTGCGACCTCCCTTCGAAGCTCAGCCATTTTCGCCTTATCCTTGGTTTTGCCTATAATAAACCTGATGGCCAATCCTGTTGATTCTTCCAAGCTGCACAGAGAATTGGTTTGCATTGAAGATCACATGATTGTATTCAGAAGAATATGCTATAGATTCAGCTTCATTAAGGTCTAAGATTATGTGGTCAATGATCAGATTCCTATAAAGGGAATGCTATTTAAATCCAGATCAAACCAATTTAGGAGATGATGCAATGCAATAGCTCAATGATTCTGACATGATTGATTCCAGAGAATTCTAAAGCTAAGCAGAGAGATCGCAAGAAGAATTTGAATCAATTGAGATTTGAGAGGAGACGAATCAGTACCGTCGAAGCCCATCTGGATCGGATGGCATCCACGTGTTCCTGAGCGCTCGTCTCCGGCCAGCTGACGCGAATCCGGTCTGGATTCCGACGAACCCCATCACCTTGTGCCTCTTCAATTCGCCTCGAGCGCCATTACCGTTACTATTTCCGGCGACGTCCCATACGACCCGTACCGTCTTCGGAGGGGTGTTCGTGATGCGGCCGGATAACCGGAGACCCGGGAATATAATCGCGGAGAGTCCGAAGAGGAATCCGGTGAGCCCGATGGCAAGAGAGGTGAAGACGATCAAAGCCGTCGATCGGCGCGTGAAGAGTGATGGCCGCGCGTGAAACAGCTTCGGCGAAGATGGCATGGCTTTGTAACGGGCCAGCTAACGGATCCACTTATTCGGAAGCTCTCTCGGACTTTTTCGTTTTAACGGTCGTTACTTGCTATACGGGTTTTTTGTTTCTCAGGTGGATCCAGTTTTCCGGGTTCGGATCCTTCTTCTCAAGATGCACGGACATACATCTATGTGTATGAAAGTTATGGGTAAACAAACAATTTTAAAACATTAATGATGATAGCATAAGTTAGGTAATTTGACCAAATTTAAAAGACTAATTTTAAGAAAATAGAAACAAATTAGTCATTGATATGTAGTAATGTTTGAATAATGTCAATGAAGAACATCTAACAAATCAGAGTAGTAGCATTTATGGCGAAATCGTTTTTGGCCTAGAAATTAATAAAAAGGTTACAAAGTTTCGACATCAAGAAGAATTAGGAGGCTCATTTTCTCAAAAAAGCAAAATTGTTGTAGACTGTGTTTTATTTATAAAAATTATAGTATTAACTAATAAACTCTCTCAATCAGATCTTCCACCAAAACGTTCGGTATAAAATGATAAAAAAGAAAGAACTGATTACAGTATGTGTCCACACGAGATGGAAGAGAATGTCATTACGAAAGCTTAATTGGTTCGCTTCAACTCCAATCAACAAATGCTTGCTAGGTTTTTTGTTGGCCATAAGTATGTTATTTGCCATTATATAAACCGAAAGCAAGATAAAAAAAAAAAAAAAAAAATCAAACAAAATCATGTTTAGCAACCACTCGATTAGCCACATTATCAAATTGTTTACACAGGAACGAACTCATAAAATTAGAAGTTGACATGTGTCGGAGAAATTCAAACATGCATGATCAAATTTTTAAAACCAAAATCAAAAGTCAAAACTATGAGTTGCCCAACTTCTCTTGGATGCTTAATATTTGTCGTGGCCCACATTGGGAGCCCAACAACATTCGTTGAGGGGATGCTGTGTGTGTTCTATCTCGCCTTATAGTTGTATAATTTGAAGGTTAACCTAATTTAATTTGCGTTAATCAACAACACAAGAGATCAATGGCTAACATGTCGAGCCTTTCGAGGGATATGGCGGATGAGATTCTGTCTAGGGTCCCGTGGACATCTTTGAGGAGAATCCGATCTACTTGCAAAAAGTGGAACACTCTGTCCAAAGATGGCTTCTTCGCAAAGAAGCACCTTGCTCAGGCAGCAGCATTGGCAGAGAGGGAAGGAGAGTTTTTGGCTGTGATGTTGATAAATCGTAAGCTTCACCTGACGAGCGTCAATCTTCATGGAACTCACAACGACTCCCCTCCAACTGTGTGGATTGAAGGTAGTCTTATTAGCCTAAACGATTCAGATAAACTCGACATCACTCGAGTTCTTCCCTGCGATGGTTTGTTGTTATGCGTCACGGAAGACAACACCAGGCTCGTCCTTTGGAACCCTTACTCTGGGGACACTCGGTGGATCTGCGTCGAACGATCTGCTCACCAAGGGACCTGGTATCATCATGCCCTCGGATTCGACAAGAGCACACATAAAATATTGAGATTTTACAGTAATTTCGACACAAAATTCGACACGCGTTTGCACGAGATGTACCATGTAAACTCTGGTTCATGGAGGGTTCTTGATGTCACTAGAGACTGGGATGTTACCGGGGAGGCCACTGGGCTGTCTTTGAAGGGAAACACGTACTGGTATGCTCACGACAAGGCTTCACCAGAGTCACAGATCAAGCCTCATTTCTTACTCTGTTTTGATTTTACAGCAGAGCGGTTTGCTCCGCGTATTCCTCTGCCGTTTGAGTCGACTTATTGGCATGATCACGTGTCTCTGTCTACTGTTAAAGAAGAGCAGCTTGCTGCCTTGTTTCATAACGGTGATACACGTGAGATGGAGATTTGGGTTACGACCAAGATTGATCCCAGTGGTGCGTCCTGGATCAAGTTCTTAGCCGTAGATATGGATCCACTCACCGGGGAACTGTTCAGTCTTGGTGGGAGTTTCCTGGTCATTGATGAGGAGAAGAGAGCCGTAGTTGTTGTTGATATGTGCAAAACCTTTCGCAACACAGCTTACTTCGTTGGAGAAATTGGTTACTTCAGAGAAATTGATCTCGGAGAGATTAAACCAGACAGACGGGTTTACCCGCAGGTCTTCTCTTATGTTCCAAGCCCAGTGCAGATCGGCCAACCCAGTTAATAATAATCTCTTTCTCATCTGAAAAAAATATACATAAATTTAAATTGTTTTCGGTCTCTTCTCTAAATCACATACCACAAACAGCAGAAACTGAAGGTAGAAATTGTAACAGGAGGAAGCAAAAAAGATTGTGTAGAAAATTTGTAAGAAAATGTAATTTATTTGCAAGGAGGAGAAAATGGGCCAACGTATGATCCCTGCTAATACCTCCGATGACATTGGCATCGTCATCAAATCTAGTTCCCTGAATGATAAAATAGTAGACTTATATATTTATATATGTCAGAACATTACATGCAAACAACACAAAACAGAGCAACTTACTTGTTACTTATCAGATCCTCTGTTCTGAAACTGTTGATGACTTGGTTCCAGACCAAGACAAACTTGTCCATACTATTTTTCTGGCCGTCTGACCCATGAAAAAAAAAAAAAAAGTGTACCACTTCTTATGCGGAACTCAAATATAGTCCCGATCACAGAGATCTGTACAAACTTCAGCAAAAGTTAAAGCTCATCATCCACAGATGAAACAGGGAAGCGTTATTATTCAGCTAAAGCTTCATGGACGTTACCAAGCTACTAAAGTAGAATCCAATGGTTGTGATATAACAAGACAGCATCCTGCAGAAATCAAACCGTTGTCCTTGTCCTAGTCCTAAACGGTATATGTCACGGCTAATAGTCTGCTCGCTGTTTCCGTTGGCCACTTTGGCCTCAAACTTTGAGATCTGATTCATCACTACCTTTTCCAACTTGGAGGCACTCATTGTAGGTTATGCATCCTCGTCGTGGTGTTATAATCTACATATTACAAAGAAGAATGTAAAATTACACGCAAACCTCACAAAATTGCTGAGAAAGAAGTCCTCGAGAAGTTTTTTTTTTAAACAAATATCAACATTAGCCATAGCCCAACTTCTCTTGGACGCTTAATATTTGTCGTGCCCCACATTAAGAGCCCGGATTCCGGATATGGGGTTGATACCTTTTTGTCTGTTGGGTTTGAAGTGGATGATTTATTTTATGATCCGAATTCTCACCCTGACACTTATCCTGAAAAATCTGACGACCCTATTTATTTTGAAGTGGATGATATTATTATATATACATACAGTACAAATCTACTTTTAGCAATGAGTTAACAAATCTAATAAAAGTATAAAACTATCTACGAGAGTATTGAACAATGAACATTAACTGAATATTAATAGAGATGAGGCAGGTCAACCCAAACATGATAGAGAAGCCAAAGTCGTATCTTCTTTTAATGTTTTGAGTTAGATGCTGCCATGCTGGAAAGTTACGTCTTCGGCTTCTCAATTCTCATCCCCGGCAAGATATTCGACTCTTCTTCGAGTTCGCAGATTAATCCCAAACCGAAAGAGTGATGATCTTCATGCTTACAAAAAATCAACCAAACACCTTCTTTATCGTATTAATATTATAGTCATAATCCGTTTTGGTTAAGTTTAGTAAAATCGTGTGTGTTAAAGCTAATTTAAAGGGGGTGGGAGTTGGTACTTTTTTAGCCGGTTAACATTACCCTAAACCATTTAGAACACTAGTATAAAAAAAAAATATATGCCGGTTTAGAAATTTGTCCGGTTTACTCTGCTACAACTATCAAAACAACGACACGTGCATGAACAAAATCAAGAATGGGGACGTGATATCGCTGTTCTAAAATCAACGAAAACCAAAGTGCGATCAAAGCTTTATCCAATACGATGACGTGTAAAAATCAAAGTCAGCCACTGAGTCACCCTGTAGTGAACAAGAGCCACTCGCGGGTGATTCACACTGCGGTAGGCCCTCCTCTCAAATGTACCACCGTCTGCAAGTAACTTCCTCGCAAATGTATACATTATCCTGATACCATCAACCTAACACAAGCAAGATTCAACTAGTAATGAGTTATGAATTTTAAAAAATTAAGAGTACTGAATATATTTACCGTCGACTGCCTTATCCTAACGAAGCCATTACCGACTCGGACCCAATAATAATATCATTCAACCAAATTTGAGTTTCTGCTAATGAAAGAATATCCATCAAACATTCATCATCATCATCAATCTTGGGTTTCTATTCTCGAAATCCGAATTGCCAGTTTGGAAGCACCTTCGTGGCAAATTGATAAATGGGTTGCAAGTTTCTAGATCAAAAACATAGTTTTCACAAAAAATGCACACTTTTTAAGTTTGTATAGAATATTTCATAACGTTGTCGTTGGATCGGTACTGTTTAAAAACTGTATTTTATACGTTAGATTTTCCATCAGAACGGTTTATAAAGTGATTAAAAAGAATAACTAAATATGTGTCCACATGGATGGAAGAGAATGTCATTATGAAAGATAGATTAGTCCGCTTCAACTCCAAGCAACAATGTTTGGTTGATTTTGATTGCCATAAGTATGATATTTGCCATTATATAACCTAAAGCAAGATTTAGAAAGAGAAACACAAAAGAAAGAGTGAAAAAGGACCTCGGCACATATATGAAAATGATCACGTTAATATGCTCAAACATTATACCAGAATAAAATAAACACAAACTTAGTCGCCCTTCAAGTTTTAACACAAAATTGGAGAAATTGGAGACATTTTGTCTAATATTAATCCGAGTCTTGAGAGCTATCAGAGTCAAGTTGTTCATCAAGACAAAGCAACATCTCATCACTAACATTATTTACTGCTGCTGCTACTCCTACACCACTAACTTGCCCTTCTTCTTCTAAAGCTTCGGAGGAAAAAGAAGCTCTTGTCTTTACTTCTTCTTGTTCTTCTGAATATTTTGACACCTCTTCCTGCAAACAGTCTTCTCCTCCCATTGTTCTCTTCGACCTATCAGCTTCATTGCTTTCTTGGGTTGTGTTCTGTGTTTCTGAAGTTGGCCCTGTTTGGTTGGTTCCGTGTGGCACTGGGACGCTTGGGGCGGGCTCACTGTCCGATCCTTCTGGAACCATCTGATCGCAGCTCTCAAGTTGGGTAGTCATGGCTTTATCTAGACCTGGTTCGAGATCTGCTTCTTTGCCCGATGGGTTATCGCGATCTTCAGCGAGACAAACGCCTGTGCAGAGGTGAGAATTCGATGAAGTACACTGTGACTAGAGAGAATGAGAGAGAGAGAGTATGAGAGTTTGGCTTTACCTTTCACATGGTTGGGTTTTGTGCACCTGTATAGCGTTTTCTTGAGTAGAATTGTCCCAGGGAACACCATCAAGTTTATTCTTTTGAGAGCATCGCGTTCCTCATCATCCAAAGGTTCAAAGCCAAAACCTTCAGTCCAAGTTTCCACTAAACTTGGCAACGCAGCTACCACAAGCTTCTCCACTTTCAGAGACATAAGCATCTGCAGCCAAAACCAATCAACGGAGCAGAAATCAGAGCATGAAAAATATGCAAGTTATGAGTAATTCCTATGATGGCTGAGGAATCAAGTAAGAAATGAAACAGAGATCATGTGAACTAAGAGATTATTGTGTAACATGTGTACGACTATCTGGTTCAGCATAGGAGTGGTGTTGTGCGTCTATCAATTTACTAAGTTTAGACATTATTAGTTTGGGTGGAGCCTCAAGAACAATGACATGGGCATTCATATTGTACCTCTTCGATGGCGGTAACGAGGATTCTGCACATCCCCTGACGACGATACTTGCTGCAGGTAGCTACTAGAGGCATCTCTGCAACACTCACTCCATGCACCCTGGAGACAGTAAATTGTTTTTTCATATGTAACTGTACGGAAGTGACAGAATAGCTTAAGCATCCATTTGCGAGTAGTGTCAAATATCTGTTTTGTTCAGATGATATATATATATATATATATATATATGCAAGAGAGCTTCATACATTGCCTGGAAGATTCTAAACACATGTGAATATAGCCATGAAATTACACTTTCTTGGAGCATGAAGTCGAATATATTCATACTAACCTGATGGATGCTACTGAGATCATCACATCGTTCTTTTCCACGACCACTGTGTAAAACCCATCAAAGTCTAAGCGGGCATATTTTGACCTTTAAGTGCAACAAAATATTCAAAAAAATGGTAAGACAAATTGTTAAATAAGAAAAGCAACTCAAGGTACAAAATTCACACACAGAAACCAAAGTGTGCAAGGTAATGGCATAACGACGTTACCCCCAGTTGTATAGCACATGAGGTATCATATCAATACCAGTTCTTGAATCTACCATAGACTGAAAGCATTCCTCCATAATCGATAGAGCAACAGCTAATTTCGAGTTGCATTCAGCCTTCAGTGCCGACCTTCTGGCAGAATGAACCTTTCCATCTTCTTGAAAACATTTCAGAAGTGTCCAAGACAGACCATCAGCATTAGGAATAGTGACCCCAACACGAGAACTAAGACCAGTGTGCACCTGCATTGCAGCTTACTTACTAAGAAACTAGACAGTTGCTAAACAACTTCTCTTGTTATATGTCAAAAAGCCTAAGAACAGCGATAAAGATATCAATTTTCAATGTGAATATAAAAGGTACTTGGAAGGAGAAAAGTTATCCACCATACACATCACTATTTGAGTAACAGAAACTATGTTCGTGAGTACCTTCTCGCAATTTTTACTACAAAAGTAGGTTCCTGGAAAAGGCTCTCTGCGTTTAGTTATCTCTTGCAGACATACTCCATGATCTGATAACATAAGTAACAGTCATCAGCCATACTGGATTTGCAAAGAATCAACTACTAAAGAAAGAAAAACTGGAGAAGAACTCTAACTGATGAATCATAATATCTAAGAGTTGACGAGCGAGAGGTGATTACATTTATGCGCACAATGGGAACATTTAAAATCCTGAGAGTGTTCAGCATTGACAGTAACCAACTCTCTGCATATCCAACATGTGCAGCTTGAGCAATACCAACTGCCTTCAGGGAGCACCTGAACAGAAATAGCAAAAGTAATACAGCCATTCTCATTAGAAGGTACCAATATACTGGGAATACAGTTCTAGTTAGGTAAGAAAATTTGGTTATACTAATGACCATGTAATTTACTTTGCAAGAATTATTTGCCACAGACTTACCTTCATTGATAAGCAAGCCTGGTGGAAGGTAGATGGACAATAATCACAGCAGATCAACTCACCTCCATCACCACAAAGTCCACAAGAATCGTCATTTGGATCATCATCACAAGCTTCCTCCGTTTTTGATCCATTTCTTCGGGCTTTATACTCAGCATACCAAGCTTCCAACTGACATGAAGCGAAAGGCTTTCCTGACCCCATGAAGAGATTCAGACATGGACAGTTCTGGTTAAACCCAGCATGGTTCTTGAACTCGGAAAGTGACATAGTCATATTGCAACATGTACAGACCACTCCGTCTTTAGTTGCCAGGCCTGTTTTTACCACAGTATCATCATCTGGATCTCGTAACTGGATTACGTCGTCCCTGGAGATTACTTTGGTAGCTATCAACCATGATAAGACAGTTCTTGGACCTACAGTGGACCAATTTCCTTGACAAAATTGTTTCTCACTATTGCTCGTGCTTCGTGGAAGCAGCCTGCATCCTCCCCTGTTATTTCTTTTCTTCGTTCTAGTTTTTGATTTCTGGGCTTTCTTTCTTTGGCTTGATCTGCTAGCAGAACCACCCTTACCTTTGCTTTTGAAAAGGTTATTATTATTCTGATTACAGAGCTTTCTAGATTTTTTTCTTCCCTTCTTTGAATTGCCACATGAGTTCTTCATCTTGCCATTCCTCAGCCTTTCATCCCAATTTTCCTCTGAGATCATGTGGATGTTGCCCATATCTGTATCCAGGCATTCAAGGCTGCCGAGAGGATCAGAACCTAGTGTGTCATCTTGGTCTGGTTTCATTCCGGATGTTTTTCTCGACCTTCTGAGTAACTTCTTTCTCATAACACTTCCATGCATGCCTTCTTCTATCAATTTAGAAGCTCCATCGACCTTGCTAACCTCCTGCTCGTCAAGCCCAGATATTTCCTTACCGGTTTTGTTCTGCCTCTCTTGTCTTGAAGAAACTTTCCCAGCGGAAATGTTAGTCTTATCGTCATACACAAGAAGAGTGCTCTCAGATACTGTCAGCACACTTTCAGGACAGCCTGAGATCATTTTCAAACAATTTGCATCTTCTTTCTTCAACTTGTCAAAAACTGAATTCCTTGCAACTTCAACTTTATTTCCTTTTCTTAACGAACCAATTTTCTTATCAATGAAGACGGCAGTCACAAAAGGCTCCAAGGCACTCCACCAAAGTGCTCGTGTGTTGGCAAGATTCAACTTTTTCATGTTCTCCTCCATGTCCAACAACGTCAGCGAGAGATCAGACCAAAAGTCATTGATACCGGTCCATTTCTTAACACCTGTATCCACTAACTTATTATGATCAGCTAATAGGGTCTCACCCAATGATCTCCAAGCTGACCCAAATTCACGAAACTTCCGTCCTTCTGAAGATATGTATATAGTTTCCGGGTATTTCCTGCTTGCTCTTCGGAGCTTCTCGATTCTCCATCTGGCAGAAGTAAGCAACTTACAGACATACTTATAGACAAGAGGACGGGGGTCCTCTTTCGGATCGATGTTTAAACAAGTCTCAGAGATATTAAACTCAACAGGAGATACTTTAGATCCCTCGTTCAACTGTAGTGGGAAGTAAGACTTCTCACTATGAGGCGTAGATGCACCTGCACAGACCACTCTGGTCGCGAAGCTCTCTTGAGAAACAGGAGACGCAATCCCTTTAAGTTCCTTTCCATCACTTCTCTCCAAAGTTTGTGACTTGCACTTTTCCGAGACAATGCCACCCAGATAAACTTCTTTCCCCTTTTCTATAAGCTGCTTCAGCAAATACGAGCTAGTTGAAACACCCTTGTTAGATGATTCCACCAAATGGAGAGGTATCATTTCTCTAGCAAAATCAGAATTTGGAGAACCAATCAAAGGCGATCCCTTTTCTTCCCTTGAATCCAGTTGCTTACTGCAAGAAAGCTTCGCTCTTTTAGCCTTTTTGCTATAGTACGAACCATCTTTCGAAGCAGAGGGCTCAGAAGCTTCTACAAATGCACATCCACTAGTCACCACAGAGCTGCCGTTGTTGGAAGTCGGAGATGAACCGACGTTCTTACTGGAATCAGATTCGAAGGTAATGGCTCCAGTGACAAGACATCTTTTAGTAGTGTTCCGGGCATCACTTCCAAAGAAAACTTCTCTGAATATCCGATGTTCCTCATATGACCCCTCAAAGCAATCATCTCCTTCTAACATCTCGATCTCATCTTTGCGAAGCATCTTTACAAACCAACTGCATATTCCCACTTCACCTGCAATGATGTAATGTAGATAGTGACAAAATAATAAGAACATTGGCAAAGATATATTACCACCATCACTTTTTATCAACATGCTAAAACTGGCATAGAACCCAAATTTGCGTTTAAGTTATTTCAAGAGAAAATGGGAATCGACATCAATTTCTCAGACCAAAGAGGGAAAACAACAAATGAATCATACGAGATTATAACACACACAAGCCATGCCCATAAAGCGCAACATAGATTCAAAGAAGTCAGAGACCCTAAAAGGCTAAATCTATCGCGTAGCAGAGACCCGAAGCCTAGAAAAAATTATCAGACAAAAGATAGAGCAACCATAAGAGAAGATTTCCAGAGATTGAGATGTTGTCTTGCCTAAATACACCTAAGGAGAGCTCAAGGAGGGGCAAAAGCATGAGATTACCAGCATGCAGAATGGATCAGAGCAGCAAAATCCGTGGATCAAAGCGTTGAATCGAGAAATGAGTTCTTCCCCAAAGAGTGCGAAATCTCACTGAAATGGCCTCATTTCGCCCTCATCCTCTGAAATGACTCCAACCCCAATCCTCTCTCTCGCAAGTGGGAAACGCATTTTCATTTCACGTTCTCTGCACTCACTCACTCTCTCTCTCTCCTTGATCTCTTTCACACGCCGCAGACCGAACAGTTTGCTTCTGACTTTGTCTCTTTGATTTTAGCCTTTTCTGTAATTTGGGAAGAAGTCGAGCTGTGATTCGGTGGTTAAATCCTCAAAAATCCATCCGATTATTGACGAATTTGATTAACGGATTTTACCTCTGCATCTGCCTCATTATCACTTTGTACAGTGTGTACTCATCGCCATTGGCTATTCTCTCTCTCTCTCTTCTCCCCTATTTTCTTTCTATTTTTACGTTTTTTTATTTATTTCCTCTGTATTGTTGTGTGCTGTCACAAAAAGGCATCTTCATACATTTTCACCTTAAGATTCTGTCTCCTCCTTTGATGAAAACGGAACGGACCAACGGTTATATGCTCGATACGATTAACTACACAATTAAAACTCAATTTTTTGCAATTAAAACCCAATTTTCGTGTTTGACTTTCTTCCAATATTTCGTAATCCAATTACATGACGACCGTATCACTAGAAACCAAAAAATGACTTTGGTTTTTACTTGGTGACTACTATATGTTTTGTAAACTCGCCGTTTAGTGACAAACAAGAAAACGTTGGCCTATTAATTGCCAGGTTTTAATTTTAGTTTTAGTTTCTTCTTTTTAATATATATTATATAGTCATCACTCATCACCAATTGTAACTAGTTCAGTCTAGTTTAGTCTAGTATATAAGTTATGGTTAGTGGATGCTTTTTAATTTGCGCGGGTAATCCTTACGTGTCTTAACGACAACATATTATAACATAGGTGGTGTGGTACATCCGTACATGCGATGATGGTTGTTTAACTTATTTTATATGAATAATTTATTACATCTTTTGTATTTCCATTTATAAACAACCAATAAGGTTTTGAATCTTGGAATATCTTTCGTTTCTTCCTTCAAATTTTGACATAAGAGTAAATTCTAAAAAAACACATGTATGCACTGCTGACAAAAAAAAAAGTACGTGTCTTGATTGCTTTAACTGTTACTAGAGTTACGATGAAAACGACGTTGGTCGATGAAATTATTTGGACTTTTTTGTAATAAACGCATAGTACTACTTAAAACCTTTTTTAACTAAATATTTCAATACTACTTAAACTTGGAACTATGGATCTATGCTTTTACTGATATTGGAAGTTTTTTTAAATCAACGAAGCGATTTGTTTTCCCCCTTCTGAAAGACCGAAACTGCATTCAAATGATCAAAGCAATAAGAGAGTGGAGTTAACTTTGGTCTACTAACGATCATATAAATGGAGTTTGGCTCAAAATATTTGTGATCGTTAATATTTAACTGGTATTAGAAATCATATCCGATACAAATAGTTTCAATGGGAATCGATATCGTTTTGTCTGTTGGGTTGAAGTGGATGATTTATTTTATGATCCGAATTCTCACCCTGAGTGACACTTGTCCTGGAAAATCTGACGACCTAGTAGTATTAGGTATTATCTGACTAAATATATATTCAATATACAGATATATACATACATACATACCCTATATCCAGAATACTTTGTCTTTACGTGTATATATGTGTAATGTAGTCTCAGGCTCTCGGGTGATACTACAAAAGATACCTCAGTGATCAATCTATCAGGCTCTATATACAGTACTAAAATATCCAAAAGCTGACTGAAATAGATTTAACGAAATATATTCAAAACAAAAACAATATGAGATGATGATTTTGACGGATAACAAATCTAATAAAATTATATTGAACATTAACTAGATATAAAAATTACAAGTACATGTATTTTTTCATATCCAGTAATAGATATTCAAATTTGATTTTCTTGCAGACCGAATTTTATAGAGATGAGGTAAACCCAAACATGATCGAGAAGCCAACGTCCTATCTTCTTTTAATGCTTTGAGTTAGATGCTGCCATGATGTAAACTGTAAAGTTACGTCTTCGGCTTCTCATCCCCCGGCAAGATATTCGACTTTTCTACGAGTTCACACTTCACAGAATAATCCCAAAACCGGGAGAGTGATCTTCCTGCTAACAAAAATTAACCAAACGCCTTCTTTACCGGTCCGTAATAATATTTATGGGGTTATAATCCGTTTTGATTTAAGTTTTAGTAACAAATCGTGTGTGTGAAAGCTATATAAAGGGGTGGGCGCTGGTACTCTTTTGACCGGTTAACAGTACGTACCATAAACCATTTAATTAGAACACTTTAAAGAAAAAAACAAATATTCCGGTTCAGAAATTCGTCCGGTTTACTCTGCTACAAATATCAAAACAACAACACGTGCATGAACAAAATCAAGAATCGGGACGTGATCTCGCTGTTCTAATACTTTTTTTTTGTAGACACGTCGTCTTAGTTTACCGAAACGAAAGTGGCATCGAAGCTTTATCCAATACGATGACGTGTAAAAATCAAAGTAAAGCCAAGGCCATTGCCACGTCTCTACAGACTGTTTTTTCTCGGTGCTTACGTCATCGCACACGTCTACCTTTTTGATCAAAGTGATAAAAAGAAAAGTCGTAAATGGCGTCGTCACTGAGTCTCTCACTATTTTAAACCCCATCAGTGACACTCCTTTCTTCTTCACTAAGCTCCAAGTCCACTTTCTTTCTTCAATTCGATCTTTGCAACTATGGCTTCATCTACGAAGACGGTACGAGATCATTGTTTTCTTCTTCGTACGTAACGAATTTGTTTTTTCTTCTCATTTTGTAATTTTTCTTGATCATCTGAGGTTTTTTTTTGTTTTTTGGCGAATGTTTAGGTTTTGATCCCTATTGCTCATGGTACGGAGCCTTTCGAAGCGGTGGCGATGATCACCGTGTTGCGGCGAGGTGGTGCTGACGTGACGGTGGCGTCCGTTGAGACTCAAGTTGGCGTTGATGCTTGCCACGGCATCAAGATGGTCGCCGATACTCTCCTCTCTGACATCACCGACTCCATTTTCGACCTTATCGTGCTTCCCGTAAGTATCTATCCTAATATATGGGCGTAATTTGAGATCTTAGGAGGCGATCGTAGCTATTTGTACCTTAAAACATTCAAAGAACAGAGAAAAAGTGAACCGATTAATTTTAACTAGATTTGACTTAAGTTGTAATGGTTATGTTTGATAGTTCCTGCACAGAACGTTGGTTGTATAAAGCATGATTTTTGGGATGTATATATATTGCAAATAAATTTACTCTGAACGACTCTTGTTTCGAATGTTTTCTGAAATACTTGAGATTTGGTTTGCTGATATTAGTTTAATTTATATGATTGGTAAAAAGGGAGGGCTTCCCGGCGGCGAGACGCTTAAAAACTGCAAACCATTGGAGAATATGGTGAAGAAACAAGACACAGATGGACGGCTTAACGCAGCTATCTGTTGTGCTCCTGCGTTGGCTCTTGGAACTTGGGGTCTACTCGAAGGCAAAAAAGTAAGTCTGTTGTGATCAGTTTTCCAAGAACGTTATTGATTATTGTGTTTCGGTTCTTGTCTAATGTCCTGGATCACATGTGGTTTCTTGTAGGCAACGGGTTACCCTGTTTTCATGGAGAAGCTTGCGGCTACTTGTGCCACTGCTAGTGAGTCAAGAGTGGAGATAGATGGAAGGATAGTGACCAGTCGAGGACCAGGAACCACCATCGAGTTCTCACTCACCCTTGTGGAGCAGCTGTTTGGGAAACAGAAAGTTGATGAAATCATTCGTATCTTGGTATGTTCTGTCTCTCACTGGTTGATTTTCTACTAGAAGCAAGCATCGTTAATTGCTATGCTTTGTCGTCTCCTCTCAAGACTTACTTGTTCTCCTATTGAAATCAGCTGGTTCGTCCTAACCCTGGTGAGGAGTATACCTTCACCGAGCTTAACCAAACCAACTGGTCATTCGAAGATACCCCACAGGTATATATATTTGTTCACTTTGGTCAATCTTTTTGTTTATTAATTGTTTATGAGCCAGGAAAGGTAATGGTTTCCTGTTTCAGATTCTCGTTCCCATTGCAGAGGGCTCGGAGGAAGTTGAAGCTATTGCGCTTGTAGATATCCTGAGGCGGGCAAAGGCAAATGTCGTGATTGCTGCAGTTGGTAACAGTTTGGAAGTTGTAGGATCTCGCCATGTTAAGCTAGTAGGAGATGTGCTTCTTGATGAGGTTGCAGAGAAGTCGTTCGATCTGATCGTGTTGCCTGTGAGTGCATGCAAAAGTTTATTGGTTTTACAAGAAAGTCTTAGTGACTCCACTGACTAATAAGTAATAACCAAAACCAACAAAAAAATGAACTTACTTTGATGAATCACAGGGTGGCCTTGACGGTGCTCAAAACCTCGCAAAAAGTGAGAAACTGGTGAACATGCTAAAGAAACAAGCGGAAGCAAACAAGCCGTACGGAGGAATCTGCGCATCTTCTGCTTACGTCTTTGAGCCTAATGGTTTACTCAAGGTGCCATAAATCAAATCACTACTTTGAAAATTGTAGCTTCTTTGTTATATACCATAAGGTTATTAAACTGAGGATAAGAGACATGTTTTGTATATAGGGTAAGAAGGCGACTACACACCCCGCGGTGAGCAACAAACTTTCCGACCAGAGTCACATTGAGCACAGAGTCGTGGTGGACGGAAATGTCATAACGAGCAGAGCTCCAGGGATTGCAATGGAGTTTTCACTTGCGATCGTTGAGAAGTTTTACGGGCGGGAGAAAGGGCTTCAGCTTGCAAAGGCAACGCTTGTGTAAATTCAAAGAATCAAGTATGTGAGAGGGACGTGAATAAAAAAGAAGAAAAGGGTTTTTAGTTATCTATCCATTGATGATTAAGAGTGTGACTCTGTAATTTGAGCTTTGGCTGAGTGGAGTGTGTATTTTTATATTTTATGATCTTTAAAAATGAATAAATAAGTTTCTTCTATACTGCGATTTGTCTATGACCCAATGGGAAAATGCTCAATTAATTCTTCAAGTAATCGAATTTGGTAGATTAATTATAAATATCTTGTGCCTAGAATAAACCCCCCATCTTAGTTTGACATTAGAAAATTAAACCTCATTATTGTCAACATCCCCTATATATTAAAAGAGAAGCATTTTTAAAAAATAACCTTAATTTTGTAAAATATTACGGTGGTGTCATTTTGCTGATGTGTCATCACCAGAATCATTTTCAGCAAAATTATTAAAGTAGATTTATATTACTAGATTAATTACATGTTATGCCACTCACATTAATTTGGTTATACATTAGTTTATAACTTTATATCAATTATATTAATGATGATTTATCAAGATATTCTTTTTTTCTATTTCTTACCAAAAATTAATTATATTAATTATCTCTTTAAATACTATATTTTATCTCTTATTTTTCTAGAAAAATAAATCATCACATTATTCATATAGTAAAATATATATACATATATATATATATATATTTTCTGCTATAATTCCAATTTCATTAAACAAATATAAATTACTCAAATGATTAATAAATAAAAGTATATTTTTAAAAACTAAAATTGAAAATAAGGATGTGTAGATAAATGATTCATAAATCAAAATAAAAATACATAAATGATAAAAAAACAGAAAGTTTAATTTAATAGATATTATTATTTTTAATTTATACAACATAATAATTTGGTAAAAAATTAAAACATTTTTGTAAGGATATTATATAATAATTTTATTAAATTTTTTGATATTAAAAATATTTTTATTGAATCAAAAAGTTAAGAATGTATAAATATTGACTCAGTTATATACAATTTTAGATAATTTATTAAAAATAATAAAAATATAATATTTTTATATAATTCTTATGTATATTTAGTATTTAAAATAAATTTCACAACAATTTTATTTTCTTAAAAGTTAATATTCTTATGACTATTGTTTTTGCGGGTTAATCTAAATATGCATTTACATTCGTATAAGAAATATTAAAATCGATTATAAAATCTTATAATCAAATTTTATTTTTATAATTTTAATACTCTCTATTTCAAAATATAAGTTGTTTTGCATCAAAGCACAAAGATTAAAAAGTAAATTTTCTTTAGAAAAAATAATTATTTAGTATAGAAATTAAATATAATTCAACTAATTATGAAAAACTGAAAAATATAATCGGTCACATAGCATTCATAGGAAGTAGTAAAAAATATGAAAACAACTATATTGTGAAACAAAACAAAATCTTAAAAAAAAACTAATATTATGAAACATAGGAAATAGTAAAAAAAAAATATTATTATTATAACGCATTAGATACTTAATAATTTAATCAAAATATACTCCCTCTATTTTTTTTAGAAAATTGTAAGATCATGTTATTAATCATGGGTTATAGAAAGTATAAATAGTGACTTCGTATTTCTATTCAGATTGCGTATATATATTTAATTTTTAAACTAATTTACATTAGAATTAAATTATCCTAAAATTCATAAAACTAAAAAAAAACATATTTTGTCAATAAATTGTAAACAATTCATATAAAATCAATTGTATTTTATTATATGATTTTAAAATTATATTATATTAAATAAATAATTATTATTTTACTCCGAATGTGGATTATTAGCTAGTTAAACAGTAAACGTGTGGCGTTAAATCTATTTTTTAAAACTCGTTTCAAAACCAACAAAGAAGGTCAACTGTAGCTAGGCATGTCAATATATATAGGCTTTCTCAATATATATAGACCTAGAAAGCCTATATATGTATAAGCTTTTTCTGACGCAGCTCAAAAAATTATCAAATTTATATTCTAAAGTTCGGTTCAATCTTAATCAGATTATATAAAAAATTGGAATTTTTGGGCTTTTTTAAAAAATTGAAAAATATATAAAAAGTAAAAAAAAAAATTATTATAATAAATCTAAATAAACAATTATTTATATAAAATAAAAATTTATGATTTTTGATTAATTAAAGGAAAGGAAAGAAATCAGAGAACCCTAATTTCCGATGTTGCCGAATCTGATGAGATCCATAGCTCGCGGTGGGAGATCGTTCGTATCTCGCCGCAATTTCTCTTCATCGAGGGGCCAAGGTAATAATTCTTTTTCCAATCTAATTCTTCTGTCTTTTAGAATTCAAAAATAATTAATTCTCTTTGTTTAAATTAATACAAAATCACATCTTTCACAAACCTAAACGCTAAAGTTCATACTTTTTTTTTGGTTGTTATATACTTACATGAAGAGTTTTCTAGAACCTAGCTTACACTGAGATCGCCTTAACTTATTTCAATTATTTAGATTTCTTGAATTTCTTAGAAAAGTAGGAAAATCAATAAACATTGATAATTATTTGATTCTTATCCAAAGTTACAGGACATGTATCATTCCTAATGTTACTAGCTTATATTTTATAATGTTACAGTCTCCACTGAGTCGGAGGTTGATTCTCTTGCTTTCAGAGCATCCCTGTTTGTGGGATATTTGGCTAGCTTTGCTAGGGGTAATGCTGAGATTAAATAGACTTTATTTGTATTCTTTTTGTTCTCTGTTATGAGAAATAAAGTTGTTTTCTTTTCCTTATTTCAGTTATTTACCAGGACATGGATGCTGCGTTAGAGCAAAAGCAGCAGGCGGCTGCTTCGATGGAGTTGAAGGAACAGGAGGATGACTCTTAATCTTGTTGTTTGAAATTAAGGAAAGCCTAAGATGCTATCTGAAAATTATGGATTTACAAGCTTGTTGGTGATCGTTTCCATTGATTCTTCTTATTTTGTTTAGTTGATGATGTTACAGATTTTTTGTTTACATCTGCGGCTAGAACTTTTAGTTTTCCTGTATGGCAGCTGAAATTTGGTGAAAGTGCTTTGCTTAATTTTGCACGTTCGTGAATCTGAGGAAAGCCTAAGAGGTTATAGGAAAATTATGGATTTACAAGCTTGTTGGTGATCGTTTACATTGATTCTTATTTTGCTATCTAACAAGCTCAAGGTGGCCTGGATTTCGTATGTAATTGGTATCAGAGATACTCAATCGCTACAATCACGTTATGATTAACATCATCATCGGCACATATCATTCTCCTTAGCTTGGACAATATATACTTTCCTTATTTTTCTCTACAATTCATGTATAAATGTAACTCTTATCATGTTCAATACAAATCATCACTTTCTTATAACCTTTATAATTGGTACAAAAACCCTGGAAAATCAGTGAAGAATGTGAAAATGTTGTAGAATTTTCAAGTGTAGAATCTCAAGAACTAAAGTATTGATTTCGAGTGTACAGAGAATAAACGTTGTTAGGCTATCAAGATGCGGATCCCCAAGGAGAGTTAAAATCTGGTCGTGATTCATCTGCTTGATTACATAGAACACACCCTTGCAGCTGTCCCAAATTCCAGCAACTAGCTTTACCTGGCATATTGTGCAAGAATCGGTTTCTCGATCGGTTGTGTTGATTCTGGTCGATAAAGAGGTTCTTCTTCTCAGAAGGTCTTTAGATAGTACCATGCATATAAGGTCCAGAGGGTGGTTGGGACCAATGCGAAGACGATCCATCAGATCTGTTGCTGCCATTACAATAGCTGGTCATACCAGATTGTGGCAGGAGGTGGAAAAGGATGAGCTGCATAGTTTCCTTGAATGAAATTGTTATGACCAGGAGAGACTGCAGCTGCTCCTCTGTTCCTCACACTTCTCTGGTCTAGTGGTTGTGGATAAGTACCAAACTGTGGGAACGAGGAAGGTGCTGTCTCCGGCGTATTCAGTTGGGGGTTAGAACGAGGAGCTGCTGATGCTGCAGTGTTTAGATACTGAGCATTTCTTGGTATTACTTCAGCACTCTTTCTTTTGTAACCGTGACCCATAAAATGAACATTCCTCTCATGCTCAGCGGACGGAACTCCGTGAGGTAAAGGAGCTTGAAAAGCCGGATAAGGGAGATAGTAATTCGGCGCGCCCGACATGTGAGGACCAATATTTGAAGCATCTTGGCGATGGTACTGTGGATGCCCGTAAAACATTGAGTTGTTGTTATAGGCTTCTTGCAGAGAATGCGCTTCGAAATTAGGAACAGTGTTCACGGGTGGGACATCTGGATACGGAAAACAAGGTTCAGGATAGAGGACAAAGCTCTGAGGATTCTGCTCCATTTCCAAGCCAGTCATCCTATTTCTTTGACTCATATTGCTAGTTGCAGAAACCCCCTGTTACAGCAGTGTTGGATTTTAGAAAGATTAGTCGCATTACCGAGAGAGAAAAAAAGAGTAAGATTCGCTTTCTGAATTGTATCGATGCTATTGCAGCGCAAGCTGATTCTAGCTAGTGTTTTTCAATAAACATATCAAACTTTCTTTTGTATCTAGCAATGGAATCAAGACATGCAAAAAGTAAATATTCTCCCCCTTTGTGCCGAGATTTCGTGAAGTCAAATACACACAAAATCTCAAAACATCCCTTTAACATTTTTCGTCATAATCACAAGTTAACCTCAGAAAGCACATTGAACATTCAAGCTTCACCAATACATTGTAAAGCACGAAATCTTAGCAAAACCCAATTCAGAAAGCAAGACATGTCTTACCAAAATTAGATCAAACCAACAGATTGTGAGTCAGATAAATGGCCTCCAATCCAAATTACAGTATACACAAATATAAGAGAACTCGAGTAGCAGTTTTCAGACAAGCGGGCTCACGTGGCAAGTCTAGAATGGATGGAAACAGAGGAAGAAATGACCCAGGTGATATCAGTCCAGGAAATATCTTCAGGAAGGACTTCTCCAACCTGAAATCAAATTATCTTCAGGTGACTGATTGAATGATTTATGAAAAACAAATATAAGGAAAAATGTTTCAGCTTACTTCTCCCAGTTCCAGGCAATGAGCTTAAGCAACAACGGGAAAAAGTGCAAATACAATTGCTTGAATTAGATGGAGGAAGATGCTATATATGTAGTGGCTTCATTGCTCAAGCAGTGGAAATGTAAAGGAAAATGGATTAATATTACATTGACCATTGTATACCTGAGGTAGTAAGCTTGGAAAAGACGCTAAGAGTTTTCTCTTGTTCTCCATAAGAAACTCACAAGTTGCCTCTGCAACAGCACAATCTGAGAACTCACTGCAAGGAAAATTAATGACAAGGTGAGCAAATGTTCTTCATCATATAAGCTGTGACTATGATGAAGAAAGTTGTTGTTGTTCAGTTTTCTCTCTTATTTTCAGAATGATAGCGTTTTGCTTTCCTTTGGCAATCAGGAAAGAAAAAAAAAAGTTGAATGCTCCCTGTTGTCTTCCTATGAATCAGCTTTTCCTCCTACATATTCATTGTAAACTGGTTTCGTTTACATTTTTTATTTTATTTTGTGGGGAATGTTCGCCCCCATGGGCGTAATAATAGCATTTTGCTAGGTCGGTCCAGTGAAATCAAATAATAGTGGCTCTCTTTGTGACGTTCATTAAAAATGGGGCTATTTTGCTATATCTGATAAAATCAAGGAGTAGGAGCGTAGATATCGCAGCAATTCGTTCGGCTAGGAAATGCCAAAAATGCCCTCGAATGATTATCTACGAGTATGAAACCCTCCTCGCAAAACCCTTATTTCATTTCCCAGCTTATCTGTTTGGGTTTCACACTTGCTTCTAGGGTTTTTATCCCATCGAGAGCTTCTTCAATGGCGACGCACACCATTTCTCGCTCCTTTCTTTGCCGACCGGCGAAATCCCTATCCTTTCTGCTCACTCGATCCTTTGCTTCATCCGCTCCCCTCGCCAAAACTCCGGCGTCTTCTCTTTACACGTCATCCCTGCTGAGCCGATCCCGTCCCCTCGTCGCCGCCTTTTCCTCCGTTGTCCGTGGTGGCCTGGTGTCTTTTAAATGCCTGTCAACGCAGGCTACATCGCACTCTCTGAACGATCCGAATCCCAACTGGTCGAACAGGCCACCCAAGGAGACGATCCTGCTCGATGGTTGCGATTTCGAGCACTGGCTTGTCGTCGTGGATCCACCTGAGGGTGATCCTACTAGAGACGAAATCATTGACAGCTACATCAAAGTTCTAGCCCAGGTTGTTGGCAGGTAAACCCTCGATTCAAAAGCCTCTTATCGCTCTTCTTCTAGGAACTTTAGTGTTGACTTAGTGAGAAACTTGAATCCACATGATGGGATCTGTTCGTTTACTTGAATCATTTTGAAACCCTCATTTGATATGTGTGTCTCGTTTTGAATTTCTCAGTGAAGAAGAAGCGAGGATGAAGATCTACTCGGTTTCAACTCGGTGCTACTTTGCTTTCGGTGCTCTTGTGTCAGAAGATCTTTCTCACAAGCTGAAAGGTAATATATATTTGTCGTCTTGGGTTTTAACTTTTCCCCATTTTCTGTGTTGTAATCTGACATCTAATTTGTTTCTGTAACTCTCCAGAGTTGCCTAAGGTGCGCTGGGTTCTTCCCGACTCTTACCTCGATGTGAGGAACAAAGACTACGGAGGTAAGGCTTTGTGTGTTTTCTCTATTCTTTTATACTGTACTTGCTGGTTTTGAATTGTCCATGAGGGAAAGTTTCTGTTGTTAGTCTTCACTCTGTGGATTAATTAACGTTTCTTCACTCTGATTCGTTGCTTGCTCCATGCCCCTGCATTAGATTAGCACATTGGCTTACTTCTATTTCTGGTTAATTAACATTTTTCTAGAAACAAGTTTGGGTGCATATGTTAAGCTTGATTAGTCGTATCAGTTTTAAGACTAGTGTAGTAGAAGCTGCAGTGGTGTTGCCTTGTTGAGAGTTGAATCTTTTTGACGATCCTATTTGAGAGTTAGCTTGATGGGATTTCTTTTTATATCGACTTTCAGGGGAACCTTTCATTGATGGGAAGGCTGTTCCGTATGATCCTAAGTACCACGAGGAGTGGATAAGGAACAATGCTAGAGCAAATGAAAGAAACAGGCGTAATGACCGTCCTCGCAACTTTGACAGAAGCAGAAACTTCGACAGGAGGAGAGAGAACATGGCAGGAGGCCCTCCTCCCCAACGTCCTCCCATGGGAGGTCCTCCTCCTCCGCCTCACATGGGTGGCTCTGCACCTCCTCCGCCTCACTACGGGGGACCACCACCACCACCGAACAACATGGGAGGACAAAGGCCTCCACCAAACTATGGAGGACCACCACCACCACCGAACAACATGGGAGGGCAGAGGCCTCCGGCAAACTTTGGAGGACCACCACCACCAAACTACGGAGGTCCGCCACCACCACAAAACAACATGGGAGGAGCACCACCACCTAACTACGGAGGACCACCACCACCACCACAAAACAACATGGGAGGAGCACCACCGCCAAACTATGGAGGACCACCACCACCGAACTATGGAGGACCACCACCACAGAACAACATGGGAGGAGCACCACCAAATGCAGGATGGTCAGGTAACAACAGCTACCAGCAGCAGAGTGGTGGGATGCAGCAGCCACAGTACCAGAACAACTATCCACCTAACCGGGATGGCAGCGGGAACCCGTACCAGGGTTAAAAGTAGTTGAAGCAGCCGTGGGTTTTCTTTTCTTTATTCATGCATTCTGGACTTATGTATAGATAATCTGAGCAATGAGGGTGAATGCAGTAGCAAGCAAGACTTTAAAAACTCATTTTGTCTTCAGTGTTTATCAGTCTGGTTATTGTGTGAGAGAATCCTAAGTAGCTATTGGCATGGTTAACACTTTTTCACTCCTTACCTTTTCTTTTAGTTTATATCCTATAAAATCGATTTTAAGAGGTCTTGGTTCACCCGGACGATTTTAAATCGATTCTTTTTTTTTTCTTCGGCTCTCAGTGTTAACCAATTACATTGCCTCGGATTATAAAATCGAAAATTCCCTTCAGAATTACTCTGCATCTCAGCCAATATGGTATAGCTCCTCTTCTGCTGAATCTCAAATTGCGATGCTTCAAATTCTTTTGCATTTGCTAAGTTGTGTTATCACGGAACCAAAGGCTGGCTTTGAACAAAGAATAAATTTATACACTAGTTCGGCGTGTTTGGGCCAAAATATGTTAATCTCACCCCAAAAGCCCATATTGAAATTCTCGTAACCCAACAACATAAAGGGCTCGCTTCCCTCTAGTAATTTTGTTTCCATATTATAAAAGTATATATTTATTCGTGTCTCCTGTCTGCTGGTCCGGCTCGCTTTCTCTACGGTTGGACATAGGTATAAGGGATTTCCGGCGAAAAGGGAACTCTTGAGAGATAACTCCAATTACTCCATGGATATGATGATGAAGAAGCGAAAGCTCGATGAGAACGGTGGTGGACTCACAACCAATGGTGGCGGAAACATTGGCCCCACTCGATTGACGCAGCAGGACGCTCGGAAGATCATCGAGCGGTTCACCACTGATCAGCTGCTCGACATCTTGCAAGAGGCTATCGTACGCCATCCCGACGTGCTCGAATCAGTCAGATCAGCCGCCGACTCCGATATCTCCCATCGGAAGCTATTCGTCCGTGGCCTCGCGGCGGATACAACCACGGAAGGCCTCCGTTCGCTTTTCTCCAATTACGGGGACCTCGAGGAGGCTATCGTGATCCTCGACAAGGTGACGGGTAAGTCCAAAGGGTACGGCTTCGTCACATTTGTGCACGTCGACGGAGCAATGCTTGCCCTGAAAGAGCCGTCTAAGAAAATCGATGGGCGCGTCGCGGTCACGCAGCTCGCGGCGGCCGGGAATCAAGGTGCGGTCTCACAGGTCTCCGACGTATCGACGAGGAAGATCTATGTGGCGAACGTGCCGTTTGACATGCCGGCGGATAGGCTGCTGAACCACTTCTTGGCTTATGGGGATGTTGAGGAAGGTCCTCTGGGTTTTGATAAGGTCACGGGGAAATCAAGAGGCTTTGCGTTGTTTGTCTACAAGACAGCAGAAGGTGCGAGAACGGCGCTCGCTGAACCGATGAAGGTGATTGACGGGAAAAGCCTGCAGTGTAAATTGGCTGTGGAAGGTAAGAAAGGAGGGAAGCCTGGAATGCCACAAGCTCAGAATGGGGTTTCGAGTCATGGACATGGTCATGGTGAAGGAGTGGGAATGGTGCGTCCTGCAGGAGGTGGAGTGAGTTCTTACGGTGGGAACTCGAGAGGAGCACCACCGCATCATATGAATCCCACACCGTCCTCAATGGGTTTTGCTCCTGCTGCGGCAGGTGGATATGGAGGTCACTATGGTGGATATAGTGGGTATGGTGGGCCTGGTGGTGGGAGTGGGCCGTATAGGATGCCACCAAGCTCGATACCTGGTGGTGGTTATCCTGAGAGTGGGCACTATGGTCTTCCACCATCTGGTGGGTATCATGGACAGCATCATCAGGCTGTTGGAACCTCCCCTGTGCCAAGAGTTCCTCATGGAGGAATGCACCCTAATGGTCCGCCAAACTACTAAAAGAAGGTGAAGTTGTTCTCCCTAGTATATTATTTGTTTTGTTAGCTTTGTGTTGCGACTGTGTTGCATTATCATGATCATTGCATTTTTTTGCATATCCCTGCTTGCTAGAATATTCTCTGGTTTGGGTAGTTTTGTTTGCTAGAAGATCTATAGCTGCTAGTTTGTGTGCCCCTGACATGTGCCGTTTCTTTTTATCATTTGCTTTTCACTTTGCTGCCAACACATGGTTTTGGCAACAACATTCATGTGATCAAGGCATTGCATCGCAAGGCCCTTGTCTTCTTTTTTAGTGTTTAGTCTTGTTTTAAAGTTAGCACGAAGCTGGTTTTTTTTTTTTTTTTGTTAATGGTAATGACGAAGTTGAGTTGTGAATGGGTGTTGATTCAGGTTTGTGACAGCTTATTGGGCGAAGATGTGATAATTGTGCTTAGTGGATTGCAGCCTCTTTAATCTCTGGAATGATGAAATGCTTTGACCTCTCTGCACTTGACCTGAAATGTGCTTGGCCTTTGAATGCGTTGTTGCTGAAATGTATGATTAGAATAGGATGTTGTACTAGTTTTTTTGTTTTATCATAGACATACTTGGCAGATGAGTTTTGCTTGTCAGATTAGTGAGTCATAAATTATACTATGTTGCAATTGTTTTTCCTAGAGCATTTCCTGGTTAATTGATTAGTTTATCTCTCTGAAACCTTGAATACAAGTATTTGACTTGTCTGTGAGTTTTGAGAACATCTAAATTAGCTCCAGAGGCTTTACTTTGTGATGTTTTATCAGGTGTATGTGTTTATTACCTTACTTCCTTGACAGAAGAAATTGTTCAAATACTATTAGTGTCAAAACCATAGCTTGAATCGTGCTGAAATTGCGTATAAATGTCAATCGGAAGGTGGCTGAAAGTCTTGTTGTTATATCATGCAAAATTGGGACCCATTTTGTTTACTTATGTTGGTATTGTATGACATAGTCTGCGTTATTACTGTGAAGCAATGCTTGGTGTTGTGTTCCAAGTGAAGTAAGGTTCTGTCGAGTGGTGGATTTGTTTATTTTTCCGACATTATTATCGTGTCGGGAAAATCCAAGTGGCTTGTGATGTCGATATGGTGCTCCGTTACTGTTTTTGTTTTAACCACAAGATGCAGAGTTTGGTTTTGGGATTTGAGAAAGTGAAATTTTTGGTTCAGTCTCTCTGGTGGGTCCTTTTTATTGTCACTTGGGTCACAAACAGAAAAATACTTGTGTCGTTATTTGAGCTCTCTTTAGCTTGTACAATATATAGTAGACTCTTAACAACAACTTGTCTTGCTTTTGTTGAGCGAATCTTCGATGCTCCTGACCCAACCGGAGCGGGCTAAAGAAAGATCCAGACGGCTGGGAGTGATTCAACAAAGAGGAAGACGAAACACGTTATTTGTTTTGTATCTTTTAAACTCTTGTAACGTTGTCGCAATTAATCATAATAATCACGTCCTAATACACACAAATGAGTTCGGTTATCTTCTAGTATATGATAAAAAGTGTCTGGAGAAAAGGGAAATTGTAAATATAAATGTAATCATTAACAATGGCATGTTTCGAACCTTGTTGAACGTGAAGCAAACCATGCCCGTTTTCGTAGATGATACTAATGGCTTTTAATTAATAATTAAACTAATCAAAAGCTAGTGGATCCCATCATCACCGCGAAAAAAGAAGCCTTCTTTGTCTTCGACTCTTGAGACTCCTTCCTTTCTCTCCCTCACTTCTCTCATTCTCTTCCTTAGCTTTCGATTCTCTAGTTTCTCTTCTCTTCTCCAGATCACCCAAAATGTTCAGATCCATGCTTGTTCGATCCGCTTCCCAGGGGCTCCGTAGAGGATTCGCCTCCGAATCCGTTCCCCATCGCAAAGTCGTCATCCTCGGCGCCGCCGGTGGAATCGGGCAGCCTCTGTCTCTCCTCATGAAGCTTAACCCTCTCGTCTCCTCTCTCTCCCTCTATGATATCGCCAACACTCCCGGCGTTGCCGCTGACGTCGGCCACATCAACACCCGATCCGAGGTACCCGATCCCCCGATTCGACGATCGTTCACAATCTCCTAATTGTTTTTTTTTTTGTTTTCAAATCTGTAAATCATTCTCATTCATACCTTCTTCATGTGCGATCATCTCTTATCTTAATCACTGGCAGGTTTGTGGATACATGGGTGATGATAATTTGGGGAAAGCTCTAGAAGGAGCAGACCTCGTCATTATTCCAGCTGGTGTCCCGAGGAAGCCTGGAATGACCCGTGATGATCTTTTCAACATTAATGCCGGCATTGTCAAGAACCTCAGCATCGCCATCGCCAAGTACTGCCCACAAGTAAAATAATCCCCTCAGCTGTTGTGTGTGTTCTCTTATATAGCGTATCTGATTCGATATCACTAAACTGATATGTATGCCAAAGAACTAGTTTTTCCTTGCTAGTGACCTTTACTCTTGATCTCGTATTCAGCCGAATGAGTGATCTTGTAAATTTTCGCTCTTTATTTGAATCAGGCACTTGTGAACATGATCAGCAACCCTGTGAACTCTACTGTTCCGATTGCGGCAGAGATTTTTAAGAAGGCTGGTACCTACGATGAGAAGAAATTGTTTGGTGTTACCACTCTTGACGTTGTTAGGGCCAGGACTTTCTATGCTGGAAAAGCAAATCTCCCTGTTGCAGGTTGCTCTTTTTGTCTTCTTCTTTTCGTTTTGCCTTTCTCCTAGGATTGTTGGCTGAATAATTAGCACTTAGATATCTGCGTCAAACAATATACTGTAATGTAGCTTCTGATGTTTAATTTTGAATACGCAGAGGTTAATGTTCCTGTTGTCGGTGGACATGCTGGTGTTACGATTCTTCCTCTCTTTTCTCAGGTTACCTATCGCCTTCCCTCCCTTCTCCTTGTCTTCTCTCTTTTATACTGTCACTGTTGATTATATATTTTGGTCTGTCTCGCCCTCAAAAGTGTTTTGTTTGATGATATATATACAGGCCAGTCCACAAGCCAACTTGTCTGATGATTTAATCAAGGCCCTAACCAAGCGTACCCAGGATGGAGGAACAGAAGTCGTGGAGGCAAAAGCTGGAAAGGGTTCAGCTACATTGTCAATGGCGTAAGTTCCTTTTGTATTCTCTAAGATTGCCCGCTATCAACTGGTCAACAATTGTTTTTGTGCAGTCTCCTCTATCTTTGTATTGTGTTTTGTTTATTTTCTTATGAAACCTGATTTCTGTGGAAAGCTATGCGGGAGCACTGTTTGCTGATGCATGCTTGAAGGGACTCAACGGTGTTCCAGATGTGGTGGAATGCTCATTTGTGCAGTCTACCATCACCGAGCTTCCTTTCTTCGCCTCAAAGGTAAAGTGCACCAAAAACACTATTAACCCTTCAATCTAAATGACCAGATTATAGTTCAAGATGGCCATTAACAGCTTGTCTCTCTTTATGGTTTGGCAGGTGAGACTGGGGAAGAACGGAGTGGAGGAAGTGCTAGATCTAGGACCACTCTCAGACTTTGAAAAGGAAGGCTTAGAAGCCCTCAAGGCAGAACTCAAATCCTCCATCGACAAGGGAATCAAATTTGCCAACCAATGAGTTTATTTTGCTTCTTTTAATTATTGATTTTGGACTAAACTGGCTACTTTTGCTACTTTCTCCGGCTTTCCTTTTTTCCCGGTAGAGTTGTCTTCTTCATCTGCAAGAACTTGTAAAACTCCACTAATAAATTCCCCATTGAGAAACCATTGGGGGACTCTGTAATAAAATTGAAGTTCTAAAAAACTACTGTTGCTTGTAAGCTATGATTCATCGTCCTCTTTGGAGCTATTATTCTTCTTTTTTCAAAATGTAAGATAGAAATAAATAAAGAAATCTATGTTAACATATATTGTAAGTTGCATATCTTGGGCATTTGTTTAGAAGTAGCATTTTATCTGCTTTGCAGTATTGATTTATTTACAAACAGATGAAAGTGTACTTGTTGGTTGTATCGTTGGATCACGAGCCCTTCTGTCTTTATGATTTTTATTTTCTTACTTTGATGAGTAAATACATGTCAAGAGAAGTGAGAGAGTGAAAGGACAGTATGTTCCTTCTCAATGTCTCACCTTTTCTTTTATAACTTATTTTCGTTTTCCTTTTTTTTAAAAAATGGAACTAAAAATACAGTACTTCGTATATTAGTAGATAATAACTTTTATACGAATCGAAAAATTTATTTACTGTTTTATTAAATTATATTCAGTGTGTTAGTTTTTTTCTTAAACTCTAAATACTGTGTAATTGTGTATAACGTGGTCTCTATCTAGAACGGTTTCATATAAGTAAATATTGGAGGATAAACACAACAGCAACAACAAAATATGAGTAGTAAATAAATAGAGACCCTTCGAAAGTGACAAATAATATCGAACAAAACAAAATAATATTGATAGCGAATGGACAGAAGGGTGTTTAATTTTGTTAAGAAAATAGAAAGAAAAAAAAAAAGTAACGTAAATCAAATTTATGTTTTTGAGAATAAAGGAAACATGGAGACAAATGATTTTTATAGAACTCATCCGAATGGTACTATCGATAACATACGACAAAAAGCACGAATTTGCCAGTCAAGGGTAAAATCGTGATTTCGTTTCATTTATCAAAGGGTAAAGTAGGTGAAGTGTTAATTTCAAGTGGAGCCATTTGTCATGCGTCGCCACGTCAACATTATTTAGTAGCAAAGTCATGTCCTACGTGCCAATCCGACGTCACGTGTGTCTTCTTTTTAAGTGTTTTCTCTCTCAAATCTCAGATGAGTTGTTTTTGCATTATTTGCATGTCACTCCTTATACTCTTTGAACAGAAGCAATTTAGGCTTTATATTTAAAATTGTTACAGCTTGAACCATAATTCTCACAGCAAAGTGAGTCAAATAACGTAACAAGTTTTTGAGTATTACCGAATTACCAACTAATGAACAAAATTTTAAATGAATAAAAACGGAAACATGTTTCCAACTTTGTTAACATTATTTTAGATTTCTTATCTTTAGAAGTTTACATTGTTTGCAATTTTGTGTAACAAATCTCTCGGAAATTGTTATTCACAACTCCAATACCTTTTTCGTGTCTAAATCTTTGACCAAAATTATCAATGTGTAGTAGCATACTAGCATTGATTTATGTACTCTGTTGACCATTCTTGAAACATGATTACTCACGAGTGCATGGTATAGACAACAGACCAAAAGAGACAAATATTCGCAAATCATTGTATATATCAATGTTATTACTTTCAAATCATCGATTATTTTGTGTGATAAATGTTTAATAATAATAAATTGTTATTATTTTGTTGCGGCCTTGCTGGTCGTTTTAGATGAAGTGATTGCCCAAGACATGAGTAGTGTGATTAGAGTTAAGTCGTAATCCTTTATAGTTAGGCTTAGGAAACCCATTTGATATATATGAGTCGGAATTTTCTAATATTAATCCATAAATTATAAAAACCGGCCGGACCAGGAATTCGTCTCAAGGTTAATTGATCCACATTTGATTATTGGTTAGTCATTCTGCTGAGCTGAATATATGTTTACACATTCGATTATAGTTGGTTAATTAGAGGCTTGAATAAACAGTTAACTAAGTTTATATTGATATTATGTATTTCAGATAATATAAATTACGAACTGAGCTTAGACGTCTTAACATCCAATTAGACAGTACCTGAAGTCTTGAACAGAATGAAGATTTATGTAAATTATAACAATCGGAAGATAACACCGAGTGGTCAATTAATTTAATAGTGAAACATGTTACAATAAATCTTAGTCTTCACATCAGTAATAACAGAAACAAAATGACATAAAAAATGGATCCATACATATTATTTGCCTACTTGGACATCTGGTACAGAAAATAATGTTATTGTGCTTAATAATTGAAACTCACATAAATTCCCATAACTGAAATTTGATTATAATCATTCTATTTTGTTGTGTTGCGATTTGTGACTGTAATTCCAAGTGGAAGGTCCTTTTGATGTTATTAATTAATATGCAACCGTGGGATGACATATATTCTCTTTTGCTTTATATTAACTATGGTATTTGTTTTGTTTGATCAATTATTTTATGTGTTCGTATTAGGTTTGTCAATCCACCTATTTAATTATATAATGCTAATATGTCACTTTCTGTTCTGAATTATTATTCCATTCAAGTAGGTGTGTTTCATAGTAATTATTTATGCATATAGACGGAATAGTTTAAAACCATCAAATAATGCTGTATATATAATATTTTTCCCCGATTGATAAATAGTATAATTTTAGAAGAAATAACTCATCATAATATGATTTGATACGTTGCGTCAATTTTTTTAATTTTTTGCTTTGAAAATGAAACTTATTGAACGACTTGAAAACTATGTTAGCTTACTGTACGTGTGTTCACATTTAATATGTTAAGTTGTGTGAACAATAATGATATGGTTTTGTTGTCATTCGTTTTTTAAAATCAATTTGGAGATATTTTGTTATGCATATTAATAATATACTCCAAATGTGAATTAGTTGTGCGAGTTGGGTAGTCAATTGGTTGGGATTCAAGAAGCATTATGGAGTCCCACCAATTATTTTGAACTTGTGAAAATTCTCAAAAGATTAGATTGTCCTTTACTCTCCTTTATTATATTACTTGGTATTATCTTATATTCTTATAAGTTAAATTACATTTTCTATGAATTTGGGATATTATTATGCATGCATGGTACGGTTCAAACAATTATTTCGACAAATGAGTATAGAGGTTTAGAACAAAAGAGGATCTCGTTTTGTTTACTTTTCTAGGTTGAAGTGAAGTAAATAACAGTTTAAAAAAGAACATCAAAAGTGAAAGTTTCATAAAAATGTTCTAAGCGTATAAAACTAATAATGAGAAGCCTTAGTTGTGTGCTATATATTATATTGTATTCTTATGTAATCAAAGTTCGATTTTCCGAATAGAATCTGCTTTAGTTTTTAACTATAGAGATTCTTTTAAAACCAAAAAAGTGGAGAAGTGGAGCATCAACAAGACCTTTATATATATTTCCACAATATGGGTCAACCCTTAAAAAGAAACCGAGATGCACGAAATGCCTGAATTGAACCTTGACCCAGCCAACACCATAGGTTTTACTTTAGGGTATTTATTCATTTATTGAATCTCCAAACCGGATCATAAAGTTGTTCTTTCCAGTTATTTCAATTCTGCATTAACTCTGCGATTATGATATGTGCTCATGATTTATTTCACAAGTTTTTGTTGTGTGAATATGATAGTAATCATTTATCTTCTTCTAAATTATATAGACAAAAATATTTGTATTTACTGGTAAAACAATCAGATGGAGTAGTTTTTTTTTGTCAAAACAAGAGAGGAATTGAATTTGGGAAACGACTAAATTTTTGATTACCCAAAAAAGAAAGAAATGTAAAGAAAAATGGAAAAATATAAAAAAAAAGAAGAGGAAAATTGAATGTGGGAAGAGAAGAGAAGAGATGAGATGAGAGAGAGAGAGATCTTTAATGAGAGCAAAACACTGTCATCTTACCAGTTGCGTCATCATCAACCCACAACACTCTCTCATCTTTCTTCTTCTCTTATTTACTTTTCCTTTTACCATCTCTTTAAATTTTCCCGAGAAAAAATATCGAAAAAGCTTTCTCTGGGTTTTTCTTGATTGGTCAATTTGCACATCTCCCTTTCTCTCTCTCTCCCTTCTTTTGCCTCGCTTGCTTCATCTGTTTGGTCTCCTTCTTGCTTTTTCTAGTAAGTACAGAGATAGATAATTTCAACGAGTTAGAGAGAGATTCAGACATGGGTTAGTCTGCAGTTTCGACAGATCCTCTTCTTCTTCTTTCTTCTTTCTTCTTTCTTCTTTCTTCTTCCTATTAGGCTTTTAGCTTTCTCTGCTCTCTGGGGTTAGGGTTTTGAGGTGAGAGGCAAGTATGCGTGAGTTACATCCATTTTGAGTTACTCTGGATTCCCCACCGTCTACCGACCGCCGTCGCCGCCGCCGCCGCCTCAACGAAGAAGACTCTGAGCTTCCTCAATATGCTCAAGCAATGGCAGACGACGAAGCACACCACTTCCTCCACCCTCCAGCACCGCCGCCTTCTTCAATGAGGCACCGTGCTACGTCGGAGGCGGCGGATACGGCCAACGGCGGCTGCGGCGAGATCGTTGAGGTGCAAGGAGGTCACATTGTGCGGTCGACGGGAAGGAAAGATCGGCACAGCAAGGTCTGCACGGCCAAAGGGCCACGTGACCGGCGCGTGAGGCTCTCGGCTCACACGGCGATTCAGTTCTACGATGTTCAAGACAGGCTTGGCTTCGACCGACCCAGCAAAGCCGTCGATTGGCTTATCAAAAAGGCTAAGACTTCCATTGACGAGCTCGCCGAGCTTCCTCCCTGGAATCCCGCCGATGCAATCCGCGCCGCCGCCGCTAACGCTAAACCCAGGAGAACGGCCGCCAAAACCCAAATTTCTCCGTCGCCGCCACCGCCTCAGCAGCAGCATCTTCAGTTCGGTGGTACACGGGCCGTTGGATTCGACGGAGGAACAGAGCATCCGAGTAACAACGATAACGAGTCGAGTTTTCTCCCGCCGTCAATGGACTCAGATTCGATTGCTGACACTATAAAATCGTTTTTCCCGGTGGTCGGCTCTTCAGCGGAAGCTCCTCCGAACCAGCTTATGCACAACTATCATCACCACCATCATCATCATCCGCCGGATTTGCTTTCTCGAACCAACAGCCAAAACCAAGATCTCCGTCTCTCGCTGCATTCGTTCCCGGATGGTCCACCGTCGCTTCTCCACCACCACCACCACCACCAGCAACAGCACCACCACTCTAATTCCGCCTCCGTCGCCGAGCCTGTTCTGTTTTACGGGCAGAGCAATCCGCTAGGATTTGACACATCGACGGGTGGTTGGGAGCAGCAGTCATCGGAATTCGGAAGGATTCAGAGACTGGTGGCTTGGAACAGCGGCGGAGCAACCGATACAGGAAACGGAGGAGGGTTTCTCTTCGCTCCTCCTCCTCCTCATCCATCGACGACGTCGTTTCAGCCAGTACTCGGCCAAAGCCAGCTTTATTCTCAGAGGGGTCCCCTTCAGTCCAGTTACACGCCCATGATCCGTGCTTGGTTTGATCCTCACCACCATCAATCCATCTCCACCGACGATCTCAACCACCACCACCACCACCATATTCCTATGCCGGTTCACCAATCAGCAATCCCGGGAATCGGATTCGCCTCAGGTGAATTCTCTTCCGGTTTTCGCATACCAGCACGGTTTCAGGGCCAAGAAGAGGAGCAGCATGACGGTCTCACCAACAAACCGTCCTCAGCTTCCTCTATTTCTCGCCATTGATAACAGTCGAAACAATATCCTCTAATTCCAGGTTATCCCAAATTCTGTCCTTTTTTACATTAAAATTAGTACTATTTGCTGCACTTCTTGTTCATTGAACTCAAAAACCATTTTTTGCAGGGCTTCAGATCGAAAGCTTGGCTTAGATTGTTCGGAACAGTGAAGGAGTTCTCGGTTTGTATTCAATGGCCTGAAGAAAAGAAAAAAACGCAAGGAAAGACTGAAAGAGAAGAAGAAGGACAACAAATGTGGCCCACAACTTACAGGTTCTTCTTCTTTTTTCTTCCAACCTTGCCTATTGTAATTTTAATCTTTTTCACCAGTTAGACCATGTTCTGTAGCTCAATTATGGTAGATTTTAAGGTTGCTTCTTGTTGTGTTGTGTTTGTATCATCCTCCTCCTCTTGTTACTGCAATACCCAGATACTTTTGAGAAATTGCAGTTCTCTGTTCTTTGTTGTGTGTAACTCCATGGATGATCTAATAAAGTCTTGAACTTTCTCTTGATTTTCATATGGGTTTTATTGCTCTGTTCAAGCTAGATCATTGTTGTTAAACAACATGGGAGCTTTGAGTTGATTCTTGTATCTCACTCAATCCATTTGGCCCCAATGATAAAAAAAAAAAAAGTTAGTCATTTTCCATGAACAGTAAGATTTGAATTGTTGCTTCTTCTGGAACATCAGGGGGATTTAGCCAGTTCCCTTAAATTACAAGTGAAACTTTCCTCACAAGAGTAAAAATGGGGTTTTTATTTTCTGTGTCTCATGTCATTAATTGTTCTCTCTCACCTACTTTAGTGGTAGGAGGAGATCCACCAAACTTGAATGTGATATTGTCTTGTTTGATGAGTAAAAAGAATGGGGACATGAGATAGGTATAGAGAGCCACCCATGTTTGTCTAAATGTAGGAAGTTGATCATAACTAGCCAATCTTCTCTATCACCTCTAGACAATTATACTGGATTTTGCAAGTTTGGGGGGGTGAAATGCATGGTCTCAGATGTTTATTTTACCTCCATTTAGCAGAAGAATTATTTAATTTTTTTACCTTTTCATGTGATGTAATAAATACATCACCAACCACACCAAATGAGAAAGGTGCTGAGATATCATAAAGTACGTTTTTCCAAAAGATAAAAAAGGCCGAATCTTTATTTTTTAAGGTCTCATCTCTCATGACTCAATATCATATCCAATGTATACCCATTTATTCCCTCTTTTTATTTATATATTTTTTTCCGTTTGTCAACTGATAATATCATCAATAAGTTTGTTCTGTGAAGACAGTTAGATATATAGTACACAATCTATCTGTTATGACCAAGTAAAACGTTTCTCACAAAACCTCAAAATATCTAATGGGTCTGAGAGGGATGTTGAGGAAGATGGAACCAAGATTGTAAAAGAGCTGTCACTTTAAAGAATGGTCCCCTTTCTCTTGTAAGATCTCAATGCCTTTTTTTTTTCTTTCAAAAGATCTACTGAAAAAAAGTTCACTGCTTTTAAGCCCTTTCACTTCTCTCATTCCCCATTAATAATTGCAGCAGATTTGAGAATTTGAAACGAGCAAAGACTGTGAATGTAAAAAATGTGAGACTCAAACCTTAAAGCGCACTGTCTCATCAACATACCAAAACATGTGACGCATGAAGCAATTATAAACACAATACATGTGCAATCACATCAATCCCTTTGATATGAAGTAACAAATCGTCTAATGTAGACAACATATTTATGAATATACACATTGGAACATGTTCTGTGGCCAAATAAAACAGGTTCAAATGGATAACAAATTAAAGAATGGTCTTTTGGTGAAGAAAAGAAAAAAAAAAAGCTCGGAAGAAAAAAAAATCAATCTATGAAACCGGTTCTTCTGAAAACAGCATTCCTTACCTGCCGGAGATCTCTCCCTTTAAGTGTTCTTCCTGCTCCTTCAAGCACCGAGCAAGATAGCAACGAAGACTGAGCCAAAGACCGAGCTACAATCTCGTGTGGAGGAAGCATTTCGCCTTCTTCCTCTTCCTCCTCATCGTCGTCTATGACATCAGTCAGCTTGAATTCCTTCTTATGTCGATTCATCATCGTCGAAGATACTAATGGCACTTGAACCGGAGCTGATTGAGGATACTTCCCTCCACCTATAAAAGACGCTGCAAACGGAAGCCTCTCTTGAGGCGGTTTAGGAGCGGTGGGGATTGTTCGAGCCGAAGATGAAGAAGCAGCTGATGCACCACCGCCTGAAGAAGACGAGGAAGAAGCTGTGGAGGAGACTGAAGTGGAGAGAACAGCCGCAGGCTTGTGGTGAAAGACGTGGTTGAGGTAACTGTTTCCAGAAGGTTCGGGAAGAGCCGCGAGGATACCAGAAGCTTCCACGTTTTTCAAGCCGCTTTTGCTCCTCTGAATCTGGCGAGCAGGCGGATGCTGCGCCGGAGAAGACGACGGAGAGTGTCGAGGCGCGTGAGATATGTCGATTGCGAAGATGTCGTCTTCATTCAGCTCACCATCTGCTGAAGCTGAGGCAGGTGCTGGAGAAGACGATGACGGGATATCGATCCGTGTAATTCTGTTCATTTTTTGTTAACTTCTTGAGATCTGCGAATCAGAGAGATTTAAGGTCGATTGATTAAGAATTAGTCTCAATCCACTAAAGATTAGGTTTTTTTAGCAGAACACGAAATCAAAGTGTGGAGCTGGAAACTAGATCGATCCAAGGTTGAAAATTTCGATTTTTGTTTGGTCGTTTCCAATTAGATGAACTCATTACGTGGTAGTTTTACAATAATTTTTTTTTCCAGAAATCTCGAAACATAAGAAATTGCAGCAAACACGAAGGTCGATCCCATTAACAGAAGATGAATTTAAGCAATCATCGTTCAAGAAGGAGATCCAGAAATCGAATGGAGGATTAAAGTTACCTCAACTCTGGGAAGAAGAACAAATACAGCAGCAAATTAGATGCACGACCAGCTAGCGATCTGAATGTTTTAGCGAGAGAGAGAGAGAGAGAGAGAGAGAGAGAGAGAAGACCTGAATGAGATTTCTAGAAATTGACATCTGTGTATACAATATGTTGGCAGTTTCATAAATTCTGAAGCCCAATAGAGTAAGCCCAATAGAGTAAGCCCAAATAGACTAGTTTATTAAAAACATAACGGTGAAATTTTTTCCGTTACCGTTAATGAACCTGTAAAAGAGTTTGCATACAACCACCAATTATATAGAAAACAAAACCACTGAGAAATCAAACAAGACAATTCTTATATGTAAACATAAACCGTTGTTTTGGTTAATTTCTGAATCAAAATCATCCGGAACCGAGCTTTTTGGATTTTGCAGCTTCCTTGGTGTTTGGCAAACCCGGTTTAGCAGAGGTCTTCTTTGTGATCACATTGGATGACAATTTCTCCGGTTTTATAGTTGGTTTGATCGGTTTAGTAACTTGGCATTGAGCCCTAATCTCCCAAGGCCGAGCTGCTATCCACCGTTCTTTCCAACTCCATCCCCAGTTTTCTTTGTCAAGGTTAAACGAAGCTTGACCTAGATACTGTGTAGCATTAGCTCTCCACTGCAAAAAAAAAAAAAAAAACCAGAAAGTTACTTGAGCTACAAGGTATCCAAAGCACAAACCGGTTAATTAACGGAGCTACGTCTCAATTTTCATTGACCTGATGAGAGAAAGCATAAGCCATTGCTCGTTCACGCTTCACTGTAGCTTCTTCTCTCTGTTGTATCCTCGCAAGAATCTCCTCCATGGTTTCAGACCCTCCACACCATTCAACTTCTAGCTCCTGAAGCTTGATCTCCAGCTTCAACCGATTCTCCAATCTTTTGTGCTGGAGTCTACCTTGTGTCACCATATACAAACGCCGTTCTCTGATCTGGCTCTGTATATCGCACCAAGAATGCATCACATTGAGTGCAATCGAAGTTTGGTTCATCACTTTATGGCCTTGGATCAGTGAGTTAAATCTCTTTGCGCTCTTTAAGCTGCATAGTCTTTTTCTCGCCTGCAGATTCGCAAGAAACACTAAAATTGGAGGCGGCAAATCAGTTTCAAAAATTGTGGAAGATGACGAACCTTGTATGCTCGAAAAGCCTTTTGAATGCGCATAACAGCGATTTCTACGGTAAGCGTAGTGGAAGCTGAGCTTGGTTCGATCGGTTTGACACGGTTTGATATTTCAGAGTGTACCTATAAAAATAAACATATTTTTAAAGTCACTAGTAGAGAGAGAGAGAGAGAGTAGAATGAAACAGAGGTTTTACTAACGTTGCCTCGATTTGATTTGTTGTTCTGTTTTGATCCTTTTAAACAGATGAGAGAACGGAGCAACCATCCAGATCCCATAACAGCAGATAATCTGTATGAAGCCGAGAGCTTCAGTACAAGAAAAGGTTTTATTAGAGAAGATAATGTAGGTTAAAGATTTAATCAGATATTATGAAAGTGAGATGGGATTTTAATGTGTGTTCTTTCTTTTAAGGCACAAGAAGGTTAATGTTGAGTGGTTTTTAAGTAAATGGAGAGAGAGAGAGAGAGAGTTGAAGCTTCGCTCTCTCTGTGGTGAATAAACCCATCTTGGTGATTGACATTTCAACCAATGGTGAAGCTAGTGTTTGATCTTTTCTTCAAATACAAGGTGAGGTTCTTTCTGATAAGTTTAATTAGTTTAGGCCAAGATTGATAGGAGATTGACGAAAAATGATGGTTGAAAATTGTTAGAGGATTCCCCGTTATAGCATTGATTAGTTTGGGATGAAATTGTTAAAGTTGATAAAAAGAAAGATTGAAATATTTCTAAGTTGGTCCCGGCGGGGCTCGAACCCGCGACCTTCGGCTCATAAGACCAACGCTCTAACCAACTGAGCTACGGGACCTGCTTGGAAATTCTGTTCAAGAATTACATTTATTCCGTACTATTTTACTTGTTGATCTTATTCATCTTCTTCCTTGTTCTCTGTTTATGTGCCATTGTTGGCACCGAACTAACAAAGAAGAAGACAGGTTTTGGCACTGAAGCTTCATCTCAGAATCAGTGACTTCTATAAATGTTTGACAATGAAGCTTTATTGGTCTCTGGAAAATTAATACAGAATTTACACTAGCTTTTTTTAAAAATAAATCATTTTAAAGAAAAAAGGATTAGTTTCTTGGATTTCTTGGCAGAGTGTGTCCCTTCAAATATTAATCTTTTGGAACAAACTCTTTAAATGAGACTCCTACGTTGTCTATATATACGGTACAGTTTAACTTGTTCTGACTCCAGTCTTCTTCCTTCACAATTATTAATCCAGAGAGATAAACCATTATATTGATCGATCAAGAAACAAAGAAATGTTTGGAGGGGATTCATCAGAAGACACCGAGAGCGACTACGAACCTGATTACGAGGATGAACCTGATTACGAGGACTCCAGTGAAAGCAGCGACGGCAATGGAGATGACGATGATGGAGGAGACTCGAGAGATGATGATTCGGTGATGATTTCGATACCAGAGTCCACAAAGTTGAGAGAAAGAAACTCTGGGATTAGCATACGAGAGCCAAAAGATTCTCTGATTCTTGTTAGTCCTTCGAATAAGCGGAAAAGAGACACTGTTCGTATTCCGGCTAAAATATACAAAGATGCGATCGTTGCTTCATCATCATCAGCGGCTAACAATGTTTCAGCTGCAGTAGCACTAGAACCTGCAGGTATCTCTAGGCGGTCTCATGCGAACGACTATGTCGAAACCATTACTACGACTTCTTCAGGGCCTTGGAATACTCCAGTTGGAGTCCCAACTAGACAAGCTCAAGCTCAATCCCAATCCCAACCCGAAATGGACGATCTTGTAGCTGTGGCCACTATAAGAAGATCGAACCTTCAAGGTCCCATCTTTGGGTCATCATCATCAAGTTCAAGTATTCAATCTCAAGCTGAAGAGATCATGGCAGGTTTGACGAGAATGGCGCCTCATGCAACCGCTATACAACGACCCTATGGTATGAGAGAGCAGCCTCCATTGATGCAGATCCCTCCCAATATTCCATTTGGCATTCCAATGAGGAGCCCTTTTCCAAATGCGAGAATGGCGCCTCCTGCAAATGCTATGCAACGACCCGATGGTACGAGAGAGCAGCCTCCATTGTTGCAGATCCCTCCCAATATTTCATTTGGTATTCCAATGAGGAGCCCTTTTAGCCGAGCTCAAATAGTGGAGATGACAAGATGGTGTTTCTCTTTGTTGCCCATGCGCGGTCTCAACTTTGTACCTGGGATAGACTCCACCTTGGTGCCATCGTCTCAACGAAACATCACAAGACCATCGAGAGTCAATCCTCGCCGTCCAAACTCTGTTTCCAGGCCAATACCATCGAGAGTCAATCCTCGCCGTCCAAACTCTGTTTCCAGGCCAATACCATCGACTTCAATCTCCGATGTTTTGGGGTCATCAAGTGTTCAAGCTCAAGCCAAGGCTGTGAGACCGGCTTCTGGACTTTTGCCTGCTGCAATGCTCAATTACCAACAACAACAACTTCTCCCTTCTTCTTTAATGGTATAACATCTAGCTTCCAAGATCGTTTTTTTCTAACTGCCATTGCATTTATGTATCACAAAAATTAAAAGGGTTTCTTGTTTTGGGTTTATCTGCAGGGTCCACCACAACATTTGAGACAGCAGCCTCCGTTGTTGCAGGATGTGAGAGGTTTGAAGCTTAACCCGCCGGCTAATAATGAAGATGCTGATGAAAAGAAAGATGAAGAAGAAGATGAAGGTTTGGATCTTAACCTGCGGCTCGGGATGAATGATGAACCAACGCATGAGTAAGATTCGATCACAGTTGATACTACAATAGAAACAGAGATTATTAGACTATTATAGCCAAAGTGACAGATTCTTACTTTCTAAGATTTCAAAAACTAGTGAGGACTGTTTGTTGTCTATTGTGAATAACGACGACTAGCGAATGAAGAAGAGTGTACTTACACTGAAAAGTTTACCATTTTAGAATTTTTCGACCCGATGATAATCGGATCCGGATCCGACCCTTCAGCAGATCTGCGCAAGTTTTCATCCATTTGCGTGTCTCTCTTTCAATGGCTCAAAATTTAAATCTCTCTCTCTCTCTCTCGTTTGTGCGTTTCTTCTTCCCAATTCGTCTGTACGTGCTTTCTTACCGGTTACCTGAAAATCTTCGATTCTCGAACGAAGAGCTTCTTCTCTGATCTAAGAAACCCTGGTAATGGCGGCGTATAGAGCTGACGACGATTACGATTTCCTCTACAAGGTGGTATTGATCGGAGATTCCGGTGTCGGTAAATCTAACCTCCTCTCTCGATTCACGCGCAACGAATTCAGCCTCGAGTCTAAATCCACCATCGGTGTCGAATTCGCCACCCGAAGCATTCGTGTCGATGAAAAAATCGTCAAGGCTCAGATTTGGGACACCGCCGGTCAGGAGAGGTATATATATACATATATTATAATTTCCCAGAGAATTAATTAATCTACGACCCTTCCCTTCCTCCAATTCGAATTTTTTTTTGATGATTTTGTTTACATTTGGTGGCGAGAATTTGTATTTTTCCTGACGTTCATGAATCTGAAGAAATCAAATGATTGATTTTGTAGAATTTCAAGTGTAGAATCTCAAGAACTAAATTATTGATTTTTGTGATGGAAGATACCGAGCAATCACAAGCGCATACTATCGAGGAGCCGTAGGAGCTTTGCTTGTCTACGATGTTACACGGCACGTCACGTTCGAGAACATTGAGAGATGGCTCAAGGAGCTTAGAGACCACACAGACGCCAACATCGTCATCATGCTTGTTGGGAACAAGGCAGATCTGCGTCACCTTAGAGCTATTTCAACGGAAGACGCCAAAGCCTTTGCAGAGAGAGAGAACACTTTCTTCATGGAGACTTCTGCACTCGAAGCACTCAACGTTGAGAATGCTTTCACCGAAGTGCTCTCTCAAATATACCGGGTCGCAAGCAAGAAAGCGCTTGATATCGGAGACGATCCAGCTACTCTCCCTAAAGGAAAGACCATCAATGTCGGGTCCAAGGACGATGTCTCTGAGGTCAAGAAGGTCGGATGCTGCTCAAGTTGATCCCGATCCTCTCCAGTAACATTTTCTTTCTTGGTTTCTTAGGGAAACTATTTAGTTTGATTTTTCAATGGAAGATGATATACATGTTTTCCTTTTGCTGCTTCTCTTTGGTGTAAGTTTCTCAGATCCTTATAATGGTTTAGATATTTTTTTTACACAATTGTATTCGACCATCTCTATTGGACAAAGAAAGGTCATGCAGTTGAAGAGGGCAAAAGAAACTTCATAAGGGCAACCAAATGTACAAAGAACCAAATAAGCCTGTACAGTTTTCTTAGTCACTAAGCCAATCTCAGCTTTGGACTATCACACAAATTATGTAACATAAGTACAAATGTACAGAGCTTGGGGCTGAAACTTACCCTGACTCTGTTTCTCTTATAAAACCTATTATAGATAAAAAGCACATCGAAAAAATAAAACCCTTTTCCGCGGTAACATCTCTTAGGTTGAATCTGCAACAACCTCTTCTCCTCTACTTAAACGTATCTTCTTCTTCTCTGTTGCCAGTGCCTCTGATTTACAGATTGGACAAACGTTCTTGATAACCAACCACTTCTTCAAGCATTCTGCATGGTACTCGTGCTTGCAATCCAGCGTTGCGATCTTATCTTTGTTCTTGTAGTTTTCCTGTAAAAAAAACGAGATTTTTTACTACTGCTAAGACGAGTGTGTGTGAATCTTTGCGTAAGCTTGGAGGATGCAGTCTCAAGATTTTACTAGCTTTACCTGGCATATAGTGCAAGAATCGGTTTCTCGATCGGTTGATGGAGCTTCTTCTGTGTTGATTCTGGTCGATAAAGAGGTTCTTCTTTTCAGAAGGTCTTTAACTTCTTCTTCTGACAAGCCAGTCTTCACAGTTCCAATCTCGTCACTCAAAGCAAGAAGCTCCTGCGCCACCCGGGTTTTGAATGTTTTAAGATGAAGAAAAAAAAAATTTGAAACCTCATCTATGTGGTTAAGAGCAACTGTGGATTCACCTCATATGACATGTCCTCTATGTCCAACCGCATGTCTTGATGATGATCGAAATAATTTACATCATCGTAGAAGTCTTCTCCCCCCAATAACGCAGCTTCCTACACATATATTAACAGACAAAAACAAAAAATCAAATATTGGAGAGCAGACACTCTCCTGAACAAACTGACATTAAAGAGTGAAAAATGTGCTCAGAGGATATTACGTTCGCGGATATTCCTCTAAAGTGAGGCGGTCCATGGTGTCTAAGGGTCGCTGCAGGTGCTAAATCATATTGGGGATGTTGCTGGTTTATTCTAAACCCCACATGACCGTATGAAGCATCATGCATAGTCTCGGGAACAGCGTATGAGGCTGGAGCCATGTGATGGTATACGTTGGGAGGAGGAGGTACTGGATGATGGCTTACATAGTTGTGCCCAGGGTAGACATTACCAGAGTCTATGGAGCCAGTAACACCGTTACCTAAGAGAGATCATTCAAGAAGAAGAATAAGATTTTCACAAAGTCTCAATGCTGAGAGTTAAGGATAGTACCATGCATATAAGGTCCAGAGGGTGGTTGGGACCAATGCGAAGACGATCCATCAGATCTGTTGCTGCCATTACAATGCTGGTCATACCAGATTGTTGCAGGAGGTGGAAAAGGATGAGCTGCATAGTTTCCTTGAATGAAACTGTTGTGACCATGAGAGACTGTAGCTGCTCCTGCCCTGTTCCTCACACTTCTCTGGTCTAGTGGTTGTGGATAATTACCAAACTGTGGGAACGAGGAAGGTGCTGTCTCCGGGTAAGAACAAGGAGCTGCTGCAGCAGTGTTTAGATACAGAGCATTTCTTGGTATTACTTCAGCACTCTTTCTTTTGTAACCGTGACCCATCATAAAATGAGCAATCCTCTCCTGTTCAGCGAACGAAACTCCGTGAGGTAAAAGCTGGCTCGGTGGAGCTTGAAAAGCCGGATAAGGGAGATAGTAATTCGGCGCGCCCGACATGTCAGGACCAAGATTTGAAGCATCTTGGTGATGGTACTGTGGATGCCCGTAAAACATTGAGTTGTTGTTATAGGGTTCTTGCAGAGAATGTGCTTCGAAATTAGGAACAGCGTTCACAGGTGGGATATCTGGATACGGAAAACAAGGTTCAGGATAGAGGACAAAGCTTTGAGGATTCTGCTCCATGTCCAAACCAGTCATCCTATTTCTTTGACTCATATCACTAGTTGCAGAAACTCCCTGTTACAATAGTGTTGGATTTTAGATAGATTAGCACAGAAAGATGGCAAAAGCTCGAATGCTCTTACATCGCAAGCTGATTCTAGCTAGTGTTTTTCAATGAGCGTATCAAACTTTTTCTGTAACTAGCAATGGAATCAAAACCTGCAAAAAGGACATATTCTGCCCCTTTGTGCCGAGATTTCGAGAAGGCAAACACACGCAAAGTCTCAAAACGCCCCTTAACATTTTTCGTCATAATCACAAGTTAACCTCAGAAAGCACATTGAACATTCAAGCTTCACCAATACATTGTAAAGCACGAAATCTTAGCAAAACCCAATTCAGAAAGCAAGACATGTCTTACCAAAATTAGATCAAACCCCTCATTCACAAAATATAATAGTATGAAAATTTAAAGCAATGTACACAATTCTTGTTAAAGTAAACAATCCTGATCTTGCTAACATTAAAATAGCTTCCAAATTCAGCAACAACAAACTACTTGTAATTCAGATTAACAGCCTAGACGATCAGAACAGATGAACCACAGATTCCGACTAAACCCAGAACAATGCAATTCTCAGCAGCTCGTATGAAAAACAATTTCAAAGATGATCAGCAAAACTAAACCAACCAAATATCAAGGTTTTTCCGGGGCCCAAACGACCATAGACTCAGAATAAAAAGCTCGAGAATCCGATTATCGTGATGGTTTAAAGAGATAAGTACCTGAGAATCGAGGATTACGAGATCCCGAGAGAGAAGAGGTAGAGGAGGAAGACGTCGGTTTTCTGGTTTCTAATTTCTTTCCTCACGGTGACGGAAGGTTTTTTATTTGTTGCTCTTCTCCGCAAGTTTCTTTTTTTTTCCTTATGCTTATCTTTTCTTTTTCCTTTTCAAAAAATAATTAATTACTTTTTTTTCATTGGTTATCTTGGGCTTTCTTGACAGCAATGCTAATTAAGAATAATTGATATCCTAATTATGAGGACGACGTCGTAAAAAGGATTGGAATTTTTATTTATTGCTTTGATTAATTAACACAATCTTTTGATTTCCCATCTAATTACTACCTTTAATACGTAACAGAATCGCTTTGGTCTTGTAACAAAGCAGGTGCCATTGAGTTTAGGACAAAGAAAAGAAGCATCTTTGTTGGCAACCATTAATGAAGTCATGTGCTTGCTTCTACTCTTGTAATAAGTAACAAACAATTTTGTAAATTCTTACACAACCGTGTTTAATTTTCATTAACTTCTTTTACGGTGGTTAAAAGTTAGGCAAAAACTAATGAAATAAGTCAATGGCTATGAGTATTACTGCCTAACAACTGAAACAGAAAAAGGTTATGTAGAAGACAATCACAATTATTTAATATACTCCATTAACTACTTTTACAAATTTTCTTTTAAAATGTAAGTGTTTCAAACCGATACAACTATACCCAAACATTTTTAAAACACCAGCAGATATTGGGTCTGACTGGTATGTCAGATGAATAACAGAATAGCGGAATAATTGAAAAATTATTAGCAGAATGAATTGAACTGAATAATATTTTAGCTGAATAATTGTGAAACGCTGAAAAGCTATTTTTAGTAGAATAATCACGTTTTGTTTTTTTTTTAGTTATATTTTCAACACGTTAGTGGAATCACGTTTCAAAAACAACAAAAAAACGTGAAAACGTGATGAATAACATGAATAGTAAAAAATAACAGAATCAAGTTTCCAAAACGTGAAAACGTGAAAAAACTGCATACTATTCAAACTCATTATTTATTAATGTGTCATATTCATCTGTCATAGTTTTTGTTGTTGTTGTGATGGAACACAATTGAATCCGAGGAGGCAAGTAACCTTAATATGATGCGAATATATTTATAGGGAGGTGCCTCCCATGTGCTTGTTTTGGTTGAACCACCATGTCACCTAATTATGCCCAATTAATAATTTCAATTTCTGTTAATGTTAAAGAAGGAACACTATAAAAAAATAAAAATGCAGCCATGTCTTCCTACCTTTTATAAGCTAAAAATCACGATTTAATAATACATGTTTCTCTGATCATTACCAAAATCTCTAATCAAAGCCCAATTAATAATTTCAATTAACCAATTAATAATTTCAATTTCTGTTAATGTTAAAGAAGGAACACTATAAAAAAATAAAAATGCAGCCATGTCTTCCTATCTTTTATAAGCTAAAAATCACGATTTAATAATACATATTTCTCTGATCATTACCAAAATTTATAATCAAAGCGAGAAGCCTAAGAACATCTACAATAGAGAAATTTGATAAAACTTTAAAGAAAAAAAGAAAAGGAAAAAAAAAAGAAAAATGATGTGGTAGAAACTGAAATGGAGAATCGTTGTGGTGAAAGGACCGCCTCTCCTGTGATGTGTGGCATAATCTGATTTGCCAAATTTTTTTTTTTTATTATTATTTTTTTTTTAAAAACAATTTTTTTTATATAAAAAAAATGTTAAGAATCTCCTTTCAGCATCTCTCCAATGTTGATGCTGTAACGTTGTGAAAATTGTAATTAGACGGTTGGGTTTGTATAACGTTTGTTAAACCAACCATTACCAAACGGAGTCGTTTATGCAAATTAAACGACACCGTTTTGAATAGGTCTTAAAACCTTAGTCGTTGAGCCGCTTCATCGTGTTTTTATTTTTCCCAAACGACCGCTGAACGAAGAAGATGAGTTCTGATCTGAAGAGGAAGCAGAAGAAGATAAACCCTAAACCCGTTCAGTTAAATCCTAATTGGTCACTCCTCCAACAAGTTAGTCTCTTTCTTTCTCTTAAGCTCCAGACTTTGCTCAACCATTGGTTTTTTTTTTTTTATGGCTATCGTCATTGTCCTTGCAGAAGCTGAAATCTGATTCTCATAGCTCGGGCAGTCGAAAATCGTCGAACAATGGCAACCCAGAAAACCCGAGCTCCGTATTAGGTAGCATTTGAACCTTAAAATTCAAACTTGATGTTTGGGTTTCGGAGTTTATAGACAATGGTTTGGGTTTCTCAGTAGTTTTAACTTAACTCAGCAAATTTGTAGGGAAGCGGAAGGAGAGGCCCGATTCAGAGGAGGATGTTCCTAAGATTAATCCCTTAACTCCGGTTAATGACGATTCCAGGTGGGTCTTGTTTGCTGTTTGGCTCTGTAGACTTTCTCTCACTAAATGCTTTTAGTTGCTAGATGATGACGAACTAGCTGAGCCTGAGAGATACTCAATGTAATTGAGAACATTTTATACCATTAATATCATAAAATTTACATGTTCCTGCTCTTAGAAATTAGGGGTTTGTTGAACTATAGGTTTCTTTGTTTACTCGGATTATGTACATACATTTTGGTTATAAGCTAAAGTCTTGCTCATCTTGTAATTATTGTGAATGTTGGTCGTCGTGGAATTGACTTAGGCTGATTAAAACGGTGTTGAGAAATTGCTGTAAGCAAAAAAAAAGAAATGATCTTGCTAATATGTATCTTTCTTTGAGCAATCTGTATATCGAATCTTACCAACGTGTGGGTAGTTTGACAGATGAAGTGGCTATGGACTGTGAAATGGTTGGTGTCAGTCAAGGAACCAAAAGCGCCCTTGGACGAGTTACCTTGGTATACATTGCTTTCCCAAGTATTTTATTTTTTTGTTTGTTATGATAAATAATACAAACATTCCGATTTAGTTCAGCTCTGAGCCATTGAATAGCGAGTTTGTGTCATTTCACAATGGCTTTATTCTCTTAATCCATATGCTTGAGGAGTATGTATGTCCGTCTCTTCTTTTGCATGAATGTCACTGATAGTTTCACTATGTTATATTGACAGGTAAATAAATGGGGAAATGTTATATACGATGTGTTTGTCCGTCCAGTAGAACGTGTTGTTGACTTTCGAACACATATTAGTGGGATTCGACCTCGAGATTTAAGAAAAGGTTAGTGTCTTATTTCTTGAATCTGTCATCATTCTTGACCTTTGTTCCCTCCGAAAATTGAGGCTTGCAATTAATTGGAACACCTGCCAAAAGGTTTGGAGATTTGATCCATTATTTCATTTTAACCTTCAGCCAAAGATTTCCGAGTTGCTCAGACAAAAGTAGCGGAGTTGATAAAGGGAAAGATTCTCGTGGGACACGCCTTGCACAACGATCTTAAGGTCTGCAGGTTTCACAAATCTGGAATCTGATTACATTGCAGATACAGACTTTTAACAAAATAGACTTTTACAACAGGTTTTGCTACTAACTCACCCGAAAAAGGACATAAGGGACACAGCAGAGTATCAGCCCTTTCTCAAGTACTCACACTTCAACAACCCCTCTTTTTTTCTTTTGTCTGACTGCTTCTTGTCGCTCTTTCGTCCAATTCTAAATGAGCCCACCTGTGATCTTTCAAACAGGGACAAAACCAGAAAGTCTCTGAAACATCTTGCCGCTGAGTTTCTAGGGGCCGACATTCAGAATGGAGAGCACTGTCCTGTAAGTGTGTGCATTTTGAAGAACAAACAAACATCTTTGATTCCCTTTATCCATGTTTCGGATCTGCAATACTAAACTTTTTTTTTTTTCATGGCAGATTGACGATGCACGAGCTGCGATGATGCTTTATCAGAAGAACAGAAGAGAGTGGGAGAGGAATGTGAAAGACCAAATACGGATGAGGCTGAAACAAAAGAAGCGTAAGCCTAAGAAGAAGGCTTCCACCCATCACACCCAAGTTGTTTGAATCAATCGAGCGAGAGAGCAAAAAACTGATTGAACCGTAACCAAAGAATCGCTTAAAAGTTTTGTTCGTCTTTTCTTTTTCTTCCATTTTTGTTGCTTCTTAGTTCTTAGCATCAGTTCCCCAAATGTGCTATCTTGTTGTATCACAATGTTATACCACAAAAGCCTATGCATTAGATTACTCTTTTCAAAAGCCTAAGGTTTTCCGGTTCGGTTTTGTCCAATCCTGATTAGGTTTGGGAAACTTTTGATCATCGTAGAAATCAAAACCTCTACGTCACATCACATGTAGTGCACTTGGCTGCTAGCTGAATTTAACTTGGATCATATGAAGGAACAAAAAGATGAGTTTAATTCAGTATATGCATAATATGTTGATCGAAGTATTACAGTTTGGTTCGCTGTATGCATAATTACGAAATGGGTTTTTCACTGTTCTTATAAGCTTCGTTCCTCTGATTTTAGCTCAATTATCAGAATTCACGCATTGAGCTGACAAGGTTAACCAAGTTTCTGGTCGAATCGATTCGGTTTGTTCCAAACCGGTTGATCAAAAGCTAGAGGTTGCATGTACAGTCAAGTAAACAAACCCGCTCTGCGGACGCAAATGCTGCCACGTCTTTATTTTCCGTTTCTGTGTGAAAAATAAAACCTAAAAGGCTAAAAATAGAAGACGCAGATTTTTGCATCAACGAGGAAAAAAGACTGAGTGAAATTGATTTCATAGTCGACGGAGAAATGCGAGTGATGAGATCATTGCGCCGTAATCCTGGTGCCGGGTTGGTTTTCCGGCCGGAGAGGCTGAGCTCTCTTCGGAGCATCTTTACCGGTTGCCGTGCTGTGATGCTGCCTCGCTTTGGCGGTCCGGAGGTTTTGGAGCTCCGGGAGAATGTTCCGGTGCCGAATCTTAATCCGAATGAGGTTCTCGTCCGGGCGAAAGCTGTCTCCGTCAACCCTCTTGATTCCAGAGTGAGTGTAGTCTGCTTGATCCGCTCTGATTTCATTTGTTCAGTGGCATTGGATTTAAATCGGAGATTGCGTTAATTAGGAATTAGGATTCGCGTGATCGGTTAGCTTGGATCTCGTACGTATGTTCTAGGAGTAAGTTATCATCGTTTAGAAATTCATCTTTGTAGCAAAATCTCGTCTTTGGTACTCGCAATAAGAGCAGTGAGATTGATTTGTATGATATGTTTATATGAGGTAAAAAATGTGAATGATTTCAGATACGAGCAGGATATGGGCGTTCTGTATTCGAACCACATCTTCCTATTATAATTGGACGCGATGTCAGTGGCGAAGTTGCAGCAATTGGGAATTCAGTGAAGTCGTTTAAAGTAGGGCAAGAAGTTTTTGGTGCATTGCATCCCACGGCGTTAAGAGGTACTTACACTGATTACGCAATTCTTTCGGATGAAGAGCTCACTGAAAAGCCATCCTCAGTTTCTCATGTGGTAAGTAGGAAGAGTTCGATATGCCCTTTAACCTCTCTCTCTTTGGTTTATTTGATTTTATTTGGTTAAGTGTTTCTTAGCTATTCTCTTTGTCTGGCTCTTGTAGGAGGCAAGTGCCATTCCTTTTGCAGCCTTGACTGCTTGGCGTGCTTTGAAGAGTAATGCTCGGATAATCGAAGGGTATGGTTTTTTGAGAGATACTATAAATTGTCTGCTACTATGGGCTCAACAGCGTCTTCTTAAAACCTTTTTTTTCTTTGCAGACAAAGACTATTAGTTTTTGGAGGAGGGGGAGCAGTAGGGTTTGCTGCAATCCAGCTTGCTGTAGCCTCTGGGTGTCATGTTACGGCATCTTGCGTCGGGGAGACCAAAGATAGAATACTAGCAGCTGGTGCCGAGCAAGCTGTTGACTACACAACCGAGGTAGTGACACAATCTGTTTATTTATCTGCTGATCCAAAGTAGAGCCATGAACATGGACTTGTTTCATGTACAGGACATTGAGGTGGCGGTAAAAGGAAAGTTTGACGCCGTGTTGGATACTATTGGCCGGCCTGAAACCGAGAGAATAGGCATAAACTTCTTGAGGAAGGGTGGAAACTATATGACTCTCCAGGTATATGACATTTCTTGTGTTTCTACTTTACAAGCTACAGTTGACCGTAGTTGTTTAGATCTTGGGTTTTGCTTAATCTTCTTCTCTTTCATGAAGGGTGAGGCTGCTTCATTGACTGATAGATATGGTTTTGTGATTGGGCTTCCGCTTGCAACTTCACTCTTGGCGAAGAAAAAGATACAATATCAGTATTCTCATGGAATAGGTATATGATAGATCTCTCTCTCTCTCTGCAGTACACTCTCTTCAGCTTTGCAGGAACCATTCTGATAATAAGACCTGTCTCATTGAGCTTTTTAGCGGGAAAGTAAAGATTAATTTGATAAAATCTGACTTTGATCAACTGAAATATAAAAACAGACTATTGGTGGACGTACATGAGGGCTGATCCTGAAGGTCTGGCCGAGATTCAGCGGTTGGTTGGAGCCGGAAAGCTAAAGATACCAGTGGAAAAAACATTTCCGATAACCGAAGTTGTAGCAGCTCATGAAGCCAAGGAGAAGAAGCAGATTCCGGGTAAGGTGGTTCTAGAGCTATGAGCTACTATATATAGAGAGAGTAACAATAATAATACCTGCAGAGCTCCCTAGCAGATGTTCTTTTTAGAAATTACACGCAGGAGAAACAAATGTTTTTGCGTCTGGGGTTTTCTGTAAATGAGATCTATCAGGCTTAGATTAAGATCAAAAACTTGAAGTTTCTGTATAGACATTCCAAAGGTTTGTTTTTATTTGGACGTTCGTCTTTGTTGCAACTTGCAGTAAACCAACTAGGCCGAGTAATGAAAATGGTTTAGAAGCTTTTTTTTTTTCTCGTTGTCTCATCTATTATAAGAATCTCAATACAACATATATGAATTTGATTACTCGCACCATAAATAAAAAATCACATACTGTATAATATGTGGGATTTTGATGTTGTAGATTATCACACACAATAATTTGTAGTCGGAGACTTAATCCCCCAAATCGAAGGTGTTAATATATAAAATCATAATATAACTTCGATCGGTTAAAAATCATAATATAACTTCGATCGTAATTGCTAACTGTGCTGTGCGACGCATGGCTAAAGTTGATCTCACATGATCAAACAAATCCAACCTCTTGGTAGTAGCATCCGTCTCTTGTTTTTAGTTACTTGATTAAATATAAAAATATGTTTAAAGACCATAATAAATTAATTAAAAGGTCTCAAAGTGACATTAAAAGCATAACATGGCAGAGTTAAACAGCTTATTAAATGTATGTTTTGTCTGGTTCTCATCCTTTAATGGTCGTCTAGTCAAACTCCTCTCTCCTCTGCCAGATCAGCAAACAACTTCATTTTTTTCCTTACGCGCCACTCTGCGCGTGTTATTCAACCTAGTAAACTTATCAGTAGGACCGGAACATTCTATTTGCTATTTTGCTTCCAAGTCTTGGAAACTTTTAAAGGCTCTGGTAAATGTTATTGCTAAGTCAGTAAAAGTCTTCGAAATCGAAACCTTTCTTCAGTATCTTCTAAATATCTAGTAATAAGATCAAATATCCCTACATACTAGTAGTATTATTTTTGGGGACCAATGAGCACATGTTTTTATATATCATCACAGTTATTGTCAGTTATATCATGTAGGTCGCTTCCAACTCTGTAATCAATTGGGCATTTATTATTTTATACATAAGATTTATATTCGTATATAACTATATTGTTTCTTTTGAAAACGGGATTGTTGTTACACCAGTCATACTAAGACATAATTGAATATTATTAATCTAGTTTATTTGGGAGTAGTATAATTCAGTTTCTACATATCATGCATGAAAAGAACTGTCTTTGTAGTTTGTACCAAACAAATATAAGATTGCGGAAGAAAGTATGCATTTAGTATTTACTATATATGGTTAAGAGAAGCAATTCTTTTATCAGAAAAAAATAATAATAAGTAAAAGTAGAAGACGTTATTAAAAGCATGTTAATGCAATGTTATGGTTTGTAGAGTGGTCCTTTGGTCTTTTAATGGTCTGGTCAAACTCCTTTCTTCTCTGTGATGACTGCCACATCACCCACACATCTTCCTCCAGTTTCTGTTTATTGTGACCGTTATACTTCGCGGCTCATTATGCAGCTCACGCGCGTGTTTTCTCACTCCATTTTATCCGATTTTAATGCTCATGCATCTTTATATGTAACTGGATCAATTGAATGCAAATTTAAAGTATCATATTATTTGTACATGGAAATGCGTACTTTATAACATCATGAAGTTTTAGTTTTTTGGTTCTTACAAATAATTTGATTAGAAGTCTTTTTATTTATTTATCAAAGTTGTGTTTATCAGGGGAAGCTCGAATTCAAGTATGATAGTCTTTCAAGTAATAACACGTATTTATCTTAGATGAGCTAAAAAGTCTCCATCTGATCAGTGATTTCGTATCTATTGATAAAATGCAATTTAACTTTACGAGTAATAAATACATAGAAACATATTTGTATGAGTTTTCTCTCTGATGAAATGATTATCTTCTTGCTTTATAAACTGAATTGTTTATGAGCCTCTAATTATTTGATAACATCACAATACTCCAACTCGGAACAACATAAATGTTAAAGAGGCGAGTGGGTCCGACTGCTTAAGTGCTAGAAAAAGCGACACGACGTGCCCTTAATTTCATGCATCCAAAAGAAAGAAAGTTGAGCGAGAGAGAACTTCACGAGAAGAAAACTCACAAATCATACCAGTATGATATATTAGATTAAATTTTTTAAAAAGAAAGATATTAGCTTAAATATAAAATGTATTATAGCTAAAATACGAAAATCAACGGCCATATTCATTACCTCATCTCTCGGTAGTCCGATCACGTGCAGACTTTTGGGTTCTATGATGCTTTAATTTTTTTATTAATATTATCTCTGTTGCTATTATTTGTCTTCCACCGTATGTAGCCCAAACCATGTGACTAGGATTTCCGGTCTACTGTTTTTATCATTATGAAAAAGAAAAAAGAAAGGCGATGGTCCCTTAATTGGGTTTTAGAAAAAATTGAATAAGAGCTTCTTTTTTTTTTAACTTATTTCACTCTCTCCACCTTTCATTATTGTTTGGTTATTTTCCCCTTCTGTAATCCCAAATGCTTGGTCCTGAGATGAGGAAATCGCTAAATCTCAATCGTTACTAAAATTGCTATAATTTTGAGCCAGAAAGTTTCTGAATGATCCGATAGACATGAACACTTGATATTCCTAATGCATTAACAATAATGTCACAGCATCGAAAAGGTTTCCTAGAACAAACATACATGTTTTTTTTTTTTTTTGGGCAAACATACATGCTTTGATATATTAAAAAATGAAGGACATATGTATCTTCTTGCCAAGATCCATTTTAATATCCAGAACTTGGGAATAGATCCGAACATCTCTAACCACCCGTACCAATCAATGTACTGTCTACAAATCAATATGCAAATTAAAAACGATGAGAATTTTTTTTTCTTTTTCTGCAACTGTATGTATTCATGAGTGGATTGAACTATAATCACTTTGATAAAATCCATAACACTAGATGACAAAAAGCTGTTTTTTTCATATATATTTACACATTACAATTTGCAGCCAAATTAGTTGTGGCTATATTCTACTGTTTATTGAATGTTATATTTATAAATTATACGTAATTATGTTTGTAGTATTCGCAACTTTTCCAACGTCCAATGGTGATAAATCAACATCCAATATCCCTTCCATGTATACATACGTATGATATATCAATCAAAATAGACAACGAAAACACTTGGTCCATGGGGTCCAATAAACTAGTTACAGAAAAAAAAATATCCTAAGCTTTTGAATTTCACAAAAAAGGTGATATCTTTTCAAAATAAAAGTGTGATATTATTTTAAATTTTCACCAAAATCCAAAAGCTCAAAAAAGAGAAGAAGGCTATACTAAAACAATACATGCAAATACACAAGAGACATGCGTGTCTGAGTGTTTGTGTTTTTGGGAAAGGCAATACCTTTAGTGTGCACATGTGTGTATCCACAGTCCACAGACGTACGACGAACCCTTTAACTCATTTCACTCTCATGGGCCACACTCTCTCACACCCTTTCACTCCTCACAAATTACTAACTTACCCTTTCACTGCCATTTAATCTATAAACACAACTTGATTTTTGATTAGTCAAAGCCGATTAGTGAGATTAAGGAAGAACGAATCTTTCTAAAATCAGATCGAGGGGTAGTTTTGTCATTGCCAACGGGACCCCTAAGTCTCTCGATTCCGTTACACACTCGAAAACAGATACTACTATACTATCTATCTCCAATGGCGATAGCTACTTCTTCACTCACACAGTAAAAAAAATAAAAAATAAAAAAGAACCAGAGAAAACACAAAGATAACAATGGCGGAAACTGAGAGACCCCACCGTTCTTCAAGTATTAACAGCAGCAACACAACGAATGCTTCTTCTACCGATCTATTCATTTGTTTCACCTCTCGTTTCTCTTCTTCTTCTTCCATGCGTCTCTCTTCCCTCAGCCCCGCTCGCTCCGCCTGTCTCACCACTTCTCTCAGCCGTCGTCTCCGTACGAGCGGCAGCTTGAAGAACGCTTCCGCCGGAGTTCTTAACTCGCCCATGTTTGGTGCTAACGGGCGGAAGAGATCTGGATCTGGTTACGAGAATAGTAACATCGAGCCGTCGTCTCCGAAGGTGACGTGTATCGGTCAGGTTCGGGTGAAGACTAGGAAGCATGTGAAGAAGAAGATGAGAGCGAGATCTAGGAGGAAAGGTGAGACGAGTTTCAGGAGATCCTTAAGCGACCAAAACGACGGAGGAGGATGCCGTTTCGACGCGACTGAGAACCGGTGGGTGCATCTTCCGGTGGCTATCTGCGAGTCGCTGAGATCGTTCGGCTCTGAGCTCAACTGCTTCTTCCCCTGTAGATCCTCCTGTACGGACAATAGCCATCACAACAGAGATCGAGTTGAGAATAACGACGGCGGGTGCGGCGGCGGAAACTCCTGTGGTGCGGTTTTCACGAGGTGGTTTGTGGCGGTGGAGGAGACCGGAGGGAAGAGGAGGGAGATTGAGCTTGTTGTTGGCGGAGAAGACGACGCGGAGGAGGATAGGAGGAGGAGTCGCCGGAGACACGTTTTCGAGGGACTCGATTTGAGCGAGATAGAGATGAAGCCGGAGAAGAAAGAGAGAGAAGAAGTTGGGAGGATCAGCATCTGTTCTCCGCCGAAGAACGCTTTACTGTTGATGCGGTGTAGATCTGATCCGGTTAAGGTGGCGGCGCTAGCTAACCGGGTTCGAGAAAGGCAGTTATCACTCAACGACGGCGCACAAGGAGGAGACAAGGAGGAAGATGAAGAGAGAAGAAGAAGGTTTGAGCTGGATTTGGAAGATAAGAAACGGATCGAGTTATGTGAGAAATGGATTTCCGGCGAGACTACAGTGGAGAGAGAAGTCGTAGTTCCACCTACAGAAGCAGAAGTTCCTCTAGCTTCAAATCCAGCGAAAGAGGAAGAAACAGTCCAAGTTTTAGAAGATTCGGCCGTGGAAGCAGAAGAAGAAGAAGAAGAAGCTTCGGAAATCCAGGAGGAGGCAGATTTGTTTGAGGAACAAATTGAAGCCACGATCATTAAAAACATCGAAGACGATATCAGAAACGCCATAGAAGAAGAGCATATGGAGGAGATGGAAGAATTAGCGGCGGTGGCTAAGGCGGAGGAAGATGAAGAAAGCAACTCCGTAACCCCAAACGTAGAAAGGTCCGAGCAAGGAAACCGAGAACCCGACCCGAGTCCGGAAGTGGTGATGAGAGGATGTCAACAGGAGGAGAGAGAGAAGACGACGGCGACGCCGTATAAGGTGTTACCGGATTGTCTATTGCTAATGATGTGTGAACCGAAGCTATCAATGGAAGTCTCCAAGGAGACTTGGGTCTGTAGTACAGATTTCGTCAGATGTTTACCAGGAAGACCTCCGGCGAAGAAGATACCAGAAGCTGCCGGAGATAATCATCATCATCATCAACCCAAGAAACGAATCGTCACCGCCGTTGATTCCAACGCATCCTCTCGCCGGCGTTCTATCGATAAACCGCCGGTCCACCAAGCGCTATTACAGCCGCCACGGTCATCGTGTTCATACCCAGCAGCTCCGCCGATAATAACGGCGGCTGCGACGGTTGGGGAGCAGAAGGTAGCCGGAGGTAACAAGGCACAAGAGCCACCAGTGCTGCCACGTTGCAAATCGGAGCCAAGAAAGTCAGCTTCGAAGCTTGCGCCGGAAGCATGTTTCTGGAAAAATCGGAAGCTTGAGCCGCACCCTCCAGCTACGGTCGGAGTCGGCGCCGCCGGAGTAGGGTTCTAGAAGAAAGGAGGAGTGGGGAATAAAAGAACTATTTGGGTGTAATAGTAATTTCAAAAATACTATTTGTCCTTGTTTGTAAATTTGTTTTTGTTAGTCATAATTCATTTCTTTCGCTAATGCCAATGCTTTCTCATGATAATCTTGTATCCTTCTTTTGTCCGTTAGTTTAATGTCTCTCTCTCTGGTAGATAAAGTCCCATCGAAACAAACAACCAAATCACTTCCCAACAAACACACATATAGTTGCAATAAATTCAAATAGACTATAATATAATTTCTATATATTTTGCTCTTGTGAATATGATATTAGTAGTATTATTATAACATGTTTCATCGTACAAATACAAAGACAGGAATTAATCACTTGAACTTTGATCCTCATTGCTTTGATTTACTTGAGTGTTGTTACCTGATGAGTCTCCTCCAGGCTCTGATGTGGCCTTTGTTTCATCATCAGAATCTTCATTGAAAGCTAGTTGGCCAGAGTAAAGGAGAAGTCCGACCGCGTTGATACCAAAAACAAATGTTGCGAGATAGCATATACCGTTGATGATAGTCCTGTAATGAAAAAAAAAACGAACAGTTTGGTCTAAGTAATTGCGAGAATTGCTTGAGGGTGAATACACAGGAGTATGTGGTCAAGCTTATAGATATACCTTACGGTCACTGTGATTTGCCTAACCTGCAAGAAATAGAAAGACACAGTCAATGAATGCATAGTGACTGCATATAGAAATCCAGAAACCATGGATTAGGCAGACTCTCCTAGTACGAAAGCAATGATCAAAAAGGGCATGTGAAAGAAGGAACACACAGAGAAATCATTAGAGAAGATATTAGAATAGGTCCTTCTCATAATGAATATAGCAATAGTTGCACACTGAATTCAGAATGGGAGAGAGAGCTTTATTCATTAACTCTGTCACTCAATTATGGGCATTTACTGATGCTTGGGACACAAGATAATGTTTACTTGCTACAAACCCCATCAAGCAAAAGCAAAGATAGGCAGAAACAGGAAGCAATGAATGATCAAAAGAGAGAAGAAACGAACCGAGAAGTTATCAGAGATAGTCTGGCGATTGAGTGCTGATTCGATGGTAAGAGTGAATTTGTAAAGAATGAGAGCAATGACTGCTGCTGAAATCGCACCCAGAAACGCTTGAGCCGCCGATGGAGTGGACTTACCACCACCTTCAATCGGAGTCGAACCCATTGCTTTCAGAGTATCCATTGCCTCTTCTTTCAACGATTTCTTTGCTCCCGTTGATCTAAACGTCTACAATTTCACATCCAAATCACACATTTGACATTTCTCCTTTCCTTATCCCGTAATTCAAGTGGAAAACTGATAAAAAAAATCCATTGGCTAATTCGGATTCTAGAAATGGTTCCTTGGTAGCTATCTTAACGAGACGAGAATTGAATATTTACCAGCTGTTTCGAGCGCTTAGCTCGCCGACGAATCGATCGAAACAGGAAGATAGTGATGGCGCCGGTAAGCATTACGCTGGTGGCCAACTGGAGAGGGGAGGGGTCATCGGAAGTGGCGAAAATGGAGTTGGTGGACGAAAACGGGGAAGAAGACGGCGGAGGAAGCTCAATGGGACCAGCTTCTTCTTCCCCCTCCACGTCCGCTACATCGGCGATTTCTTTTACGGCAGATACCCGGATTCTAACGGGTCGGATCCGGGTAAAAGCGGAGAGCGAAGAAGGGATTGGTGAGATAGAATCCGGTCGACGGTAGAGGGGGATTAGACGCGTCGTCCGGCGACGAGAGGAGGAGGAGGAAGTGGAGAAGGAGAAGAGACATTGGTGGCTCTGCAACACTAACATTTTTTTCTTAGCCGTCAAATATTTTATCTCACCGTTAACATCCTCAAATATCCTTCGTCGAAGCCTCTCTTTCGTTTAGAGTGTTCTGCTAATTTGTGAATACCATACATGTTCTTTTTTTGCTTAGTGTGAGAGTTCACTTGATTAGTTGATTGTGTTTATCCATTGATCATTTCTAACGCATTCTTCTACAGAATATAATATATTACTCCAAATTCGCTTTCGCCATCAAATCATCAGACACATTATTATGTTTTGTTTTCTTATTTTTGGTAAAATAATGGATCAAACGTCTATGAACAAAAAAGGAACTAAAGAATATGGAAATGGGTATTATTTTATTTATAGAAATCATTTGTTGTTTCAGCATTCTTGCCGAACATTACTTGCGACAGTTCGAGCCCAGAACTTGATTTGAGCTTTCATATCTCTACTCGAATCCTTTGGAACCCAAACCGGGACTGGCTGTCCAACCACCGCTGCAGACCGACTTTTCAAGGCGGCGCGTGGGACCCTCCTCTGTTCTTCATCTTCAATTTCGTGTTTCTTCACCGATTCACTAATGTCCAATTCCTTCAACATCAGAATCTCTTTCGTCTCGATGCTGCTTAACGTCTTACGCAGCGTTTTGCGGTTTGGGCTTCTTTGTGACTTGACTACCATTTCTTGAATAGCGTCTTCTGATCTCGAGTTTCTCGGCGGTCTATGCCTTGGAATGCTTGACATCTGCACAAAGTTTCTGATCAAGTTCAGAATCTCTACAACAGGAAATGTTTAACCAAATCATCTAAAAATAGGAAAGTGTAATGATAAAGAAGAGATCACCTTTGGGGTGTTCTGTTTCGTCGGAGTAAACCCAGAAGAAGAGCTTGCTATGGCTTCACGGATCAAGAATCCCATCCTTGAATCGTCGCTCTCTTGATCTTGAAACTCATTTCCATCAACTTCTCTTCCTATGTAACTCGGTAATGTCTGAGTTCTCTGCAAACTCCCTCCCATCGGGCAACTACTATTAGTTCTGTTCTTTCTTGAACCTTCTTTAGTTCGCTTTTCTCGTACCACAGGTTCCTTCTTCTGCAAGTAAGTTCTTCGTTCTTGAACCCTAATCTTCTCAGAGAACTGCCTTCTCATCTTGTTAATCTTCTCAGGCTCGCCTCCACCTTCTTTTTTCTCTGTACACGGCGGTGGAACTGGAACCGAGTCTCCCTCTGTGGGAGCTTCTAGAAGCTTCTTCTCCGAATCCGAATCTCCAATTTTTGGGAGCTCGGGTTTGGGATAAGTGGAAGAGGTAGAAGAAGAAGAAGATGAAGGAGGGGAAAAAGGGTAAGGATCTGAATGACAGTACCTCAAAGTTCTTGATCTTCTGTCAAGTAAGTTATCAAAGAACCAGAAATCTTCGAGAAGATCATCAATGGCTTCGACTTGTTCCAATTCTTGATGATTATTCGAAATAGGATCCATTTTTTTGTTTTAATTCAGACAAAAGATAACAAAAAGAGATAAGAGCTTGTGTCTTTCTTTCTGCTTCTTCTTTTGTTCGGTTTGTATTTGAAGAATAGATTCTGGAGACTTATTAGGAGGTGCCCATGTGGGCAACCATTCAGCACTTATTATTTTTAATATTGTTTTTAATGTTTTATGTGGAGTCAATTTTTTTGTTTTATTACATGGAAAAAAACGACACAGAAATCTGCGTGATAACAAAAAAGGAAATAAATGGAGACTTATTCCGGATATATCAGATCCTTTCATTTTCCAATTATTCTGATTTTGGAGTCAATATATAAATTCCAAAAAATAATATTCATCCCATTATTTTCAATCTTATTGATAAAAGTCGATTTGTTTGTTTTTCTTCTCATTCAGGACGTTCGAGAAACTAAACTGCAATTATTTGACAAATCGATAATCAAAAAGTAGTTTTGGAAAAGGAAAAAAAACAAATAATATAGTAGTGTTTAAGTGGATAAATTAAACAAAATTATAAGTATAATAATAAATTGAAAGGATTTCTGGCAACAACTAAGAAAAATAAGGCTTCAACAAAGGTATGATTGCTAAAGAAACGGCATAATAAGCCCTGTCATGACAGTCAACATGCCATGTGATTCATAAACTAATGGTATGTTACAAATTGAAGTCTATATAATAATATTACAGTTTTATTTTATATATATTCTTTGTTCTCCATCGCCTCCTACGCGACAGCTAAGAATTATAGTAACCTAATAAATACAAAGGTTTTGATAATACAAGTAAGCGATAAGTCTCGAGCTCTGAACCTAAATTAAAGTTTACTGCAGGCGGCAATAATTAACACTAATCAGCCGTAATCTTTGTTGCGTGACATGTGGCTAAGGCAGGCTAATCCGTAAAGGATAAAGAGTGAAATTAGCTGCGTACCTGAAGATTTGTAGACGAATCTGAAATCTGAGAAAAAGAATCTGCTTCTGATTACTCCTGATTAGCATTCTTTTTTCTCAGAACATAATACTCCTAATCATGAGTAATTAGCAACCAAAATAGAAATAGAGCCAAGAAACTGCTGATTTCTTTTTCTAATTTGATAATATCTGAGATAAATCTACTAGTCTGTAAGACTGTAACAACAAATAAATGGCAGAGACACCAGTTGATTTGAGTAAACAAAAGATGAAAGATACTCAAAAAGGCTTCTTCATCTCAGTTGCAATCAACTCTATGAGAGAACCAAGGCAGAAACTATCATATTTACAGTGCGGAGCGCCTTCATCTTCAGTACTTGCTGGAACCAATATTCCATCTTTGAAAACGAACAATGATGATGGCTCAAGCCAAGTCTTAGGGCTTGGATGTGTATTTGCTTCAGCTAAGCTCCCTTGCTCCTCAGCAGAATGACTGCAACATTCAGCCGAGGCAAGAAAATTACCAGGTAAGCTTTTGCAAGAACAAGTTTCCTTTTCTGAGCATTCATCACGTTCTTCAACCCCTGCTTCCTGCGTATTACCATTGTTTTTCGCAGAGATGAATTTTCTAACAGCACCGATAAGCTCCACTGATAATGAAGAAACCGCATCATGTAGACCCTCTGTTGTGATGCAACTCTTGCCAAGTCCCAATTCGCGAGTAACTAGTTTATGCATTGAATCTCGGAGGATGGAGACACACTGGGAGCAGCAACGGTACAAACACACCGAACTAGGGTCATCCAAAGGGGTGATTCTTGCGGCTGTTTCAACTTGTTTAACAGATTCAGGCATGCTGTTTGCATTGTTTTGTGAATTAGCTTTCCCTTGCAAAGCAGTGGCCGTTGCTGTAGTTTCTACCTCGCATGAGCCATGGTGAGTTTCACTCGGTTCATGGTCAGCTGCAGGAGAGTTAAGATCAAGGAGAACAGCCTGCCCAAAGGAAACTACTCCTGAATCATCCATCATCATTGCAGAATTCGAAGTATCATCACCATTCTCTTTGATCAAAGTTAAGCCCTCCGTACTATGGGCTGTAAGAGGATTAGTATCATCAAGAAAGGGTTCATGATTTGTTCCAGTATGACCATTTGCGATCTCTACAACTGGCTGATGATTGTCGGCAAGATTAGAAGATGCTATAGGGTCTGGACAATTCATGTTTTGGGTATTTACTTTCGGGTCTTCTTCGGACCCTTTTGCTCGATCAGATGTTCCTTGCTCAGTTGGCTCATTCCTCACTGATGGATTCGTCAACTCTGTTTGAGCATTCAATTCAAAACTGTAAACAATGAAATTGTGTTAGATATGCAGCAAGCTTTAGAACAAACATACATAAAACAAAATATTTGAAGGGGTACCTTCGCATTGCATATACCCAACTATTAACTAGATCCTCCAGATAAGCAACTTGAGACAAAATTCGGATGTATAGACATCTGTCCTTTCCAGCATCGATTTTCACATTGATCCGCCCAACTAAGAGCTCGAGAACTTTCCGTACCTCAAAGGAGACTTCCCTCAGCGATATATAAGTTCCTCTATACGCTGATAATCCAACAGCAGTTAGGCCTGTGACAAGACCAGATGAATCTTTGCCTTTAACATTGTTGGAACCGGAAGCATTCATAGTCTGCTCAGATGAATTACAGGGACGAATGATACACGAATTAAACGGCCATCCTCTCCACGGGCCTGAAACATCTGCACTTGGCCCTTCCTTAAGCTTTGATGTCACCCAACAAAGCTCAGCAAATTGAGGATACCGTAGAATTTGATAACCAAATGTAGAAATAGCTATCTGCAGGCTTGATTTCGCTTTAACATGTATGCTGGTAGCTAATGGTGGCACTTTTAAAGAACCATCATCAGGAGGTTTTGATTTAACACCTACTTCTTCCCCTGCGCCATGATCCGTACTATTCTGATAAGCTCCATCTCTGCAACCCTGTTCAGGATCCTCACTTTTGTATTTCTTCTGCAAGTCATTGCGAGTATGGGTTCCTTGATGCACCAAATGGAGAAACACTTGGATTGCGCGCCTTGACAACTCAGTAGCAGACAGATCAATGGCCATGTCCTGGTCAGAATTTTCAACAACTTGAACAGTGAATTGTGGAACAGCCTCGGACATAGTTGGCTGATACTCATTTGATAGGTCGGTCTTAAAAAACTGTTGAATCTTAGGAGGCAGGAGTTTGTAGGGAATGCCAGAAGTAGCCTATCACCAAATAATAAACAATTTTAGTCTCAAGTGTTGACAGTCTTCTCAGAGACTGCTAACAGGGAATACAAAGATTTGGAATAGCAGAGTACACAAAACAAAGGCTTAATATTTTTGTGAAGGGTAATGTAAGAGTTAGTACACAAAACTGTCCAGAGCCCATTAACAACTACCGAAACAAGCATAATATATTGGAGAAAAAAACATTAAGGAAGTTACGCATACCAAAATCATCATCTTTGTAGAAACTCGTAATGACTCTACTTGCTCAAAAAATGTGTTCCAGGCATGAGAAACTCGAGTAGAATTCTGCAACTCCATGTTAGAAGAATTCTCATTTGCAGAATCATCATCACACTCGACCTCCTCACTCAGTGGAGTTTCTGTTTCTACAGCCCACAAGTCAATCCTTGGCATGAATACCACACATGATTTCCTGCTAGAACATTTAACTACAAACCGGGCAGATAAACCAGTTAGAAAGTTATCTGGAACCAAGCAAATAAAAAAGTTCCAGATGACAAAAGACTACAAGAAAAAAATGTATGTAGCTGCCTAGATGTCATCATCGGGGAATATGTAAGAGTATGAAAAGTTTAATAACGAAAGACGTACTTAATAAGTGAGTTATGCCTAGCACCAGATCCCCATTTCCTTCTTGTGAAATTGTTGCCGTGTCTATCTTCTGCATCTCTGCATTTCCAATAAAACAATGCAAGATACATGAAGCAAGATGTCGTTGACCAGATTTAGGTCCTCCAGCAATAAGCAATTGGAACCCTGACTTGCTCACTGATTCCAGAGGAGTATTCCCCAAAGCAGGGTGTCGGCAGACTCTGTGTGCCATAAATTGTGAAGAACCCAAACTACAGTCGTCAGCACCAGGGGTGCTTGAAACAGATCTAGCCAAGTCACATCCTCCATCCAGTATCCCAGCATAAGAAAGCCCCTGAACTATATCCTTCACCACATCTACCTCCTGGAAAAGGCTCTCAACATGAGACCACCAGTAACCCTCAGTTATATTCCTGTCGCTCAAAGCAGAACGGATCACATTTTGGAAATCAACCGCAGCTTTGGAAAGAAGAGGTGGTAGCACGATGCGCTCTTCGAGATGAAAAGCAACAAGTAAAGAACACAGTGGTGGTAATAAAGAAGGCGCCAAGTAAACAGGAAGAGGAGAAGAAAATATATCGCTAGCTGCTTTTCCTGCTCCTCTACGAGAGCATGGGGGTGGAGAGCGGGATAAAGCTTCCAACCAATCTCCTTCTTCAACTGAGAAGGATGGAAGAGCAACACGATTACTACTAGACATTCCCAACTCTGCAGCGGCCAAAGATGCTTGCAAAGGAAAACTCCTATTCAAGGCAATCATGGCAGCTTGTGTGCAGAGAGCTTGTATATCCGCACCAGCAAAACCAGCAGTTTCTTTCGCAATCCACTTGAGCAAGTAACCAGACACCGGCTTAGGCCACTTTCTAGTATGGAGTGAGATGATTGCAGCCCTATCGTCGAGCGATGGTAGTGGAAAATAGATCTCCCTGTCAAACCTCCCAGGCCTCCTTAATGCTGGGTCAATAGCATCAGGGTAGTTTGTTGCACCTATGACCACCACCGAGCCACGCGACTTCAAGCCGTCTAGTAAAGCGAGCAAAGTGGATACAACAGAGCTGTGCGTTTGATCTTGCTGCCTTGACCGTTTGGGAGCGAGACCGTCTATTTCATCAAAAAATATGATAGATGGTTGGCATTTTTCAGCGACCTGAAATAAAAGCCTCAACTGGCGCTCAGCATCACCAACGTATTTTCCTAGACAGTCTGCCCCTTTCCTGGCAAAGTAGGCAATCCGTCTATTACCACGAGCAAGGGAACCAATCAGCGCTCGAACCACAAGCGTTTTTCCAGTTCCAGGATGTCCATGCAACAGGATACCTCTTGGAGGTGTGAGTCCAAGGTTATCAAAGAATTCTGGATATAGCAAGGGTAAAAGAACAACCTCTTTCATACATTGAGTTACACCCTCAAGCCCAGCAACAGAGTCCCATCCCTCAAATGCCTTTCCACTTTCAGAATCAGGGCCTCCAATATACTCGGGAGCAACTCGTTCTAGATCCCGATGTAGTCTCTTGCTTTCGCGTTTTAAAAATTCTTCATCTTCACCACATTTTTCAAACCACTTTTCTTCCGCTTCCACATCCTTACGCCAGGCATCATTTGAGTGCTTCCTCATCTCCAACCGCATCCTCTTGGCTTTCATCTTCTTCTTTCTGATGTGACATTGACGACCATGGGGTTGGAAATGATGTCTATGGTCTGTGCAAGCAATCAGAAATTTACGGTGATCAAAGATGCAACCATTAGCTCGTGCACAAGGCTGCAAAATACCGAACACCACAAAGAAGTTATCAGAGCATGATACAGTAACAGTTACAGCTGCAAGTTTATTAGCCTATATCTCAGAAGCGAGGAAGAAAAAACCAGATAGTGAGTAGTAATATACCAAGTGATAGGTTCTTGGACATCGATCAACACGACAACCAATGGTTGCCCCAGGTCTTGCACAGCGAGTGCATTTTAATGACTTCCCTCTGCAAAGTGCCGCCCTTATATTCTTTAAGCATCCTACACCAGCAAAGTAAACCTGCAGTACAAGAGTACTGAACATTAACGTCTACAGAAAACAGGATTTAGGAAAAGAAAATTAATGAGAAGGCAGTAAGAGCGCATAGTTAAAATGTAAGAACCCTCTGTATGCTTAGATCAAGGAATAAAGGAAACAAAAGCATCAAGAAAATTGACAAGCCTTTTTGTATATTCTGCTCATTAACTGTTGCCTTAATTTTTCATATTAGAACGGCATTTGAAATATACAGAATGTCAGAGATATAACAATATTTACCAACAATGACAACCAAACAAGATATTACAGAGCAACTAAAGATTTTACGAGAGAGAAAAACGCAGAATTGAAAAGAGAAATAAAACACTATTGTGTGTCAATGAACCGAAGAAACATATAACAATGAAGTGATAAACACATGTAAATGCACCTACGCAATCAAAAGGCGTGTAGTGTCATATAATCAGAACCACACATTACCTCAGGACTCCATACGGCACAGTGCTGATGAACCCACGTTCCAGAAATTCCATAACGATCGTTTATAGGGCCCAATAGACGGCCAAGCCATCCAGGATCATCGCCAAAACCATCCAATATGTCATAGTTTGGCTCCTCAGAAGAGGAAGACCCGCTACGTGCCTCTATGTCACTGTCACCATTATCTTGTATCAATTTCTTCGGGCGTTTGCCATCAGTACCAACTCCACATAAACCACAGCGTCTGGCTTGTTTAAAGAGAGGCTTGCCAAGTCTATCCGATGAAGTGCAAATTGAGTCAACCACCTTTTTGGAAGTTTCATTCTGAATAGGCAACTCGTCAAGCATTTCCACGCTTTCACCCCCTCTATCGTGAACCTCACTATGTTCTTTGGTCTTATCGGTAGATATTGTTCTAGAAACGCCTTGCTCCCCGATATCCTCATTCTGCTTTAAACTCTCATTAACCTCGATGCTAGTTTTCTGTAGAGGTTCAGGATGTAAAGTATCTCCCATTTTTGTAGCAAAATCACTATCATCCACTAGCATCCCAGTGCCATTTCCACTTTCCGAAACCATTACCTCCTTATTCTCAATTTCTTCAACTTCTATCTCAATCTCATTTTCCATTCCTTCCATTTGATCCCGGCTCTCGTTTTCCACTGCTTCCATTCTAACATTAGTATCAGCTGTCATTCCATCCACATTAGCTTCAATCTGACTTCCTGTCTTCTCTGCACTACTTTGTGTCTCACTTCCGCCCTCTTCATCACTATCCTCAATCTCATTTTCAGTACTGTCTGTTCCATCCTCACTCTCACTCTCCGTTCCATCAACTTCAGCATCGTTTTCACTATCTAAAACAACTGATATTTTGGTAGTCTTCTTCTTCTTCTTCTTCTTCTCATCCTCCTCCTCTCCAGCTTCACTGTCAGCCTGCGTTGATTCCTCCGACTCGCTAGCACTCTCATCTTCAGCGTTACTGGTATCTGACTCATTTTCCCCATTTTCCCCATCTTCCGAACTTTCACATTCGTTAGCTTCCACTTCCTTTTTTGCTTTCGTCGGCTTCCCACCATTAGGAGCTCCTCTTCCCTCTTCCCTTTCTCTCGCCACTGATTTATCTCTCAGCTCATTGGCATCACTTCCGAAAACGAGCTTTCTTTTCCTCTTTACCGCACTTCTCTCTGTCCCATTCGCTTGCAAACCAACGTTCCTCCTCCTTGACCTCAACCTCGACTTCCAACCATCCGGGTTATCCGAATCACCATTCTCCTCCACCACCACTCTCCCTAGCTTGGAACTCCTACCCCCGTGATTATTCAAACGCCGTTTTTTCCTTGGAGGAGGAGGAGAAGCGTCCAGGATGGTCGGTATCCGTCTGACCCTAGAGCTCCGCCTAAGTTCAGAGTCAACACCAGCCAACGCAGACGCGCCATCTCTGCCCTTCGACTCTCCATGGTTTTTGTTGTATTCCTCCTCGCATATCGCGGCGAGCTTCTTACTCTTCTTCCCAGAAGGAGAACCTGATTGGTTCTGATACTTCTTTACCTCACGCGAGGATGTCATGACAAATCAATAGGCATTCACTGTTCTTCTCGAGAACGATCAAATGAGAATAAGAAAAATCAGCGCTCACAGAACCTCGCGCCTTCAGATTTAAGCTCGTGAGGCAGTGATGCTTCGGCCACTGCGACGGAGATGCTTGAGAAAACGTAACAGAGCGACTACCCTTAGCTCCATGATCAGCCCAAATCTGCAGAATCTGAATTAACCCAAAAATTCATTTTCCACTAATTTAACATGTGAATGTCAAAATTAGGATTGTCGTGCGTGATACAATCGAAATCTTCTTCCTCCGCAAACTTTGAATTTTTCCGATGATTACGCCTCCGCTACTAGCCTCGGAGACTTAGGGCTCCCCGGTTAAGTCAAATAAATTACTACGAAAGAGAAAAAAGAAAATCACAAATCCCATGAAATGTATTTCCTTCCGTGTATTTCATACCCACGCTTCTATAAAGCAAGTGAATCTCACTCGCGCGATACAAAATACAAGAGTAAACACAACCGTTGATCTGTTAAGGACCAATTAGATAGCTATGTCTCAATTCGATTGGGCCTACTCCTGGGCCTCCTTTTCATGTTGCTATTTCTCATATTCTCCTACCAAAAAGTTACGTTACCCGCCAAGCATTTACAAATTAAATCTCATAAAACGAGAAGCAAAGGGAGAGCTCCTCTTATGATCTGCAACAAGTCCATTACAACACAAAGGCCTATGAATCTGCACAAACTTCTCAGTACATCACATTGTCTTCTTCCCAGTGTCTTAGAGAGAGAATTATGATCATTCTAACACTCGAAAGCTCTGTAAACTTGACTTATGTATCTATGGCTTGATCCTCTTCTTGATAGATTCTCCTGAGGATTGCTTCTTCTAGCTTTTGATCTTGAGAATTGCACCATCCTGAGAAGTCTCAAAACAGATTAAGATATTAGGAGAAAAAGCCAAAAATCCAAACCAGAAATCAAATATGATACTGACCGAACAACATAACCTATCGAGAATAATGCAACATCACCCAGTCAAGTAAACTATGATGAGGACGAGATCCTTAATTAAATGTACTCAATCACACACACACACACACACAGGTAATCTACACTCACAAGTCCCAACAGTTTTGAATCAAGCAATGTGATCTAACATAGATCTTCAGCTAACCTCTTTGATCTCATATTTTGATTGCGCAACCCTGAGATGCCCTGATGCTTTTAGTTTCGGAATTTTAACACCTGCGGTTGCGGTAGAGACTTATTTGTAACGTTCTTTATCTTCTTAAAGTCAGAGTCGAATAACAGTGAGGTTAACGCTCTTATCGGAAGTAATGGAGCTTAAGAGTCACCAGTAATCTCCACAGGAACAAAGACCATCTTCAAAACTGTGAAATCGAACAGCATCTCTCACAACAAATGCTACCTTCATGATCTTAGACAACCCCTTGATGAACTCATGACAGTCTACGCATACCCTCAAGTTCTTGAACACTCTTATTGTCTTTCCTTTCTGGTTTAAACCGCCTGATGCCAACGCCAGACCAATCGCCAGCTTCTCGCTGTGAGCTCTAAGGTTCTCCTCCTTCGACTCATCGTCTATATCATGCAGTTCTTGTTCTAGGCCGTAAACATATCCCAGCTCTTCTCTCATTCTCCTTTCAGCTTCTCTCAAAGTTTCTTGGATCCTGAGTGTCAAGGGATGTGAATCATCTCCGCTACGGAAGAAATGTACCTCTCTCTCAATCTCTACCCAGCTCATACCAGCTTCTTTCTTCAACCCTTTTATCTTCCCAAGCTCTCGTGCCTTCCCGTGTTCGTGCCAATAACCCGCTTGTCCATAAAGGTTGGACACCATCACGTAATTTGCAGGGTTTTCTCCGTCCATCCTCAAAAGAATCTTACCAACTTCTTCACCTAGTTTGATGTCCCCGTGTACTCGACAGCCGCTAAGAAGTGTTTGCCATATTCCGACATTTGCTTTGACCGGCATTGCGTCAATGAGATGTTTAGCTTCCTTCAAACGACCCGCTCGTCCTAACAGATCAACAATACATGCATAGTGTTCTACACGAGGTTTGACTCCTCGTGTCTCTAATAACTTGGAAAACAGTTCTTCACCTTCTTTGATCAGACCAGAATGGCTACAAGCTGAGAGTACCGCTAAGTAGCACACATCATCAGGCTCAATGTTATCTCTCAACATTTTGTTAAAAACACCAACTGCTTTTCTGCCAAGCCCATGTTTCCCATAGCCAGTGATCATTACCGTCCATGAGATGACATCTCTCGACTGCATTTCATCGAAGCAATTCTCAGCCTCATCAACTAATCCACACTTGAGATACATGTCCACCACTGAATTTGAAACAGATGTTTCTAACCCAGACGGGAGTTTAACAGCGAGTGCTTGCATCTGCTTCCCTTGCCGCAAGAGAGCAAAATCAGCAAAGACTCCAATGATGCTAGAGAGAACAAAACTGTCGATCTGAGAGTTTAGCTCCCGTAGTCGTCTAAACAAGCCCATCGCCTCCACGAAGTCTCCTTCTTGAGCATATCCAAGAATCAATGAACTCCATGAGATCATTGTCTTCTCCTTGATTTGATCGAAAGCTTTCCGAGCACCAAAGAGATTCCCACACTTGACATACAAATCAACGAGAGAACCGGTGATGGTTGCGGAGCTTGAACAAGGGAACCCACTCCTGACTAGAAACCCATGTATCTGTTTCCCACCTTGAATCATACCAATGCCACTGCAAGCCTTTAACAAGCTCGTCAACGTGAACTCGTCAGGCCTTTCATTTACCTCTTCGTCTTGCATCATCCCAAACGTAGCCAAAGCTCTGCTACCATACCCTGCATGTACATATCCAGCGATCATCGCGTTCCAGCTTATAAGACTCTTATCCACCATCCAACGAAACACTTTCTCAGCTTCGTTGATTCTCCCACATTTTGAATACAGGTCAACCAAAGAATTCCCCACCTCGACCATCATTTCAAAACCAATCTTCAAACAAAACCCGTGGATCTGCAATCCCTTGTCGAGTGCGTTAAGCAAACCACAAGCTTTTAGATTCGTCGAGAAAGTGAACTCATTTGGGTAAACACCCTGACGACCCATTTCAGTGAGAAGAGATAAGGATCTCTCAAGGTCACCGTTAAGTACATGTCCGCTCATGAGAGCCGTCCATGAAACAACATTTCTCTCAGGCATACCGTCGAACACCTTGTGAGCAATCAAGGGCTCTCTGCATTTGCAGTACATGTCGATAAGGTAATTGCTAACATACAGATCCAACCCTGATCCAGAGTTGAGAAGAAAACAATGAACTTGACGCCCTTGATCAGAAAGCCCGTTCTTTGTGCAGACACGCAAGATTCTAACAAGGTTTTGTCGCTGATTCAGAATCATCGGTGAAATCTGGTCGAAATAAAACACGAATCTAAAATCTGTGTGTTTAGTAATTACAAACTCAATCCCATAAGCAGCAAAATGTAATGAATAAAAGTTTTTATGATCACTTAGAGAGCCACTGAAGAGTGAAGAATGAAGAGCTACAGTGGAAGATGCTGACGACATAAAACGACGTCGTATCTTCATGGACCAATACTCTTTTAAGACTATTTTGAAACTTCTCTTGTTTTCCTACCAAATATTCCCGCCAAGGATTTTTAGTGTTTATTTTTAGAGTCTCAAAAGACAACACTAGTGGATCAGAGATTCTACATAAAGTTGTGATCTTAGCAAATCTATTATATGATACATATCAGCTCTTAAACCTGTGAATCTGCAAAAACCATCTCAACACATCCCATTGTCTGCCTTAGACTTGTACTCAAAAGAGCTTATTATTGGGTTTGTCGTTTTTCCTTGATAGCTCACTTGATCCGGTTCTCGAACAGAAATTCGACGTTTCTCAAATTGGACTTGCTCCTTCGAGCTGTGATCTTGAACACTGCACCATCCGCGAGCATCCGTTGCACCACCCTCGTGATGTTCTTTGTGTCGTCAATGCCCAGATGGTGACTTCCCATGAGCCTTATTCCGCATTGTCTCATCATTGACACCATTCCTCTGGCCTGTCATGTTATCCCATTATTGATTGAGTTTATAATAAATAATAAACATGCACAAGGGGATGATACACAGTGATATATCCAACTTACCTCACGTCCGTAGAAATTCAAGTAGACGTCTTTGAGATTAATCCACTCCATAAAGTATTGCGGAAGATTGATATCTGACACTAGGCACTGCTCGGGTATCTTTGTCTTTATGTCCCAATTCCCACTGATAACATTAACTTAAGTCAGTATCCCAAAGACAGTTGGAGCTCTAAAGTACATGAGGAAAGTTTTCTCTCTGCATATAGAGAGAAACTCGACGCTTTCACATTCCAAGCTCATCTCTTATAATTAGTTCTCACCAGGTTACAAAAGCTGCATCGTTCAGAGCCCCATCTGTTTCTTTACCCCACAAGCTATGCTCAGCTAACCAGCCTTCAAACTCCTCAACAACTTGCTTGAATGGAATAGCTGTGTCATGCCACACGCTGCAACTCGACTTTGACAAAGTTAGTGGGACGGTTTTAAAATCCAAAGAGAACAAAAAACAGGTATTTGGAGGTCTAAGCCAACTCTTAGCGTTATCATATCTTATGGTAGCCGAATATAACTTCACTATTCACTATATCATTCGGTAGCATATGCACATAAACGATCAGTTTAATGCAACAACAACAACAAGCATAATGGTCGTCTCACCATATCTACATTCAAAGTAAGAAACATACCGATCAACACCAACTTCCCCATACTTGCCTTCGATGTACTTGTTAATTGCTTTCTCGCTCATTTTGGTGGGTCTTACAAACCTTATCAAGTATAAAGAAACAGATACTCAACCACATTGTAAGAATCTAGCCATGAGCAATAAAATTCATAAAGAATATAAATTTCATAGCCATCCTTCTTATAGTTCTTACACCAATGAGCGTTAAAACAAGAAAGGTTGCTTATTTAAAGATAAAAAGCTGGTAAAACCTGTGGAACAAGTCTACGACTTGCATGGTTTTGGCGTCAAGGATCAAAACAGGAAACTCAAGAATCTCAACTTTTCCCTCTAAGTCAAGAACCAAGAAAAAGTTGAATTCTTGTGATTTCTTTCTCTCAAGATCAGCAGCGGTCACTTGGAGTTCCTTGGAGCAATCATGGTTGAAAGCTTCCAAATGGGCAGGATCATCCATCTGACATCACCAAACATTTTAAGTATTAAAAAAAACGAATAAAGAATAATGATAACGATTGAGGCACAAACGATAACGAAAACGAGTTCCAATCCCGTTCAGACATTCTATCGAACAGATCGGGGACATTGTATAGTCGATATAATTTACCATCAAACACGCTTGTTACGGAACAGCTACACGGAGCAGGAACCAATCAATGGTTAAACAACACATAGGCACTAACTCGGCTGTAGCAAAAAAAACACAATCTAACAAGAAAGATGAGTCGCAAAGTGTTTACCTTTGTGCACTTCCCGTGAGTGTGATACAAGCACATGGGTCTCCACTTCTGGATTTCAATTGTTTCCATCAACGAAGAAGAAGAAATATCAGACGGAGAAGGAGAAGAAGATACAGAACGCGAAGAGTTGCAGAGGATTCGGTTTGTATGGGATGAAAGGAATGTGGCGGGGTAAGAGAAACGGCTAGCACGAAGAGTAGTCGTTTTGGACATGGAAATCCTAAATGCAGAGAGAGCGGAAGCCATTCTCGCCGATTAGCATCAAGTTTGAAAATGCCTCCTTTCGAGTGAATCAGGGTGACGATGACTGGCGGGTACCGGTGGGCATTTGGGTTTTCGGTTTATTTTCGGTTGGTTTTTCGGTTTTTCGATTTATCGATTTTATAAAAATTTAAACCATATAAAAACCATATATATTTCAGTTTGATGTGGTTTGGTTTTCTTCAATTTTCAGCTTTTCGATTTTGAAATACTAAAATCATATAAAACTTGGTTCGGTTTGATATGATTTGATTTTAGATTTTTTAGAATTATATAATTAATTCTTTTGATTCAAATTAATATAAATAATAATAATAAATATGAGTAAAATAAAATAAAAAAAATAAAAAAATAGAATCTAAAACATAAGAAATTCATTAGTAAAAACTAAATTTATAAAAACCAAAAACTAAATAAAAAGAAACCAGATTCTTATCAGCCACTCTTATCCGTCTTCTCATCCTGTTTATAAATCTCTGATATACAAAAAATTATATATAAATTCTGAAAATAATTTATATTTATATAAAATCTAAATATAATTATAAACTTATAATATAATTAAAGACTACAAAGTAATCAAATTTGAATATCAATCATCAAATAAGAACAGATTTAAAAGCAGGAACCTTTCAAAATCAATAAATAGAAATAAAATTGAAATTAAATACTTAGAAAAGTTCGAACTAGAAAACTTGAATGTGATAAAAGAGGAGTTAACCACAAACATTTTGTTTTGACTGAAAATTAGGGTTTACACTTTTTATTATTTGTATGTAGATACTTTGTATAAATATTATATTTAAATTTTATGTGTTAAATTAGTAAATTATAAAGATAATAATCCTAATAAAAAATATGGACCCAAACTAAATTAAAAAATAAGAAAATATAAATTATTTAAAAGTTAGTTTTAAAACCGAAAAAAATTTCGGTTTGACGATTTTTAACCAAACCAAATCTAAACTAAAACTATAAAAAATAATAACCAAATATACTTTTAGATTTAACCATAACCAAACCATATCAATCTATCACTTTAGTATGATTTGATTTTTTCGGTTACGATTTTTTTACCCATCCGATCTAAGTGAGATGTTTTTTACAGATTGCTCAATCCAATTTAACCGAACCAACAACAAATTTGCAAGCCAACATACACCAACCAAACCAAAAGAGAAGAGAAATAATCCGAATAAAAGTGTAACTGCTTTTGTTAGATGCAAGTTATCGGTAATATTTAATTTTCAGTTAACAGATATAATAATTCCGTCTTCCAAAAGATGATCCAAGTATAGTATTTTTTAATTATTTACTAAATTAGCTAATTGGATCATTTTTCATCGACTAAATCGTTTATTTAAATTTGAACCAATACACAGTAGCAAAACCGGCACTGGGCTAAAGCCCATAAAAGGTTTTAAACGTCAAATTATATATAGCTAATTTAGGAGAATCATAGTTAATTAAATTCTTTTGGTGTAATGATTTTAGTTGTTGTGATGCTTTCTATAGGATTCGGGTTGGATGTTTAAATGGGCTTTAAGCGCCATATGATAACAGGCTGACACTTCACAGTAGCAACTAGCAAGCTAAAAAACATATTAGTAAAAAATTATCGTGAATTTTCTGCATAATGTTAGAAATAAAACGATATGATCAGTTAATAGAAATCATGATCAGCGGCAAATGATACTAGTTTCATCTCATTTAGGAAATAGATTATGCAAGTCTATAAGATAATTCGGCTTACATCACATGAATCAAACTAAATGAGATGAATAACTTGAAGGCTCGAAATGGGAGCTTTATTCTGCTGACAGAATCGTCAATCAGGAATAAAAAAAACTACAAATTTCTGACCCATTAAAATTGTTCAAATAGTTTGGACTACTTCTGCATATTACGAAATCGTTTTAGATGAGACCTCAGTTTTCCTGAAATCCTGGCCAGTGATATTTCATCCAGACTGCTGCCATCATGATTGATTTTTTGGTTGATTTTTGTGTTTTTTTAACAGGTAAACATCTAGTTTAATCTAATATAATACAATTATTTATACAATCAGATCTGTCTTTTGATTGACAAAAAAATAAATATACGGATCACTGTAAGAAATCATTAAATTATTTATTTTCATTGATAGCTTAAAATAAACAGAATAAAGAGATTTAAAAATACTATGAAAATACATCTAACTAAATTTCAAGAAGCTTTTCAATACATCAACATTTTTCAGGAACAAAATAATGCATTAATTTATCTATCTTTCTATTTTAATTCCTGAACTTTTGGATTGTATCTATTAAATACATTCTGATTTAATGTAATGATCATTTTTTATAATAAATTATTAATATCTAAAATAATAAGTTATACAATTGTTTAAAAAATTCTAAAGAAATTATTTTAAAAAATCAATACAATCAGAAAAAAATCCAAAAATTTTAAAATTGAATATATCACTTCAAATCTTATATCAAAAATTCATCATATTTTTATTTTTGAATCTTGGGTTTCGAAATCGAAGTCCTATAACACATTTAGCAACTTGGGTTTCAAAATCAAAATCTTATAACACATTTAGCAATATATGAAAACTCTAATAAAACTATTCGCGAATCGGCAAAATAATTTGCAGCGAGTTCTCTATCTCCTTCCACGAACAGATTTTGCAAGTTCGACGGCATTCTCTCTCTGAAGAAAGAAAAAAAAAGATACTACTTAAAAATTCAGATGAATCAGTACTACTACTGAAAAACTCTAGAAAAATAAAAAAGTTAGCTCTATCTTTTATTTTTATTTTAAAATTAATAAAAATCATAAAAAATCTAAAAATTTTAAAATTGAAATATATCACTTCAAATCTTATATCAAAAACTTATCATTTTTTTTAATCTATTAAAAACCCTAAAAAATTTATTAAAAATCCAAGATAAAATCAAAAAATTATTAAATTCTGTAAAATTAAGAAAAATTATTTTAAAAATTAGATTAAAAATCTATTATATTTTAATAAATTTATTTTTTTTGTTGAATTTGATATATCACTTCAAATCTTATACCAAAAATTTATCATATTTTATATTGAAACGAAAATATTGCATCATAATTCTGTTAGCATCATAATGCAATATTGCACCAATCGACTCAAACGTTGAACTTCAAACTTGTCAATATTACGATACTGTCTCGTTGTTAGAATCTATGGGCCAATGATAGAATTTTACAAAACCTTAGCAAACCAAAAAATAAATTGTTTGCATAGCACGGGACATAATATGTATACATATTTGATATTTCATCTCACCGTATCCAAGAAACCCTAAACTAATCGATAGTTTGCGTTTGTGGATCCTCCTTTCTCTCTCCGTCAGATTCGATATGGAAGAAGGCCGGTGTCAATTACTCCGGTTGCTTATCTGATACGTTTGATTTCCGTTCGACCTGCGATTGAATTTCCTTTCTTATCTGATTAAACAAGTGCGATTTGTTTTCTTTTAGGTTTGAACAAGAATTATCGGTGGGAGACGGGGGTGTGGTGGGACCTCTCAACACCTGTCCGGTTCCCGACGGTTATGACGTTCGTCATGTCCGACCGTGCATCGTATCGGCGGTGAGGAAGCACTTTGGTCCTAATCCAGTAACCATCTTTGCCATTGGCAACCTAGAAATCATCTCTCCTCATATCTTGAAAGAGATCTCATCCGCTGGAATCCTTCTTAGCCACGCCCCACCCCACTCGGTAATGCGCCAGTACTCTTTGATGTTTTGTGCGACTGGATAGAGCATACTCCAACAAATCGAAGTCAAAACCAAAACATCACTACAGCTACAAGATCTGAAATAAGATTCGACTAGCCTCAGAAAATGAACTAAAAACTTGGCCAAAACGAGATGTTGAATAAAGAGCGGTACTAGCCTATTTACACCCAAAAGTGGAAACAATTGGTAGAAACATATGGCTTCAAAACCAAATGTTTGGTTTAATCTTCATCAACTAAATCTGTGAAGTCTTCAATCACTTCCGTCCTGTTAGTTTGCTTGTTCATCGAGCGCATCTCCTCGATTTCATACTTCAACATTGGATCACAAACCACTTTGTTATTCTGCAGTCTACCTCGGCAGCCTGAGGATTCGAATTGTGCAATAGGAATCACAAATCAGCATGGAAGAACAAGTGAATGGTGTTTTATAAGACGTTTTGAGCAAGAACTATCTTACCAGCAATAGGACATTTCGCATTCTGATTGTTGGCTATGTAATGCATGATTGCGGCTTTGTCGTAGACATGCCTGCATTCAACACTACAACCAGAGAAGACCACAAAGATTCACATTAGTTTATCATTCATGTAATATTATCCAGCACAAAAAGTGATAAGTTCTACTGCTACACGAAAGATGAAATAATATTCACGCTTTATGATCACTTATAGAAAACGGTATCTAGTAAATGTGGCTTTAAGGATCATCCTATATTATAGACATCATGCGTGGGAGAGGACAAGCAAATCATCCGAACAAAACAAGACAAGGAAGACAAAAAACAATCAAGCCATCCGTTGTACCTGCGAACTGGCTCTGCTAGTTCAGTGAGAGGCTTCCCGCTCACGGGGCATGTCATGTTTAGGAGAGGGCACTGAGTACTGGTCATGACAATGTCCTCTTCGTCTTCACCAGGCATTGGTTCACCTGCATGATGAACGTTCTGCAGCAAAACAGTGACAAGAACTCTTAAGGAAATGGAACAATATACCTATTCGATTCAAAGTTAAGAACTTGAACTGAACAACGCAATCATTCTGAAAATAAGAGAGAAAACTGAGGACCTAAATAGATCCATTATATATAACGTGACTAATGGCATACCCAAACTGCTTCCCTGAACTGGCGCATCAAATGATCATTTTGTGGCACTGAAGAAGTTGTAGCCTTGAGCTTTCTGAACTCGTCGTCAAGCAACATTTTAAAGTCAGTTAACTGCAATCATTAGAGCGAGTCAGAAAGCAGTCTGTCTAAAACTCAAAGTAAGCAAGCGAATAAGCATTTAGATTAACGACATGAAGGAGTAGCGTGTTTTACCTGTTCCCCAGGCTGGTACCCATTTGCAACAGATTGAATCGCTGACGAGCGATGAGCACACTCACCACATAAATCCAACAGCTCAGCCACAGAGTTTTCAATGTCTTTAACCTGTTGAACCCAAAAACCAAAACAGAGATCAAGAAAAAGTTTGCCTCAAGCTGACAATACAATAAAAGATGAAAGTTCAAGCAGTTCACGAAAGTTATGGAGAAGTCACTAATGATTATTGGCCAATATAGGAGAAACTGCCATCAATTAAAGGACTTGAAGCAAAGAAGCTAATCGGCTACAACTGCGTTACGGCTCAAAACACTTGTTCCCAACAGAATATTTACAGATTTGATCGGAGAAACCGAAAATCTTAGTCCAGAATAAGAAGCCACCTTCTCAGTTTGGTTCTCTTTCTCCAACTGAACAGCAATGTTCTTCATCATAGTCACAGCTTTGCGGATGTCCTGCAAAAAACAGTCTACAATGAGAATGTAGGAGGAAAAGCCGATTTATAGGAAGATAACAGGGAGCATTCAACTATTTTTTTTCCTGATTGCAACACGAAAGCAAAATCAAAAAAAGCATATATCTAGTATTCACTTCTGACTAGTCAGACCCCATCATCAGCCGATGCTCCTAGCTCCCAATTTTCCAGAAATCGATATCCCAAACAAGATCATAGTGCGGAGTATAATAATATTTACAATTAAAAAAAGAAGGAGGAGAAACAAGAGATGGAGCTTTGAACGAAAATACTCACAGCAATCGTGGAAGTGTTATCGGACACAAGAACCAACGATGCGTTTCGAATCCTTCCGGCAACTCCGTCTGAAGAGGACGCCGACGCCATATTAATCCCTCGTTCGCTCCAATTCTGTCGTCCGGAGTTTTGTTTTGGAGGGAGAATGAGAAGAGACGGAGAGTGAAGCGGCCCTATGAAGGGAAAAGCTAAATTTGCTGAGTAAACTGCGTGCCGTCTTCTGGTAGGATAAATGACAAGCACTCTCTAGAAGAATAGACTTGGTAGACCAAAACGGCGTCGTCTCGTCGCAGCTCAATTCAGTCACGTGTGCAGGGTTTGCTTACAAACTGCGTTCCGTCTTCTGCTACTAAAACCGACTCGTAGTTAAAACTTTTCAAACGTGGACAAGATATGTGCACAACTGAAGACGGCAAGCAGTCTAAGGTTACGGATCCTGCTAAACGACGTCGTCGCCCTCCAATCCTCCGGCTCAGGGACTCTGACTCGCCGTGGCCGAAGGTCTTTGCTTCCGCATTCAACTACAACAAACAAAATCCATTGCTTCCATCTTCTTCGTCCAATCATTTGCTTTCGTTTGAAAACATGACTGATCAAGACGGAGACTGGAATTTTTATCTCAGAATCCTCAGCAATTGCGCGCGAGATTCCACGGATCCTTCTTCCGATCCATCTGTACTACAATCAGTAAGCATCTTGTGTGTGCATATATACGATTATAGAAATGGCTCGAGAATTATGTGTTTATCCATGAACAAAGGATTCATTGCTTGTGTTTTGTTTGAATGTGTGTGGATTAGGTGAAGAAGCTACATGGGTTCTGTAAATTGGAGAATTCAGATGATCTGGTGGCTAGAATTTATCCGCAAATCAATAAGGTCTTTCAGCGTTCTGTTGCTTCACTGTCTCAGTCCGAGTCAGTGACGTCCAAAGGCCTTCTCTTGCTCGTATGTTACTCTCCCTGAGCATATTTGTTTAGCCTTGAATCGGCCATTACAAACCCAGTTGAATGCTTTTCTTCTTTTTCCTTTTAGTTATGGTTTTTTGGTCTTGCGTTTTTAGGCCATTCTTCAGTTTTTTCTTGATTTTGGAGACATGGTTCTGCACGATGCTGACCCAAGTTTGAGGACATTCTTCCGCTCGTGTCTTAGCCGGTATGGACTAGGGTCATATTGTGGCTCTCTGCTTATATGCATGTTTGCTACAGTAATTTAATGTAGATAACTCTTGGGTATTTATACATTTCTTGTCATTAATTTTCCTTGTAGTGAGTTCTCAGATTCTGCTGTTGCAGAGGCAACTTGTGAGTTTCTTATGGAGAACAAGAGAAAACTCTTAGCGTCATTTCCAAATTTACTATCTCAGGTATAAAATGCTCAATGTAATATTAATCCAATTCCGTTTACATTTCCACTGCATGAGCAATGAAGCCAGAATATATATATAGCATCTTCTCCATCTAATTCAAGCAATTGTATTTGCAGTTTTTCCCGTTGTTGCTTAAGCTCATTGCCTGGAATTGGGAGAAGTAAGCTGAAACTTTTTTGCTATATAAACGATTTTTTTTCTTTTTCTTAAATCATCCAATCAATCAACTCGAGGAAATTTTTATTTCAGGTTGGAGAAGTCCTTCCTGAAGATATTTCCTGGACTGATATCACCTGGGTCATTTCTTCCTCTGTTTCCATCCATTCTAGACTTGCCACGTGAGCCCGCTTGTCTGAAAACTGCTACTCGAATTCTTCTATTTGTGTGTACTAATTTGGATTCGAGGCCATTTATGTGTCTCACAATCTGCTGGTTTGGTAATTTCATGGTGTTGAGTTTATAAGTATTCTGCGTACTAAATGCGTCTTGTTGTTAATTTTGTTGCTAGTGTTGGTTGTGGCATTAGAAAAAGTGGAAAGGAGCTCGGGGTCGGGGTCAAGGGTTGGGGGTAGCATTGCTTCAATCCAGAAGAGTGCAGCTCCGGAGGTTATATATTTCATTAAAACATATATTTGGTAGTCTCAGAGAGTCAATGAATGACAAGGATTTCTCTGAATCCAGATGCTTCTTGCCCTTATGGATGAAGCCTATACTGGTTCAACCATCGGGGATGGTGGGGATGACTCAGAATCTGAAGACAACAATACAATAGATGTAGCTGATCCTCTGTTTCTGGAGCTTCTCAAGGATGAAAATGATGGTCTAGCTGTATGCCTCCTGCCTCGGTTTTTGCTTTTTTCAGAAAACAGTTCCATATAAATGTTATAGAATAGTAAATATTATATGAGCAAACGGTAGTTTTTTTATTACCTGATATTTTAGACGAACTGAAAGTTTTTAGTCAACTTTGTGTTGCAGGAAAGACACCGCCCTTCTCCTGCATTAAACGCAGCGCTGCAGGCTGCTGCCAGTGGTCCTCGGTCAGAGAGGATGAAGCAGACACTCAAGATTGCTCCCCGACTTCTTGATGTCTACTTTAGTGTTACGTTGCGAGATGCAAATGACTGTAAGATTATTTACTGCCTTCCGAGTGTTCTTTGGCTACTAAAGGAGGATTAGTTCTATTGTAGTTAGGAATTTGACCGCTATTGAGTCTGTGCATGCTTGTTTTTCATTCGTTTTTTAATGCTTTATCCTTTTGCAGCTTTGATCTGTGCATTGATCCCTCTACTCATGACAAGAAATTCTACAATGTTTCCTGATAAGAATTTTTCTCATGAGGTATTAAGCATCCTCCGTGTTGTGTAGTATATGCTAAATCCTTTTTGGGAAAAAAAATTCGCGTAGCATTTAGATATACAATAACTGTTAATTCCTCTTCTCTGGATCGTCCATTGATGTTCAACTGTTCTTCAGAAATACCAAGGCTATTTTGACCTTTTAGTGTATGAACCTCTATTGCTGCTATATTAAACCTCGTTTTACGAAGTTATGGTATGTGTATACAGATCCGTGCGAGGCTACTGGAATTCGTGCTAGCTGCATTTCAGAGGTCTCCGAATTTCATTGCCCTGTTGAAGGTAATGTTTTACTTCTAATAACATTAGAATTTTGGAATAAGGATGAGTTCACACTGCATTGGTGGATATGCCAGTCAAAATCACACTATCTCCATCGTTTACATGGTCTTATGATTACCGCATATTTTTCTAAAGTGATTCGCTGAATTATTTCATAACGTCTTACATAATGCAGAAGCCTATAATTGACCGGCTTGGAGAAGCTTATGATGACCCTGCTAAGGTCAGTTTCTAACATTTCCACAGATGCTTTGTAAGATTATCTTCTCTAAACATTTTCTTCCGTAGAGAGAGTTAGCTTTACAGCTATGTTGGGCAATTGGAGAGTACGGTGGTGGTGGGGAATCACACAAGGATGCTGCTCGCGAGCTCTTTGAAAGTTTAGAGTTGCTTCTGTATGAGAATCTCTCATCAAGGTATAATAAACTTTTAGTATCCTGCTTTTTCAGCCAGATAAAAAGAAATTAAAAATGGTATGTGAACAATTTTTTGCCATTTGCTTCCAACAACCAAAAAAGCCGCCTAGGTCTGAGGCAAGAATCTGGGAATGCTTCAAGAAGAAAAACACAGTCAAGGCTTTTGTGTTTTGTAGTGACGGCTATTGCAAAACTCGCAACTTATCACCGGGAATTGTTGCCAAGAGCCCGCGTTGCCTTGGGAAAGGTACAAAGAGACATTGTAATCCATTAAAGCATTTAAATGATCAATAGTCTTAAAAAAAAAAAAAGAATCTGAGTTCCAAAATTATGAACATGTGTATAGGTTGTTCGGTCTCGGATATCTGATGCAAGGGTTTGGAGACGAGCACATGATTACTTAGGACTAATGAACGAACCAGGAATCTGCTGGTCTGTGTTAGGACCTTCACGGATTTCAGAAAAACGTTTTCCGGGCACTGTTAACTGGAGCGAGGGTGGGCGAAAAATGGTTGCACACATTCCGTTTCACATTCTTAGTGAAGGAGGAGGTTAAAGAGTTTCTTCTCATCTCCTCTCTTGACACACTTGATTAATCAAACTAGATTGATGATAATGTAGTTGCTTGGAAGAGAACTAAAGTTGTTTCATTTTCTTGCAGGTCCTCCGTTTCATGACTTTGCTTTCTCTGATGTCATCCCCAAAAACTGATCAAACAAGTCTCGTAAAATTGTTGTTTGCTGTGAATAGTGAAACCCAAAAAGTGTTTGTTTTGTGTATAGTGTATACACACACACAGCTGCAAATCTTTTTTTGCCAGCAGTTGTAACCATTATTCAAAAGTTGGACGTTTCTTGCTTGTTGGACTAATCCGACCCGTTTAGATCCGGGTTTAAATTGAATCCGGTTTTTATTTGGACTGTTTTTTATTTCTTCATTTTTAAATATATCCGACCTAATTATGACGAATTTGCTATCACCGAGTTTGATCCTTTTTCTAGCAAATCCGAACGGGAAAAAGCCAAAAATACTTGAGGTGGGTCCCAAGCTTTGCCGTAGACACGAGAAACGACGCCGTAGGGTTGAGGCCGGAGGGCGGCGGAGATGATTCTCTCCTCCACCACTGATAAATACGTCACTCGGCTTCTCTTGCTACCTTTTTAAAATCTCTGTGATCTCTCTCGTTTCTCGAGTTTTCTCTCCTCCATCTCTGTTCTCATGCTGCTGAAACAACCATCCACAATTATTGATTCTTATTAGCATCATTATGACTTTTTTTATTAACATCTTTTTTTTTCTCCCCCACAAAATCAGTGGTTGACAATGATCTCTCGTTTCTCCAAGTTATGTATGTGTTCTTAAATAAAAGAAACGTATTCTCTACAAAAATGAAACCCATGTGATATTTTTCCTAATCAACAAAACGTGTCGACATAAAAGCTAATAATATAGATTACCAAATGTAACTTTTAATCTGAGTTCAAGACTCTTGTTGAAAAGAATATATATAAAATAAACTAGAAATACAAGTAGATTTATATTTGTGGGAAAGCAAAGCATAGAGGTGAAAAATAGCAGGAGAAAGGAGAAAAAAAAAATGAAAGGTGCATGCAAGGAAAGGATGGGAATATGATTTGATGTAAAGCCTGTGACTCCATCCTTTTTTCTGTTTTTTAATATGTGCGACGTTTCCTTGTGACAGATATGACGCGTCTTTATCCTGTCCGTCCGTTTTCACACTTCAGACGCTGATGGATGGATGTGATTGCTTCTTATGATTTGATGCATCCATGCTCCTCTTTTCTTTCTTACTAGTATGTGTTTTCTTTCTTGTAATAAAGTTTTGTCTTGAGTATATTAATGCGTATAGAATTTTTCGTAAAAAGAATCTTATTCATGGTGAAGCTCAGACTGCTCATCACACAAAGATCCAAGTAGTATCCAATAATCTATTGGCTATTAAAGTTAATTTAATTTAATTTAGTTTATTTTTTATTTTATAAAAATAGAGTTGGCTGACGTATAATCTCCTGAGATTTCCAGTCACGCACGCATTGCATGCTCAAAAGACAATGTCCCAATTATAACATCCTAGATCCTAATACTACAATTTAGCGATATATTAATATCTACACGCGCATATACACACGCATATCTATTGTACACACATATATATATATATATATAATATATATTCGTTTTGTGTGGTGTATTGTACACATCAACATCAAGTCTCTCTGTCACTAGCTACTGTCAAATATCACATCAGTTGCTTGTAGAACAGGAGAAACACAGATCATTAAAAAAGGACCCTTTTTATTTCCCCTTCTTTTTCTCTTCTCTTGTCTTTATACATTGGAAAATCTAGGGTTTTGTTGGCTTTTGAGTTTCTTCTCTGTGCTGGCTTAACAATGGATATCGATGTGTTTAGTGGTTGGGAGAGATCGAGATTTGAAGATGAAACCCTAATGCCACCTGGGTTTAGGTTTCATCCAACTGATGAAGAGCTCATCACTTACTATCTCCTCAAGAAGGTTCTCGACTCCAATTTCTCCTGTGCAGCCATCTCCCAAGTTGATCTCAACAAGTCTGAGCCTTGGGAGCTTCCTGGTAAGCTCACTTATAAAACCCATCTCTAGATTTATGTCATAAATCCTCGTTATAGGTCTAAGTTGCAGACTTTACTCTGTTTTTACATATCTTTAGACTTATGAGTTATGAGCTATTGCTTGAACCTAAGAAGTTTAGACTTCTCCTGTCGGAAAAAAAAAATTGTATGCTTGACGAATACATTGTTATAATTCTACGATATCTGATTAGTGTTAAGAAATCAGACTTCTAGTGAGCTTTATATAAAGAAAACTACAATGATCAGCAGTCTCTGTTTCTCTGTTTTTAAGTAAAAAGAGTCTTACTTGATACATTTTTCCTCTTTGTAAAACCTTTTTGAGCAGAGAAAGCGAAAATGGGGGAGAAAGAGTGGTACTTCTTCACGCTAAGAGATCGGAAATACCCAACGGGACTGAGAACGAACAGAGCAACAGAAGCTGGTTACTGGAAAGCCACTGGTAAAGACAGAGAGATCAAAAGCTCAAAGACAAACTCGCTTCTCGGGATGAAGAAAACTCTCGTCTTTTACAAAGGAAGAGCTCCTAAAGGAGAAAAAAGCTGCTGGGTCATGCATGAGTATCGCCTCGACGGAAAATTCTCTTACCATTACATCACTTCCTCCGCTAAGGTAACTTTGAAACCCCTCCTTGATAAGTTAAATCGCTTTTCTCTGTGAATAATCTATATGTATACTAATCAAAATGTTACTTTTGCTGTTTCCTTTACGCAGGATGAATGGGTTCTCTGTAAAGTTTGCCTGAAAAGTAGCGTAGTCAGTAGAGAGACGAAGTTGATCTCTTCTAACTCTTCCGTCGCCGGAGAATTCTCCTCCGGTATCAATTGCTCCTCGTCCGCCGGATCTGTGATTGCTCCGATCATCGACGCCTTTGCGACGGAGCACGTGTCCTGTTTCTCCAATAACTCCGCTGTTGCTCAAGCCGATTCGGGCTTTTCTACGTATCTTACCGCCCCGCCACCGTCACTGCCACCTCAGCCACGTCGACTCGCTGATGACGTGGCGTTTGGTCAGTTCATGGATCCACAGGGAGCTCCTGGACATTTTAACATCGACGCATCGTTCTTCCCGAATCTGCCTTCACTGCCTCCAACGGTTCTTCCACCTCCTCCTCAGTCTCTCGCTCTGTACGGCGGCTCCGCCATGAGTTGCTGGCCGTTTGCTATGTGAACGTTATGCGGTCACAAAACCTATCTCTATCTTTTTAGTAATTTTAATCAACAAAAAAAAAAAACATTTGGCTTGGTTAGTTAATGGCTTGTATAAGCCTCGAATCATTTGCCAGTCGCATTTGGTTTACGTATGTGTTTGTAATGTCTTTTATGCATGTTTTTAAATTAACTTCTATGTGAAATTAATTGGTTTTCCACGTTGTTGGCTTTCTATTTTATTATCTCATATTTTAATGAATGTATGCCAAGTTCACTTTCTACATGACTTTCGAGTCATAGTGTTCAACGTGACTAACAAAAAGGTGCGAGGTTGCATTCCATATGCATGACATGAACAAAATTGGTGTTTAACTCTTGTTAAGCGTTTTATTAAACTTTGAAATTTCTATGGGCCTTATCTTATAATCCGCTTGGGCCTTAGTACTAGTTCTTTTGCCGACTGCCACGTGCTGATGCGTCGGGTTTTAAAAGGCGTCGTCATCAATCGGTATGTTTTTGGTCTCTCCTTCTGCTCTCAACGAAGCAAGTTTTAGTTTTTGTGAAAGAAAAAAAAAAATCGGCATGGAAGACGTTAACCAGTTGTTCGATTCTGCTTTCGAGTTCGCACACCATCCAGGTAACTTAGCTACGCATTTATGTACTCTGAATTCTCTTTACCACTTCCATTTTCACATATTTGTGTGACGTGATTGAAATCCGACTACCGATTTCGATTTCAGGAGCTCAAAGCGAGTCCTCGGTTCAGGAATTCCTCGATCGCTTCCCTCTTCCCGTTATTTTCAAGTTATTTTCTTCCTTCAGCTTTCACTTCTCATTGCGTCTCGTTTGATTGTGATTGGGGTTTATGGTTTTCGTTATACTTATTTTTGCGTTCTGTGAGACGGCCATAGCTTTTTGTGTAACACGTCTTTTTTTTTAACTGGAAATCGCAATACTCGCGTGCAGTGCTTTGCAAACCGATCCGGATATCCCAGGCTTTGAAAACACACTGGTGACTTGCTTGGAAAGAGTTTTTAAGACTAAGTATGGAGCCTCACTCATTCCTCAGTATATGGTAGGATTCTCCGATTTCTATTTATAGAACAATTTCTATATTCGGTAGTCTGATTTTACTTTTTTGGTGTTTGTTAAGCCTGTTCTCCAAGCTGGCCTCAAGGCAGATTCTGCAGTAGTGAAATCTCTGGCTTGCAAAACTGTAAGTGTCTAAAAAAGTCTGGGTTTATACTTTTTTCATAGTTTCTAGTGATTGCTAATGGTAAGGTCTTGTTTCGGTTGTTTCTTTAAGGTCACTTGTCTCTTGGAGAATCGCGATGCAACCGATGTTTCCCCTGTTCAGCTAGTTGTTAGCAATGGCATATACCCTCTTCTGCTCGACTATATCATAAAAAGGTACAGAATCCATGCCTGATAGTTCTTACTGTTGTCTTCATTCCTAGGGGATGATTACTCTTTTCTAGCCATCTAGATACCAACCGGAAAGAACAAGTTGACGGTTTTTGGAGGATAGTGATTACTTTCTAGTTTGTAGAGGCTTTGGATTTGTCTTGACTCTTGCGGGATTATAATTTGGCTTTAGTATCTCCAAATAGTTGCTTTGCCTCGAAATTCACCATTGATATGTTTTTGTGTGTGTCTGTAGCGATGATGAAGTGGCACATACTGCAAGTGAGACTATTAAGAGCCTAGCACGCTTTCCAGATGCTATGGTCTGTGGTTAAACAGTTTTTTTTTTCGTTCAGTGGCTAGTTTTTTACACACCTCTATTCCTGCTGCATAAATCTAAAATCTTAAACCTCTTTTTCCACAGCCGGTAATATTCCCTACTGATACCAACGATGCTACGCACCTTGGTAACCTTGCTGCAAGGAGTTCATCGCTGGTAATGTGCCGCTTTATAGATTATTTTTACCTTGAAGTTTCATTTCCTTCTGTCCCTTTACAATTTTCCAACTGTTGTTCAGGCACGAGTCCGGATTCTGGCTTTGATAGTGAAGCTTTTTTCGATTTCTCCGCATGTGGCTTCAGCAATTAAGAACTCAGGGCTTCTTGATTTGCTGGAGGCCGAAATGAAGGGTACAAAAGACACTCTTGTGATCTTAAATGTTCTAGAACTCTACTATGAGGTTGGCTTCTGATTTCCAGAATAATTATGTCTCTTTCTATTGTTGCCTACATTTCAAAAGAAAAGTTATAATTATTGTGAATGTTTGTGCATGTGGAACGCTGAAGTTAATGGAAGTGGAGCACAGTTCAGAGTTCGTGCCACAGACCTCACTTATTCAGCTGTTGTGTTCTATCATCAGGTATAATCACTGTTAAACCTTGCCCATTTTTACAACAAAAAGAATATGGATACCTATCAAGCTTGCTTCAGCTCATCCTATTTTTTCTCGGGGTCTTATAATTTGTACAGTGGTACATCCGTGGATCTCTTTCTGAAGTTAAGAGCAATGATGATAAGTGGCAGGCTCCTCTCGAGGGACAGTATCTACAATAACGTGGAAGACGCTAGTAAGATTTTAATATATTTTTGCCACTGTTGGTCAGAAATATGTGATTGCTTGGTTTTTTTTTTTATATACTTTCACAACAGGGAGTTTTTTGCGACTACGTGACTAGAAATTTTATGCGGTTGTTCACTTTCTCCTATGATCAGATCATACAAGCCATTTTTTTCTGTTTGCTGTGCCTATGATACAATTTAACTACGAATTGCTTAGTTTGTGGGAATAAACTGAGAAAGAGATTGTAACTTTACGGAAATAGACATACTGTATATTTTAGGCTGTACTGTAGCTGGCAAAGATTTACTTTCAACTTTGTCCTGAATCCAGGTGTGATGGCGTTAATTTCTGCTATTGATGGGAGTCTTGAGTCACCGGATATGAATGATACAGATGCACAGGAAGCTGCGCTTGATGCACTTGGTCAGATTGGATCAAGTAAGTAGCTCAGTTCTTTGAAAGCGTTTGTTCCAGCATACATTAAGATACTTTTTTTTCCCTTACAAGAGTCCCCTGACTTTCTATTTTTTCAATAACTTTTAGCAACGAAGGGAGCGAATCTAGTCCTTTCAACTTCACCTCCAGCTGCAAGACACGTTGTAGCTTCTGCGTTTGACCGTAATGCACATGGAAAACAGTTGGTTAGTGTGTTTGTTCTTCTCACCAGTTGAAATTCTGCTGACTGTATACATCTTTGAATATGCAATTATCGATGGTTGAATTTTTGTTTCATTAGTAGAGAGATTAATGAAATCATATGACTGTTTTGTAACAGGCTGCACTTCACGCACTGGCATACATTGCAGGTGAAACACGGCCTAAGAGCAGCAGAGTAGTTGATGGAAAAGCTGAAGAAAGCCTCAGATGTTTAATATATGATGTTGCAGCACAGAGCACCAAACTAACCCCATCCGTGAGTTGATTTCCTGTTTTGCCAAACATGTTTGAGGCATATCATGAGCTAATTTGAGCACGTTGCTTCAAATTGCAGGGCTTGTTCCTTTCAGTTCTGCAACAAAGCTCAGAAATTCGTCTCGCGGTAAAAACTTTAACCTCAGCATCTAATCTTTCATTTCTTCTCCTGCTTTGTTTCCCTAGTTGGAAAATTTGACAATGCACGCTACGTTACATTCAAATTTAAAACCTCTTTTTTTTTTGCTTCTACGCAAATCTCAGATACGTGTCTTCTAACTCCGTCTCACAGACGGTCACGTGTTACCAAGAGGAAACTCTATATGCTTTGCGCTTATTCTATGTTGTTTACAATGTCCATCCTCAGGGCTATAGAACATTAGCAGCGTTGGCGGCTCGGTCATGGGGACTGATGGAAATCTTGTCCAAAGAAGAGATAATAAACATTGTGACGGATGCAACCACTGAAACTGCAAAAATAGGTAAACCTAAGTAAAACTTCTCTCACATCAGTTCATTGGACTGGCTTCTTCCTCAACATCTTTGATCTCTGAGTCTAAATCTCACATTTTTGTGACTCAGCAATGGAAGCAAGGTACAACTGCTGCAAATCAATTCACGAAGCGTTCTTGTGTAGTAACTTCGTTGATGACCCTCGTCGTCTAAAAACTGGTGAAAAGGTTTGGATCTTTTTTCCAGCTTTTCTATGATACACAGTACTTTTGCTTGCTCTGTTGACATGTTTATTTGTTGATGCAGTTGCAAGAAGCTGTTCGAAGTGGACCGTTTATGTCGAAGAAGTACAGAGACGCACGACCAGAAGTAATGATGGCCGAAGGATTCTAGATGACTTAACACTACTAGAAAAAAAGTGAAAAACTTGTTCGTTGACCATAGTTATTCCATCTTTCTCTGTTTGTTCGATAACTAAACTTTAGCCCTTTCTTCTAAACAGTAGTTCAAAACGGGTTGAGACAATGTGTTTTTTACACATTTTTTGTGTTGAATGTTAAATGAAGAAGAAAGAATTGTGGGTTGGGCCGTTTCTCATCGTTTTTGATGGCCCATGAGGATCCAAAAACACAATGGGTAAATTGGTTGTTAAATCAAACAAGCAAGGGTAAAATGGTAATTAATGTTGAAGACATCATATCTTCTATATGGATAACACAGGTCCGAAATGGAGGAGCCATTACTCTACTTACAGAGCACAGAGGAGAATCGTGTAGATAATCCATGGCGACGATAGTGCAGTGTCTTTCTACCTGTGCGACCCTCGATTCCAAGTTCAAAGCCCTTTCGCTTAAGGGAATTTCTTCTTCTTTATCTTCGTCTTCGTCATCAGCAACATCCTCGTCTTCTTCCTTCTCCACTCGTCGTGGTTCGTCGGCTACTCTACGCTCCTCCCTCAGCTTCTCTCAGAGCGTTTCACTATGTGTCGCCTTCTCCTCCGGTAAACACTGCGTTTAGAATCGTGTATAATTCCTTAGCAATGGGATGATAATGTTATCGAATTTTGCTTTGATTCGCGCTCTTATGTTTCCAGTTGTGGCCAATTTTAGGGTTTAAGATCGAAGTTTTAATTTTGTGGAGATATATATATATATATCGACAGGAAATTTGTGGGTACAGAAGCCAACGAGGCAATTGATTGTGTGTGAGGCTGCTCCGACGAAGAAAGCTGATTCAGCTGCAAAGAGAGCTCGCCAAGCCGAGAAGAGGCGCGTTTACAACAAATCCAAGAAATCTGAAGCCCGTACACGAATGAAGAAGGTAATGCCATAGTTTTTGTGTGACAATATGTTGGAATCAAATCCAAATGTGTGCTTTCTGAAATTTCTAAGATTCGAGATTGCTGATAAGCTTGTAGCGCTGAGATATAAACGGATTAGGGAATGTTTGAAAACCTGAGAACAAAACTGTACTTCGGAATCTAAGTCATCGAATCATTTTGGGATATGGATAATGTGAGCTTTTAGGTGGATGAGTCGTCATTGTTTGCAACCAATGTATCGAAAGAATTAACTCATTCATGTTGTCTTTTAGAACTAGGGAAAGTTATTAAAAAAAATTAGAGTCTTGACATTTTAGAACATCTCATTATCCTCAACATCTGCAAGAAATTGTTGTTGACATATGAACGAGATTAAAATTTAATGTACTAACAGGTCTTGGAAGCACTCGAAGGGCTCAAGAAAAAAGCAGATGCGCAACCCGACGAGATTGTATCCGTGGAGAAACTGATAGGAGAGGCTTATTCTGCAATCGACAAGGCGGTGAAGGTGAGAGCACTTCACAAGAACACTGGTGCGCGTAGGAAGTCTCGGTTGGCTCGGAGGAAAAAGTCCGTTGAGATCCACCACGGCTGGTACGTCCCTGACTCAGCCACACCAGCAGCAGAAGAAGCTGTGACCATGGCTGCGTAAGAACATGTGATCATGGAAATTTGTTTTCTTTGTTATGACATCATATGGAAGTTATTGTGAAAATTTGTTCTCAAGGATCAAATCTTTTTCTTCATGTATAATTCCGTCGCTTTCAGACTCTTCTTTTGTACTGTTGGGTCTAAGCTTTTTGTCTTCTTCTTTTGGCTTCGCCTTGGTCTGGTTCAATAACGTCACATCGTTGGGCGAACAACTACCACTTTTATGTTCCATCTCTTACACTAGCTCCCAAACTTTCTCTGTCCTCCTTGTCTTGCAGAGATGCTTCAAAAGCGAGTTATAGGTGACAACATTCGGAGAGCAACCTTTCACACCCATCTCCTTGAACACTTGACGAGCCTCTGGGATTCTCTCCTTGAAACACAATGCATCATTGACGTTATTGCAGATTTTGACATCCGGGTTTCTTCCGGTTTCCCACATTGCTCTGTATAGTTCCATGGCCTTTCCCAGTTTCCCCTTCTTCGTCACTGCATTGATCATTGTCCCGTAGCTGACAACATCTGGCCTGCATTTAGAACCATTGATGTCTTTCCAAATTCTCTTGGCTCATTTTTTTCTGATATGTTTCTCACTTGTTTAGCTTCGAGAGGACATTACGAGCGGTATTGATGTATATATAGGGTGTCGAGTCTTTTGTAAACTGGTGAAGTATAAACCAGTGTGTATAGAGTCGGTTAAGTATTGGTTTGAGGCTCTGGTTTAGGCCTAGTCAATCTTCATATAAACCCTCAATTGTACATTTTGATTAATTAATTAAATGATATTTTATACTAGTAATAAGGGGCAGCCGTTTATGTGATACGAGAGCTAAAACTCGACGAAGAGACTGAGAATCCACATCATTTAATTCTAATTCTTATCTTTATTGATTGGTGTGAAGAAAAAAAACTTACTATTTCTCCCTCCAAATAAGATAGAAGAAACTTAGCATTTATTAAGCAAATGTTAAAAAAAAAAAAAAAAAACTTAGCATTTATTAATGTTTGATCTTCAAGGAAAAAAAAGTATACAGAGAGGCAAATCCAACCATCAAAGAGATATCTAATATCCTAAACATTCAAATCTATAAGCATTAATAAATTTAATTTTCGACCACAAATAAAATCATACAATGAACTAGATCTATGTTTTTAATTTAGTGGTATGTATTCATAAAATTAAAAAAAATCAAAAATGAAACCATTCTAAGATGAAAACGAGATTCACCTCTCTCATTAGACACATTGCTACAAAAAAATCCAACAGTTTATTACTGCAATCCGGGTACTTATTCATTTGCCAATAAAAAGACAAATCTCGATCTATAAATAAATGTATTATACCAGATTAACTTATATTACTTGGTAAATAATGGAATGATTAGCTCTAAAATTTTCAACGAATGAATTTAAATTTCCAGGATTATTAGTCACTTATAACAAGAAATATGTTTATCACGAAGTAATGATGTTGCTCATTTCGTGATCTTCATACAAATACAAGAAGTAGAGAGGATTAGAAATGGACAATTTATGTGCAACAAAAATTAAGTTTTAGGTGATGCTAAATCAAGCGCTCTTGTAAGGGTAAAAGCGTATGAGAAAAGAAGCTTAAGCAACTTGGAATTTCTAATGATAAGACTTGCCAAATGATAAAAATCCCAATGATATCAGTTCATTAAGATCATTATAAATTATGAAATAAAAACATTCTAAGATCATTACAATCTATAAAATTAAAACACTTTAAGATCATATGTTTGGCTTAGATATGGATCATATAGAGCATACTCCGTCTGATCACATAATGCTCATATCCGGTAATAAGTCGTGGTTTAGTCACTCTCTACTCCGCTTTGGGTACACTGCCTTACATGCATTTCCAAATAGTGAGCCACCAGCCCAACCCCCGAGACTCTGATGAACTATTCCACTGGGAAACCTTCCTGCTTAAAGGACCACAATCTGTGGTGGACCAGATACTTGAGGAAACGGTTGAACCTGCCTGCTTTTGCAGAGCATGCAATATTCCTATCCAAAGCTGTGATACTTTCATCGAGCATCTCACGAGTAGAGAACACGCATGTGCAAGTGCACGTTCACCGGAGGTAAGCATCATGCATGATGTCTCACTGCGTTTTGTATCATTACAATTTTTTTTTGTTAACGACGTGTAACCATAAAAATATATATCTCCGTTTCAAAATTGTGACCAGCATCACTTGCTCGAGAAGCACTGGGACGGATGTTCTGTAAACGAGTTCAATGAACCTCTCATGTTTTGCGGACTTTGCGAGTATCAGAGCTACGACTGTCATAATATAAGCATTAATAAATTTGATTTTCGACCACAAATAAAATCATACAATGAACTAGATTTATGTTTTTAATTTAGTGGTATGTATTCATAAAATTAAAAAAAAATCAAAAATGAAACCATTCTAAGATGAAAACGAGATTCACTTCTCTCACTAGACACATTGCTACAAAAAAATCCAACAGTTTATTACTGCAATCTGGGTACTTATTCATTTGCCAATAAAGAGACAGATCTCGATCTATAAATAATTGTATTATACCAGATTAAATTATATTACTTGGTAAATAATGGAATGATTAGCCCTAAAAATTTCAACGAATGAATTTAAATTTCCAGGATTATTAGTCACTTATAGCAAGAAATATGTTTATCATGAAGTAATGATGTTGCTCATTTCGTGATCTATATACAAATACAAGAAGTAGAGAGGATTAGAAATGGACAATTCCTGTGCAACAAAAATTAAGTTTTAGGTGATGCTAAATCAAGTGCTCGGTTAAAGGCGTATGAGAAAAGAAGCTTAAGCAACTTGGAATTTCTGATGATAAGACTTGCCAAATGATAAAAATCCCAATGATATCAGTTCATTAAGATCATTATAATTTATGAAATAAAAACATTCTAAGATCATTACAATCTATAAAATTAAAACACTTTAAGATCATATATTTGGCTTAGATATGAATCATATAGAGCATACTCCGTCTGATCACATAATGCTCATATCCGGTAATAAGTCGTAGTTTAGTCACTCTCTACTCCGCTTTGGATACACTGCCTTGCACGCATTCCCAAATAGTGAGCCACCAGCCCAACTCTAGGACTCTGATGAACTATCCACTGGGAAACCTTCCTGCTTAAAGGACCACAATCTGTGGTGGACCAGATACTTGAGGAAACGGTTGAACCTGCCTGCTTTTGCAGAGCATGCAATATTCCTATCCAAAGCTGTGATACTTTCATCGAGCATCTCACGAGTAGAGAACACGCATGTGCAAGTGCATGTTCACCGGAGGTAAGCATCATGCATGATGTCTCACTGCTTTTTGTATCATTACAATTTTTTTTTGTTAACGACGTGTAACCATAAAAATATATATCTCCGTTTCAAAATTGTGACCAGCATCACTTGCTCGAGAAGCACTGGGACGGATGTTCTGTAAACGAGTTCAATGAACCTCTCATGTTTTGCGGACTTTGCGAGTATCAGAGCTACGACTGTCATAATATAAGCATTAATAAATTTGATTTTCGACCACAAATAAAATCATACAATGAACTAGATCTATGTTTTTAATTTAGTGGTATGTATTCATAAAATTAAAAAAAAAAATCAAAAATGAAACCATTCTAAGATGAAAACGAGATTCACCTCTCTCACTAGACACATTGCTACAAAAAAATCCAACAGTTTATTACTGCAATCCGGGTACTTATTCATTTGCCAATAAAGAGACAAATCTCGATCTATAAATAATTGTATTATACCAGATTAAATTATATTACTTGGTAAATAATGGAATGATTAGCCCTAAAAATTTCAACGAATGAATTTAAATTTCCAGGATTATTAGTCACTTATAGCAAGAAATATGTTTATCATGAAGTAATGATGTTGCTCATTTCGTGATCTATATACAAATACAAGAAGTAGAGAGGATTAGAAATGGACAATTCCTGTGCAACAAAAATTAAGTTTTAGGTGATGCTAAATCAAGTGCTCGGTTAAAGGCGTATGAGAAAAGAAGCTTAAGCAACTTGGAATTTCTGATGATAAGACTTGTCAAATGATAAAAATCACAATGATATCAGTTCATTAAGATCATTATAATTTATGAAATAAAAACATTCTAAGATCATTACAATCTATAAAATTAAAACACTTTAAGATCATATATTTGGCTTAGATATGAATCATATAGAGCATACTCCGTCTGATCACATAATGCTCATATCCGGTAATAAGTCGTGGTTTAGTCACTCTCTACTCCGCTTTGGATACACTGCCTTGCACGCATTCCCAAATAGTGAGCCACCAGCCCAACTCTAGGACTCTGATGAACTATTCCACTGGGAAACCTTCCTGCTTAAAGGACCACAATCTGTGGTGGACCAGATACTTGAGGAAACGGTTGAACCTGCCTGCTTTTGCAGAGCATGCAAAATTCCTATCCAAAGCTGTGATACTTTCATCGTGCATCTCACGAGTAGAGAACACGCACGTGCAAGTGCATGTTCACCGGAGGTAAGCATCATGCATGATGTCTCACCGCTTTTTGTATCATTACAATTTTTTTTTGTTAACAACGTGTAACCATAAAAATATATATCTCCGTTTCAAAATTGTGACCAGCATCACTTGCTCGAGAAGCACTGGGACGGATGTTCTGTAAACGAGTTCAATGAACCTCTCATGTTTTGCGGACTTTGCGAGTATCAGAGCTACGACTGTCATAATAAGCATTAATAAATTTGATTTTCGACCACAAATAAAATCATACAATGAACTAGATCTATGTTTTTAATTTAGTGGTATGTATTCATAAAATTAAAAAAAAAAATCAAAAATGAAACCATTCTAAGATGAAAACGAGATTCACCTCTCTCACTAGACACATTGCTACAAAAAAATCCAACAGTTTATTACTGCAATCCGGATACTTATTCATTTGCCAATAAAGAGACAGATCTCGATCTATAAATAATTGTATTATACCAGATTAAATTATATTACTTGGTAAATAATAGAATGATTAGCCCTAAAAATTTCAACGAATGAATTTAAATTTCCAGGATTATTAGTCACTTATAGCAAGAAATATGTTTATCATGAAGTAATGATGTTGCTCATTTCGTGATCTATATACAAATACAAGAAGTAGAGAGGATTAGAAATGGACAATTCCTGTGCAACAAAAATTAAGTTTTAGGTGATGCTAAATCAAGTGCTCGGTTAAAGGCGTATGAGAAAAGAAGCTTAAGCAACTTGGAATTTCTGATGATAAGACTTGCCAAATGATAAAAATCCCAATGATATCAGTTCATTAAGATCATTATAATTTATGAAATAAAAACATTCTAAGATCATTACAATCTATAAAATTAAAACACTTTAAGATCATATATTTGGCTTAGATATGAATCATATAGAGCATACTCCGTCTGATCACATAATGCTCATATCCGGTAATAAGTCGTAGTTTAGTCACTCTCTACTCCGCTTTGGATACACTGCCTTGCACGCATTCCCAAATAGTGAGCCACCAGCCCAACTCTAGGACTCTGATGAACTATTCCACTGGGAAACCTTCCTGCTTAAAGGACCACAATCTGTGGTGGACCAGATACTTGAGGAAACGGTTGAACCTGCCTGCTTTTGCAGAGCATGCAATATTCCTATCCAAAGCTGTGATACTTTCATCGAGCATCTCACGAGTAGAGAACACGCATGTGCAAGTGCATGTTCACCGGAGGTAAGCATCATGCATGATGTCTCACTGCTTTTTGTATCATTACAATTTTTTTTTGTTAACGACGTGTAACCATAAAAATATATATCTCCGTTTCAAAATTGTGACCAGCATCACTTGCTCGAGAAGCACTGGGACGGATGTTCTGTAAACGAGTTCAATGAACCTCTCATGTTTTGCGGACTTTGCGAGTATCAGAGCTACGACTGTCATAATATAAGCATTAATAAATTTGATTTTCGACCACAAATAAAATCATACAATGAACTAGATCTATGTTTTTAATTTAGTGGTATGTATTCATAAAATTAAAAAAAAATCAAAAATGAAACCATTCTAAGATGAAAACGAGATTCACCTCTCTCACTAGACACATTGCTACAAAAAAATCCAACAGTTTATTACTGCAATCCGGGTACTTATTCATTTGCCAATAAAGAGACAAATCTCGATCTATAAATAATTGTATTATACCAGATTAAATTATATTACTTGGTAAATAATGGAATGATTAGCCCTAAAAATTTCAACGAATGAATTTAAATTTCCAGGATTATTAGTCACTTATAGCAAGAAATATGTTTATCATGAAGTAATGATGTTGCTCATTTCGTGATCTATATACAAATACAAGAAGTAGAGAGGATTAGAAATGGACAATTCCTGTGCAACAAAAATTAAGTTTTAGGTGATGCTAAATCAAGTGCTCGGTTAAAGGCGTATGAGAAAAGAAGCTTAAGCAACTTGGAATTTCTGATGATAAGACTTGCCAAATGATAAAAATCACAATGATATCAGTTCATTAAGATCATTATAATTTATGAAATAAAAACATTCTAAGATCATTACAATCTATAAAATTAAAACACTTTAAGATCATATATTTGGCTTAGATATGAATCATATAGAGCATACTCCGTCTGATCACATAATGCTCATATCCGGTAATAAGTCGTGGTTTAGTCACTCTCTACTCCGCTTTGGATACACTGCCTTGCACGCATTCCCAAATAGTGAGCCACCAGCCCAACTCTAGGACTCTGATGAACTATTCCACTGGGAAACCTTCCTGCTTAAAGGACCACAATCTGTGGTGGACCAGATACTTGAGGAAACGGTTGAACCTGCCTGTTTTTCCAGAGCATGCAAAATTCCTATCCAAAGTTGTGATACTTTCATGGAGCATCTCACGAGTAGAGAACACGCACGTGCAAGTGCATGTTCACCGGAGGTAAGCATCATGCATGATGTCTCACCGCTTTTTGTATCATTACAATTTTTTTTTGTTAACAACGTGTAACCATAAAAATATATATCTCGGTTACCAGCATCACTTGCTTGAAAAGCACTGGGACGGATGTTCTGTAAACGAGTTCGATGAACCTCTTATGTTTTGCCGATTTTGCGAGTATCAGAGCTACGACCGTCATAATATGATCATCCACTTCAATAGTGAAGAATATGCACAGAATAATAATGCTACTTGTACACCATGCGAAGGTAAGTTTCATTTACTTTTGAATGCGTTATCTGATGGTTTGATTAGGGTAATAAGACTTAACTAACTGCGATTTGATTTGTTTTCCTTTTAGCTTTTAACAACAGGCTTTATGTAACATCCGTAATCCTTGGATCAAACTGAATCAGTCGGATTAAGGCCATGAATATGAAAAATCAGGGGGTTGTCCGAGTTAAGTTGGGGCTATCGGTTGGAAAGAGGTATAGACGAGCTAAAACGAACTGGAACGGGTCAGTTCAGCTGATTCGAGTGTTTAGCCGGGAAGGAATGGTTCGGACAAGAGAAAATCCGTCAGTCCGCGAATTTCGGATAGTTGGTCGGATTTCCGACAGGACAGTTTACTGAAGTCCGAGCTAGATGGGAGTTGAGCTAAGTATGTCCGAGTGAAAATGGGTTTTGGACAAGGAAGCTTCAGACAAACCGTGTTTCTTGGACCTTTGGTCGGGATTCAGACAGGACGGTTATGTTTGTTGGAGCTGAGCTGGGATGGTCGAAGGACTATGTGGAATTATCGGATGAATTATGAAAATATCCGAGAAGTTAATAAAATAGCCGAGCGGGAACGGTTATATCCAAGGGAGTTATCGGAAAAGGCACGGAAAAGATTGACGGGAACAGTTATCGGTTTCATCCGAGAGAATCCATCGGCTAAAATCAATCAGAACCGGCTATTTGGGAGAACCAAGCGGATTTCGTCGGTTCAAGTGATCGGGAACATCAATCTGGTCCGGCTAAGTTGATTGATCGAGGAAAAAAGTGCGGGAACGGTTCTAGCATTCGGTTACTTGAGGAAAACGCAGCGGATTGGGTCATTGATCAGTTATATCCGAGAACCGTCATTTTAACAAGGGGAAATTACAGAAATTTCATTATTCTGCTAAGTATCCGAGAGAAAACAGAGAGAAAAGAGAAAGAACAACCGAAAGAGATTTCATCCGAGAGTTTACATTTTTACCGAGAGATATCCGAGAGTTCATCGAATCCGACCGTGAGATAGTCGGGTGATTTTGTCTATCGCCGAGGAACTTCGACTGCGTCCGAGAGAAACGTTCGGAATCAGGGAATTCTTCTGGAAACCGTCGGCTATCTTCTTGAATCTGCAACAGCCGAGAAACAAAGGTGAGTGCGTGACCGTGGGCTATAGTTTAGACTCGTGATCTAGCATAGATTCGATTGTTTACTGATTGCTTGAACTGTTCTATGGTACCTTTACTGTTATATTCTGTTTCTCTGCATAATAGTGAAGGTCCGAGGCCAAGTTAGGCTTTATAGCCGATGAGGTCCGATGACCATAGAAGGCCCGAGGCCAAAAGTGAGGCTCGAGGCCATATGAGGGCTGTTTAGCCGATCATTGATTGTTTAAGTGATTATTGGATGATTGAATGGACTGTTGATTGCGATTTTCTTTACTGTGGCTAAGTGGGACGGGATGACCGCTCTCACTAAGCAATTCTGTTGCTTATGCCTCCTTTTCATGGATGCAGGTGATTTAGCCTGTGATGGGAACTGTTCTGGACCGCGGGACTAAGGCAAGGAAGAAGGATGTTAGGCTTGGGTAGACTAAGGCCGAATAGGATAATGTAATAGCTTATAGCAAACTGTAGTAGCTTATAGCGAACTCTCATTGTATGCTCGAACCTCGTTTTTACATAAGTAATGCATTTGTGTTTAAGATGGCTTGAATGAACTGAAAGAAAACACTGAAAATGACTAAGTATGGGAAAAACTTAAAAATACCCGAGACTGGCCAGGAAGTGGCCGAGTCAAATCCTTACCGCAGTTCAGATTTCCGGGTTAGGGCGTTTCACTTTACCCGCTGCCTAAAACCACTGTGGTGTTGTGGGACGTCGACACCTGTCCGGTTCCCCCTGGTTATGACATTGGTTGTGTCCGTCCGAGCATCGAATCGGCGTTGAAGAAGCTCTTTGGTAATCTTCCGGTCACCGTCTTTGCCATTGGCAACCTAGAGTTAATCTCTCCTCAAGTCTTAAAAGAGATGTCTTCCTCTGGAATCCTTCTTATACACACCCCCTCCGGTTAGTCTCTTTCTACTACCAGTAATGGAACTTTTTTTTGTAGTTAAGAGTTTAGACTCAAGTGGCCCGTGTTTTCCAGATGATGGTGCGATGGAAGTCGATGATGTTTTGGAGGATTGGAGAGAGCGTAATCCAGCTTGGGGAGAGCGGGAGTACAATGCAATGCTCATTTCGGGTAATGAGTCGTGGTGTAGCCCATTACTTCTCGACGATGGGTACACAATTCTGCGCGCATTTCCAAACTGTAAGCCAGCCGAAACCTATGGCTCTTATAAAGAGTGGCTTTGGGAAGACTTGTTGGAAGGCAATTTCTTGAGGACAAGTGCATTGAGAAGGGTGAACATGCCTGGTTTTGCAGACTATGCGAAACTCCCAGCCAAAGCTTTGATGGTTTCATCAATCATATTAAGAGTAAAGAACACGAAGAAGAGAGTAAAGAAGATGAAGATGAAGATGAAGAAGGGGTGAACAAGGCGACGAAGAAGAAGGTTTCAACTTCTTGTAGTAACATGTGAACAAAACTGGACTTCGGAATCTAAGTCATCGAATCATATTGGGTTATATATAGATAATGTGAGCTTTTAGGTGACCATGGCTGCGTAAGAACATGTGATCATGGAAATTTGTTTTTGTTACAAGGATCATATGGAAGCTGTTGTGAAAAATTGCTTTCAAAAATCTAAATCTGTTTCTTCATTTATAATTCAGTCGCTTTCAGACTTCTTTTGTACTGTTGGGTCTAAGCTTTTTGTCTTCTTCTTTTGGCTCTGCCTTGGTCTGGTTCAGTAACATCTCAGTTCTTGGCTCTGCCACCATTCCTCTTGACATCATTTCTTCATAATAACCCAATGCTTCTCCAGTTTTTCCCTTTGTGTGCAGACCATGAACCTTGATAGTATATGTTCTTTGATCTGGTCCTAATCCACTTCTCTCCATCTCACCCCATATCTCTCTCGCTTTCTCTTCATCGTCCCATTGCACATATAACCTAAACATCAAATTGTACAAGTCGCTTGTCATTTCACACCTGTTCTTCGCCATCCTCTCCAAAACTGCCTCAACATCCTTAGGTTTCTGCGAATACTTAAGCAAGTAACCGAACGTTACATCGTTGGGCGAACAGCTACCACCTTTGTGTTCCATCTCTTCCACTAGCTCCCAAACTTTCTCTGTCCTCCTTATCTTGCATAGATGCTTCAAAAGCGAGTTATAGGTGACAACATTCGGAGAGCAACCTTTCACACCCATCTCTTTAAACACTTGAAGAGCCTCTGGGATTCTCTTCTTGAAACACAATGCATCAATGACGTTGTTGCAGATTTTGACATCCGGGTTTCTTCCGGTTTCCCACATTGCTCTGTATAGTTCCATGGCCTTTCCCAGTTTCCCCTTCTTCGTCAATGCATTGATCATTGTCCCGTAGCTGACAACATCTGGCCTGCATTTAGAACCAATGATGTCTTTCCAAATCCTCTTGGCTTCATGAACATTCCCCAGAACACACCAACCGTTGAGAATGATGTTCATCGTTTTTATATCGCAGCCAAACTCTCTTCTGTGGGAGCAGAACAAGGTTTCGGCAAACTCGACGTGCTTATACCTACACAGCCACATCAAGAGCGCATGAAACGCAACCAAATCGTCCTCTATCCCAAACTCTCTCCTCCTCTCAAATACCGCTACGGCTTCATCTACTTTGTGTGCAGCAGAGTATCGGTTTAGCAAAACCTCATATGTTTTCTCGTCGACAAGTCCATCTCTCTTTGACATTTCGTCGAACACTTGGCGGAACTCTTCAAAGCGTCGCATTTTCCCAAGAACGTCGAGAATCTCGTTGTACACCGAGGAGCTAGATAGATAAACAGAGTGTTTACGGATCAACTGAGAAAGTATATAAGCCGGTTTCCAATCAGATCGATTCCGGTTAACCACCTCCAAAGCCAGTTCTTCGGTTAACCTTATCCCGCACTTGTCAAGAATCCGCTCAATTTCTTCAGGCGAACTTCCACGGTGGTTCTTTAAAATATTATGAACATCTACAGATGATTGCTTGCCTTGTTCGTCGTTGAATCCAGCGCGATTTCTGTCGGGAGTTGAAAGAGAATGAAGAAAGTGATTAACACCCAGAGAACAAAACCCAGAGAGAGTGATGTTGTTCTTCTCATTTGGTTTCCCCGATCGAACAACACGGCGGAGATCAACCAAGGGTGAGGAATAAGAAATCCGGCGTCGCCATAGAGCACTCTGTAGCTGAAATAAAGTTTCAACTTTGTTTTTCCCTCCCATTTTTCCCAAACTCTCTCCAAGGAGATCGATCTTCGTGACCAAGACGTTATATACTTAACATATATTGCAATTAACGTTTTTTGTGACTATTTGTTGCAATTATCGTTTTTGTGACTATTTGTTGCAATTAACGTTTTTTGTGACTATTTCTTTTTTTTTTTTGAACTTTCTGAATTCTGTGACTATTTGTTGCAATTAAAATTATTAATTGAGCTTTTTAATCTACTGAGATTGTGATTAAATAGAATAGTTTTTCAAACAAATTTTGAACTTTTTTCTTTTCGTATATGGATGATCTATAATATGTAAATTTGTTTCAGAACAACACTAAGTTTTAGGAATTGTTTCAGAATCCTCGTTGTACATTGAGTAGCAAGATAAGATTAACAGAGACACAGAGTTTACACATATACAACCCGAGTTTTAATAAGATTATAGACAGTAGTAGTATAAGCTACTTTAGTCTCTATAATCATGTTTTAGAAAAACCAAACAGTGCCTTAATAGTCCATTATATTATAGGTCTTAATAGAGAGAAGAGATAATATTTTTAAAGAAATGGTATTTTAATTCTTATATCCAGCAGATTCTGTGGCCCGAGAAAACCCAATCCATTATCCATGGCGTGAAGACATATGTAGCTGTCGTTAAACAGAAAACAAATAATATAATTAAGACCAATTAACCAAATTAATTAACTAACTAAGCTTTATTCTTAATCACACGTCTCCCTGCCGTCAATGTAATTACCGTCTTTTAGGAAACAAGAGAAACAAAACAAACGGCGGGCCCACCGCCGTTAAAATCTCGGTTAGCCGACGCGGCCACCATTCTCTCTCCTTGTCTCCTCTCTCGATCATTCTCCACGCGTCGCGTTGACCACGTGGCACTATAGATCTTAAAAGGAAACTAACAACTTTTATTAGTTTTTTATGTTAGTGAGTGCGTTTAGTGGGTCCATGTTGTTTTTTTCTTTTTTGTATTTCTGAACAAAAAATTTGGCGGAGGGGCGGCTATATAGCCTTTTGTTTTTTTATTTTTTCACTAAAGAAAGATAATAAAGCAGTCAAACTCAACGTTGAATTGGATCTGAGTCGAAGAAGTCACGCATAACGCTCTTTCACGCGATAGCCGTCGGCACGTGTTAGCGGTGAGATTCACGCGCCTACATGGAAACACGGTTCCTGAGCCGCGCGTCCTCGAGGTGTTGCCACGTATTGAAATGATCGCGTCATCCAATATATGGTATGGTTTCTCTCTGCTTTTCAGGCGGCACTGCTAATTTTCTTTCCAAGTTTTTGAATCCACCTCTTGTGTCTTTCTATAACTTGTAAGCCGTATCTGAGTGTGCTTCATAGTATTTGAAAGAAAGTTTTTTAGATAATCACATTCAAAGAAAGCTAGATAAAATTTATAACTCGAAAATTTAGTTAGTTGTAATTTGTAAATAAAATTACCCATATAAATTTATTCATTTGTTTCTGAAAAACAAAACCCCATATCTTGAATTAAAAAGCAGACAAATATTTTATATATTTATGACAATAAAGTACTTTTTTGTTTCATAAAGAGTATCATTTTGTAGTTTTATTTTTGTTTCATAAAAAATATCGTCTTGGATTTCTAATGTAAATTTACAATCATATATCCAATTTTAACTTTGTTATATTATTGTATTAATTAGAAAGAGGGAATTGTTTAATATATTTATAAAAGTATAAAATATTTTTTATTAACTTTTTTAATTTGTGTGAAAAGTGTCAAAATGATATTTATTTTAAAATAGAGAGAATAGTATATTTTTATGTATAAAAAAGTAATACATTTTGTATGGAGGATGACAAACGAGCTCATTTGAAATAATTTCATAACTAAGCGTGCAAATACAAACGCAACAAGAATTAATTGTACTTACTACCTATCTTTTAGAGGAATAGCAAGCTATTAGATCCTAAATCACGTGAGTAAGCGGCACAAAACAACTTAAATTCAGAACTTGATTAATTAACCACGTAAATAAGTTATATATTCCGATATGGGCTTTGATTGAAAAATCAAAACAAATAATCAGCTTATTATATGCGATTACATTGTGTGGGCAAACAGCAAACTCCACGCATCTCCCAATTAAACGCATAAAATATTGCAAGATTTCTTCAAATGCTTTCTAGAGTTAGCGTGGAATTTATTACCCTTGTATCAATAGTTTCTTACACAGAATTAATTTCTATTATATCATAATATATATAACTTCCTTTGAATATCTTTATATACATAAGATAAGATGAAAAAGGATTTTCCATCCAATATTTTCTACCAAGAAAGATTACTTCAGAAACATGGGTTGTTTAATATATATTTCATAATTTAGTTATATTTTCTAATTTTAAACTTATTTCATTAAAAAAATGTAATGCAAAACTTAAACAGATTTTAATTAATTATTCATGAATGTAGAATGGATAAATTGATAGAATGTTATCCAGAAGTAATGTAAATCAATTATTGTACTTAATTGTGTATATATTTTCTGACATTTGTATTCAAAATGCTTAATGAAAACGCTTGGTGGTAAAAAAAAAAAAAAAAACGAAGGGTAGATAAAAAAAACAAGATTCCATGAAGGAGGAAACAGACACACGTGGCAGAGGATAAGTGGAGGTTAAAAAGAAAACCATGAAAACCGCTATCGTTGTAAGAGAAGCCGCTAAAACCATTTCTCGGCTTTGACTGTTCACAACAAAGCGCCCCAAAAGGAGCGTCGCTTTTACTCTCTCTCCATCTATATATATAAACAACCACCTTCCTTTCTCTTCCACCTTCAATTATCACACCACTCTCTCTCCCTCTCCCTCTCCCTCTCCCTCTCCCTCTCCTTCTCCTTCCCTCTCTCTCTCTCCGATTGTACGCAATGGTCAAGATGGGTTTGAAACCCGACCCGGCTACTCCTAACTCGACCCCTAATAATGCCAAGGAGATTCGTTACAGAGGCGTTAGGAAGCGTCCTTGGGGCCGTTATGCCGCCGAGATCCGAGATCCGGGTAAGAAAACCCGCGTCTGGCTTGGAACTTTCGATACTGCTGAGGAAGCGGCGCGTGCTTACGACACGGCGGCGCGTGATTTTCGTGGTGCCAAGGCCAAAACGAATTTCCCGAATTTTCTTGAGCTGAGTGAGAAGGTGCCCGTCGGAGGCGGCGGTTTCGCCCGTAGCCCTAGTCAAAGCAGCACCCTCGATTGCGCTTCTCCTCCGACGACGCGTTCGCCGGCGACGGCTGGGATTGTTCCGCCGCAGCTCGAGCTCAGCCTCGGCGGCGGAGCGTGCTACCAGATCCCTATTGCACGTCCAGTCTACTATTTCGATCTTATGGGACTCGGAAACGGAGGTAGAGCTCAGCTTCCGGTGACGTCGACGTTTAAGTCGTCGGTCGTGCATGTAGGGACGAAGACGGTTTGTGGGGCCCAGAGCGACTCTGATTCATCTTCGGTCGTTGATTTTGAAGGTGGAATGGAGAAGAGATCTCAGCCGTTAGATCTAGATCTAAACTTGCCTCCTCCATCGGAACAAGCCTGAGCTTTTGGGTTGTGTCGTTTCATTTCCGACGCGCATGCGTTTTTTTTTCGTTTTGGAGCTGAGAGAATCCGTTTTCTCGTAGTTTTTTTTTCTCTCTCTCTCTCACTCTAAAATTATTATTATCAGTTTTTAGAAGAAAAAAATTAAATCGAGAGAGAAAAATATAATTTTAGCTGACATGGATCGTTATGTACATATTATTACATAACCGGGAGATCTGAACTTTTGTTGTGTGCTATTTTTTGCGACTTGGTTTCACCATGTTGTTCCTCTATTTCAAGTTTTCTTTTCTTTTTTTTGTTGTTCTTCCAAATTTTCAAATAATAATTTGGTAATCTTTCATAATCATGTGGTTTATCTAATTTTCAAATCTTTATTATTACTTGTACCTGTATACTAATCCGGCGGCATCTTTAATTGGCCTCCCATTTCTGTCGTTAACAAAATAGTATAAATAAGTTCATAAAAAAACATATATAAAAAAGCTGAAGTCCTAAAATGACTTGTTTTTTTCTTTTTCTTTTTGGCAGTGGTTTAATAAAAAAAACCGCAAACAATAATCGTAGTTGTAACAAAAAATAAATTAAAAGGGAGATTATTATAATTAAAAGATAGTTGAGGAGTATCGTCGGCTTTTAACAATGGTCCAAGTTTCCAGCAGACACGCAGCCGGCGTGTGTGGGCCCCCCGTTTTCTCTGCGGCGTATGTTAGAAAATTCTTCGCGCTTACGTCACCCCCAAGTAGGGTCCACATACAGAGTACGGACATGCTCCTTTTCTTCTTCTCCTTCTCTGGTGAGCTTCGAAATTTGAAGGATTAATCACTCTCTTGGACTCTCTGACAGAGAGAACCTAGCTTTTTAGTTTTTGATAGATTCTCCCTTCTAAAAGAAAAAAATACTAATGCAAGAAAGAAGAAAAAATGAGACAGGTTGAATTGTAATTTTCACAATTAAAAACGAGATCTCTTGTTGAATAAACATATTCTGTTTAAGAAACATCTAGTCTAGGTCTGTTTTTTCTTTTTTAATCTGAGATCTTCGCTTATAATAATATCCTATCAAAAATACAAAATAACATAAAATAGTGAGTCCTTTATATAATACCTCAGTATTTTATAATCACAAAATTACTTGATTCCGAGTTTATTATCATCCTACCTGATGAACTAATAATAATAATGACTAATCAGTTTTGATATTTGACTGTTACATTTGTAAAGATGGGGGGGGTTGAAAGTAATTTGTGAAAATAGATGCAATAATGATCTCCGTGAAAAGAGTAATGAATCGTGTGGGTTTGAAACAAAACGGCGACGTATAAGAGTGGTGTGAGAGAAAGCGGCTTCATAATGAGAGGCAGAGGTTTGATTGGATTCTTGTCTCCAACTCCGCAATCAAAAAGGTTAAGAACTATCCCTTCGTGATTCGCGTGTAGATCCAACGGTTAGATTCTATTTCTTCTCCACGTGGATGGATCTCAATATTTCGTATTATTTAATTACAAAAAAATAATGAGCGAGGCGGCACCGACGGCCAAGCCGCGCGAGTCATCCTTTTCACAAGAGACCGAATCAGAGACGGTGGCGCCCACATTTCTCCCACCATCACAATATAAATTTTTAAGAAAATAATTATACTCCCTTTGTATCATTTCAAAGTCTTTGTGTTCTCGTTAAATTATTCCAAAGTCTTTCTTCTCGAAGTATTAACATCGAGCCAAAAAAAAAAACATTTAAAACTTATTTCCAGTACTACTACTAATATGTTCAACTACTAATATGGTATATTTGGACAAACTATTTCATGCAAACTATTGTTCAGCTATTTTACAAATTTCCTAAAAAACTATTGTTCAGCTTCTTTGACGAACGTAGAATTGAATTTGTTTCCTTCAGAAAAAAAAAAAAAAACAAAACAAAATTCGTGTGCATAAGTTTTGCATTCCGTTAATAGCGAAGTATTAAGAGTTTGCTAAATCAAAATCTGGTTCGATGTGTTGAGATGTATTAAGCGAAAATGAGAAAGGGTTATGGGAGAGAGTAGATGATAAATGCGTGTGGTAAAGCATCTGGCGCGTGTGAAAGGGAGCGTGGGATGTAAATTCCGTGTTGACGAGGTTCATGTCGGGATTCTGGGTTGTCTTCACGTGCATCTCCACCGTCCGATAAAGTTTGATGCTCACTGTCTTTTTTTTTTTCTTCATATTATTTGTTTACGTGAAAGACTCCGTAAATTGAGGTATTTCCATTTCGGCCCCTCATCTCATCATCTTGTTTCCCCTCACAACCCCACTTCCTCGATTTTCCATTTATCATAAACTACATAATAAAATGTTATTTTCAGATTTTTTTACAAGACCGTATTTGATTAAAAAGAAATAAAAAAATGCCGAGAAAAATGTACACCAGGATCACATGGATGTTATCATGTACGTATTGAGCGATAGTATTATAACATAATTTATATAGAATTAATAAGATACTGGTTAGTTGCAGATTCGGCTATCAGGATCATATAATAATTAAAAAGAAAAATCAATCCCCTGATATATAAATATGCATTACTATTAAAATATTAGAGTGGGAATAATTCATTTAACAGTGAGAGACACGTGTGAAACAAGATTAGCTGCGGCGGCCGCTTTTCCTCAGGTAGGACCCACACGCTTCATATTAAGGTCATCCAGAATCTCAATCTCAACCAACCAGATTTTTTTCCTTCCCTTTTCTTCTCACCCGATGCGAAGTCGGCCATTTACACCACACACATTATCGCTATATTGCTTTTTCGCCCCTTCTCTTTTAAGCTTTTACGACACGACCCCATCATTTATTAATCTTCCGAAACTAACCTAACCACTTATGGAAACGCTGCATTTAATTAAACCTCCCAGCATATTAAATACAGATCCAAAAATGTACAGTTTCGAAACTAGTTTCCAAGTGTAACATCAATCACCGGGATTTCATTAACTGGAGAAGATACTTTTTTCTTGGCTAGTTTTATTCATTTATTTTCCTAATTATGCGTTTAATAAAATTAATAGTTTTACAACACATAGACAAATGCAAGTAGTTGATGTTTTTATTAGATCAAGTTTGAATCGAATTTCCCGTAATTATAAATAATCAGTAACATTTGTCAATCCTACCATTCGAGAATCGAGAGCTTCATAGATTTTCAAAAATCACTCCTATAAAAAGATAGGGGTTCGCATGAAAAAGAATGAGAAAATACGGGAGGGTAAATTTTATTGAAAAAGGTAAACCAATGCGAAACTGCCACGACAGTAGCTTCACCTGGACACATGTTACCGATTATGGGGACAGGTGGCGCTGTGAAATGTCGTAACGTGACAGACAGTCACTATAGAAAATGGTTGCGTCGGCTAAGTGACGCTGATATCAGTCCCACGTGTGGGAGCGCGTGAAGTGAGACCCACTGGGTCCAAGTGCTATGTTAGCGCGGCGCGTGAGCCACGTGGTGGAGTTCTGCTTAGTACAAAACAGCTTATTGGAACTCTGCAACCAAACGAGGACCACCTATTCCATTTACGTATTTATTTATACACACATTCGTGTCTCTTATTACTAGTATTTTGATTTCGTTTAGAATAAAAGGACAAAAACACAACTCATAATCATCGTCTGAATAATTTCCAAAGTCACTGTCTATTATTATTATTATGAAATAGTATTTTTTTAGAAACGCAATTTTCACCCTTATTTGTGTAATTCACGCATTCAACGGGGCACACACAGTTATTAATCTATTTGTAGTAGTATTATTTTATGGAAATGGGACATTTTGGGCGGTTTCCGTTACCGTCAAAGCGCCGTTAGCCGCGGGATATGAGTGTTGGGTGATGTGTCAGGTCAGCTGAACTGTCGTCTTTTCCATGAAACTTTAGAGGAGACGTTATTGGGTTTCACATGTCCGTTTTGACATTTACAATGGCGCCGTCAACTCCTTTTTGAAATATATAAAAAAAAAAATACAATTATGAAATTTTGATTTGTGAAAATGTTATGGCCGCCCCTTCACACTGCTCAGTGCTTACATTTCACACGGGTGCTATATATAATACAGTACGAAAAAAAGTGACAGCCGAAAAAAAACTGATCGAGTAAAATTCCTGGAATTATTTTATTTCATATGGAGAGATTCAGGTCTTGATTCACAATGGGCTCAAATAACACCAGACAAAATAAATTGAAAGAGACCCACTGTATAAAATGGGGCAGACTGTAAATACATAAACTTTGAAATTAGCAATTTGTTAGCCTAGTAAGATTCTCTTTCAATTTTTCTCTTACTGATTTTGTTAAGAAGGATAACTTCACAACTTTAACAAGAAAGGTATTTATAAAAGTAAATAATAAAATGAAATTGTTTAGGAGGTATTACTACAATTTTGTAACAATTACAAACCCCAAACCCTTGATTTAACTATGAATAATTGCGAGAATATAAATATAAGATAAAACGAATTTATAAATACATTAAAAAAACAGATTATACACAGGAATACCAAAAATAAATGCACCAATGAAATAAATTAAAAAAGCACAAACCAATGATTCTATCTCTGTAGTAGTTGGTGGTGGTGGGAGATTAAAGATCACGCGATGATTGGCTTAGCCATCTGCAGAGACAGGTGGGCACACAAAGAAACTCATTTAAACACTTAAATAAAACCTATCAGGCTATACTTTTAAGTTTTCAAGAAATTTTCTTCACGTATCATCATTATTGTCAAATCGAACAAACCTTGAGAGTAAGAATCTGCCGAGTGGGCTAACATTTGTGTTGGAACTAAACTCCTTGTTAACTGGTTTTCTTTTGTTCTCCGCATCGGCGGGTGCGGTCTTGGAGAAAACGCGGACCGCCATGTCCTGCACTTCCTTCACCGAAGCTTCTTTTGAACTGTTTTGGATTCAGGATTCAATCAGATCAAGTAATATTCCACAATCAGATGACCAAACTTGTGTTTGTGTGCGTTCTCTGTCAAAAATTCATGTACCTTCCCAAAAGTTCAATCAGCTTGGCAACAAAAGCTTCACAAGAACCAGGACTTTCACGTTCCATCGCCACGAGGGATCTCGACACTGTATGTCCTATAGACGCTTTTGAATCGCCACCAAGAGCCTACACCACAAACCAGATTACATACATGATCTTCATGGTATTCGTTTTATTAAAACATATAACTCTTTTCGTTTGTTTGTTATATCCAAGTAAAATCGATGCATACCTCTTTTAGGGACGGTATGAGCAATACTGACAACGATGCAGGTAATGAATCCCATATGGAGTCATCTTCGTCATCACTCACTTGTTGTGATCTTGGAAGCGCTTTTTCTTTACCGCTAGAATTTCTGCATAGGTTATGTAGCTTCATGTTAGGACTAACCACGCGAAATGCTGTGACCAGCATAAGTTATGATCTAGATGTACCTTGAATGGTCAGAATCTTCTGGCATATGTTCCCTTCTTCGGCTAACCCTCCCATCATTATTGTTCTTCCCCATTCCAAGTCTTTCTCGAGCATTTCCCCTTCTAAAACCTGCGTCAAGTGCTGCCTTTGCCTGAAAGAAGAATTGAAGTTAACTATAAGAATCCGATTATAAATCAAGAGGACCAGAAAATTTCTACAGCAACGTGAAATAAAGATAATAAGATTTGAGGAGTTCAACAACCTCGGCGAGATTTGCGATGCTATCTTCTGATGCACTCGAAGTTCTTTCTTGAATCCCTAGTCTAGATTTTGGAGTTCGAGGTGATCCAGAGTCATCATGCCCACGGACAACAACAGTTCCACTTGTTGAAGCATCATCAAAAGATGCATACCTGCCGCTAGACTGCAAAGCAGAACTGTTATCATTAACACGATTTGTTGGAAAAAACAGAGCTTCTAAAGAAGATGTAGCAAACGCTGCCAGTGATTCTATACCGCAGAGATTTGTTCACGGAATATTGACGATGATTGAGAACTCCTTGGGGTTCTTATGACAACAGTTCCTGATCCACTACGCGATGATTCCTCCTGAATTTAGAATGACAAAGAAGAAATATATTTTACCTTGTTGTCATTCTACCAATAAGTATACATCAATATGTTAGGGTTCAACAGATCTGAAGGGTTAAGTTATCGTAATCCTCAACGTGAAACTTAACTAAGTTCACCATGCTTAGAAGTTTAGAAGTTTTTTTTTTAGATGCAAATGCTTACAACAAAGAAATGGGGTGAAAGGAGACGCACTGCATCGGGAACACAAGAGACAAAGGATCAAACCTTAACCTCTTCGTGGAAGCCATCTTCTTGGTCATTCTGATAAGAATGTCTTTTAACAAAACCTCCTTCAGAGGCTTCGGGAACTGTACTACCAGAAGTGGGTGACAAATGACTACTACTAGCTCTTGGTGTTCTTTGAGAACTCTGATTAGAAGAAACTTCTTGGCGTCTCTCCCTCGCTTGAGGAGGTTTCAAAGCACGAACTGTTCCGATACTCTGAGATCCCCCAATGCTAAAGTCCCACCCAGCATTTTTGACAGTTTTCCCCTGAAAACTGTAGCTACAAGTTAATAGAGAATTCATTAAACAAGAAACAGAAGAAACCCCAAGCGGAGAACATTCATCCAACCTGGATCCAGGAGTTCCTTGGCTTCTCTCATCTCTAGCCACCCTAACTGTACCAGATGATTCAACCGGAGCTTTGGGACTATTTCTAGGAGCCTCTTCATCCTCTCTTACTTTGTACTTTGGCCGCTCTCTTTAAAGAGGAAAAAACGACAGAATAACAATCGTGCTTATTCTGGATTTTCTTTTGGCATATAAAAGATCAAAAACAAACATACGGGAAAACCATCTAAACGTTACTTTTGACATACAATCAAACAAGGAAAGTCACAGAATTGGACCACAAGTCAGCGATGTTGAAGAGAAAAAGCATCAAACCTTATCCTCTCAAGAAGTTTCGGACTTTTCCTTGCATTCTTAATAAATCTGTGTTTAATAAGTTCTTTGGCACTCGGTCTCTGCGAGTATAAGACTTATATAAGAGATCTTGAAAATGTCACTGCTGCCAATAAAAAAACAAAGAATACAAGGATTGCATTGCAAATACCTCAGCAGGAGCCTTTTTCAAACATAATGAAACAAACTCCTTCACCGGACGGGAAAAATGCTCATCTAACTGCATAGAAAAGAAAGACACAATCAAGAAATTTCAGTGATAGGTTCCTTCTGAGGCAAAGCACTCCGACCATGCTGATTAACTAAATCATATTTAAAATGAACATGTAAAACCTGAGGAGGATTTTCCCGAGGAATGATAAAAAGCACTCTCATAGGATGAAGGTCAGCTAGGGGAGGTTCTCCTTTTGCCATCTCGATAACTGTTATTCCGAGAGACCAAATATCTGCCTAAAAGTGACAACAATCACAGCAACAGAATAAGAATGCAACAAAATACTAGATGTGCTAGAAAACAAGTACAGCATCTATACGACATGCCAAGCTATGAGAAGTGAAGGTCGGCATATAGGCGAGATACCTTCTCATTATATCCTTCTGAGTTCTGAATCACTTCTGGTGCCATCCAAAATGGTGTTCCTACAAAAGTCTGTCATTCTTTAACATATCAGCGCATGCAAACAGATGATAGAGCGAAAATTCTAGATCATCACCGAGAGTTAAAGATAAGATGTTGTCCAAATTGATCAGAGAAGCATTTGCTCGTTATCCATTTTTCAGATCATTGTTTCTAAGATTATAATTTTGCCCACAATTGAAACGTGACCAGGATTCTACTATATATAAGGCTGTACATAAGAAATTAAAACTGAAGTTGCAGATAAACTGAATGAATAATTCAAGAGAATTCTAGTCACTGGAAAAGTTGACTCGGTAAAAATTAATAAGACCGCACAATGCAAGCAGCAAAATAAACAAGGAGCCCATTAATAATATATATATATATATATATATACAACAGAAGAGGAGCAAGCAAATAACAAGAAACAGAATAAACAGTGATCATTGGTATAATAGAGTAAGCACCTTCCTTCTTGATATTGTCCGTGTTAGTTGTGCAGACACACCGAAGTCTGCCACCTGATACAGAGTGAATAACAAGTTGACGACCGAGCTCGTGCATCTAATTCTCGATATAGAAGCTACTGAAGATTTTTTACTATCATAGTTTTTTTTATTAAAAAAAACCCACCTTAACATCGCCATTCTCGGTCAATAATATATTGGCAGCTGCAAAAATAGGAACAACGCGATATTTATGTACCGAGCAGTTAAAAAACACATTTGATCACAGAAAACCCATAAAGACAATAATAATATCAACGAAGACAAAACCTTTGATGTCTCTGTGGATCTTTCCCTCATTATGCAGATATTCAACAGCATGAAGCAGATCCCGTGTGATACAAGCGATTGATGTTTCATCCAACGGATGACCAGACTGAAGCTGCACAAGATATATTTCTTTTGAAGATTATAAGTTGCACCGAGAGAATATAAGTACAGGCAAAGACCTCCACACAGTGCGTGCATCACCACACACAACTATAGTTCTGACTATAATTTGCAAAGAAGTGAGTTGACATACAAGATCAGCAACAGAACCACCGGCCATATATTCCATGATGATCCACAGCTTGGTCTGATGAAGGTAAGAACCATAGTATTCGGTAATATATGGGCAACGACATTGTGACAACACTGAAATTTCCTGAAATCAACAACAGAAAATGAACACGGCGATCTTTAAACACAATTTGTCAACCACAGAAACTGCAAAAATCAAGAGATACCTTCTGGATATCTTCGATCTCATCTTCTCTGCCAAATATATCAAGTAAATATATAATTACTCAACTTATTAGACAGGAAACAACAGTATATTACCCAAACTGCATAGATAAATCGAAAAGAAATAACTAAAAAAATGGAAAATGAACTCACGATTCTTCCAAGTCGATAACTTTAATGGCAACTTCTCTATTAAGGTCCTTATCAAACCTGATAAGCAGCAGCATAGAAATAAGATAGCCTCAAATAGTACTTAAGACAGTCCTTATTGCATAAACTAATAGATAAAAAGAAAATCAGTTACTTACGCTTTGTAGACATCACCAAAAGATCCTCTACCGATTAACTCAATCTGGCTAAATCTGGCTCCAGCTGCCTCTTGTAAACCCGCAACATCGTCCATCTCCACATACAAGGGAAACACTTTTTTTGAGAAAAATCAATGATAAGAATCAGAACGGACTATAACGCCTTTTTCACCAGGCCCACTCCTTCTCCCCACTGAAACTAATTTTCACTGCTCAGTAACACGAACTACTCGAATGTACACGAAGAAACCAAGACGCAAACTAAGAACTGGTAAACGATAAACCCGAATTAATATAATTGCAATGCGGAAATGCCTTTTACTCAAAGCAAACAGATAGAGAAGAGAAAACCGCAAAAAAACAGGCCGTTAGGTGGATTCGAAGAAGTGACAGCTGACCAAGAAAAAAATTTGCAACTAAGTCAAAAATATTCGTCACTCTAAGATAGTTGCAAATTGGGACATCGTCACTGAACTTTCTCTTGTACGATCAATCAGGGCAACGGGAAATTTTCCTCGATTACAGTATCAAATTCTCTAAAGTTCAGGATCGATCCAAAATTACCTGATAATATCGACTAAGACAGCGGACGAATACAGCAGATCTCTTCGTTGTTCGTCTTCCCTTTCGTTTTCAATAGCATTTTCCGAGGAAACGCTTTCTCGAGCACCAAGAGATCGAGAGAAACTGTTGGCAGATTAAGTTTCCTCGATTTGATTTTTTTTCAATAATTTCTCTCGTTTTTAATTTTCCTTCCAATTTTTTTTTTTAAAAAAATCATCGAAACTTTTCACATAGAACTGACCCAGCTCATGATCCATCCAGTCAAAGAATAACATTCCGGCCTAAGTCCAAAGCATATAAAAGTCCAATAACTAATCAAGCCCATATAACGGCCCATGTAAATGAGAACTCAAATTTATCGGAAGAAGTAAGATAAGAAGTAGAAGAAACCAACCATATTGTCTTTGGCCTAACATATTCCTGTGCATCTGTTACTTACATTATATATACCGTGTAACATATAATTTTGGTGTTTTAAAATGCTTAGCATTTGCATTTTACTTACAAGACAAATACGAAAATGTTTTCTCGTATAATCTCACCGCTTATTTAAAAAAGTCTTAAATTATTAAAACCACCGCTCCTAATAATTTCATCGCACCATCATTTGACAATCAGTAAGTTTAATTTAGTAGTACTTGTAAACTTTATAAAAAATTATGAAAACGATGGGTCCCACAAAAATAAAATTTGTGAGTAAAGAGCAGAGCCGGTCAATGCGGGAGCAAAGACCCGTCAGAAGTTTCAGACTGATGCAACCAGACCAACTCTCAGTTACTACGAGTTTCCTATTTTTATTTTGGTTCAATCACTCACACATTTCTCACGCGCCATCATAAGTTGTATTCTTCACGTGGTTCGGTTTCTTCTACCGCTCTTGTCTTTTGGTGTGTATGCACGCGCTTGATGTCAAAACGAGATGCTGTGTCATTGTTGTTGATGACAAAGCCAGTCGAGTCTTACACACGGGCACGTGCGCACGTGACTCCTAAATCTCTTCTTCCTATATATTCTCTTTGTCGTGCCCCCTTAATCTGCGTGCGTGTCACACAGAAGTAAGATGAATCTTGGTCCAAAACCAAATCCCAAGTTTGTTTGACGAGGGTGACGAATGACAAATTAAAAGGCTTTCTCTTCAATTTTTGAAGAAAAAATATTACTACGTTTTATATACTATATAGTTCAGTTTTGTAGCACTATACTTATTTACATACAAAAATATAAAGTATATAATTTGTTAGTGGGGGTAATTAATTATAGTCTGATTGCAACTTTAATCATAACAACAACAGTTTATCCACTCCAAACTATATGATTATTTCTCTTTCAGAAAAGCAATACTATTAATTATAGTATTAATCAGCGGTTGATAATTGGATTCCATTAAAAGAAATATAAAGCTCAGCGGTTGATAATTGGATTCCATTAAAAGAAATATAAAGCGAGTTAAATGATTTTATCACGAAGATTTTTCACGTATCTTTGACTTTCTTGGCCTAAGAGTAAATCCTTTATCATGCAAAAACTTTTAACCTTGCGTTCAATTGGTTATCAATAATTAAATAAATATTATTCATTGTTAACAATACCAAACTCCAAGAAATTCGTATCCTGTTGCCACAAGATTTGTGAGATTTTTACCAACAAAGTAATCAGAACTAAAATAACACATTATTATGTCGACAAACAGTAAATGTTGGTTTGGCAGTCAGATAATTGGCCTAATAAAAAATATCTTTTAGATAAATTAAGATTAGACCATAAAGAGTCTATAATAGCCTGAAGCTTGAGCAAAACAGGAAAGAAGAACAAAAAGGCCAAAGCGAGAGGAGAAATTAATATAACACATACCTAGATATTGTACACATCGACATACTTATATACAGATGGTGGGCTCGGAACATCATCATCATCACCATCATCATCAACAACAACATCATCAAAACCAGCAGCAGCAGCAACAAAGGAGCAAAGAAGCTTTGGGGATGGTGGCTCTACACGAGGCCCTAAGAACCGTTTGTCTCAACACCGAATGGACTTACTCAGTCTTCTGGTCCATCCGTCCCCGTCCGTACGTATCTCTCTCTCTCTTTCTTTTTCTCTCGCTCTCTTTCCCTCACTCAAAGCGATGTCGTTTTTGTTCTTCAGGAGAGTTCGAGGCGGTGGCAACGGCTGCAAGGTCGGTGACGACAATGGAAGCTTGTAAGTTACAGCTTTAACAAATTTATTTACATTAGTCAATGGTCAAGACTTTGCTTACTTTGCTTACCATAGTTTAGTCTTTTTGAACCATATGATTAAATAAAGTCAACATTTTCCCACTTGTGGTTTATCGTATTTAGTCGCCGGGAACTCTACCCGGAAAGCTTTTTGCCCGACAAGAAGCTAGACAGACTATATTACTATTACTATTACTCTAGGCTTGAGTAAGATATATCCAAAATAATTACAAAAGAGCTGCATGAAGTCATGAAGATTTCACTTAGACATAGTTAGATTATACCCAAAAAAACTACGATTGTATTTACCTTTCTTTCTTATATATATGGAGTTATATAGACAAAATGATTACAAAGATATGCGATTATATCTACCTTTCTTTTATGTTTTACTCTTATTAGTTATGATCAGTTTGATTCTTTTTAAAAAGAGTAATGATCTGCTGAAAGAGTCATCAACTGTAGGCTATATATAACAAGGACGATCTTGTCTAATAACCATAGTGTTTTTTTTTTTTGCTAATGAAATACGAAATTTTATATACACATATATATATATATATGTATTGACAAATTGATATGTGGGGCTGCAGAATGTTGATGTGGGAAGATGGATACTGCAGAGGAAGAGGAGGATCAGGAGATTGCTATGGAGACATGGAAGGAGAAGACCCTGTTCGTAAATCTTTCAGCAAAATGTCAATTCAGTTATATAATTATGGCGAAGGGTGGGTACTTGGTAGGTCCTTAATTACTTTATATATATATATATATATATATATAACATCATGTTTGGCTGTATGAGAATATACATAACCCTTGACCTCATCAATGCAAATTTACCCAAAAATATAGAAACTATGTATCTTCCCTTTTATTCTGGGTTTTGGATCATATTTTTGGCTAACAGGTTAATGGGGAAGGTTGCTTCTGATAAATGCCATAAATGGGTTTTCAAGGAACAAACTGAATCTGAATCTAACGCCTCAAGTTACTGGCAAAGCTCCTTCGATGCTGTAAGTGTTTTTTTTTATATAAAATAACTGAAACATTTCTATATTATTAAGACTAAAATCTGCAAATTTGTAACCCGACCGAGATCAATCTATCTCTTAAAAAAATGCAGATTCCTTCAGAGTGGAACGATCAGTTCGAATCAGGAATTCAGGTAAGATTAAGAGCAGTAACTCATATAGAAATGTTCTTGAGTTTATTGGTTTCTTGTTTCTCAAGTCACGTTTTTTTATGTTTCTGGTTGCACATATAGACCATAGCTGTTATTCAAGCTGGACATGGCCTTTTACAACTCGGCTCTTGCAAGATTGTAAGTATTTCACAGTAAACTAATCTCTTCCATCGGTTACATGTTCTCTAAACCGACCGGTTTTACTCAGATACCGGAAGATTTGCACTTTGTACTTCGGATGAGGCACACGTTTGAATCACTCGGCTACCAATCCGGCTTTTATCTCTCGCAGCTATTTTCCTCAAACCGAACCACTTCGTCTTCAAACACATCGATCATGGGCTCGAACCACCCTATACTTCCTCCACAGACTCAGCCATTGCAACCATCTCTTCCTCACTACAACTGGAGTGGTACGAGCCAACGACCGATGATGGCTCAATCCTCTTTGCCTAACTACCAGCCTCACATGCCTTTCCCGGTAATGCCACATTCAAACAAAGAACCAGACGCCGACGTGAAATGGCCCACCGGGCTATCTTTCTTCAATGCGTTGACTAACAATGTCAACGCTAAGCTTCTGTTTGATTCAGATGGATTAGGCGACAAACCAGAGCATCAGAGCCACCAGAACCAGAGCCAGGAGCAGAGCAACTCTGAGAGTCAAGCGAACCCGAGTGAGTTCTTGAGCCTTGATAGTCACCACCGAAACATGAGTTTCTTGGAGTGATGATATTCGTGTGTGACTCTCATAAGAACTTAGTTTGTTTCTTTTATATGTGTTTTGCTTGTTGTTTCGATCGTTTTATCATCACTTGTGTTGAACATAGTTAATCCTCTTTTATTTTCAATTAGTCTACTCTATTAAATCTTCTTCTTTTTTTTTGGTCAACAGTTTACTTTTTTTTCTTCCTTGAAAGCTTTTCTAGACCGTTTTAATTCCTATTTAGTTTGTTGAAAACACTGTTTGTTTTGGAAATTACATAACAGTTCCATTATTTAAAATAATATATGATTTTGAATCACCAAAATATTGTTTTGTTGTTGAAAAATATCTTAAAACTACTACTTTTTCCCTGAGCAACGATCACAAGTGTAATTTACAATTTGCACACGAATTCATATACAAATATGTTACTATAAACATAAATTGGTTTCGTAATTTAAAAGATTGTTTAGATGGTCACGGATGTCAAAGTTATACAAAGAACTACAAAATAGTTATAGTTTTGTTGATAAGTGTTGCCTTTCGTCAAACCAAAATATTTAGATACACAATATTCGTCAAAACCAACAAGCCCAATAATTCTGAACAACCAATATACTTTTTTTTATTTTCTCACAACCACGCCATAATTTTCACAAGTCGTTCCTCAGGCTCCCTCCAATGCATGACACTCTCTACAAGCAAAAAACGCCGCCATTACAATTCTTCTCCACCACTTCATCACGCTACTCCTTCTTCTCCCATCATCCTTCTTACTCATCGTCGTCGTTTTCTTTTTCCGGCCACCGACCCTTATCCCTCGGTTCCTTTTCACCGGCACCGGAGTTATATACTGCCACCGCTGTGATGAATACGACCTGTATAGAGATGCTGTCACCATCTCCGTCGCTTTCCTCGTCTTCGTGTTTGCGGTCTCGCCACATCTGCTAGTCGGAGGTTTCAAATCCAACGGCTTGTGATAAATGGGACTGTTGTTATTGTTGAAACTGCTCGTTCTCGGAGAGTAAGAAGTTGAGCTGCTATTACTACTGCCAAAACTACTCCGGCTGTTCGTGCTATTGCTTCGGGAGGTGTACTCGCTGGTCGTACGTGAGATTGACCACTTAGTATTATTGCTCGGTGCCGGGAAAACGTGTGGCAAGAGACGACCGTTGAAGAAGAGGTGATCGGCAGGAGAATTTTCCGTGAACGAGTCTTGTGACGGAGAAGATGGCGTCAACGATCCGAACTCGAACTCCGGCGGCAGGTCGTCGGAGTTTATGGTTTTCCCGTGATTCTCCATTTTGCTTATGGATTCTGTATTTGATTTATGTGGTCGTATATACAATAGTTGTTTAAATAGAGAGAAGACACGTGGCGAAACTGGTACGGAAAGAGTGAGAATCACATGAGGGAGCCAATCAGCCAAAGGAAAATTGCCAGCTCAGCGTTTGAATACAAGTGGCAAAGTCAAGGGATGGTGTTTGTAATGATCTTGTCCAAGTCTGTCGACCGGATCACGGATAAATTAAATCCTGATGCTATATTTAGTATGGTTATATTAATCACGATGATTACCGACAAAAACAAGAACAAAACGATAAATTATTTTATGTTGTATAATTATTTTTAATTGAGAAATTTATCCGCTATATGCATTATGTAGCTCACATGCTTTATGCAGGGGACACAAGTCTCCTAAAGATACGCTTTGGTTTAAAGCAAAAGCAACAATGGCATAGATTAACAATATCGTACAGGGATATTAAGACGACATAAATATATAAAACACATATCCACAAAATTAAAAAGACAAAGAGCTCGCTCTATGGCTTTTGTCTGCCATCGGCCAATTTTCAAGTGTCTCTTTACTCTTTGACACACACCATGGGATTAGGACCCATGCCCTAAGGAACACCTATCATCATCATTAATCTCAGTGCTAATCATATTATATCGCTTCTTTATGTACTAGTGTAGTTAGTTTATTTCAATTGAATTTTGAAAGTAAGTAAAGCGCATCATAGTTCCGGGCTTTGTCGGGCCATTAGAAATATGTTGGGCCGTTTGTTAAACTCACAGATTAAAATAAGGGCGGAAAAGTCATAGGTGGCGGGAAGACGTCAGCCATTTGCGGCGGTGGAAGCTGACATGCAACAGTAGCGTTCGTGTCATCTTCCTCGCCATTCTCACTCCTTCTCTCCTTCCCTCTCTCTCTCTTACGCTCGCGAAACGAGATAATTTCGTATGCGTTTTCGTCTGGTCGTTGTTATATTTCATACACACATATATATATAATCGTGTTTTCATCTTCGAGCCATGACCGGAAAAGAAATTCTGCACAAGATGAAGGAATCCGTCAAGGTATATCCCTTTGTTCTTTCCCATGTTACTTGAACATTCGAGATTTCGATATTGTAGCCACTAAATTTGAGTAGTTTGTTTTTAACGGATCGGGTCGAAACTTGATTTGGTAGAACGTAGTGAGAGAATCAATGTGAGGCTTTCATTTAGATCCAGATATGCTTTTTGGAATTTTGGGGGATTGTGGCAATTTGAAGAATATATATACGTTTTGATCAACACTCTCAGTGATTGATTCTAGTGATTAATAACAGAAGAAAACAAATCTGTCTTCTCATAAGAAACTTCGTCTATGTCGTTCATGTTTTTGGTATAGGAGAAAGTTGGGCTTGGTGCGTCGTCTGCTTCTGCAGATTCAGGGAAAGGGAAGAGCAAGATGTCGAAGCAGATCACACATGGTTTTCACTTGGTGAAAGGGAAAGCCTTCCACGAGATGGAGGATTATGTGGTTGCCAAATTCAAGGAAGTTGATGACAACGAGCTTGGCCTGTTCGCTATCTTCGATGGCCATCTTAGCCACGAGATCCCCGACTACTTGTGCTCCCATCTCTTTGAGAACATCTTGAAAGAGGTAATGGAGTTTCCTCTAAACTACCTGGAACTCGTTTTTCTTCTTCTTCTTCTTAACCTTGAAGAATATGAGAACTTATACTCTTCTTGTTTTCAATGAGGTAAGCCGAATTTCTGGCAAGAACCGGAGACAGCGATAAAGAAAGCTTACTATATAACCGATACGACGATTCTTGACAAGGCCTCTGATTTGGGGAAAGGCGGCTCCACTGCTGTGACTGCGATACTAATCAACTGCCAGAAGTTGGTGGTTGCTAATGTTGGAGACTCGAGAGCTGTTATTTGCAAAGGTGGCGTTGCGAAGCAGCTCTCGATTGATCATGAACCAAACATGGAGAAGGATGAAATCGAGAACAGAGGCGGATTCGTCTCAAACTTTCCTGGTATCTAAACTCGATTTTACAATTGTTAGGCCAATATGTTCTGGTTCTTGCTGTTGCATGTGGTTTTAATTTGGTTTTGTATTGAATGGGGTTTCAGGGGACGTTCCTCGAGTTGATGGTCAACTGGCTGTGGCGAGGGCGTTTGGTGATAAGAGTATAAAGATGCATTTGAGTTCGGAACCATATGTTACGGTGGAGATAATTGACGATGATGCAGACTTTCTTATCCTAGCTAGTGATGGGCTTTGGAAGGTTTAGTTCTTATCATAATCTACTCTCAACAACTCAATCGTATCGTTCGCTGATTATTCAAGGTCTTATATAGGTGATGTCGAACCAAGAGGCCGTTGACTCTATTAAGGGAATCAAAGATTCAAAGTCTGCAGCAAAGCACCTCTCAGAGGAGGCTGTTGCAAGAAAAAGCTCAGATGATATCTCAGTGGTTGTCGTGAAATTTCAGTGATCTTGGTTTAAGGGTTAGTCTTCTGCTCCTTTTGGCTGACTCGCAACCCTTGAATTATAAGCCTTTTCGATTAGCATTACACATAACAAGATCAAGTGGGGACTCAATAGTAAAAAAAGAACACATCTTAATAATATCTTCAAACATACAAAATCACTAAACATGACTAGACGCAAAAGTATGCAAAGTTCTTATACATTTTCGGATGGGCATCCTTTACACAACAAATAGAGGGTACCAGAGATTTGTACTTTGTAGTTATATATCGGTGCTTATAGGATTCAATAGCACAACTCACTTTTCTTGACATGCTTAGATGCCATTATTTTGATAACTAAGAGAATGTAGATAGCACATATGTAGATGACAGAAGAGAGGGAGCGGTCGTCTTTGTTATTTTTATCTGATCTGTGGTCGCTTGAATGATGAGTTGGTCATAGGAAGTTTCATGTCGACCCTGATTCTTTCTTGAGCCTGGATCAGTTGACCGCTAAACCCTCTCCGACCTGACCCTTCTCCGAAACCGTCTCCAGAACTCTTCCTCCTCCTCTCATTGTGTCCAGCTAAGCGCCTCCGGCAACTTCTTTTAGCTTCATCAAACTCTGGTAGCTCATGAAACCTGCACAATCCCCCAAAATCTCTCGAATTTTAAAACAAACCTCTTCTTGATAAACCGGAAGAAGCAATATTGAAGGGAAGGATGGTACCTGCTGCATTGTTGACAAAAACGTTGCTTGACGCCTACAACAGTTGTAGCAGTTGCCTTTGCATGAACTTCACAGACTTTGTGTCTGCGGTAATACTGCTTGGCCTCGGTCAAATTAGCAGTGCACCTATCCACCTGGCACAGTCGCGATGGAACACGGTCTGTGCTAGGTACTCTAATTTTCTCCATGGTTCTCTTCCTTTTGTCTTCATCTCCCGCTTCTTCCTCATCTCCATCCATGCCATTCTCCACTTCTTCGTCATCAAGGTTGGAGACTGGAACCTTGTCTTTCAAGTAACCCCACCGTTGTTTTCTCTGACCCTCCATTTCTGGTAAAGCTTTCAAGTTGTAGTCTTGAGAAGATAGATGGTGGTGGAACTCTGGTTAAGACTAAGCAATTGTTGAGGGATGGGTTTGGGGTTTGGAATGAAATGTTTTTTGCAGTGTTTAAAAAGGGGAAGAAAAGTCGGGAGATGGACCACTGTGTCCTTGTATGCTTCTCTGGTGGAATAAGTACTTGATTACGTGATGTGCTTACTCCCCTCCAGAAAAGGGAATAGAGAGTTAAGGACTTTTGATTAGAATTAGAAAGTGAAAAGTTTGTTATTACTATTGCATAGTCCTTCTGTGGGTTTTTTGGCTTGTTCTGATTCAATGAATACTACTAGTTGGTACAAGCTATATATTGTACTTCCGCTTTTATTATTTGACTTTTAATTCCAAAACGTTATTCAAATTGGGGACCCTTTTGTTTTCGAGATAACATTGATGTCCTTCTATGCAATTAGGGAGGATCCTTATTGACCACTGCAACTGTATATAGTACATAGATGAAGAGCTGGGAACCATAATTTACACATGGTCTTCTCATCTAACTTTTTACTTATTCCAGAAACAGACAAAGTTGTTAATAAATGGTGACATCCTTTGTCGATTTAGACTATTGGATTCCTCTGCTTGCAACCCTAGTGGTCATCTATTATTGGACCCATCTAGACAGTGCATTTAAGGTTAGCTTAGGATTGTAGGGGAAAATGGTTAAGTTCAGTTAAAACATATATCTGTCTTCCCTTTTTATTATTACAAGCTGGTTTGGTTTGTATCTCGTTTTAACCTGCCTTGTCTGTGGTATTTGATGTTTTGGCAGCATGAATATTGTCTGTTCTGGACCATGGCATTAGTTGATGCTTGTGCACTTTTTTTTTTTTTTTTTGCTTTCTTCGTTCGGGTGTTAGGCATTTATCATTTTTACCAATAAAGATTCCATACTGTGGGAGTGGCAAAATCACAGATTAAAAGATGGGAAATAAATAATGAGGTCACTTTAGCTAAGGGGTCAATGCAAACGACACTTGGAACTATTCTTGATAGAGAGAACTGTGATGTTTAAGGTTTACAGTTTAGCTGCTGAAAAGAGATTTTCTTCACATAGTAATAACCATAAAATGACAAAATCCCTCGCTTTTAACCTTTTGTTTTGTTTTTGGCTTTGATAGGAGAAGAAGAGACCTCTGCAGATTCCATTGATCAAAAGTCTTACTGGTCACTGAAACAAGTAAAGAGTCTTTGAGTTTGGACCAGCTTAAAAGAATCAGAACAGAAAACAAGTATGGGCGTTTCCTCTGTAAGATGCAATCATCACCACTTCTATTAACTCTTTTATTTTTTTCTTTTCAACTGTGTGATTTCCTCTTTGTCTGTTTCTTTCTGGGAATAAAAAAATTGACAGTGAAGCTTTCTTGGCTTCTCTTTTTAATGTAACTTGTTTTAATAATTATTATACATTACAGCAGTGTAAGAAAGAGAAATATAGTGGGTAGTGAAAGAGACAGGACATAAAAGGTTTCACATGCCAAACTGTACTCATGTCTTGAATCTATCATCTATGACTTGAGGCTTTTGGATTTTGCAAAGCTGCACTTGTTTTTGGATTGCAAAGTAAATGTTGTTACCTTTTTTTTCTTTCTCTCATCTCCCTTTGGTTCTCCCTCATCTTCATTTAAATTTGTTTTTAGGACCCTAAAAGAATATGCTTAGAGGTAAAGGACATGATTTTGCTTTCGTTTTGTAAGCAATTGTGTAACCGAGAAGTGATTCTTTTAAATATTTTGTGAAGAATCAAAGTGAAAAAAAGGTAAAGAATATGATAAGTTAATGCTCGTCTCTGTCTGCACGGTGCTGATTTCAAGTTTTGGCCCCTAGAAAAAGAAAGGAGATGCTATTATACTAATCCAGGAAGTGGAGAATATTATAGATAGGCAAAGTCATACTTCCTTCTCAGTCATGGCGAATTTCTCTGGTTTCGCATTTGTCACTTTTAACGTTAGGAAACAAAACGCACGTAGTTATCTCTTAAGCCACTACTAAAAACACTTAGAGATCAGAGATGCCTCCTTTCGTTTTCGGTTCCACTTGTCTCCTACATAGCAAAAAGAATTAGTTCTGTTTATTTGTCATAGATGCAAACAACTAGATATAATAGTATCATGGGTTTAAAACTAGATTTTTTTAAAAAATAAAACAATTTGCCATTCGTTTTTTTTTTTTTTAAGTAAGAGGCAAGTGGAATGATGATATATTTCATATCGTGTATGATTCACACAAATAGTCATGATTTTTTTTTGGCGAAGGACACAATAGTCATGATCAACTAGTTTTTTTCCGTTCGGATAACTGGTTAGAGCGATTTTAGATAGAGAATTTGTCTCTCCATTTACAGGAATTTTTCAGTGAGATCATGTGTAAAAATTAGTGGCTGTGTCAACGTGACATTCCCCCCTACGGACTATGCGATTGCGATCCAGCTGTATTCAAACCCAAACCGCACTATCAAACACGAGACAATTGTCAATTTTGTAGTTACACACTTAATTATCGTACCATTCCTTGCATACATTCACAATATCTTTCTTTTATCATCTTTTCAAGAGTAATAATGTAATATAGAGGAGATTATGTTTGTATTACTGTATCTATACACCCATTTTTAAAAGATGTATACAAAAAGATGTGTTCAAACTTTTTATGAGGGTGTTATTTTTCGTAGTTTAATTAACTCACTGTTCTGTTTTTCATTTTTAACTACGAAAAACAAAAATGTGATCAAATCTAGCAACGGTTCATTCATAAACCTTCAAAGCAACAACCCTCTCATTGAAACAAAGAACATTGAAAAAGACAAAAAAAAGCACCCTGCTGCTAACACACGAGCTCACGGCGACTTATTTTCTCCGCCGGTTTGTTGTTGTAGCTCCTCCACACCTCTATACTCCGTCGTGTCGACAGGCTGACCCACATCCTTCAGCTCCACCGCGACCTTGTCCTCTTGAATCCTATCGCTGTCATCATCTCCCGCAACCGCTTCACTGATGTTCTGACCCGTTTCCTTCGCCGCTTTCCAGGCGCCGTCCATTGCGTCCTTCATGTTATCTCCGGCGTTCACGGCTGCATCCGTCGCTTTCTTCACCCCTTCCTTTGCCTTCTCCGACACGTAACTCGCTGTGGACCTATCGTCGTTTGAACCTTGCTCGTTGTAACGGTCTCTCATGCTCTATAAATAATTAATCTCTAATTGATTAGCACAATAATACCAGTTAATTATATATAACGAGAAAGAAAAATGATACATTTCTTAATACGTAGATAACAATATGTTTTGGAAGAAATATAATCAACTACTAATCTAAATGTCACCTCAAAATGATATTAACCACGGACATACCTCCGTTTGCCTAAATGCGGTGAAGAAGCGGTCGAGTCGAGTGGTACCTTGTCGGAGGACATAACCGGGGGCATGATCTCCGCCAGGAGTTTTTGAAACGGTCACCGTCGCGAGTCTCTTCACCAAAAGCCTAATAGTCATAGTTAATTTTCTCTTCTTAATTTTTGTTTACTTTGATTTTTGTCTTTAAACTGTTGCTTTCCCACATTATCTCAACTGCTTGTGAAGTACTTAGCGAAGATCCAAAGCTTGCGGAAGTCAGTGGATTGGTGGAGGACTGGGCCAACGACACGTGAACATGTACGACACGTTTCCTAGTTGATGTGTCGTGTCTCGACACGTGCTCATAACGGCACTCGCTAAAAACTAATAGACTAAAGACCAAGCCTGTCCATGTTATTGGGCCGTTCTAATTTCGGCCCATTTAAACTAGTCGGGCTCAGCATATGAAGCAAAAGCTGGCAAAATTATCTCTTCCATTTGGAATTGCAGAGAGAGCGAGAGACTTCGATCGCCGGCGAGAAGAAAATGGCGGAGATCAAGTGTGTCGGAGTAGTGGGTGCTGGTCAGATGGGCTCAGGAATCGCGCAACTTGCCGCCATGAACGGCCTCGACGTCTGGCTCATGGACGCTGATCGTGATGCGCTCTCTCGAGCCACCGCAGCTATCTCCTCCTCCGTAAAACGTTTCGTCTCCAAACGTCTAATATCCAAGGCAAGATTTGATCAATTTCTTTAAACCATATGCTTTATCCTCTTAGGAATCTAGATTTTCTATTTACAGGGTGCTTTGTTCTGTATTGAATTATCTACTCGAGATCATTGTTCAAGCAAATTTCACCTGAGCCAAAGATAAATCGAAATACAGAGTGTTCTCTAGATTTTCGTTTGGTTTTTTTTAGTGGAAAATCTTTGTCAGTTTCTCTAAAAAACCAAAAAGCTCGTTCTTATGATAGGTGTTCAGGCTTGAGAGTGTTTCGGGATTAAGGAAAATGTAAAATGGTCGAAATTTGTGGTAATCCATTTATCACCAAGAGTGATATTGTACGTTTCAGGAAGTTGGTGATGATGCTATGCGTCGTTTGCGTTTAACATCCAGTCTTCAAGATCTGCGTTCTGCAGATATCATCGTCGAAGCCATTCTGGAATCAGAAGACATTAAGAAGAAGCTGTTCAATGATTTAGATGGTATAGCCAAGAGTTCTGCTATTTTAGCTTCCAACACAAGCTCCATCTCCATCACTCGTCTTGCATCCGCGACACAAAGACCCAGCCAGGTTCGAGACTCCTTCCTTCATCTGCTCAAATTGATCATTTTATCTGTCCATGAGTTTCAGGTCTAAACATTATTCAAACCCGTCTTCTTCTTCTTCGTCTACAGGTCATTGGAATGCACTTTATGAACCCTCCTCCAATAATGAAACTGGTTGAGATCATTCGCGGCGCAGATACCTCAGAAGAGACGTTTGTTGCCACAAAAGCACTGGCTGAAAGGTTTGATTCTTCCTCGATAAAAAAGTTTACACCTTTCAAGTCCAGAACAAGTTCAGTGAAAATGGGATCTTAGAAGAACTTGCTTGGGTTTGGTTGCTCAGGCTGATACAATTACTCTGAACCCCTGCAGGTTTGGCAAGACAACAGTGTGCTCACAAGACTACTCGGGCTTCATCGTGAACCGGATCCTCATGCCGATGATCAATGAAGCGTTCCACACACTTTACACAGGGGTGGCTACAAAGGAAGACATTGACAGCGGAATGAAGCACGGCACTAACCACCCGATGGGTCCTCTGGAGCTAGCGGACTTGATCGGCCTAGACGTGTGCTTGTCCATCATGAAAGTGCTGCATCAGGGACTTGGGGACTCGAAATACGCACCTTGTCCTCTTCTTGTTCAATACGTTGATGCTGGAAGATTAGGAAGAAAACGAGAGATCGGAGTTTATGACTACCGTAAGAAGCCTGTCACTCCATCTCCTCGTCTCTGAGAAAGCAACAACCAAAAGTCAATAAAAGATGAAGATACATTTAGATCTTTAAGACATGATCAACAAAGCCTTGGGTTGTGTCTTGTTTCCTTTGTTTTTTGGGTAGATATGAAGTTATCGGTTAGCATAAGCGAACCGGTGTTGTAACCTTGATCCTTGATATGTACCGTAGTTTAGCTTAAACAAATAAAACAAGGCGTTACCTTGTTGTTTTCAATAAATTACTTGTACAACGAATAGTTTTCTTTATAAATTGGTTACTTCGAATTTAAATTTAATATGTTACTTTTGGTTGATATAGTCGTCTGGTTTGCGTGGATCAATATCAAAATTAAGATGTATTTTCCTTCAAATCTATTCAAAAATAGACAATTTTACCAACAACACGACGACAGAGGATTTCGTCAACTTATCACTGATGACGAAGAAATTTAGAAGATAATGATTAAAATCATCACATGATAAGTTTTAGTATATAAGTTGATGATGCAAAGAATAACTAGTCAAGTAACAAAAGACAAATCTCTGTTGACGAAACAAAAAAATAGTAAAAGACAAATCCCTTACACATTATTGCTACAGTATCTTTATCCAAACCTCAACGGTAACTTGCATTGCTCTCAAGTCTTAACGTAATAATACTTTACTTTATCTCTTGAATTGTAGTAGTTCACAAGTAATCTAATTGTAAATCGTGCGTATGTTTATACTTAGTGGCTCGTGAGAGTATCTTATCTTTGACCTCTCAAGTCTCCATTAATTTATTAAAAATATTTAATTAGCAAGATATTAAATCGAAGTGAAAGATAAAAAGATATTAAAGCAGCGCAGAGCAGCGTTAAAACACGAAAATTACAGTCGCAGTAAAATGTATAAACATTCTTCTCTCTTGCCTCTCTCCTCAAGAAGTTTACTTCTCCGGCGATACTCTCGGAGAAGTCACCGGGAACAGAGGAAGAAGTTGCGGCTCCGATTCCCTCGGAGTTGAAATCGGCGATTGGTGCAAGTAATAACCCTTGTCGGCGATCGCTCTCTCTTCCTCCGATAATGGCGACATCCTGTCGAAAGGGTCGCTGTCGTTTCCGTCGCCGGCGTGCTTTAACGGCGTCACGGGGCTGTTAAGTGCGAGCTTCGGGAAATCAAGACAGCTAGGAGACAGAAGCTCCTGATTTCTCGGCGAGAATCTCGGGCTTCCGGCACCGTTTCCGCCGCCGATCATGAGTGTATTAATCATGAGGCTGTTCTTGAGGTTGTTGTTAAACCCACCGTGCGATCTCCTCTCGTAAAGTTTGTTCCCCGAATGTTTCTTCGGCTGAGCGGTTTTGATGGGTGGAATAACGAAATTACCCTTCCCGGAAGGAGTCACCGGAGGACGCGGCGAGTCTGGGGATCTCGGGGAGGAGCTTCCGGTGAGCATCTGGACGACTTGTTTGAAAGAGTTAGTGTCTGCTTGAACGAAAGTCGTCGGGTAATGATCAGATCTGGTTATTATGTGGTGATGTAAAGATCCATTGATAATGGAAGACGAAGCTGATGAAGAAGCAGTCGAAGATGGGTTTCTGGAATCTCCTGGTTTTGTTGCAATCTCCATTGATGTTTCTCCTTTCAGAAGCTTCAGACTTTTAATGGTTTCTCACACAACTCCACTAAAACCTAAAGTTGGAAGTTTTCTGTGTGAGTTTGAGTGAAAGAGAAGAAGAAGAAATTAAATGGAGGTCTCATCTTAAGGTTTTGGGATTATAAAAGAAGTTGGATTGGTTGTTTTTATTTAATCTGGAATCTTTCTTTATGAAAAAAAACTCTTTTAATTTTAAAATTCAGACAAATAAAAGTTGACATGAGGATTTGTGCCCAGGGAATCAAAAGATGTTTTTATTAGGCAATTTTAAATTCTTACTTTGAATTTGTCTGCCATAGTGCATAAAGGAAGAAATTGCAAATGAAAGAAGAGAACTTTGTCTTTATTGGACCATATTGAAAAATCTACACACTATTCAGAGAATGCTTGCATAATTTTGAATAACAATCCAAAACTCTGTTGAGCAACAAATTATATTTTTTCTATTCAGAAAGTACAACAAATTATATTTGATACTCAGGTTTTAAGAAAATAAAAAATGACAACATCAATGCCTTTTCTTTTTGCCATGTATATACATATTGCTCCTCTCTGGTAATGTAATTATCAAATTCTTATCTTTATGCGCATGCATATAGATATACTGTATGATGAAAACATAGATTTATCGTTTATCGTATCTTGGTCTCCTATATATACCAATCAAAGTCGCACACATAGATATATTGTGTTTATATATAATATGTGCGTGCGAGTGTAAAATCGACATTTATCTAGCAAAAAAAAAAAATCATTTTGTACATTTGAAAGAAACTTCATGTTTTTTTCTCTTTAGTGGACTATATGTATGTGCGAGATTACATACCTTTTCCCTAAAAAATCACGCAGATGAACCATGATACGATACGATCATATATATAAATCAGAAGAAAAAATAGAGATGTTATAGCATATAATTGAAAAATAAATAAACAATGAAGTTTGAATATACGTATAATGCTAAGTGCGTTGAACCTATAGAAACACAATATACTACATTCACGATTAATTGGATAAGTTTTTGTTTGTTCTCCACGACCCGTTCGCAGGAGTAAGACTTTGGCAAAATTCAAGAATTTTTCTTATTCATATCGATTATGATAAATCTAGTCAACACTTGTTTCCTAAAATTAACAAAAAGATTGTGTGCAAGCTTCAGTTTAAACTTTAAACTGGCATCTTTCAGATGCGATAGGCGTGCATGTATTGAGCCGCAAACCCTAATGATGAATATATAAATCAAAAGTCGCCTGACTATCCAGACACTTGTATGCCTGAGATTGGTTTATTTCTCCTAGTTGAACGAGCAAATACTCCTATTAGTCTACTTCTACTAACAATTGTTAACTTCTGTTTGGCCGGTCCAACTAAATAGAATAAATTACTATTTGTATATGATTGTCTCAAAAGAAGCATAATATATGTTGATGACAGTAAATATGTCGTGTTTGAGTTACACTTTAATTCGTAGAGAGATTCAGATTTTGTGGTTGACATGGTTTGGTTTGATTAGTCCAAATTTTGATTCTAATTAAGGCCATCATTTTCTTCTTCTTTAGTATACCTAAATAATGAATTAGTTAGAACGATTACACGATGATGCTAAATTAGCTCTTCCTTTATATGTAAGAAAACATTTGGTTAATTAGATAATATAACTGTGCTGTATTTTGGATTTAGCAGATTTCTGATGACAATAGAGAAAGAAAAATTCGGAATCATATTGATATATATACACATTCTTGGTTAATGTAGGAAAATTATATTTGATCATAGCTGGGGTTAAAAGTCAACATCGCAATAATTAGATGGCAAGGCAATGATTATTAATTAGTACTCTTTCCATTTTTAAAAAGAGTGTCGTTTTATATTTTCAATGTAAATTTTTAAATAAAAATCTTGTTTTAACTTTTGTTAAATTAATGTATTAATTAGAAAGAAAATATTATTCTGTGGGTGAAGAAAGGGTAAACACATAACTTTTAATGATTTTCTTAATTTGTGTGAAAAATGTCAAAGTGGCAGATATTTTGAAACAGAGAGAGTAAAATGTATTTGTTCTTTCCTTTTTTTTATTATCGTTTTAAACTTATTTTTTATATTAAAATAATTATCGTTTTCATTTTCTATGCAGATTTATGATAGATTTTCTAATTGTATCCCTACTTTTTAACTTATTATTTACTTTTATCAAACAAAATTATATAATAACTAAAGGTAAAATAGAAAAATTAATTATTTTTTTAATCCGTGTGAAATCATCTAAAACGACAATTAAAATGAAACGAAGGAAATAATTAACTAAATATTAAAGAAGAGGATGAATCTTTACTGCCTAACCTATATTTTCTTTTCTGTCAATTGCCTAACCATAGTAGTTTGTTTCCCACTTTCTTTCTTTTTACCTTTTTTTGGTTGCTAATGTGCTTGGGAATATATTCATACTACTTCAAATTGAATTTGTGTGATTAATTATTTTAATTAACCATTCATATTGAAAACAAAATTTAAACTTTTCATGGTAGGCTAACGATGCTTATATTAGTGGCTAAGAAAGGCTTTCTTGTCATAATCATTAAGTTGTTAGATTCTGTAAAATTAGACATATTTTTAGGCTAGGTTAAATCATCATCACATTTCATTTTAACCAAATGTTCCTATTTTTCCTAAATGGTTTTGACCTATAATTAATGATGCTGATCTTCTTTTATGATAGATGTTTGATGATGTTGAATCTTTCATCGTTCACTACAAAAAGAATTGATCCAAGCACAAGTGTCCACCACCAATTTTTAATCGGAAGTAAACACAAAACAATCGATAAAATATATATACTTTTTTTCCACAAGAAAAGACTAATGTAATGAAAATAGAAAGACAAACGAGAATATGTTCTACTCAAATATTAAAGACCTACGAGCTTACTGTAAATTGTACAAGCCTGGTCTTATTGAACACAAAAATCGTTTCCCGGTCACTTTAGCCCATTATAATTTTTTTCCTTGGATCCTCATCCCAAAGGCTTTGTATAACACGAGTATCTCGAATGACTAGTTTCAAGTTCGCAAATAGTTCAATGTAAAGATCCAAGTAAAGTAACGAGTTTCTGCAGTGGCGACTGTCACAAACATTGGAAGTGGTGTCTTTGGTCGCGTTTTGCAAGTAAGCGTGACGGGCATGTGTGACTCTTACCGAGTTTCGTGGTGTCACCACACGTGTGAGATTTGCATTGGATTCAGTGTGAGACACAACTCATGCATGAACTGCATGACTTCTGCAAGTTCTCAGCATAACAGTCAAATGTTGTTTTTGTCCAGTGACGAAATGTGATATTTTGGTTTTAGTAGGGAGGGTTGAGTTGATTTCGTGACCAAACCGGCCCCAGAAGTAATATTTTTTTCAGGAGAAAAAAGAAGAAGCTGTGGACACTATTGGCTAATGAAATCGTTGAATGCGAAGCTACTGCGAGAACCAATAAACTTTTGAGATACTTTTGCCAACTAAAGACGTATTAATTAACCATTAAACTTCACATGGAATGGCAAAAACTTTAGACTAATTGTCATTTCTTTCTAGAGAGGAACATTAGGCTTTTGTGTGTGTGCAAATAACTTCAATATCTATTGATATATAATAACAGTTTTTGTAATTCATCTAGTACAGAAGCAAAAACAAACGTAACAAATGACGAGATGCAGTTAACAAACGTGTAACCAACAACGTTAAAGTATTCATCTCAAAATTAAACATTAGATCAATGCTCCTGAGTTTCACCAACTTTGTAATCATCTAAAGCCTTAAACGTCCTCCGTTAAAAAGATTAAAAGAACATATTTTGGAGACCAATATTAACCGTTAGCGAAAGTAATATTTTGCTCAATACGACAACCAAATGTAATGATAATGATAGTAGCAAAAAGGCATTTGCACTTGATTCCTTTTTTTCCCTTCCGTTACAGTTACAATTAGACAGCAAATATCACTTGTTTTTACCTAATTTTAAGGAATATACACTTATTAACCAGTTTTAATTACAACATTTCATATATACAATTTATGAAACCTATTGCTGCATTATAAATACCCATATTTTGCTTATTTTGTGTTCCAAAGCCAAGCTTTCCTTAGGCTAAATTAACTAACTCATCATCACCTTAACAAAAATGGTCATTAAGATCCATTCTTATACGTTCAATAAACCCAGGTCACTCATCTCCTTAATTATCCTCTATTTCTTCACAACCGCAACCTCTTATCCTCATTCGGTTTTACCCGGAGAAGTTACCAATGAACAAGATCAAGAGTTCTACATTCTTGACCAAACCCCAACAATACTTTCGAATGTAACATTATCAAACAAAACCAGATTACTATCTTCCCACTACAAAAAGATCAGAAAAGGGATGAGATGTTGTGTCGAAAGTCACAACATTTGCAATGGAGTAAAAGCGGACAATGGGACGAGTTTGTTGTATTGTTGCAAGAAACATTGTCGAAATATCTTAGGAGACATGAATAATTGTGGAAGGTGCCATCACAAATGCAGCTTCGGGCAACGATGTTGTGGAGGCATATGCATCTACGTTGGGTTTAATCCTGACCATTGTGGCAAATGCAACAAAAAATGTAGATCTGGGGTCAAATGCGAATACGGATATTGTGGTTATGCTTGAATTTTGTTTAGAATATACAAAAAAGAACCGGAAGGCTAGCTATAGGGTAATTTGAAGAGTGTTGCACAATTTATAAAGAACTCAAAAGTATAAATTTCTTATACAAGATTTATATGCATGATTATGTATGAATATTAAATGTCGTTCATGAATACAAATTTATCATGCATAGTTAAGAAGATATCGTAATTCAAAGTTATTTTTCAAAAACTATCCTATAGAATTTTAGATTTTGCATCGTAAACAAAATGTATTTCAGTCATCTTTTTGGCTAATAAGTCTTGTCTTGGCTCTCCTACTACAATTTTGGTTTTACTGGTCTTTTACAAAGCGTCTCACAACTCTAATCTCACTGTACCGACACAAGAAGCTTCACTTGGTCCTTGACTTGGACCACACGCTAATCCACAAGATGAGAGATCAAGTTCGAAGCAAAATCTATGGAAACTCGAGGGCGGATTAATAAAGTCTCGACCTTTTTTAAAAGAGTTCCTTGGAGAAGCCAACAAGCTTTTTAACATGCACCTTTACACAAAAGCCCATCTCTGCTACGCTCAAGCTGTGGTGAAGGTGATCGATCCAAACAAAACCTATTTCGGGGATCGAGTGATAACCAGAAGAGAGAGTCCTGACACGAAGACACTTGATCTTGTCTTAGCTTATGAGCGTGGGATCGTGATTGTGGATATTACCGTTGATGCTTGGCCTCATCACAAGAGAAACTTGTTGCCGATCACTAAGTACTTTTATTTCAAAGACGGTTGCACAAAAAGTAAGCCCCTTGACGAACTTCTTACAGATATAATAAGAGACAGGATAAATAAGCTTTGATATTATAATTATCTGGTTTTTCTCAGGATTTATAATCAGTCAAGGGACTTGACTGTAACTATAAAGGTGGATTTTAATCCACAATACATGAAGTCTCTCCATGGACTTACAGTTCCTACTCACAATAAGAATTTTTTTCAGACAAAGTCTCTCCAAAGAGGCAGAAAACATAATCATCTAACAATCTAAGGTTATGGAGCTAATAAGAACTAGATGATAACTTTGAAAGCCCAGAAGAAGATCCTCCTTCACTCACTATATCTTCTCTCCAATTAGGTAAAGTTAACCCTTTATTTACTGTCTCTTTTGCCTTCCTCGAATCACCTTAAAAGTAAAACCCCGAGGACAAGCACGACAGCAAGTGCAGCAGACGAGAGTCCCCAAATCCAGTATTTCTGAGCCTTTCTACGGTTTAGGATGGCTTTAGGGAGAGCCTCGGTTCCTCTTCCACGGTGTTTGTACCTGAAACTTCTCTGCTTTGGGAACATTGATCTCTCCTTCTGGTGTCTCTCCTTCCCAGAAACTGCTAAAGTCCTTACCTTTTCCATCTCATTCATTACTTCTCCTGATTGGTACAGCTCTGCGGTAGAAGAAGTGTTTGCTGCAGCTTTCTTCTTCGCCTTCTTCTCACACTCCTGAAAACAAAAAACCAAGAATTCAGAAATCAAACCAATGAATATAACAAGAGTTGATGAGCAAGGCAAGTAATAAGTGATTTGCCTTGAGTTTCTTTTCAGCTTCCTTTTGAGCTCTTATGGCAGCTTTAGCAGCAGCTTTCTCTTGCAGCTTCCTCTTCCTCTCCATCGCTAGCCGAGCTTTCTCTAGCTGCTCTTCTCGCTTCCTCTCCTTCAAAGTTTCTTCATCGACCTCTTCTTCTTCTACTTCTTCATTTTTCGAGTTCTCATACACGGGGAACTCCGGATCTATAACATCACTCTCCTCAGAGCTCGACCTGTTGATATCCACCTCCTTTCTCCTCGCTTCTTTCTTTCGATTCCCGGTGATTACATCATCATTCTGAGACGAGTTTGAGCTAGAATCATCTCTACCCGCCATGTGAACTGCCGCACTTTCCTTTCCAGTCTGAACCGGAGCTTGCTTTCCTTGAACAACATGAGCTTCAGGATCACTAATCCGCCCATCTCGGCTCAGCTGTCTTTCACAGAGTGAATTCGAGAGTCTCTTCACGTAATCATCCCTAAAAGCCTTGTCATGGTTCCAATGAATCATGAATCCATCAACCTATAAAAGAAAAAAAGACAGTTGCGTAAATCTTTTTGCACATTGAACCAAATCATTTTTTGCAATTAGAGTGAAGAAGAAAACACACAAACCTCAGATCTAGCAAACACTTCAAGATCTCTAATGTTTCCAGAAGCAGCCAGCTCTTTAGCTTTCCTTATAGCAGCAGTGCTCTTGAAAAAGGTGGAATTCTAACAAACATAACCCAAATTTTAATCAGATTTGCGTGATCAATCCATCCACAGGCAAAGATTAACAGAAGAGAGACAAGAATCTAAACCTTTTTGTCTCGTTGTATCCTCAGCATCTTAATCCTTTCATAGCATTTGTCTCTCTTCTCAAGCACGCGTGCCAATTCAACTCCCAAAGCCCTGATCTTTCCCTGAACCTTCCCAACTTTGTCTCTCAAGTAGCTCATGTTCCATGTAATCGCATCCAGGTCATTCTTTACTCCATGCAGTTCCACAGCCTTTGCCTGATAAGACAACAAAGAAAGAACCCTCACATGATTAGATTCAACAATGTCTTGGTACAACCACTTCAAATCTTTAAGGCTTTGACAAGAGCTTGCTTACCTTGAGACGGTGTATGGAAGCATCTTTCTGCGCAAGAGAAACCTCACTTAGAGTTGTCTTCTTCCCGGTCTCCTTAAGCACCCAATCTTCTTCCTCGAAACCAATACTTCCATGTTCAATCACGTAATGTGCTACGTAGATCTGCATCCACCACATTAAAACACCTTTACAATCAGCAACACAAAACCGAATCTTTTATACTTTCCCTACATAACGAATGGCTTAGAGAGACAATTTCATTACAAGATGGTCGAGTTCCTCTTGTGAAAAGCAAAGCTGATCACTAGTAGAGCACCGGAGATTCCGTAGAGCTTCCTGCAGAGTATCGAATTCCATCTTCTTCTCTTCAAAAACCACATTGTATCCTTCCGATTTAGGAACCAAACTCTCCATTTGAGCAAACAAAGACGAAACCTCAGCCTACAACAAAACCCAAAATCAAAACTTTGGCAAATGTAATGATCATTTAACAAAAAAAGAGGGAGCTTTAAGAAAAAGGCTCACCCTTTCGGTTTTTTGAGCAGCGGAGATGTCAATTCGGTTTTTATTACACTGATAAATCTCCGTATCAGCTGCATGGATCTTGGCTTGGATCTCTGAATCATCACAAGCCGGTTGCTTTACGATGTAGAAAGAGAAGCCCTTCGTTTCAGGCCATTCGTCTTCGGCCGCACCTCCCGGTGAACTATCGCCGGAAGAACCAGTGCTGTCTTCTTCGGTGGTGACCGTTGATTCATCGCCGTTTGAGCCACCGGATTCGTCGCCGCCGTAGAGTATTAGGTCGGTCATCCCCGGCGGAGGAATCACCTCGAAGCCATCACACAGTATAATCTGCGCACCCATTTTTTGGGTTCCTATTTCTCATAAAACAAAGAACAGAAGGAAAAATCACTGTAAGAACTGTGACATTGTCAATGAAACTGAAATCGAGACAAAAATTCAAAAAGATCTGTCAGAGAAGAAGAAAAAAGGAAAAATATAAAAACCCCCGCAACAAAAAGCGCATAAAAAGTAAAGAAGATTTAAGAACATACGAGAATCAAAAAGAAAAAAACGAAGGAGATGTGTCACCCAATCAATAACAAAGGTTTATGTCCTTTAAATCAGACCCCCGAGATTATTTTTCAGCTCAGAACTTTTGTTTTATAAAAATAACCGCAGAATCGAGGAAAAGGACTGTTTAAGAAAAAAATTCGACCTTTAACGGAAAAAGTAATCGGGATTTACCGAGAGAGAAATGAGTGTCAAACAGATTCTCACAAAAATCTCAGGGTTTTGGCTCAAGAGGAAAAATATAATCTGTTTACTATGAATATAATATGAAATCGCAAAGGGAGATTAAAAAAAAACTCGAGTCTTTGGGTGAGAGAGAGAAAGAGAGAGACCCTGTTCTTCTTCTTCGTCTTCTCTAACAATGGAGAGAGAAGATTTGAGACTGGATCAGACAGATATCTCCTTTGCCTATTTCTTAAAACCTCTATCTTCGAGACTTTAAAAAAAGATTTTCTTGTTCATCCTTTTAAACATCATTTTAAGGAAATGTAGATTTTCTTGTATTTAATCTCTTTCTCTCTCTCTCTTTATTTTGTTTCTTTTTTTTTTTGAAAAAGTTCTTTCTAATCGTTCTTATTAGTTTCAGCTTTATCAATAAAATTTTCTTTTAATAAGTTTCTATCCAAATTTGCAAAACGTTTTTGTTTTAAATGTCAAGCCTTTTCATATTTCTTTACTAATTATTATTATCTCAGTGTAAATTGGCAAAATTACATATTATTATTGACAGTAAAAACACTACTAAATCATTTATTAAATTACACAAATAACTTGCTCTGTTTTTTTGTTTTGACCTGCAGAATTAAACTTCTTCTTGAACGAAAAGTGCAAGTCCGTAATGTTTAATGACAAGAAGGAAAATAAAAACAAATACTTAGGATAGTCAAGGTCAACTCTTATTTATATAAGTTGACTGTTGACTTTCTTTGGATTTAAATTAATCAAATCCCCTTTCTATTGCATGGATTCATATGTAATTATGAAGAAGATTTTGGCAAGAAAAGAGAGAGTTTTTTTTTCTCAATCAAGATAAACCTTATTTCTTTCTTTTATTCAATACATAATTTACTTAACTAAGTAACTTATTGATTATAAAATTCAATGCTGACAAAGCATGGCATTTGACTACACACTACCTGACATAAATTGAACTGGTTCAAAATAATATTTAACCATAGCGTTTTCTAAAATCCAAGTACGAATAGATTTTAACCGGTCAACACATTAGTAATCTATATGTAACCAGTAATGTTTTTAATGCTTTTAGTAATTGAATTCAAATCTTCAAATTTAGATTTAAGTAAAGCTCGAGAATATCATGGTCCTCGTCACCCTATTTTCATTCACTACCATTTCAGCTAAATGTTTTGCTGTTTCGTTGGCTAAGAATGCCATTTTGTTGTTGGTTGTGAACTTGTACAGTTGTAATGGAGATTAACCTTTTCTTAATTTATGAAATTAGCTGTTTATCCTTGTTTAAAATAATAAGCATCGTAATTATAATCAGAATATACTTCGGGTAGCAAAAATTTTAATTTAAGGAATTATTGTTTAAGGCTGGTATATAATCTTCGAAGTTTTTTGTCAAACAGATAGTATTATATTCGAAGGTAATATATAATAATAATTATAAAAAAAAATATATGGATGGAAAGCAGAGCCATATTCATTTGCAATTGCTGTACTAATTGCCAAAACTGTTGTTAATTACAGTATTTAGCTATGTTTGGATAAAGGACAAATCCCCACGTATATCCCTAACCACCCCAAAACAAAAAGAAGTTTAGCATTTAACTATCGGTTACAATCTTCTTAATGGGCAATTATTATACACGTTACGTAAACAAGTCATGGAACGGACAAAAACAAAAAATTGTAAACAAATGTCGGGTAGTTTTTTATAGCCGTTTATCGAATAATCACGATTTTCAACTAAAATGTATGACCATAGAGATTTAATATAGCGCTAAAAGATGACACTAATCTACAGTATGTTCATAAATCTATCTATAATAATAATATTATACTAATCTTTGTTCAAATTATACTAACTATCCATAAACCATGTTTAACTTTATTTTATAAATATATATATAGTAAAATGATTTTTTTTTTAAGTATATCTTCGTAGTATGGCAAAATGGTTTTTCTTTGTTTGTAACACGGCAAAATGGTTTTTAAAAAGTATATATCTTCGTATGGTAAAATCATTTTTTTTTCTCGTCATGGAAAATGGTTTATAAAAAGTAGATATCTCTCTGTATTAAATAAATTATTTGTATTTAGATTAAGACCTTGTTCGAATGGTTTACTCACACGTGCAAATAGACGGTTATGTCTTGGGGGAGACAAATGAGATCAACACAACAAATTACACAATTATCTTGTAATAAGAATGGTTTCTTGCTCTCGACGATAACGATAAATTACGTTTATAAATTTTTAAAATTTATATAATTTTGCAAGTTTTGATGTTAATACTTTGTTTGGGTTTTAGTTAATTTATTTTATCTTAGTTGTAGATTTTGTTTTTCGAAAAATTTTGTTTTCTACCGACTTTACTTCTTTTTCTTGAGTTGTGGATTTTATTTTTTAGGACATTTTATTGTTCCACCGACTTAAAATTCTATCTTTTTTTATATTTTTTTAAATGTTTAATAATAAAAAATGACAAAAAATGGTTCCTACATTTATATGTTTTACGTCTATCTACTTCTAACTTACTTGTTTACAAATTGACACAAACGAAGATAAAAACAAATGAGATCAACACAACAAATTACACAATTATCTTGTAATAAGAACGGTTCCTACTATTCCATTGGCTCTAGGCGATAACGGTAAATCACGTTTATAAATTTTTGAAATTTATGTAATTTTGCAGGTTTTGATGTTAATACTTTGTTTAAGTTTTAGTTAATTTATTCTATTTTAGTTATGGATTTAGTTTCCCGGGAAATTTTGTTTTCTACCGACTTTACTTCTCTTTCTTGAGTTTTGTTTTTTAGGATATTTTATTGTTCCGCCGACTTAGAATTCTACCTCTATATCCTTTCTATATTTTTTTAATGTTTAATAATAAAAAATGACAAAAAAACGATTCCTACATTTATATGTTTCACATCTATCTACTTCTAATTTACTTGTTTACAAACTGACACAAACGAAGACAAAAACAAATGAGATCAACACAACAAATTACACAATTATCTTGTAATAAGAATGGTTCTTACTATTCCATTGGCTCTAGGCGATAACGGTAAATCACGTTTATAAATTTTTGAAATTTATGTAATTTTGCAGGTTTTGATGTTACTACTTTGTTTAAGTTTTAGTTAATTTATTCTATTTTAGTTATGGATTTAGTTTCCCGGGAAATTTTGTTTTCTACCGACTTTACTTCCCTTTCTTGAGTTTTGTTTTTTAGGACATTTTATTGTTCCGCCGACTTAGAATTCTACCTCTATATCCTTTTTTATATTTTTTTAATGTTTAATAATAAAAAATGACAAAAAAACGATTCCTACATTTATATGTTTCACGTCTATCTACTTCTAATTTACTTGTTTACAAACTGACACAAACGAAGACAAAAACAAATGAGATCAACACAACAAATTACACAATTATCTTGTAATAAGAATGGTTCCTACTATTCCATTGGCTCTAGGCGATAACGGTAAATCACGTTTATAAATTTTTGAAATTTATGTAATTTTGCAGGTTTTGGTGTTAATACTTTGTTTGGATTTTAGTTAATTTGTTCTATCTTAGTTGTGGATTTTGTTTCCCGGGAAATTTTGTTTTCTACCGACTTTACTACCCTTTCTTGAGTTTTGTTTTTTAGGACATTTTATTGTTCCGCCGACTTAAAATTCTACCTCTGTATCCTTTTTTATATTTTTTGAATATTTAATAATAAAAAATGACAAAAACGGTTCCTACATTTATATGTTTCACGTCTATGTATTTTGAATTTACTTGTTTACAAACTGACACAAATGAAGACAAAAACAAATGAGATCAACATAACAAATTACACAATTATCTTGTAATAAGAACAGTTCCTACTGTTCCATTGCCTCTGGGCGATAACGGCAAATCATGTTTATAAATTTTTGAAATTTATGTAATTTTACAGCTTTTGGTGTTAATACTTTGTTTGGGTTTTAGTTAATTTGTTCTATCTTAGTTGTGGATTTTGTTTCCCGGGAAATTTTGTTTTCTACCGACTTTACTTTCCTTTTTTGAGTTTTGTTTTTTAGGATATTTTCTTGTTCTGCCGACTTAGAATTCTACCTCTGTATCCTTTTTTATATTTTTTTAATGTTTAATAATAAAAAGGACAAAAAAACATTTCCTACATTTATATGTTTCACGTATATGTACTTCGAATTTATTTGTTTACAAACTGACACAAACGAAGACAAAAACAAATGAGATCAACACAACAAATTACACAATTATCTTGTAATAAGAACGGTTTCTACTATTCCATTGGCTCTGGGCGATAATGGCAAATCACGTTTATAAATTTTTGAAATTTATGTAATTTTGCAGCTTTTGGTGTTAATACTTTGTTTGGGTTTTAGTTAATTTGTTCTATCTTAGTTGTGGATTTTGTTTCCCGGAAAATTTTGTTTTCTACCGACTTTACTTCCCTTTCTTGAGTTTTGTTTTTTAGGACATTTCATTGTTCCGCCGACTTAGAATTCTACCTCTGTATCCTTTCTTATATTTTTTTAATGTTTAATAATAAAAAGGACAAAAAAACGGTTCCTACATTTATATGTTTCACGTCTATGTATTTTGAATTTACTTGTTTACAAACTGACACAAACGAAGACAAAAACAAATAAGATCAACACAACAAATTACACAATTATCTTGTAATAAAAACAGTTCCTACTATTCCATTGGCTCTGGGCAATAACGGTAAATCACGTTTATAAATTTTTGAAATTTATGTAATTTTGCAGGTATTGGTGTTAATACCTTGTTTGGATTTTTGTTAATTTGTTCTATCTTAATTGTTGATTTTGTTTTTCGAGAAATTTTGCTTTTTACCGATTTTGCTTCTCTTTTTTGAATTTTATTTTTTGAGACATTTTATTATTCTGCCGACTTAGAATTCTATTTCTATATTCTTTCTTATATTTTTCTTTGAATGTTTAATAATAATAAATGACAAAAAACGGTTCCTACTTTTATATATTTCACGTCTATGTACTTCGAATTTACTTGTTTATAAACTGACACAAACGAAGACAAAATATAAACGTTCTAGAATCTGCGGTTACTTATCACCTGAAAAGATCCAATCCTTACACATAATTTTCATCTGATGAACACACATAAGCTCTATCATCTTTGTTTCAACAAAATAACCAAGATCAATCTTGTTTCATTAGATAAAGCGCACTAACAAACAAATAACGTCACAAATGTCTTTCTCTTGAACCAGTTTATGTTTTCCGTTTTCATATGCTTTCTAGTTACCGAACAAGTTACTAATCTTATTATTAACTTGAACGTTAGAAAAACATCGAACCAAGTATTTGAAAGTTACACTTACACATGCTTATTTTTGACTCGTGAAATTTTTTACTCTCTAGTAGACGAATCAGCAGCTCAGAACAAATTAAGCGTGTCTTGACCCAATAAGTCTCTCTCAGGTTGACAAAAAAACCCGTAAAATATGGAGTGAAGGTCACGGCTCAATTGATTTGAAAAACATATTGTGGGCCTTACAGTCCACGTTGGGAAGTACAGAGATTCTGAGTCTTTATAGAAGCCCATTCAAGCTCCAAAGTGATCTCGTGATCACTCACTCCACGCGCCTGGCGAAATTGTTAAACGCGTTATTTGTTAACACCATTTGCGCCACGTACAATATCTTTTTTTTTTTATATTATAAAGTCGTATTCGAATGTGTGAAAGCAAAAACTTCTCGAGAGTCATGATGTGGACCCCACTTAAAAACGAAAGAAAGCAACGATTCTTGTGAATACAATTGTTAAAATTTTATTCCAACTTTTTTTATGAATCATACAAATATTGGTAAAAATATTCTTATCACTCTTTTTTTTCTTAAAGAGAAATTTTTTTATCAGACTCACTTGAGTAGTGAAAATACTTATTTAACGTAAATACTCGACTGGGTCTGATAAGATTAAATTAGATTAAATGATGATGTTAAGGAGGAGTAATAAAGAAGTAGGTGGTGCTATCACATTACCATACGTGTCTGTTGCAATGGCTACGCAATAAATATGTTACAAAAATATGTTTTGTTTATTAAAAGGTCAAGCGTTTTAATCGTCTAGATGTAGGTCCAGCAGATAACAATCAACTCATCCAATTAGAACTGGGTTTGCTTAAGTGTCAGCTTCTCATTAGCTCCGCGATTTATTAAACTCGTACGTTCTTTAGTGTAAAGGAGATGTAGAGGATCCCTTTAAGCTCCCCCAGTATCTAAAAACTCTGAGAACGTGTCAGCCAAACGGTTTCTTTCTCCTCTGCGTTTAATTGAAAACGGAAAATTAATAATCGTTTAGATTCCAGAAATAAAGGAACAGAGACTCCAACAACAAAAGTAACGAAATTTAGAGCTGAAAAAAAACCAAAGATCGGGTTTTTTTCTTCTATTTCTTTGGTTTTAATTTTCAACGAATTTAGACATAAGAGTTCGAAAAATATCCAGCTTAATTTTCAGGAATTTATTACGATTTTTCCTATTTGCTTTTGTGTTTTCACTGTCTCTCTTCATCTATATATATAACTTTACTCGACACAGGAGTGTTCCCGTGTTCTTGAGCACAAAGTAGAGCAGAGAAACAAAGCGCAAAAAAAAGAAACTTCCTCTGCGTTGAGATTGCAAAAACAGCATCAAGGCAACAACTTAACAGGTTTCTTCATCTTATTAATCCATCCTACATGTTTCTCGATCTCTTTTCTTAAATCTCTAGATTTGTTTTTTGGTCATTGTTGGGATGAGTTAAAGTCTATTCCACAGCTGCGCTAGATCTAAATCGCACCTTCGCGATTCTGAAGGTGTCGGTGGTGTGTGTGAGAAGAGTTTCTCTGTTTGATGCTTTGTATGTAAATGATTAAATTTGATCTTTGGATAATCTACGACAAGGGTTTTTCAAAAAAAGTGATTTTTGAGATTCACTAATGTCACTTTTGAGGGGGTTTTAAGAGTTGCTTAATCTGAGGTTAATCTAGCTGCTGAGATGTCCGATTGATTGATTGATGATGAATCCCGATCCATTTGGTTTTTATGGAGAGGAGAGCCTTGTCGTCTTAATTTGAATTAAATTGTTTCGTAATTATGCTTTGAGGTTGATGATGCGTACGAATCTGGCAACTTAATGTGTCGGCTGCTTTTTTTTTTTTTTTTTCAGTATCTTCTTCTTTCTATTTCTGGCTCTGGAAACTTACTAGGTTCTTAAATCTGTTGTTTGTTCGATAGGTCCTCGTGTCGGAATCGAGCCTGAGCTTCTAGATTGTTGCTGTAAAATCACTTTTACACTTGGTCTCTGGAGTCTGTGCTAAACCGGTTTTGATTCGGCAAGGCAACAGTTTTCTTCCAAGAAGCTTTGTTCCCTTGTCTCATGATCACAGGTTTGCTGCTGCAATGGGGTATGTAAACGTGGAGAAGAGATGGGTTTTTCCTCTTGTGATCACATCTCTTGTCTGCGTTTTTCTCCTCGCAACCTCTTTCAACATGGGCCTCGTCTCTTCGCTCCGAACATTCAACGGGCTTTTCTCCATCATCCCTTCCCGTCTCGCCAGGAACCAAACCAGGCTTGAGTTTGCAGAGTCCAAGGTCACTAGACAAACCCATGTCTCGACTCACGAAGACAAGCTTCCCCGTTTTGCGTACCTTGTTTCCGGGTCTAAAGGGGATGTAGAAAAGCTTTGGAGAACGCTTAGAGCAGTGTACCATCCGAGAAACCAGTATGTGGTTCACTTGGATCTTGAATCGCCGGTTGATGAGAGACTAGAGCTGGCTTCTCGGATTAATAAGGATCCTATGTATTCGAAAACCGGGAATGTCTATATGATAACCAAAGCTAATCTCGTGACATATAGAGGACCAACAATGGTGGCAAATACTCTTCACGCCTGTGCTATTCTTCTTAAGAGAAGCGCAAAGTGGGATTGGTTTATTAATCTTAGTGCTTCAGATTATCCTCTGGTGACCCAAGATGGTAAAAAAAAAAAAGAAGCTTTGATCTCACTTTTGTTCTCTGTTTTTCATCAACATGTTAAGTCTTGTCTTTGATTTACTTACTGTCAATCATCTCTGTATTTGAAGATCTGCTTCATACGTTTTCGAAACTGGACCGGAACCTTAACTTTATCGAACACACAAGTCAACTTGGTTGGAAAGAGTAAGCTTTTTTTTCTCGCTCTTAGAGTTTCCTTTTTAGCTGAATCTTTTTTGGTCTTGTGTACTGATTTCTTGTTTCCTTGTGAAGGGAGAAGCGAGCAATGCCACTAATGATCGATCCTGGACTCTACTTGTTGAACAAATCAGATATATACTGGGTCACACCTCGTCGAAGTTTGCCGACTGCGTTTAAGTTATTCACTGGTCAGTCCTCTAAACCCTGCTTGAAGCTCCATTTTTGGAGTAGACCCATAGGATCAAAGGTTGAAACTTTTTTCTTGCTGATATAAACCCTTAGAACTAAAAAAACCTCCTCGCCCAGAAAAGCTTGTTGCTACTGAAGATCCATAGGATCAAAACAGTACTTCTCGCTAATAAAGCTAATTTGTTTCTGTTGTTATTGTTGTGGTCACAGGATCTGCTTGGATGGCTCTATCACGTTCGTTTGTAGAGTATTGTATATGGGGATGGGACAATTTGCCGCGAACCCTCCTAATGTATTACACCAATTTCGTTTCATCACCTGAAGGTTACTTCCAAACTGTGATCTGCAACGTGCCCGAGTTCTCAAAAACCGCAGTGAACCATGACCTTCACTACATCTCCTGGGACAATCCGCCGCAGCAGCACCCGCACGTGCTGACGCTAAACGACACGGTGCAGATGGTTTCGAGCGGTGCGGCGTTTGCTAGGAAATTCAGAAGAGATGACGAGGTGCTCGATATGATCGATAAGGACTTGCTTAGACGGAGCAATGAGAAAGATGGATTTACTCCTGGTGGGTGGTGCAGTGGGAAACCAAAGTGCTCCCAGGTCGATGATGTGGCTAAGATTAACCCTAGTCCTGGAGCTCAGAGGTTTCAGGGACTTGTGGACAGGTTAGTCAACGAGGCTATAACAGGAGTTAATCAGTGTAGATAGATCGATTTTCAAAGAGAAAAAAAGGAATCATTTTGTGGGGGAGAGAGAGACTGTTCTTATAATATATATACATATAGGGCTTCAGAGAGATTTAGTCCGGTTTAGAAAGACTGTTTATTAGTAGGCATTGTTTTGGTTGAGTAGATGCCTTGTGTCCCACGTCACATATTGGTGGGATTAGTCTGTTACTTGTTTGAAGTCATCTCCCTCAGATTCACAAACTAAATAAAAATTGTAATCTTTTTAATTGAGATGTTTCAAGTATAACATAGTATACAAATACAATTATTGTATCCTCCCTTTTTTTTTTAATGAAATTCTATACACAATGTTCCCCAATTTCCTATTCTTTTGGTAACAATTGTTTACCCTATAGTACTCCGAACAAAACAGATCTCTTGCCAAGAAGAACCAGAGACATCTGAAACTAACCCTTTGTCCCTGAGAGGCTCTCAAGCCATCATCTCCAGAATCTTGATGTTGCCACTGGAGTTAGCAGCGACTAACGTAGACGACTGTCCTCGCCAGCAGATCGAAGATATGAACTGTGAGGTATCGTCCACTTCTAGACCAGACGCGGAATCAGTGTTGCTGAACATGTACGACATCACTGGCATTGGGAATGCCTTGTGGTACACGAAGACCTGTAATGGATCCACAACAAGAAGAAGCTCAGTTTAATCAAGTTTTTAAGTGACAAGAGTCTTCTTTTTTTAATCAACCCTTTACCTCGTTAGTCTCTGAGCCTGTAGCTATATACCCATCAGAGACCGATAATCCAACAAAGTTCTACAACATATTGCAAGAACATAACATTTCAGAATGTGTTATTTCAGAAACCAGAGATTGAATGGAGTCTAGAAAAGCATATTTCTGGATAAATGCTACCTTTAAATTAGTGTGTCCAGAGAATGAATGAAGAGGGGTTTCGTTAATCCCAGAAGCAGACATCGATAAATCCCAAAGCTTCAGCGTGTTATCAGTAGAAGAAGACACAAGAGTGGATGAATCTACAAACTTGACATAACTCACTGTCTTACTGTGACCAATCATTGTGCTCAGAGGAATCTTGGGGTTCCGAAGATCGTAGTAATACACTTTGTGATCTGCAGAACCGAATGCTAAAGACCGGCCCGAGTCTGATGGAAACTGGACACAACATACATTAGCCTTTGTCTTGATGGTTCCAATGCTGACTCCCTGAAAACGACAAAAACTCTTAAAATCATACATCCTGGTTGATCAAGATGTCTTGCAATTTTGGAGAAAACCAGTTTCAGTTTTCAATAGCCGACATTTCAGATTAGAATTGCCTGATTGATACTCCATAGCTTGACGGTTCCATCATCGCTTCCGCTAGCCAGCAAAGTCGGGTCTGCTGATGAAATGTCGATGGACCATACTCGCTTCTTGTGCTCCTTCATCTCTGTAACCAACTGGCTTCTTGCAACATCCCATATCTTAAAAAAAACAACAACGTATATCCCAAAAATGGTTTCATGAAACTGGAATCGTTTTCTTAACAACAGAGCGGAATCTAGAAACTAACCTGAACTACGCCTTCAAAGTTGCTTGATGCAATCTGACTCTTTATGTAGCTGTTCCAACATACACTACTAAGCTTTGACCGGCCGGCCAATTCCACAACCGGATAGTGAATGTCCCGGTTATTGTTCACGATGGAGTTGCACTCGAATATCTTGATTTTCTTGTTGACGCCTGCAGTGGCGAAAAACTCTCCATCTCGGTCAAAAGCAAGTGCGCAGACGAGGTTAGAAGAGTTCAACAAATCTCCTTGTTTCAAATCTGCTTTCACTCTGAGCTTACTGAATGATAAATATCTGCACAAACCCTCAAGAAATGGATCTATCCACCCGCCTTGTCTCGGATCATTGCTGTAGTAATCTTTAGGTGCCACGGGGTTGCTTACGGAGCTTTTATCAGAGACGATCATGGAGCCTCTTCCATTTTCACTACTCAAAGGAGAATGTCTAGTTAATGATTTCCCCAAAGCAGCAGCTTTCATTTGCCTGCGCCTAGTGAGAAAGTAGACAGTTTCTAGTTTCTTGAAATTTCTCATCAACCGGGAGCTTTCAAGAAGTGTGCTTCCTTCACTCTCCTCGTCAACATCATCAACATCAGTTTCCGCTGGGGGAAGCACTTGTCTAAACCGTTTTCTTGAGGCCAACAATGTAGAAGGCTCTTCGTTTGAAGGGAAGCTCATCAATGGCTGCTGCTGACCAGAAGCAGATTGATGATGATCGTCTTTACTGAAATCAGAGTATAAGCTTCCCTTTTTCTTCAGAATCAGTTGTCTCTTCGCAACTTGCTCAATGTCGGAAGAAAGAAGCGAAATCGTATCCCGCAACCTAAATGCAGATTCCTGCTTTCTCTGTTGAATCATTAACAAGAACTCGAGTAACGACTCCTGTTCCTCGATTCTATCCCTAAGCTCTATGGCCGCTTCACGCTCTTCCAAATTATCTCTTGGTTCGGTTATAAACTCACTTTGCAGCAAGTCACTGCACCATAAAAGACACAACTTCCTCGATCAGTTCCATTTAGTAAAAGATGACGGAGACAAACAACAATGCACAGACTAAAAAACCACGAATTAAAACCTCATTGACGGTCGACAACTTGGCTCGGGATGCAGTAGCCACAAGCAGAAAGAAGCCTCTTTTGGACATTTGAGCAATATCTGAGGCGGAAGTACGCGATGTCTTAAACTGGACATAGTTCTTGACTTCTCTTCTCTTGAAGGCACAGGGCAGAATAGCTGCAAAGGGACTAAGTTTCATCTAATCACCTTTTCAAGAAAATAAAACATCCAACACAGAAGAAGAAAAAAACAGAGTCTTTGAATCCAAAAGCAGTTAATAATTAGTAAGAAACAATGTTTGATTTGTAAATCACAAACCTCGAAAAGAAGAACGCCAAGACGGTAAACATCTGAAGCACAAGTACTTGGAGAACCAAAATCCTCTTCAGGGCTTGTATACCAACTTGTCTCCATTGCTAATATATGTTTCATCGGAAAAGGTTGCTTCTTCTCTTCCTCTAGTTTCTCTATATGTCTCTCCAAGATCTTATTATAGGCTCCTTTCTCTTCTACCGAAACAGCTTTAGACACAGCATCCTCTCTTCTCGAGCTACCAACTTCCTTCTGGCTAATTGGACCGTCCTCCAGCGAGTCAGAGCCGGAGTCCGAGCAAGAAGCTGACTCAATGAACGAAACATGGTTAAACGACGACATGACGAAACAAGATGGCCTGACATTATGAACAACGATGCCTTGAGAGTGAGCCGCGTTCACAATCTCCACGATTTGTCTGAAAACGTGCAAGCACTCAAAAACATCTACAGATCGGTCTGGTTTATCCAGCCACTGCCTCAAGCTAACATCACCCCATTCCAATGATCTAACAAAAGGGTCAATCCCTAAAGAGTCTTCTTCACAGGGTTTGTGTGTGCTACTACCAAACAAGCTTCTTACATACTCGTCAACATGAGAGGGAGGCTTCGAACGAGCTGTGATTCTCTCAGAGGGTAAGAGCTCAGTGTTCCTGTCAGAAACACCAGAGGTATTGAATCCTCTAGAGTTGGAGTTTGAGGAACCTTCCATTTATCATCCACCAGAAGCTTATAGCCAGAAACCAACAAGAAACCGAAGACTTCTCTGGATTCGCAACTCTAAGTGGAACCATTTCGGATTCAACAGCTCATTGCTTAAGATGGTTTATCACAAGTCAGACATTCACCAAGAACATAGACTCTCAGTAAAGCCCCTTTTTTCAAGTGATCCCACCCCAAGAAAATCGCTAGGCTAGAAAAGTAAGAACACTCAAGAACATAGGAGAACCGTTTGAGAGAAAAACCCAAAAGATATAATAAATAATCAGGAAAAAATGCAATCTTTGATCATATAAACAGCCAAAAAAGGAAGGAAGCTTCTTTACCGCAAAACTTCTTAAGCTTAGTGAGGAAGGAGAAGATAAGAAGAAGCTGAGAGGCCACCCAGAAATGATCTTTTCGATATTGAAACACAACCACACAACAACAACACCATACACAGTTTATTGAAAAAAAAGCAGAAGCAGCTTCTCTCTCTCTCTCTTTCCCTCAGCCTCATAAATTCTCGGCCTTCTAGAATAAAAACAAAAAACGACTGCTGAAAGAAACGATTCACTGTCGAGTCGCTCTTTTAATATTTCTATAATATCTCTCAGTTCAGGTTCTTCTTTTTTTTTCTTTCGACTTTGATAATCCCTCCAACCTCTCTTTACACGCAAGCAACGTGGTTAATCTACGGCCTCACAAATAACATTTAACGTAAAAGGAAATACATTTAATTGGGCCAAAGGTATAAACATAGCCAAACATTGGGGGCCAAATCTTTAAAACTCTTGCTCTGGAATAAAGAAACATTTTTCGTTTATAGGGTCTTTCTTCCTTCCCAACAGATGGGCACAACTCTTTCTCGGTTTCTTAAAAATAACACAGAAAGACCAGATTCTTTCAAGATGAGTGAATCTCTAAAAGTTTTAAATAATGTAGTGCTCGAAACCCAATTAATAAACACAAATATACAATACACAGTGAGTCACTATTTGGCTTTTGTATTTATTTTTAACTTAACAAAGATTAGGCTCCGGTTACCATTATTTGAGACAATAACCAAACCGAACCGAACCGGTTTTGCTGTTTCTGGCGCTGTTTTTCTTGACCGGACCAGTTTCAAATGACAGTGGCACGGTGGCACCAGCAAAACCGATGTACATTATCGTTAATTTCTTTAAACGTTGGTCCTGGAAAGAGGAAGCAACAGATTCAATAGATATTGAAAGTGGAGTTGAAATTTGAGTAATAATTGATTCCCTTACGTATTTAAGTTCTTGTCTTGACCCCTTTCTTAGTGTGGAACAATTTAAAAATTCATATCTCGTGTATAAGTCTAGGACATTCCACGTTTATACATTTTTGCATGGGAAAGCATATTTTATTATTCTCCGTTTTATAGTATTACATTTTTTTTTATTGAAAACTCCGTTTATAGTATTATAAACCCTTCTTTTTTCATCTGAATCAATACAACAATAACATTCAAATCTCTCCATAAGTTGACACATCAAATTTTTTAATTTTTGAGAACCAATAAAATTAAAACATTAATACAACTCATCTACTCATTTTAATTTTTAAATTTAAACCCACTAAAAATCTAAATACAATTTTTTTAATAATTTGTTTTATTTTTTAAAAAATCAAAGTCCAGATAATAAACAACATCAAATAAAAAAATCTTTATTTTATTGTTTGTCAAATCCAAGCTCAAATAATAAATAACAGCAAATAAAAAAATTAAATTTTTGTTTTATTTTTTGCCAAACTCAAACTCAAATAATAATTAACAGCAAATAAATAAATTTTGTTTAGCTATTTGTTTTTTTCAACAGAGACGTATATGATTGAAAAAGTGTATGCTCATCATCAACTATGTTTCCATAACAACAACGCAAAAAGCCTTATGTTATAAAAAGCTCACACATCAGCAAAATTTTAAACTAATAAAAACATAACAGTAATATATATCATTCACACACTAATAAAATCAGTTTACTATTTTGCAGACCCATTAAAAAGCCCAAAGTTTACAAAAAAATAGATGTCGAAAGCAAATGAGGAGAAGCTCAGACCACCATAACTTGGAGATTCACATTTCCAGTGGTTACTCTGAACAAATTTTCATGGGTTTAGCGGGAATAAGGAATTCTTTGGTTTCGGTAGGAAAATGTGATTTTCAGTTTTGTTACAAAAACATAATTTCTTGGTTATGGCAGAAAAAATAAATTATCGGGTTTGGCGGAAAATGTGAATTTTTGGTTTTGGTGAGAAAACAAAAAAAAAAAAATTTTGACGCGAAAACAAAATATCTTAGTTTTGACGAGAAAATACGAGGGAAATGCAACTTTTCAATTGACAAAAAATACGATTTCTTGGTTTTGATAGAAAATGCAAATTTTCGGCTTTTAATGGATAATGTGATTTCTAAGTTTTTTCGAGAAAATGTGATTTTTTTAGTTTTTGTGAGAAATTGTAATTTGAAGACTTTGGCGAAAAATGCAATTTCTCAGTTTGATGGGAAAACAAAATTTCTTGATTTTGGAAGGAATAAGCAATTTCTCGGTTTTGATAGAAAATGCAAACTTTCAGTTTTTTGACATATAATGTGATTTTTTTGGTTTTCGTGGTAAAATGTGATTTCTTAGTTTTCGCAGAAAACACAATTTCTCAGGAGATAATGCAATTTTTGGTTTCCGTGAAAAATTGTAGTTTATCAGTTTTGGTAGGAAGACCTGACTTTTAGTTTGATGATTTTTTTTTGCGGGAATTGACGATTTCTCGGTTTTCATGGGAAAATGAATTTTTTTTGGGTCTTGGTGAAAAAACTTGATTTCTCTGTTTTGATGGAAAAACACAGGTTTTCGCAGGAAAATGTAATTTTTTGGTTTTTGCGGGAAAATGCAATTTTTTTGTTTTGGTAATGAATGTTTTTGGTTTTGGCAGGAATAAGTGAATTGAAATTTTTTTTTTTTGTCGGAAAGTACGATTTCTCAATTTTTTTTTAAAAGACAATTTGCTTTATATAATTTCAAAGGAGGATCAATTGGCAATTTAATAGAGATAACAAATTATATTTGCCTTTAGCATAAATGTACTTAAAAATGTATTGTTTTATTCTTACATATACATTTATAGATAGTTAGTTAAACAAATTTGATAGTAGATTATAATTTTGAAAAATAAAAAAATTTAAGAATATATAATGTTTATTCATATTTAAAACATATAAATACATAACTTAAACTAATAAAAAATAAATATAATACTGATTTATATTATGAAAATAATTTTATTATATTAAAAATATATACAAAATCTAGAAATATATCCCGCAGCGTAGCGCGAATATATACCTAATAATATTAATAAAGCTAAGAATGGCTACATACAACAGGGATCGAAGAAACCCAACAAATTTTAGAAAAGCTTTAAACATGAGGATTCTAAGAGTTAATAAAACTTAGCAAAACTTATTCGACACTATACTATAATCCAAAAAGCAGACCACATCACATTCACATACAGATATCACGTCTCTCATTATCAAAAAGGCTAAAGAGTTAAGATAGAGAATTCATAGCCACGTAAGAATGACATCAATCTTGAACTGTCACTTTAAGCGATGAGATACGCATCTCTATTAGTTGCAAGCGTTTCAATTTCCACATTTCATAAAGGAATTATCCTCAAAGAAAACATAAAATCAGAAACATACGATTTGAACGAAGGCCATGCTTTGGGTTGACAAAGAATACTCATCAAATCTGATGCATCAGATGCAAATAAAACCTTATCCAATCTATGATTTGCCATACTTTCTATGGCCCACAATATGCTTTTAAACACAGAAAAATAATTTGCTCTATTTGTCATATTCAGTCAATGAACACATTTATGGTTTATCCATGACCATGACACGTAATAATACCACGCCGTATATAGTTACTATGATTACGCCAAAAAGGTAGAAAAAAATCTACAAAACTTATGCATCAGCATATACCTATCTATTACAATTCATCCAAAGAAAAAATCGGATTCTGTTAGAAACTTTGTGGGCAATATAGCTTCAAGAAAACCCATTTATCATTTATCTAATACATGAATTTGAAAAGAAAGTTTATTTTCTTGTCAATTTGAGAGCACAAACGATTAGATGAAAATACAATGCAGGGTAACTAGTAAAGCCTCAGATTTGGCCTTTTAACTATTAAAAGTTTTGTTAAACCTTAGTTACTCAGTTCACTACTATAGCATAAATAAAGCAAGCAAGGCTTAGTCAAACCGAACCAAACCGGTTTAGTTGTTCTTGGCAGCGTTTTCGAAATACCAACTCCAAAGAATTACATATTACTCGAAAACAGAGTTTTTGAACCTGCATTGTGTTTTTTTGTTGTGATTGAAGTGGGAGAAAGATTGGTGATGAGAGACTTATTTCAGGTTGATAATGTGTTTATATAAGAGTTTAACGTTAGCCATCGAGTTTGAATATTTAAATCGGAAGAAGCAAAATATTCGAAAAATGGTCAAATAAATAAAGCCAAGTAGACGCGGCCACTAGGGCATTGCAGTGAAATTTTGGACCCACCATATGTTTCTTTCAGTGAACAAATCTTATCCTTTTGATGATTATATGTTTCGAGTAATATCTACTTCTTTCAGTTCTTTGTGTGTGAGAGAGAAAGAGCAAGTTTTCTCATTTGCTTTTCCGATTATCATATAAACAGATCATGAAAAATGCAATCTTTGATCATATAAACAGCCATAAAAGGAAGAAAGCTTCTTTACCGCATAACTTCTTTAGCTTAGTTAGAAATAGAATGAAAACATTTTTAAAACTTATATCTCGTGTATTCCACGTCTATAGTCTTTTGCATGGGAAAACATAATTGTTACTCTCCGTTTATAGTATATACTATCTGATCAAAAATTCCATTTATAGTATATAAACCGTTTTTCTTTACGTTGATGCATGCGAGAATTTACTCTGTTTGTCATCTTCAGTCAATAACACACATGATTTATCCATGACACGTATGATACAACGCCGTATATAACACTATAATTACGCGGAGAAAGGAACAAACAAATCAGCAAAACTTAGGTATCGGCATATATCTGTTACTCTGTTAGGAACTTAATTTGAGGGAGATATATAGCTTAAAGCAAATCCAGTTATCAAATACATGAATTTGAAAAGAAAGTTTATTTTATTATCAATTTCAGAATACAACGATTATATGAAGAAAAAAAAATACAATGCGAGCCACATTTTTGGCTTTTTATTTATTTATTTAAAGTTTCTTAAAACCTCAATCATCCACTCCATGAGATATAGCATAAATGAACCAAGAAAGGCTTAGACAGACCAAACCAGCCCGGTTTAGTTGTTCTTGGCGGCGTTTTCGAAGGACCAGCTCCAGATGTCGTGACGCTCAGCGCCACGGCCCATGGCACCAGCAAAACCGGCGTACATGTTTTGAAGAAGAACATCATTGAGCTCTCTCGGGCCTTGGATCAAAGGTCTCTTAGGTTTCTTAACGTTTTCAGGCGCGAGCGTAATCGTGATCATAGAGTCTCTGTTCCTGAACTCAACCCAAGCCTTAAACCTCTCTCCACTGCTCAGGTTCACATCTTTAAAGGACCATACTTTTCTTTTCCCAACTCTTGTCTGAACCCAGTAACCAGCTTTCTCAGCGACATTTGAAGTCATAGAGTTGACGTTGAGTCCGACATGGTTACCACTAATGTCTTGGGACTCTTTGTTCTGGAAAGAATCGAATTCGACAAAAAATATGTTGTTTTCTGGCTTCCCGTTGTTGGTTTTGTTGAGGATCCCGAGGAATCCACCGCCCGAAGCGCCGGAGTTATCGACGTCTGGGACGATGACGAAGGCGAGGCCTTGACCGGAGTTGGGTTTGGTGCGGGGAGTGATGGAGAAAGTGAAAGAGGTTTCGAATGAGTAAGGAGCAGAGTCGTTGGAAGGTTTGAATGGGATCGGGTTGATGTAGAGACCTTGACCGTGAGAGAATGGGTTCTCGTCTCGGGTCATGGACCAAGCTCCGGATCGACCTACGCCGTCGGAGGAAGGACCGAGCTCTGCGTCTCCGAGGAACAACAAGTCGTTTCCATCGAAAGATTTGAAGTTGAATTTGACGGCGCAAGCTGCGTGAGCTAAGAACAGAGCGAGAAAACAGAGTTTTTGAAGCTGCATTGTGATTGTTTTGTGTGATGTTGTTGTGATTGAAAGATTGATGATGAAGTATTTCAGGTTAACAATCTGCTTATATATAAGAGATTAAGAGGCTAAAAGCCATCAAGTTTGAATATTCAAAATCGGAAGAAGCAAAATATTCGAAAGATTAGTCAAATAAATAATGCCAAGTGGACGCGTTAACAGACGCCACCACAAAGGGCCTTACAGTGAAATTGGACCCACCGGATGTCTTTCAATGAACAAAACATATCCTTCTGATAATTATTAATATTTTCGAGTAATAATTGATACTATTACGTATTTCTTGTCCCCTTTCTTCTATACGAAAACATTGTGAATTAATGGGCTCGTGTATATCTAAATCTATTAGACATCGACACATTTATTCGACTACTATGTATTGTTATGCTTCTACTACGTGGATTCAAGAAGTTACTCTGTTTTATCATCTTTAATCAAGAAATGCATTTATAAATATTACACACACATATGGTCACACAACGGCTTATCTTAATCACACCAGAAACGAAATAAAGAAGACTGGAACCTACGTGAGATATGAGACTGAGAAAGAGGTGAGTCTTTCTTGGTGCTCGTACCATGTTCTTCACTTTCTTCCAAGACCTTTGACTCCTTAGCTAAATCATAATCACCTGAATTGAAAGGTAAAAACTATTGGGCCGGGCCCATTATATGATCAGCATGGTTTTTTGGGAGTTTATGACCCGGTAGGGTTAAATTCGCAAGTTTTAAAATTAGTGTTAAAAAAAGCTCATTTAGCCAATTTATCGGATTTAAGATGAACTGATTTAAATGGGCTTTATATCCGCTTATGTTTTTATTTCTTTCTTTTGTTTTGTTAAACCAAAAGCGGCGTCGTTTGAACTTAGGTTCTTTTAGCTTCCTTATTCACGAATCACACCCACTCATCTTCGTCGTCGACTCTTTCGGATACTCTCGCCACCATCGTCGGTAAGGGTTAATTATAACGCCGGTGAAGAAAAATCCCGACAACGGTTACTCCGCCCTAGTTATCGATAATCTCAACTATCTATTGGCCGTCTCCAAATAAATAGTGACTGTTTCTAGTGAGATTGATAGGAAGGCTTTAGACAAGCATCTCATCCAAGGTTTGGTCTCTCTCTCTCTTGTCAACTTCTAATTATATTTTCTTTATTAGTTTACAATTTTTGTATAATTCGTTTGGTGTTTCTGTGTTCGTCATGCGTTTGGTATAACCTCTTATGTTTCTTGTGCTTTTGAAGCTTCTGTGATTTTCTGCCTCCTGTGTATTGCTTATCCTCCTAATACGTTATGAATGATGATTTTGTTCAGACACTCGTTTGAATTATGTAGATTTCCTGGCCTTAGTTTCGGATCTGCTTTGATGCTAATCATGCCACTTATGTGTTCAAGTTAATTACAAGTTCGTTCGTTGGCTTTCGAGAATTACTTTTTAGATTCCGAATTTTCTTAGTGAAGATACTTCACTGATTTAGAAACTCGTGGGCATATGATTCCTTATCTATCTTTCCTTATTGAGTATTTTTCTCTTTGCGTGCAAGTACGTTTCTTCCAACTGTTGCTGTGTTATTTGTACCATGACTAGTAAGCTCCCAGAGATCTTATCTGTTGTTTAAGATTGTTGAAATCTTTTTAGACTGGAGATGGAGTTGGACCCAAAGAAGTTTGCTGAACTATTGGTCAAAATTGAAGCTGAAGGTGATCAGTTCCTCCTAGCTCGAAATCAGGTACTCCAAATTCTGTTTAAGCTTCGTAACTCTTATCGATTTTGTCAGAAGTACAGTAACGATTCCTGAAGTGTTTTAACCAAATGGAGTTTTGTAATATGTGTGAATAGATGGTGGAGAATGACAAGGAGAGGAATGCGAACAGAGAGGCTCTTACAGCACTTAGGAAGATCGCTCGGACAACAAAGACTAGTGTTCCTTCTCCTTTCGATTCTATGATGAAGGATGTCCACGAGAGCTCAACCAAACCTTTGGTCCAAGAAGTTTGCTCGACGTGTGGATCCCATGACTCTAGTGAACCCACGTGGATGGTTCTTCCTGGAGCTGATCTTTTCGCTGCGGTCCCGTTTCATGCTGTGCATACAATGCTGGAGAAAGGTTTGTCTTCTCTCTACAATTTATTTTTGCTAATTTCTTTGGAAGATTAATGTAACTACAGTAGTCTCATGAGCAAAGGGTGTACTTTTGTCACTGTTGTAGATGAAGTGAGAATGGAATTTGAATCCAAGAAGTTGCAGAGCTTAGTGAAGGAGAAGGCTCTCTTTATGTCGGAACTTGGGGCTCTTGCTGATAGTATTCCTCCAGGCGTTATCAGATCGCTGGTGGCGTTAGAAGACAAACCTTTGGTTAAGTAGAAGAACAAATGTTGGTTTTGACACAGACGGCGTTATCCATTTGTGTGATGTTGTTAAAGGATTGTTGCTGTATGTTAGAATACTCATTTATCCTTAATTCAATCGAAATCACAAGATTTCCATGTTTCTTTTGATAAATGATTTTTTTATTTTATTTTAAATGTTGTTGATTCTACTGAATAATATTTTTCAAGTTTTACCAAAAAAGTCATCGATCAAGTTTCTTATTATTAAATTACAAATGACATTATTGACATAAAATATCTAATATTCTATTCTATATTACTCCTATTTGTTCCCTGACAATTCTTTAATTTATAATCTCCCCATTTATAATCGGAAAGCAATCTTTAAACGGTGGGTTTGAATTTCTGTTGAACAAAAAGAAGCTGCCAAAAGAGGACCTAGATCAAGTCAAAATTCTTCTTTTGCATCAAGACAAAACTAGGGTTTATCGTAAACAATTCCCAGAAGCTCCTTTATTGTAGAATCTATCAGATTCAAATCCCTGATTTCAGAAAACCGTACCTTTCCTCCATTGATTTTCCTTCAAAGCTTAAACCCTCACAGTTTCCTTTTTTCCCTTTATAAACAACAAAGTGAAGCCTTTTTCCCCTTACTCTCGTCCTTATTAGAAAAGATCCAATTTTCTAATTTCATCTGTGTCTTTTTTTGAAGTTTGAATGAAAAATTGGGTTTTTGTTTGTTGTTCAATCTGTTTTTGACTTTTTCTCGATATTCAGGTGAAAATCTCCACAAGTTCATTGATCCATTCAAATCCTCAGCAGAGTCCGATGAATTCACATCTCTTCCGCGTAATCTGCGTACTCCATTCGATTATCGCACTCACAAGTGGAACCCTGATGATGTTCTACACAGAGAAAGCTTCGATCTTTGGGCACGGAAGCGACATAGCAAACAAGCTCAAAGGATCAACACCTCACGACGAGCTACTCATCCAGATCTCTCAGTCGTTCTCCGGTTTGCTTCTCTTTGCAATCGGTTTGGTGCTTTTCATGGTGTCCTTTGTGAAAGATAGAGACTTCCACAGCTTCTTCGCCGGAGGTTCTGTGGTTCTCTATCTGCTAATGGCTCTGTGGAGAGTTATGTTTGAGTGTAGGATCGAAGATCTCGCCTTTGAATGCCCCAAGCAAGCCCTTGGAGATATTGCTCTGGCTGTCTCTTGGGTTTTCTTCCTCGTTTACACATGGAGGGAGAAGTATGATTGATGCTTTCTTCTTCTTCTTCTTCTCAAAGTTGTGGTGCAGAGGTAATGAAAGGGCTTTGATAGAAAGTGGAGATCAAGAGAACCAGTAGCTTGTGGAAAGTGACATGTTATAGTCAAACCATTGTCGGTTTCATAGATTCAGAAGTTCAAGTGTGAGAAAAAAATGTGATTTTTATCGTTGAAATACAGGAATTGTCAATGAAAATTTGTTTTTTTTTTTGTTCATAGCTGTGAAAGCACATTCTGAAATCTCTCGTAATGTAAATTTGTGTAAATAATTTGTTGTGGGATTCTTATTTGCGTGAAAGAAACTATGTCTGTTTTTGGAAAGCGTTTCAACATTTGGTGACTAAATCACATCCAATGTTCAACAAATTACAGCAGTTTCCAATCAGAGATAAGTTCATCCTCTAAGAATGGTATGGTTCTATGGACAATCACATTCATAGGAGCTTCAACTCCATTATCATCATCATCATCTTCAACGCAGATTGCAGCGTAATGAGACGAAGCAGCCAATTCCATAAGCCTGAACTTCCATTTTCTAATTCTCTCCCCTGCCTCGCAAAGATTGTAACTTTCTTTTGCTCCAGCCTCAGCTTTGATGATCGTAAAGGTATTGAAAGGTGAAGCAGAGAAGCCTTTTCCTAAAGCCTTCACATATGCTTCCTTGAGAGTCCACAGCTTAATAAACTCCTCTCGCTGAGCCTCGGTGTCTGCTATAGCTGACAAAAAGTTGACTTCTTCAGATGAGTAAAATCTCTTTGCAAGTGCCAACACATCGTGTTTCATCTTCCTTGTCTTGTCTTCAACATCAACACCAACCGGAACACTTACTGTCACTCCACAAGCTATCAATGAATCCGTGTGGGAGATGTTGAATTGCAACTTCGGGTGATTAGTAGTAGTATCGTTCTCCAAATCCACCTCAGGCTTCCCGTACGGATTCTTCTTAAACTTCAAGGAGCTTGGATCCACCACCACAGAGGGTTTGTTGTTTGCTTGATACCTTGCAATGGTGGTTCGAACCAAGGTACGAGCAAGCAAGACGTTCTTCTTGTTTGGCTCATCACTGCGCATACGAAGGAGTTTCTCGTTCTCGGATGGTGAGAGGAGCTCAGAGTAGCGTTGTAGTAGAGATTGGCTCTTCACTTCGTTAGGTAATATATACCAAAGATGAGTTTCCATCCGAGATGGAAGTTGCAGAGGAATCAGTGAAGACAACATCACACCGATTCTCATCACTTTTTTATTTTATTTTTACAAGAATCTCTAAACCCAAGACGAATCAAACAAAATCGAAATTCGCACTCAGTCTCATGTAGAACAGAGAGAAAAAAGCCACTTGCGCGAAACTCACAGAAATCACAAATGAAATCCCGGGTTAATTACGGCGGAGTCACCACCTTCGCCGTCGCATCGCCGCCATTAGTGGGAAGACACTTTCTTCATCACGATTTACTTTTTAAAGATATAAAAATATGGGCCTGGCCTATTTTTAAGACTAATGAATCTGGGCCCATTGTAATTATAACATTTTAATCAAATTTCTAATTTGGTGGCTTTTACTTTGACTTGTCGGCTGCCTTCTTGGCCAGAGAAAGGTCTTCTTTCCTTTCATACCGTCGCCGAGACTTTCACCGGTCTTTTTCTCCTCTGTATATCCATTCCATTTCAAGGTTTTTTTTTTTCTTCTTCTTCTTCTAAGTTTTTGTGAAATTCTGTATCAAGATATTAGATTCTGCGAATGAAAGAGCAAACATTCAATTAACCCCCCAAAAAAGCGGAAACATTTTCACCGTTTTGGTTATTTGATTGATTAAATTTTGCTTGCATGCTCGTTGATTTGAACTGTTGCCAAATTGTTCTGTGATTTTGATGTTGTTGTTATCTTACGGTTGAGGTTGTGATTTGAGTTTCAGGGTTTTGGGTTTTAAGTTTCGTGTGATGTTTCTTAGGGGTTTATCAGATTTGAATCAATGGTTTATCAGATTTGTTTCTTAAATTTTGCGCATAGAAATCAACAGAAGAAACCTGGATTCGATAATTACTTGGAATAATTTAAGCCATTGATTCAGTGATAAAAAAAAGTTCTGTAAGTGTCTTCGTCGTAGATTTATGCAGCCCTTATTTCCGATCTTCGCTTGGTTTTGGAGAGCTTTAAGTCATGTAATTTCGTATTTTTTGTTAGTGTTCAATAATGAGCATATGAGAGGGTTTATGGAATTGTGAATTATCAATGTGTTTGTTGTGTTTAAGACTTCTTGGTGCTAACATATAGATGTTTCAGAGTGCGTCTCGAACATATGAAAGATGTGGAAGAAACTCTACGCAATGTTGTTTATGTTATTTTTATGCCTTTTGTTCATATTACCCATGTTCATAAACGTGTTCTTCTTTGTTGTCTGCATTATTATGACAGGATGAGTGATCAACCAGAGAAAAACGGATTGATTCCTCCACCCATTTCAGAGCCAAGCAAGGCTGTTGCGTCGGCAGAGACAAAGCCAAAGAAGAGGATATGTTGTGCTTGCCCTAATACCAAGAAGCTGAGAGATGAGTGCATCGTCGAGCATGGTGAATCGGCTTGCACTAAATGGATCGAAGCTCATAAAATCTGTCTCCGAGCAGAAGGTTTCAACGTCTGATTCGTTTTTTTTTCTTAAATACGTAGTTTGATGGATCCAAAGTAATAAAAAACAGGAAGAGACTGATTCTTCATGAGGATTTGTGTTCGGATACAAAATCCCATTTTTTTGTTCTCACTGAAAATAAAAGTCCAAAGAACCAACAATCCTTTTAAATGATCTTACAATTCTTGTAGTGTTAGTTTTGTAGGCAAGAGAAAGATGATGTAACTAATAGATAATTTGATGTAGATTAGAGGAATAAGTGGCGATAAACCCCATTACATCAGACCATACTATAGAGTCACAAGAGAGAGGTATGAGCCAAATAGATGAACTCACATCAACTTTTATTCATATTACATTTTGATTTAAAAGGAGGAAAAGAGAAAGGGGCCATTTTTGTTTGTTTTAATTGGGGCAGCAAGTGCAGTTGACGCAGCTGCAGGCAGAGCCGCACTTGCATTGGCATCCGTTCTCTTCTGCACCAACGTCCATGAACATGGCCTCCTTGTAGCTGCAAAAACAAATCAATCATTACATCATCATGATCTTGTAGTTTCATCATCATTACCATAATCATCATCATCTATCATTATACCTCTCCTGAGTCTCGACGATGTCGGAGGTGTAGCTGGTTGTCTTCTTCCTGCATTTAACAGAAAGAGAAAGCATAGGTTAGTTACTTGAATAACAGAAGAAAACAGAGGACTCAATCATAGTTTATCATAGAATGAATCTCCATTTGCTAGCACCAAGAAAGTTACAGAATTTTCCATTAGCCCAACAAATCAGAAACATGAGTCGTGAAACAGAAACAGAGGAGACTTACACGCACTGGGTCTTGTCAGCACAGTCGCAGCTTCCGCACTTGCCCGACATGATTAATTTTTTTGTATCAAAAAAGCTTGAAGGGTTGTTTGAGTTCTTGTGTGTTTTGAGTTCTTGCTCTGCTTTGTGATCAGACTTCAATGGCACTGTATTTTATAGATGGATAGGGCGAGTGGAGAATCTCTTCAACTTATGTGACAACCGAATCTTTATGGGGTTATGGAGAAGAGAAGCCTTTCGTTGCCAACCTCTCGTGTCCATTTCACTCTTTTCCCACTAAATATTCCATTACAACTTTTCTTTTTTTGGGTTTTTTAAGAGGTTTGGAATATTGGATTAACAGAAATTAGTTATAACTTACCCCAAATTTCCGCATAGTTTTCATAAGTCAGTACTGTGGTAATCTCGTGATTGATGTAATTTGATTGTAATGTCTTTGGCTCATACTATAAAAAGAATACAGTATCTGTAACGATGTTCTGTTTTACCAACATCACACAGATGTCTTTGATACAACCTAAATACGACGTTGTAAAATTAAACAAATTTAGCTTATGCTTATGTAGTTGGAGTTGAAATTATTTAGTATACTTTGTCTACCCGAAGTATATTTAGATAAGGATCCTGCTCAAATCGGATCAATGGTGACGATTTATTTCGTTTTTTTCAAACAAGTGGATGCCTTTTTTATATATTTTTTTTAATAATACTCCTCAGGAATAAGGAGTAAAATATTAAGATGTATACAGGAATTTGTCGTAGTTTCAACTTTGCAAAACTCATCATTTCTCAAAGATTCCAAAAGGATATGATCCCATGATGTGAATGTGGTGCTCAGTGCTCAAAACCTTTTTCCAAATATGACTACTACTGATTCGTACCTTTTTTCGGTAGTACTCACATACAATCATTAGTAAAATTTAGGTCTATTCATCTAATGATCCCAGTTCAAATACATAAAATCATTATCATAAAGTCTATACTAATCCAAATTCAGTTTAAATTGAGGAAAGATTGTAAACTAGATACACAGAGACATCATTTACTTTTAAAAATAGGTGCAATCAGATTATTTTTTTGTGTTTATTTGGATGCCTCTCTCAATTCTCTCATCTTTCAGATTTTTGTTTTTGGAAATAGCTAACTTTTGATGATGATCCTTTAGAAAAGACTCAAAGAGCACTGTAACATATTATTTTCCAAAATAAGATGAGGTTTCTATCTCTTTCCACTTTTATTAATTTATGATTTCTTTAAATTTTAAAATACCACTCATGTGTTTTCGTCTATTTCAGTCAGCTAAAAGTTAGTGACTTTCTAAGTGGCAGAAAATTCAGTGGCTGATAAAATAATAAAACAATCATAAGTCATTCATTATTCCCAACTATCTGATAACATGTCATGTGTTATTAAGATGAAATAGAAATTCCACTGTTGTATTAAGTAGTGGACTTCTTAATAAATGGGCCTCATCAGTGGTTTCTTGTTTGCTAGATTATCTATTAAGTAAAACTAATATATTTAGGCCCAATTTGCTTTCAAAAGCCCCCAAAATAAACGTCGTGGTCTTATTTTAGTAAATTAGAAATTAGTTTGTTTTTATCTTTATATTTTTAAAAATCAGATTACAAAATACAATATAAAATAATTATTTGATAACTCTGTTAAATATCTCAAAATATCTAACAATATTAAATAATATAAAAAATAGGTGAATCAAATTAGTAAAAAAACTGTTTTTGTATTGGTGAATCTCATTTATTTATTTTTATAGAATAATATATATACATTTCTAAATTTTGTGTTTATTTTTTCCACATGTTATGAATTATCTAATTTTAAATTTACGTGTATACATGAATCTTTAATTTAGTTACTTGAAAATTTACAAATATAAATTTCTTTTTTCAAATATAATTTCTTCCCAAGATTTTAGTATATCTTCTCATTTGATGTACTATGATGATTGATTGTTCTGTTATTGGAAAAAAAAAAGAAGGATATCGATAAACAAAAGAGTTATCATCCGTTAGATCAACCTGAAACCTTTCTATTCTTATATCCTACGGCTCTCAGTTCCTAAGCACTGGTCCAAGTCACCCACCGTGTTGTGTAAGCTCGGTTCGTTTCCTCCACTACAGCAGCAGACCGTTGATATTACCCATGTCAGTTTATAATGAGATCCAAGCCGTCAGATTAAAACTGGGGCCCATGTCGTAGACTTTCCTTTTCGTATTGACTTGTTGAAAAAAAAAAACGCACAATTGGAAAATTTTCATTAATTATCACTTTAAATAGATTTTAATTAGGTTTTTTTACTTAAGATTAGGATTCAATAGGGAGAGAGAAGGGAATTGGTTTTAAGTGTCTCAGACTTCAGAGCCTTTGCGCAATCTCACTTGTGTTTTGGTATATATAATACGGCGCCAAGGTGAAAAACACCTAAAAGCTTCGTTTTTTGTTCTTGCCTTCTGATCGATTTCTTCTTCGTCTATAGGTTCGAGAGAATCTCTCTCGTTTTCTCGCTTGACAAATAGTGAATTTGAATTCTGTTAGTGGGGATCGTTCAATGGAGCCCGAGATCGCTTCTTGCTCGAGCACTCTTACGGCAAATAAGGTTAATGATTTTACCAAAATTGAGTTTTGTCGATTTATCTGGGTTGTTTATAGGGCAATTCTGTTTGAATGTACCCTCAATTCCACTGCTTTACCTAATTCAAGTTAAATTGATTTGGGGGAGGAATTGTGTTCTCTATGTGTGATTGCGTGATGCGCGATCATCATCTGGGTTTCTCCGCGTCTCTGGGTCTTTGTTGATTTTAAGGGTTTAGCGAGTCTCCTCTCGTTAATCTTTTAGGTTTTTTTTTTTTAATCGTTTTTTGATTTTGTTCACTCACGTGCATTATCCCTTGTTTTGCGGTTTCTCTTTGCTGTTGGATTGTGATCATGATCGTTGGTTTTGAGGTTTTTCAACATAGCCCTTCTTTGATTGTGTAATGTGACATCAAGTCGGTTTCTCTGTGACACTTCGATTTCTTCTCAGCTTGGCGTTTTCCAATTTTGTGTGCATTTATTCATAGCGTAGCCCATACTCCTTTTGTTGATTGCTCTGTTTCCCTATGCATTAATGTCTACTTGGAATCTCTGTTTTGTCACGTCTCTTTCGACTGCTTACACAATTGAACAAATCATCTCCTTTCGTGGTCTGATTTCAAATTGGATATGGGATTATGTTATCTTACTCGTGGTGTCATTTATCTTGCAGGCATTAACTGAAGAAGTTGATAATAAGAACAAAGGGAAGGCTATACAATTGGATTCCCCTTCTTACGATGAGCAATTTGAGGTAAGTGTTTTGATTTTTTTCTATGAGTGTGCTACTAATGCTTTCACAGCTAAAGAACTTACATTTTTTTTTTCTTTCTAGGGATACGCTAGCGATTCTTATAACATTGAATCCTCTCCAGTATCAAATAGCTTACTAGACCCTGATTCATTGATCTACGAAGACGACGATGACTATTCTGATTCATACTGCTATGAGATGGAGGAGGAGCAGGATGAGCCTGATGAGTACTCCATGTATCAACACCTTTTTGATGGTAAAGACATCCCGACCGACGTGGAGTTGTCAATGGATTGGTTACCAAAAGCGTCTGACAAGGAGACAGCTAAGCCAAGTGGAAGCAGCAAAGCTTCTGGTGCCGAGAATGGGATTCCACCAGAAGCCAGCAGCAGCAGCAGTTCCGAGAAGCCAGCCAAAGTAAGTGGAGCCGAATCTCAACATTCACATATTCCGACCCCTGTGGCTCAGCCATGGAAGGCTTTACCGCACAACTCTAAAGGAGTCATACCGAACTCTGCTTATGCGTTGCCACAGAAACCCAAGAGTGCACAATCTGTTGTTCATTTTCTCAGCCAGCCTCAGACTCCCGATACCGTGATGGGGGAGGCTCCGGTCCCGGCTCCAGCTCCAGCTCCAGCTCCAGCTCAAGGTCCTTTCGGTGTAATGCTTCCGGGACATAAAAATCCATTCGGTTGGAAAAGTCCTCGGCCTACGGTGGCAGAGGTTATTGCAGCTAAGGATACTTCCAGATGTAAGAGGAATATGGAGGATTATCTTGGCAAGTATTTGTTTTTCAAAAGATTTGACAGTGTCGAAGATTGTGATGATCACCAGTATGCTGCTAGGGGAACGACTTCGAAACAGGTTTGCGACCAGACGAGCATAAGTTTTATCATTATTCTGAAATGTTTCCTTCATTCTTTCAAGAACTGACGACTTGTTTGTCTTCTCAGCACTCAAAGGAGTGGGCGAGAAGGATCCAAGAAGAGTGGAGAATTCTTGAGAATGATTTGCCAGGTATATATCTATATATATACGTGCTGTGTTGGACAATTAGCAACTTCCTTACATTTTTTTCTCCTGGTTCTTGCAACAGAGATGATATTTGTCAGAGCGTATGAATCTAGGATGGATCTTATGAGGGCTGTAATTATTGGAGCCGAAGGAACTCCCTACCATGACGGTCTCTTCTTTTTCGATATTTTCTTCCCGGATGAATACCCTTCTGTGCCACCGGTACGTTGAACGAACCGTCTCAAAATGAGATTTTTTGTTTGTCTCCCAAAAAGTCTTTATCTTTTTGATTGTGAAATTCTGTTCCTTATTTTTTTGTTTTTGATTTTGATTTTACAAAGGTTGTTCATTACCAATCTGGTGGGCTAAGAATCAACCCAAATCTGTACAATTGTGGGAAAGTGTGTCTGAGTCTTCTCGGCACTTGGACTGGTACCCACAAGGTGGAGAAGTGGAACCCCAACAATTCTACAATGTTACAGGTTCTTGTCTCAATCCAAGGTCTAATCTTGAATCAAGATCCCTACTTCAACGAGCCTGGCTACGAGAGGACAGCGGGTTCTACCAAGGGCGACAAGAACTCTAAAGCTTACAGCGAAAACACATTCTTGCTTAACTTGAAGACGATGGTTTACAACATGAGGAGACCACCCAAGGTAACAAACAAAAACTCATCCTATTTATACACACACAGAAAAAAAAAAAAAAAAAAGCTTAACAGACCTTTTGGACTAAAAACCTGACATCATTGGTGGTGTTTTTGATGCAGTATTTTGAAAACTTTTCGTATGGGCATTTCTTCAGCTGTGCTCACGACGTGTTGAAGGCATGTAATGCTTATAGAAACGGAGCTCCAGTGGGATCTTTGGTGAAGGGAGTTGTTAACGATGTGGACGACAAGAGCGAGAAGGCAAGCTCTATAAAGTTTAGGGCAGATGTGGCTACCTTTGTAGAGACGGTTCTGTTGAAGGAGTTTATTCTCCTAGGCGTCCTTGGTCTGGAGCCGGAAGAAGAAGACAACCCTTCAGAGACTGACGTTGCAGAGAGCAGCAACAGTAAGAGACCGAGATCCGAGAGAGACGGAGTTTCTTCAAGTTGAGCTCCATGCTTCTTTTTTTTCCCCAGTTTTCTTGTTTATTTCTCTCTCAAGAACCACAACAGAGGACTTAGTTTTATCCCTTTCTAATCATTATGGATCCTCTGCTTTTCTTTATTTCTAATATATGACTATTGAGAGCTAAGAGAAGTCTCTCCCATATGTACAGTTGCTTTTATCCGATTATTATCATACTGAAGCTCAGTTTTTCACAGCCAAGTTAGTAAAAAGTCAACGATTTAAGGGTTCGATTTTGACTTTCAATGAGTTGTTGTACTTTGGTTCATGTTCTTGAACTGAAATCTAGAGTACGTAAATGTACACGTGGCAAGCCTACGCAAAGAACTTTCTGCCCACGTGTACACTACGGAAAACCCTAAACCCTTCCTTCTGTATATTATTAGCCGTCCTTGCCTCGCACTCCCACACACACGACGATCAAATATGGCTTCAGCTTCATCATCGGCGGCGAGATTACTCTTCCGAGATGGGAAATCAGCGGCGAGTCTACTCCTCCGTTCACGTACGGCCAATCTCACGGAGACATTGCACAACACTCGACCAGCCATTCGGTCTCTTCTTCGGTTTAACCAGACGCCGGCTAGCCAGTTCCCGGTTTTCTCTGAAACATTTCCGGTTTTGCAATCCGGTTTTCGTGTCGGCTTCATTCAGCAGGAGGCCGTTTCGGAGAGAAGTGTGAAAATGGAAGCGTGTCAGGGGAAACGAGTGGTGAACAACGAAGGCAGCGATTCGGAGGAGGTGACAGATTTTGATGAGGAAGAGATTGATGATATTGATATGGACAACGATGAAGAGTTTTATGATTCGGACGAAGACGATGATGATGATGATGATGAGGATGAGGGCGACAAGTACACAAGGAAGAAGTAGTAAAATAGTCTCTTAATTCTTCACAAAATGATTCTCTGTTTTCTTCCTTGAGATTAATGATGGCTTAGACAATTAATTTCCCTTTGAAATTGATGTTTTCTTCTTGTTTGTCTCATTAGATTTTGGGTTGCACTACAAAAAAAATGTCTCGATAGATTTTCCTTCAGATTCCTTTAATGTATTTGATACTCGGGAAAAAATATAAATAAAAAAATCCAAATGGACAAAAAAATCTTCTTTGTAAGCGTTTCCTCCATCCATGAAGTGTAACTGGTTCGATTTACCTATAGAACTTTTTGACAAAAAAAGTGGAATCATCCAAAAAAATATGGTTATATGTGGAAAGCATTGGCTAATTCCCCAATCTCTCACTCTCTCGTCCGGTGGTTGTCTCACATTAAATTCTTTACCAATTAAATTTCTTTATAATTTAGGGAAAACAATTAAACAATCAATTTCAGAATAATAGATTTAATGATAATATCCTCTGACATTGGAATGCGATATTTTTTTTATGTACACTCATGAACTATGAGAGCTAAGAGGAAGATACACAACTCAAAATTTGCTACTTCGAACATCTTATGTTCAATCTTTGCACTGGTGGCGTAATGCCAAAGAGGAAAAACAAAATTTCAGTTAAAGATGCTACTAGCAACTTTAACATCTAAAACATTAATTTTGAAAATATTTTTTTTGTTTTTTATTTCTGAAATTTATTAGAATATTTCATTAATGGAAAATACATTTGCAAATGTTGTAGTGGTGTTGTTTGCTTTTTAGAATCATGTAACATATATTCAAATGTTTTTAATATAACATACAAAATCAGATTAGTTTTATCAAATTGTACCAATATTATTAAAAATACGCAAAAAAATTAATTAGTAAAAGTAAAGTTTTTTAATCAAAATTGAAAAAAAAAATCTATATTTTTTTAATTCTAAATTTAGTCAATTTTATATAGTCTATAATTTTTATAAATATTGAATGGTAAACATGTAATCTACTCGTTTTTAGATTTAAAAATAAATAAAACCAAAATGGATTTATACAAAGATATATAAAAATTATTTTGCAGAAGGAGAGACATTTCAGATGATTTCCCGCTTAGGTATTGTTGTTCCCTTAAACGATGCCGTTACGGTGTAGAACGAAGAGTGACGTGGCAGTGGCGAGAATAAAATCAAAAAAGAATTATCCTCCACATCGTATTTGTGTGTGCTCTCGGTTTCTCGGGTCATTCAAAAGCAAACATCTCTCTACCACTAAAACTTCTCGCTGCTTCAATGGCGTCCTTGCTTGATTCCGTCACCGTTACCCGCGTCTTTTCTCTGCCGTTCTCGGCCTCGATTTCATCTGCTCCAGCGGTTCCGTCGGTTTCTGGACCCCGGATTTCTTCCGTCAGGTTTCTCGATTTCAGAGGTTTGAAGGCTTCCCGGAGTTTGGTGGCTCAGTCGGCAAGTCTAGTGGCGAATCGCAGATCCAGATTAGCTCGCGGCGGAAGAATTTTCTGTGAGGCTCAGGACACCACTGCCGCCGTCGAAGGTATACCACGAGCTTAAACTTTATTCTTCTTCTCGTTTTTTCCTCATATGGGGTTTATGTGTAAAATTTAGCGTTTCGTGATTGCTGATCGTGTGTGGAATGATCATATAGAATCTGTCTGGTTCAAAGCCATGGTGAATCTGTAACTGTTAGGTCAAATTGTGTACAAGTTTTGTAATCATAATTCAACTTGGATTTTCTGGAAACTATATCATTGATTGAAATTCTTTGAGACTAGAACTCGTTAGTGTTTTGTTTAATCTCATTGTGATGGTATTTTCAAAAAAGTTTCGATTCTGGTCTGTTATATTCTTTGAATCAGTTCTCTGAAACTGGAACTCGTAGTGATTGGTATCAGAAAGTAGAACTCGTACATATGAACCTTAAAAACACCTTTTGAGCTGTTCTCCTTTGAGGATTCAACTTTTTCAGCTATCAAATTGCTTGAGATAGAGGAAACACATGATTGGGTTATACAACACATGATTGTGATAAGAATCTTGACTACGTATTTCTATTTTATGGTTTAATATAACTCAAGATAGAGCCAGAGTCTTAGTAGTTCCTTGGGTGTTGCAATGAAGATTGCAGTATTGGCACAGAGAAGCGCTCCCTGATTTGCAACATTCAGTCACCTTTGAGAGATCTTCTAACCTGTTTTGTTTGATGGTGCAGTACCAAACCTGTCTGATTCAGAATGGCAAACAAAGGTTCTGGAATCAGATGTGCCAGTACTGGTTGAATTTTGGGCACCATGGTGTGGACCGTGCCGTATGATTCACCCCATAGTTGACCAACTGGCCAAGGAGTTCGCGGGCAAGTTCAAATTCTACAAAATCAACACCGACGAGAGCCCAAACACAGCCAACCGTTACGGGATACGCAGCGTTCCGACCGTGATCATCTTCAAAGACGGTGAGAAGAAAGACAGTATCATCGGAGCTGTCCCTAGAGAGACATTGGAGAAAACTATAGAAAGATTCTTGGTCGAGTAAACAAAACAAATTCGACTCTTTTGTTCACTCTTACCATTTTACCATATATCTTCCTCTGTTGTGTATTATACTATTATTCAATCTCTGCATAGTCTTTTGACTATTATGTTTTCGTGGGCCCTTGTCTGGTTCAATCAAAAAAAAAGAAAACAAAAATAGAGAAAAATAAAACTCCACCGACGCCATTAAAGGAGAGGATGAGAAGCACAACCCCACGTGGAACCACATGCCATTGTTCTTCCTAAGCTCACTAATTCACCGTACAACCTATACATACATAATGCCTTTTGAGTATGCAGGCTCTCCGTACTCTTTGATTCTGTGTGTACTGCATAGGACATGTAGTAATGCCACGCGGGTCTATGTCCATATTATATGTGTGTCTCAAGTGTCTATATTATGTGCCATGGCATGCATATAGTAAACGGTAATGAGAAAACGCGTTTGTTTTATGAATAGTTTTAATTGGGATGCCCACATCTAATCTCAAATAGTTTTTCGCGAACTCTCATTAAATAAATCAATAGACTAATACGTAGGAAAGCATCATTTCTCAAATACTATACTGTTAGATCTCAAAAATCTGATAGCATATAGCAATGAATTTTAACATATGAAAATGAATCCTGAACTAAATATACAGCTAGATCTCCATTTGTCAACTGTGTCATTAACGAAATCTTGCCTCTTATTTGAAAGATCCGAACCAATGTTAGTTGCTGTCAGATTACAAAGGCATTGCCATTTTCTAACATACTATAGTGCTTACATATTTGATATTTGTAACTTGTGGTATTCAAAACACTTGTATATCTTGGAGCTATGAATATATCGATGAATATATCGATGTTATCTAAACTACTATACCAAAATAAGCAAAAAGTAACGATATGACATTATTAAGTTTTGTTAAGGAGAATTATTATTATATTTTTGTTAAAACGGAGAATTATTATTTGTCCTGCGTTTAGATATATATATATATATATATATATATATATATATATTCAATTATTAGAGAATTTTCAAGATTAATAAAAAAATAAGGATCCAACTAAGAAAGATAACGAACACATGCATGAGATTGTGGTGCATGTAAGTGAAATAAGTCGTAATAATCACCGACAAAACGCGTTAATTCTTAACTGATCCTTATAAAACGAGTCCAAAAGGCTTCCTTCTCCTTCAAGCAATCACTTTTGAACTAGAAAACCTTCTCTTCGATCTCTCTTTATTCCATAAACAAAAACTGTATACTAATTCAAAGTAGAAATGAAGGGGAAATATTTGGTAACGATTATTCTCTTGGTTGGTACGTTAAGTGTGGGGATGTGTTCTAATGGTTGGATTAGGGCTCATGCAACGTTTTATGGTGTTAATGATAGTCCTGCTTCACTTGGTATAAGTCCATTAATTAAAATATTCTAGATTAAATACTTTTGTTTGTTACTTTAGTTTTTGTATAAAGTAAGTTTTAACTTTTTAAAACAATTGATGTATTCGTTTATAGGAGGAGCTTGTGGATATGACAATCCGTACCACGCCGGATTCGGTGCTCACACGGCGGCGCTAAGCGGTGCGCTATTCAGAAGCGGCGAGTCATGCGGTGGATGCTACCAAGTGAGGTGCGACTATTGGGCGGATCCTAAGTGGTGTCTCCGAGGAGCCGCCGTGACGGTGACGGCAACAAACTTCTGTCCGTCGAACAACAATGGAGGTTGGTGCAATCTTCCTCGCCACCACTTTGACATGTCCATGCCTGCTTTCTTCCGCATCGCCCGCCGCGGCAACGAAGGCATCGTCCCCGTCTTCTACCGCCGGTAACATATAATGTTCTACTTTCGCATTGACTTTTTTTTAAAACTGATGTTTGATAGATTATATAGCGTTGTGTATATATATAAAAACCAACATAATATTCGCAACACATGAAACGCAAACACAAATAAGCAATCTACATCTTCATAACTAAAATAGTAAAAATGCTGTTTGATAGAACATTTAAATACCTTCGTTACATAAGAATATAGCATCATGCATGTAATACAAATAGCTGATAATTCTGTCTTTAATTTGTTTATTTTCTCAATATTCTCTTACTAAATTTGTTTTTAATTACAATTATATAGGGTGGGATGCAAAAGAAGAGGAGGAGTGAGGTTCACGATGAGAGGTCAAGGGAACTTCAATATGGTAATACTCTCAAACGTTGGCGGCAGCGGCGCGGTGAAAGCGGTTGCGGTGAGAGGCTCATGGGGAAAGACTTGGCTTCAGATGACTCGTAATTGGGGTGCCAACTGGCAGAGCTCCGGCGATCTCCGGGGACAGAGACTCTCCTTCAGAGTTACTCTTCTTGACCGCAAAACGATGACGTTTTTAAACGTTGTTCCTTCTTCTTGGTGGTTCGGCCAAACCTTCTCTTCTCGAGGCCAGTTCCTCTGAGTTAGGACAACTCCTGATAAAAACGATGCCGTCTTGCTTGCTAATTTTCACTTCTTTGCTTATTTTTATGAACTTTTGCCCTTGTTTTTTTGGGCAATGTTCCTTTTATTTTTATTTTATCACTAAATAATTCCATATGCTTATAATTTGTTTTATTGAAGTGGTTTCACTCATTTATGTATGAGCATTACTCGGAAGGCTAAAAGAGTTTTGCTGACTCTATTATTAATGGAAATGACAATTTTTATTTTAGTGTCCAGTTTAATTAGATACAATACAATTATCAGAGCTTCATTCATGTAAACAATTTAGAAGAGCAAGCAATTACACACATTGCTGCATGTTGTTGTCAGTACAGTCCACCCGTAACTGAAATAACTCTTTTGCTATAAAAAGAAATATAACAAAATTATACACAGAGAAATAAATTCTACAATAAACAATTGGAAAAACAAGGACCTGCCCATGCTTTTTCTGCTACCTTTTCTCTATTTTCGAAGAGTTGATTTTTCAAATACAAGATAATTAGTACTCCGAATAACTAAAAAGGAACACTAATTATTTCTGTACAAAAAGAATACACTATTATACTTACGGATCAGTAAAATTAATTTTTGTTATTTTTCCTCCCCTTTGTAAACTTTTTGTGAGTAGTAAATTAACTACCAAAAAATAACAAATGTTTTTATCATTATTAATGTCCAACAACCCTCAGTTCTTTTATCATCACATTGGCATAAACTTTTAAGAACAAGAATAATTAAATGAAAGCCATATTTTTTTATAAGTTCTACACGTATAATAACTATTTTGCCATCATCACCTTCTATACACTACATATAACAGTGGTCCTCTTTTTCTTATTTATGTTTTACTAGTATAATCAACTAAAAAGTTATCAATGTATTTTTAATCAAATGATGGCGTTACAGTTGCAGATCTCACAGTGGAATAAGAACAAAAAAGTTTGTTTTAAATCTAACAAAAAAAGCAGAAGAACCAATATTTTAAAAATGGGTAATGGAGTATTAAGGAAGGAATTAAAAATGGTCAAAAAACCTCAAAGCCCATCAGAACCAGACATCGATTCTTTTCATGTTCCACGGAGGATAGATTGAACAGAGCCATTAAATTTTATCTTTTACCAAAAAGAAAATCACTTTTAAATAAACACAAATACACTCTAAAAGACATTAATGCCCTTCCCATGCTTTCACACTCTTCTTGAAAACAATGAAACACACACAGAGAGAGAAAGAGAAGACAGTGTTTCTTTTAGTAAAGGTCTCTCCGAAATTCCATTATTTTTTTTTTGGTCTCGAGGGTTTTTTTTTTCTCTCTTTCAGACAGTGAAGAGATAGAGCTGTGGCAAAGATGAGAGGACCTTTGGGAGCAGTGATTGGAAGATATACTTCAAGTGATGGGAGTGCTCCAAATGATGGGATCATCAAGCACAACAGAAAGTGCAGAGATATTACGTTTCTCGTCATCTTCATTGCCTTTTGGGTTTCAATGATTGTTAATTCCAGCTTCGGTTTCAACCAAGGAAACCCATTAAGGTAAAGATTCGTTGAAATTTTGCTCCAAATCTCTTTCATCTGTTTCCTCCTAAAACCTCAAATGGGGTTTTCAATTCTTCCTCCATGTTTAAGCTAATCTCAGCTGATTTCGCCTTTCTTTGATATTCCAAAGTTTGCATCTTTGTAGTACTATTTGTGGGGTAAAGTAGATATTTTTTTTTCCTTCTTCTTGCTGTTCTTTAGGAAAGACTTGGTGTATGCATAAGCTTGATTGTGAAAAGCGTAAAACTCATTATCCGTTTGTGCTCATTGTTAACATGAATATAATGCTCTGTTAATAAGATTATGTCTTGTTTTGCAGACTCACATATGGATTGGACTATGAAGGGAATGTGTGTGGTAGCAAGCATCGTCACCGTGACCTTAACCAACTCGAGCTTAGATACTGGTTAAACCCTAACCAGGTTTATGAAAGTGGTTTGAAAGATGGAGAGCTCAAATTGGCTAACGCTAGGACCATCTGTCTCTTGGACTGCCCTGCACCTTCAGATGATACTCTCAACTGGGTCTGTGACTATCCTGACGGCGAGATTCGTCTCAAGATGAATGATTGGATCGACAGGAACTACGACTACTTTGAGTTTCTTACTCCAGAAATGAGGAACTCATCTCTTCAGCTTCAGGGTCCTTGTTACCCTGTAATATTCCCTAGTGTGAATGGTAAAGTGTGCTCATTATATATGCACAAAGCTGAAGTCTTTGTGTTTGGTTTCTTGTCTTTTCTGCTACCGTTTTGTAACAAAGATATGATCTTTAATTCTGTAGTTTACTGGAGCTGTCAATATATTGCTCGCGCTTCGAATTCATCGCTGCGCCACTGGCAGCAGATGGGTGGTGTAGAGATTCAAGAAGACATGATCATAGACAAATCGATCCGAAGATCATTGAATTCTCGGGCATCGGTTCTAAAGGTTAGAGAATGATCCTCTTCTCTCTTGACGTTTCCTTGTAAAACAGTGGTTTTTGATGAATGGTCTAAACTCTTAAAGTGTTTGTTGGTTGTGAATTCGCAGCGTTATGTAGCTGATATTGGCAAGTCATGGCCTGTGTTGATTGTTTGTGGAGGCCTTGTCCCACTGTTTCTATCCATTGTTTGGCTGCTCATGATTCGGCATTTTGTTGCCGCCATGCCCTGGATCACTGTTGTCCTTTTCAACATGCTTCTAATATCCGTGACGGTCTTCTATTACTTAAAAGGTTGGTTTAAGAGAAAAAAAAATATCAAATTTCTACTGTTTTTCTCTGTGTTTCAAGCCATATGGACTCAAAAATGCTTATATCTTCTGTAGCTGGATGGATTGGGAATGATGCTGTAACACCTATTATCGGTGAGCATGACCCATACTTTCATGTGTATGGTCGAGTAAGTTCAACATTTTCCCGCTTTATGCTACTTTCAAGTTCATTAGACGAGACTACTAGTCCCAAAGTTATTTGCATTTTTTTTTGTTCGCAGGAGCTGACTCATGTCCGTGGAGTCGCCATTCTCATGACTTTTATCTCAGTTGTTGCTATCCTCACTTCAATCGCCATCATCCGCCGTATCCTCATGGCAACATCAGTCCTCAAGGTGAGTATTAGTATCTTAGTAGTTTGGTTACCATTTTTGGCTTTTTTTGCTAAAAATGTCATACTTTGTGAAAATTTAGGTAGCTGCTAAAGTAATAGGAGAAGTGCATGCGCTGATTATTTTCCCGGCGATACCGTACGCGATGCTTGCGGTGTTCTATATGTTCTGGCTATCGGCGGCTCTCCATCTATTCAGTTCCGGTCAAGTTGTTCCGAACAACTGCAACAACACCAACTGTTGCGCCTATGATCTCGTGTTGAAGAAAGTGAACTGTGACCATTGCTGCGGTTACAGCATACGTTACACTCCTCACATCACCATTGCCATATTCTTCCACCTGTTTGGTTGCTATTGGGCCACACAGTTCTTCGTTGCGTCTTCAGCGACAGTGATTGCTGGCTCTGTTGCTTCCTATTATTGGGCTCAAGGGGAAGCATCGGTAAGCTTTAACACTTCTTAGTTAGTATATGAAACTGTATGGTGAGTAGATATTGATTGGGGTTGGTTTTGCGGCTGAACATTGCAGCCAGAGATACCGTTTCTTCCTGTTTTCGCCTCAATGAAGCGGCTTGCACGCTACAACCTAGGATCCGTGGCTCTTGGTTCACTCATTGTCTCTTTTGTTGAGTCTGTTCGGTTCATTCTCGAAGCGATTCGTCGTAGAACTAAAGTAAGCGGGACCACACCCGATCACTGGTTTTGGAGGATGGGGCATTACACTTCACGTGGTTGTCTCAAAAGCGTTGAGTGGACTATCAAGTCTGTTAACCGCAATGCCTACATAATGGTAAGAGACAAATCTCCTCCGTTAGAGGAAAAAAAAACACCATTTCTTGAACCATTTCTTGAACCATTTCTTGAGGTTTTTCGATGTCTTTTCAGATTGCTATAACAGGGAAAAGCTTCTGCAAATCGTCTGCAATCGCGACAGAGCTGATCATAAACAACATTATGAGGATAGGCAAGGTTAATGTAATAGGAGATGTTATATTGTTTCTAGGGAAGCTTTGTGTGAGTCTCTTCAGTGCTCTCTTTGGCTTTCTTATGTTGGATTCGCACAAGTATCGTTCTTCTCACAACAAAGTCTCTTCCCCGCTACTACCCGTTTTGGTAAAGGCCTTTTTCTTTTCCCTCCAGACTCTTTGTATATACAAAAAAAGATAGTTTTTTGAGCTTGGATACGTTTGAGTTTGACACTCTCTCTCTCTCTCTCTCTCTCAATGGACAGGCATGTTGGGCTTTGGGGTATATTGTGGCGACACTTTTCTTTGCGGTGGTTGAGATGTCGATAGACACAATCATACTCTCCTTCTGTCAAGACTCAGAGGAGAATCAAGGGAATGCTCAGCACGCGCCTCCTCTTCTGCTTGAGACTTTAGATAGCAATCAGGAGGAAGAGGTTCAGAGACTTACCCACTGATAGATCCCATACTGTATAAGTTTTGTTTCTTCTTCATTTGGCCGGTTTATATGGTTTTTTAAAAAACTCGAAACATTCTAAGCATATTGTAATATGTCAGATGGCTTGATGATTCTTGGATTCTGAAACCAAAAAAAATTATATTTCTGCCAAAATGCCTCTTTTGTTTGGTTACATAACGAATCGAGTGTTTCAAACAATAGTCACAATTTTTAAGAGAACGAAGCAAAAGGATCAGCAGAACCAATGACGTTCTTATTTCTTGGCAAAACTCAATTTCTTGGGGTCAATCTCATCAACACGAATCATCATCACGAGGCCATTATCTTCTCCAGACCAAGCAATGGATTCTCCCTCCAGCAGCTTTGCAATTGCGGTATGCTAAGAAAACAAAGTAAACCGAAGCAATTCAAGTTCTATTCAGAGATGAAGACAGATGAGTAAAGAAGATAGTTACCCGTCGTTTGCATTTGGAATCTTCCTTGTTGTCACCCAATTTGACTCTGAGGTACTTGATAGCTGAATCATAATTAGAATACAAACTGATTAGATTCGTTTCTGTTAGAACAAAAAAGGTAAATAGAGAGAGGGAATTTAAACATTACATGGAATGCCAGAGAAGTTCTTAAGCTGGAGCTTGAGAAGACGAAGAGCATCCCTTGGTTCGTGCTCGTTGACGTTCACTGTCACTACCTCGTCTTCCTTGTAAGTCAAATCATCGTCTTCCCTATAAGCATGGTTTTGAAAATTTTCAGCTCTTATAGCAGAAAATTACAGTTGAAGACTGAACTAAAGTGGTTAGCGAAATTAACTGACTTGACATCAAGCATCTTTGCTACATATTTGTCATCTGCCTCCCGAGCTTTTTGTCCGCAAAAGTGTCCCTATGTATTGAGAAAGATATCAAACATGTATTATATAGAACACAAGAAAGACTTTAATCGCTTCCAACCGAAAATTCCTTTCTAAATTGTACCTTCTCCACGAGTCTCTGTGCTTTCTCGGTTTCTCCTTTGGAGAAAGCTTCTACAGCCTGGCAAAGAGGAAGAGGTTTTAGTTCTACAACCATCACATCATGGGAATCACATAGCCATTGAAAACACGTAAATGAATCTCCATTATCTCAAAGACTTACAGCTCCGTAATATTCTTTCATCTCCAGCAAATACTCGTGTACTGCTTTACGATGTGCCTTATATTCATTTTCATCATCTTCATCTATCAGAGGAGAAACATAGATAGTTTAGCATACTCTTCAGAAACGAGAGAATAAACGTACATGTAAGGCTCTGACACGGTTACCTTCTTTCAATGTATGTGACGATTGAGTCACAGTAACTACTCTCTCTTGAAAAGGGTCTTCCAAAGGTTTTGAAGAAGGATGACCAGCGACTCTTCTTGCTCTCCATTCTCCAAATCGTCGAGTTGTTTTTGGCACTTCTTCATATCTCTCCGTACCTGAGAACAAAGCTTCTATAACTTCCATTTCAAGTCCAATCTTGTCCTTGCCTCCTTCCGCTCCATCGCTGCATCGTCATGAAAAGCAATCAGAATTTAGAAGAGGAAAGAGGATCGCCAAGGAGAGGGTTCGGTACTAAGATTAACTAGAAAAAGCGAACCTCTGAGAAACTTCTTGCACGTCCTCTTGGTAGCTGGTCATAGATCCCTGTCTTTGAGGATCAACTTCTGACATCTTTAGGAAGAGAGGAACAAACCAATAGAGTCAGATTTAGAAGCAGATGTGATTCTATAACAAAGACCAAACTGAAAGTCATAAGAAAAGCTCACAACTTCATTGGAAATTCCAACATCAGCATACTTCTTCGTATCAGACAAGTCAAGTAGTTTCTCCGTACTCTGCAATACAGTGAAGAATATAGTGTGGATACCAAAAGAAGAAGTTGCAGCACAGAGATCCAAAGGAAAGATCTACGAAATACAGTACTCACAAAAGCCATATGCCAAGAGCTATAGTGATACCACTAACAACCAAGTGATCAAAATTAGAGGAGACAGTAGGAAAGAAAAGTCCACTTTATCTGAAACTTTTTAGTCAGCAAATAGTATCAAGACACACAAAAAGGATTGTCAAAGTAGCACAAGGGTATAGTTGTAAATGCTCTTCCAAATTAGCTCAAATAAAAATGTCACAGGTCATAATTAAGCTGGTGGTCATCTTGATGAGCTTCAAGGTATTTGAGAATATAATATAATTCAGCCAAGAAAAGGTAAAGCATATATACATATATGTAAAAGAAGATAAAAAAAAAGGCATATGCAAAACCAAAATGCTATTAAAGAAACAAAAATTATACAACTTTTTTCAGAGCTAAAGGAACTGGCTTACCATCTTCACATCATATCCGCATACGCCTGATAGTTTGGTGAAAAAGAAGATAAATTTTAGCAGCTAAGGTCACCAATACTATTAGTGAAGAAAAAACAAGTAGAGAATGCTTACCAAGAATCTGATGAATGACCTCTGGGCTAGCTTGGAAACCTTCTCCGAGCATCTTAACAATAAATTCCTCAACATCAGTAGGAGCCCTGCTTTTGCTTACGTCGTTGCTTTCTGGCATTTCTTCACTCCATAACTCAGTTTCTGGGATATCCTTGGAGTCTATCTTCATTGGTTTAGTTGCTTCTCGAGGAGCATTTGATGTAGGCCTGCTTCTAACATACTCCTTACCGATAACACTTGAAACGGTACCAGCTGATACAGAGTTTTTTTTCGGCCTCCATACTTTGGCTTTGCTATCCTCTTGTTGTCTTCGAGCTTCCTTGGGAACACGAGCTGGTTTTGAGGTTGCTCCATTCGTTTCGAGTTGGTCACTTCGAGGCGTCTTTTCTGTCATCGCAAAGAGAATCTCACAGGCCACATCGACATTCCGGCTAGCTTGGCAGTAAGCAGAAGCTATGTCATCGAGAGAAAAACGAGAACCAAAAGCTTCGAGAAGCACTTGCAAGCTTCTTGAATCTGGATCACCGTGCGAAGAGCTTGCAACCATTGACATTTCTCCTTCTGATTCACAGTGCAAAACGAATGGCTTAGGTTAATATACAAAAGCAGTCTAGTTCTAGTCAACAATGCATATGCTAAATGCAGAGTGCTGAGTGAATATGTTCCCTACATTACAACCAAAATGTAAAATGCATTTGAAGCCGCAACAAGCAAGTTTCAATCATCTTCCTAATAATCCTCTTTGACTGGGAAGTAAAGCAGAACATGGCTTTGTAATCACTTCTTCTAATGTAGTTCAAATGAAGCAAATCAATGGCACAGTGACAAAACAGGAGACGATATTCACGCGTTATCAATAATCATCGGCGCTAATAGACGAAAGGGAAACGCATAGAGCAAAGCTTAGAATGTGAAACCTTGAGAGAAACAAGTACAGAGAAAAGAACAAAGAATCTTTTATTTAATTTAAAAAAAAAAAAAAAGCAATCCGAACTCGTTTCGATCCCAAAGAGAAATCCTTTTCCCCAACAATCAGCAATGCGGAGGCAAAAGAGTAGAATGTAAGAGTTGGCTTACCGAAAACGCAGAAATCGATGTAATCGGAGTAAGGTTTTAGCCGCGGCAACTAAGACGCCGGAGCCGAGAGAAAGGGTATTCAATCGAGAATCTGAACTGGGTAAGCAATTGCTTTTGATTTTCGAAAGACGGGAAACTTGAAAAAGTCGACCGGAGAAGGACAAGAGAGGATTTTCCGGCGATGGTAAATTTTGCAGTTCAGTACGGAGATGAAGAGTTGAATCCGGTGCATGAGTGTCAAGGTTTTATGGTCTCCATAACTTAACAAACATTTTTGATTTTTTTCTCTCTTTGAACACATTTAATACTGTTATCTTTTCACAACTTTTTCATTTTCTTAAATCAATAATTTTAAATTAATACAAATTTAATTGTTTTTATTTACATTTTAATCTGAGTTTTTCATAGATTGGTCAAGACGATAAAGTCTAATATTTGAGTCATAAAGATCACTACTACATGTGCGATGTTAAAAATTAAAATGGAAAAAAAAAAAAAAGTGATTTCAAAGTTTGAGTGCATTATTCCTTTATGTTTTATTTTATTGTGGACTAATGCTCAATAGTTTTACTCTTAGCAAAACAGCACCACTTGTTTTTGTATTTTACAAAATAGCCCCTCTCTTTCATTTTCCGTCCTCATTTCTTCTTCCTCCCACCGTCAATTTCACTCGTTATTGTCTCCTCGGTTCTCACTCCTTCGGTCGCCGACGAATTCTGGTAAGCTCACTCTCCTAATGTTCTCATTCATTTCTACGAATTAGTCCCTGAATCTACTACGTTTTCGAGAAATCCCACGAATTTTAGCTCCTCCTCCGATTTCTTCTTTTACGAAGGGTAGATATATAATATGGTTGTGATCTCCGATACCGAGCAGGATTTATTTAGGAATCGAGTGTTGCCATTAGCGCAGACGCAACCCGAAAAACTGTTCCTTTACTGTTTTATGCAATCATAAATTTTACGTTTTTACTGGTAAACTAGCTCTCTGATGGGGATGTTGCAGATAAACTATGGGGTCGAGAGGAATAATCAGCGATAAGTGGTCAATGAGGATTCTATGGGGCTGTGCAATCGGAAGTGCAATTGGTAAAATGATCTTATAGACTGTAATTAGTTTTTCTGCATCCCATCCTTTGTTGTTGCTGTCTCAAACTCATGAGCTAAGTCTTCTTTAAAACCATATGATTGTTTAGGTTTATACATGGTTGCTGTAGAAAGGCAAACCCAGAACAGGGCACGTGCTTTGGCTGAAGGTTTGGGTGCTGCAGAATCATCACAAGGCGATGGTGATAGTGTCTGAATCTACTCAAGACTCTCTCTCTCAGATGATGTCAAAGTTGAGTTTTTTTTCTTTTCTTTTATATGATAATAAAAGATTGTGTTGGTGTAGTTTCTTGTTGGCAATAATCCTAGAAACGGTTTTCGAAACTTGCTAAACATACAATTTGTGTTAATCGAAAAAGCCTCTTTACTTTTCTCTCCATGTCATGCTATGTTTGTGAATCAATTTTTTCATGCGTGTTTTCAGCGAGGCATTTTGCGTTTTACGGGATGTGTATTCTTTTGAATTATAAGTCTCACTTCCTTATAAAAACCATGACGGGTTCTTTATTCGGAAATGTACAGCAGGAATCAACTTATTTTCTAGAAAAGAAAGAAAAAAAAATGGCACAGGGACACCAAGGCAAATGCTTTGGGTTCGTCCTGTTACTATGCTTCTTCAGTTCAACTTTCGCACGCAGGATTCTTAAGGATCTCCCTATGATGGAGCACACCAAGCTACACCTAAACCATGAAGTGAAGCCTGGGATGGTTAGTTTGAGCCAGCAAGATCATGAGTTGTTGAATGTTGAACCTGATCCCAAAGCCAAGCCTGACCATAAGCTGCAGTCCGAGTGGGGTTTACCACCAGAGCCAGAAGAGCCTGATCACGTAGTAAAGCCTAATGAGAAAGAAAAGCAGGATCACATAGTAAAGCCTGTTCGCGCAGTAAAGCCTGATGATAAAGAAAAGCAGGATCACATAGTAAAGCCTGTTCACGCAGTAAAGCCTAATGAAAAAGAAAAGCAGGATCTCATGGTAAAGCCTGTTCACGCAGTAAAGCCTAATGAAAAAGAAAAGCAGGATCTCATGGTAAAGCTTGTTCACGTAGTAATGCCTGATGATAAAGAAAAGCAGGATCACATAGTAAAGCCAGTTCTCAAAGAAAAGCCTGATCACAGAGTGCAGACCATGGCGAGTGGACTAGAAGATTCTGACCACGCAGTTAAGCCTATGGGGTTTGGTGAAGGTAGGGGCTATGGAAGTGGAAATGGTGTTGGCTACGGCATTGGTTATGGCAGTGGAGGCAGTGGCTTTGGAGAAGGAATTGGGTCAGGTGGAGGAGGCAGTGGCTTTGGAGAAGGAATTGGGTCAGGTGGTGGTTCAGGTGTTGGCATTGGGGAAGGGATAGGATCCGGGTCTGGCCAACCTAATTGCGGTCCAGTCACGGGAGCTCCAGGTAGCGGATTCGGTGAAGGCATTGGACAAGGTAGTGGTTCAGGGCAAGGGATTGGTATCGGTATAGGACGTGGCTCTAGTGGTGGACCAAGTGTAGTTGTCCCAGGCACAACAATCCCTCCCATAGTGGTTCCAGGCACACAGATTCCCGGTTTTGTGATTCCAGGAGTGACGGTTCCCGGCTATGGTTCTGGGTGCCAAACCGGTGGCTGCACCCCAAACGCACCGTATTACCACCCACCTTCTTACCAACCCTGTCCCCATTGTCCACCTTTCACTTCGGGACAAGACAAGCACATGTCAGGCAAAGGACCCATGACCGAAGCTCTTGCACCCACCTCAAACGAGATGCACGGTTAAGCTTTGAGTGTCAATGGAAACACAAAAGTCTAATAAATCACTCGTAATGGTATACATATTTTGGTTTGAAAAAAGCTTCACACTAAGTTGAATAATCCAAAGTTAAATAAGTGAAATTTAGTTAAGGAATAGTACTCATTGACTCCGGACAAGATTGAGTAAAAGAAGTGTGCAAATGGTATTGTATTTGCATTTCCATGGCTGTTTATATGACAAATAGTTTGAGTTTTTAGTAGGCCGGTCCAGTTGAGCTATATTTTTTTTATAAATTTCTGACGCAATTAGAATTGGATTAATCAAAAAAAAATATAGTGCATTAAAAACATCAAAATGGGGGAAAAAATGATTTTACCAAATAAAAAACAATCAAAATGCACGTCAAGCGTTTGATTTGTTTGACATACAGTACTTGTAGGCCTTCGCCTTTGAAGGAAAACTTTAGCTATGGGCCGTAAAAATAAACTGATAAATGGGCTTGTTCGTTAGGAGCTGTAATAAGCCCAGATTCTCCAATTTCGTGGTGGCTTGCCGGGATGTTAACCACAACCTCCGTCACATCTGCTCCACGAGAATTAGCGTCTTGAGTGACCGCCTCAGGTTGGATCGGAGAAAGCTTGGATCCCGGGTTGTGATTTAGGACCGAACCTACACTTTCTCTGCAGGTAGGACAAGTGGAGTGCGATTGAAGCCACGTGTCGATGCAATGGGCGTGAAACCTGTGATTACAGGTCAAAAGCTTGGTTTCGGCGAGCAGGGAGAGGCAAACGGCACATTCGACGCCGTCTTCCAAGGCCTGAGAGTCGAGATCTACGACGGGGATTGATCCGGGGAGGACGGAGACATGAGCATCGCTGGTGCCATGATCATCACAACCAAAACAACAATAATAAGCGGTATAGAACACAATGAGACTAAGTATTCCAACGGGGAGGGCAACACTTGGATCCGCCTCAGGCATAGTAAAACTCGAGTTATATGATTTGATATGTTTCCATGAACATATACGTTCACATTTTTATTAGTATATATTAACTCTCACTATTAAAAGGAAAACTTTCCTAAACTTGAATAAACCAAAAACATAAAGCTGCGTAATTTTCTTCATTTTGAAACCCTTCACCTAAACCCATAAAGATCAGACGACTTTTGTTTAATTTGGGCCGGCCCACAAATTCAGTTAAATTGTATTCTAGTGTGTTGTTAATTTATTTTATTTATCTAAATGAAGTTTTTAAATACGTGAATTTAATTCTAAAAGCACTTTCCGAAATGATAGTGGTACTGTAATAACAAACATTTCCTTCTCCCCATCATAACGATTAGCGACGGAGACGAAGAACATAACAAGACCTACCATTGGTAGAGAGAGAGAGAGTCTTTGTGTGTTAATGGATCGGATTCTGAAGGCCGCTCGAACATCCGGCTCGCTCAACCTTTCCAATCGCTCTCTCCGGTATGATTCACTTTCTTTTTGAACTTTTCCGAATCTGTAAATCGGTGGTCATTGGAAAGCCATCGACTCCACTAGTTTCGATTGTTTTCGAAATTTGCTAGAATGTGGAAATCATCATCTTTTCATCTTGACTCAGTCAAGTTGTTGGGTTCTGTAATTTGCCTTTATTTATCTGAGAGAAGCTAAAGATGCATCTCGAGATCCCGTCGTGTTACATGAGCTGCAAAGTTGTTTGCTTCCACCATTTTTTATTGATTTTGGGTGTTTCGATTTTTTCAGGGATGTGCCTACAGAGGTATATCAATGTCTCGAAACAACCGGAGAAGGAGAAAACTGGTGGGAGGTAAAAAAAAAAAAATTGAATCTTTTTTTTCTAATGCATTGTTCTGTGTGATTCAAATTTCTTAAATGTTTGAAATTTTCCGCATCTTTGCAGGCGGTTGATTTACAGAAGCTGATCTTGGCACATAATGAAATTGAGGTTTTGAGAGAGGATCTTAAGAACCTTGCTTGTTTGGTTGTGCTGAATGTTAGTCATAACAAACTGTCTCAACTTCCAGCAGCGATTGGGGAGTAAGTGTCTCACAGGATCTTTGAAGTTACGTTTCCCACTATGTTCAGCTTGGTAATGATCATAAATGCTTCTTCTCTTAACTCATTCGTAGGCTTACTGCGATGAAGTCGTTGGACGTTTCCTTCAACTCGATATCAGAATTTCCTGAGCAAATTGGTTCAGCAACATCTCTCGTCAAGTAGGTTATCATAAACATTTCTTCTGGTTCGACTTAGATTAAGGCATTGGACTCGTTAAACCCGCTAAACTCATTGTGATCGCTTCAGGCTTGACTGTTCAAGCAATCGGCTTAAAGAACTGCCAGATACTCTTGGAAGATGTTTGGACTTATCTGATTTGAAGGTTGTTTCTGTGTTGCTTCTGGATCAGTTTTTTTTTCGTTTACTTCTTCTCTCATATTTTTTTATGGTGATGATTGTGCTTATCGTTGTTATCCACAGGCCTCAAATAATCAAATCTCCAGTTTGCCTGAAGGCATGGCCAACTGTTCGAAATTATCTAAATTGGATGTGGAGGTATGAGACATTGGTGTCGATTTCTTCCTTCAGGCTGTAGTGGCTACTTAGTACTATCTTCCAACTGCAGTATGGCCTTTCTGGAAGAAGGAGAAGGCAATAGTTTCAAGGCTATGTTTGGGTAGAGAAAGATAATTTACCGATGTAATTAATGTCTACTGCAGGGAAACAAGCTCACAGTTCTCTCCGAGAGGCAGATATCATCATGGACCATGCTTACAGAACTCAATGCAGGTAATGATATTCAGCTTCTTTTTTTTTTTTTGTGTAAGTGTGTTTGTTATGTATTGAAAGGTTCTGGGACACACTTTAATATCTTTGCACTCTCTGCAGCTAAGAATATGTTGGGTGGTCTGCCACAAAATATTGGAAGCCTCTCGCGTCTTATCCGGCTAGATCTTCATCAGAACAGTAAGGATTAAAAAAAAAATTGCCATTCTTTTGTTCCAGTAATAATATCAAACTTATTCCTTCTAGTTGCTGAATTGTTTCTGTATTCCATTTGTGCAGAAATCTCGTCTATTCCACCGTCAATAGGCGGTTGCTCCTCTCTTGTGGAGTTCTATTTGGGGTCATTCTCTACTGCTGATTATTTAAAAAGAAAGTTTGTTTGGTCCTACATGGAATCTAGTTAGAGAATTTTACTAAGTGACATTCTTCATTGCGTACTTTATTCCAGAATAAACTCGCTATCAACATTACCAGCAGAGATTGGAGATTTATTATGTCTAGGAACTTTGGATCTTCGTTCTAATCAGGTATTGTGCTCATTTCTTTGATGGAAGTTGTTGCCTGACATTCGATATATTCTTAACCTTTATATAGTGACAATCACTTGGTTCTAATTAATGGCCTGCACCCTTGTGCTTTCTTCTAATTTTCAGCTCAAGGAATATCCAGTTGGGGGATGTAAATTGAAGCTCTCGTATCTAGATCTTTCAAATAATTCATTGACAGGATTGCATCCTGAGCTCGGTATGACTAGGAAACAGCAGTAACCATTTTTGCATCGCGTGCTTGTTAATGAGTTTTACATATATCATCATAGTAATAGCTATTAGGTATAAAGCTTCATGTCCTCATCATCATTTCTAGGCAACATGACTACTCTGAGAAAGCTTGTACTTGTTGGCAATCCTTTGAGAACCCTTAGAAGGTATTTTTGACCTGCTCTCTCTCTCTCTCTCTCTCTCTTCCTCTGGTTTCTTGATTATCTGGTCTTAGCTTTATTGCTACTTTAAGAGCCAACCTTTCTTTTCTTGTTGTTGCTCTTCAGCTCATTAGTAAATGGTCCAACAGCTGCTCTATTGAAGTATCTTAGGAGCCGCCTCTCTAATAGTGAAGGTACTTTGGTCCAACATCTCTCTCTCACACATCTAAGTGGTTATGCCTAACTGTAAAAGGTTTCCATTTGTAGAAACTAGTGCAAGCACTCCGACAAAGGAAAATGTAATCGCTTCAGCAGCTCGTATGTCCATATCTTCAAAGGTACGTGAAATCACAGATCTGAGCACCATCCTGTCAAGAGTTGCATGTTCTTAACAGAAGAAACAGGAATTTATGCTCTTAATTGATTGCACAAAACTCAGGAACTCTCTCTGGAAGGACTCAACTTGACTGCTGTCCCTTCAGAAGTTTGGGAATCTGGTGAAATCACGAAAGTTAATCTTTCTAAGAACTCTATCGAGGAATTGCCTGCTCAACTTTCTTCATCTGTTTCCCTTCAGGTAATGGACTTTCCGTAAACACTCTTTCTATATACAAAGAAGATATATATCACATGTGCCTTTGCAAATCTGTCGTGGTTGTTAAAGACATTATATTCTCTTTGTAATTGCAGACTTTAATTTTGTCAAGGAACAAGATTAAAGATTGGCCCGGTGAAATCTTGAAGTCACTTCCCGGTCTTGTGTGCTTGAAGTTGGACAATAATCCCCTGAAGCAGGTATGTTGGTGTTTTGAAGAGAAGGAGATCTAAAGAGTTGATTATAGCTTCCACCAAGAAGACGCTAATCCATCACCTTCTTTATTTATTTGCTCGTAAGATTCCACTGGATGGGTTTCAAGCAGTATCTAGACTTCAGATTCTCGATCTAAGTGGTAATGGAGCTTCCTTGGGCATCAGAGAGCATCCCAAGTTTTCACACTTGGCACAACTACAAGAGCTTTATTTGAGGTTGGTTGTAATACCTTATATTATTCATTGCGCACCTTATTATTCAATAGTTTATGATGATACCTCACTTGGCAGCCGAGTCCAGCTGTCTGAAGTCCCTGAAGATATCCTCAACTTAGCTAATCTGCTTATCCTTGACTTGAGCCAGAATTCACTTCAATCGATTCCCAAGGTATAATGGCGAAATGCTTAATCTGTGGTTTGAATATAAGTAGAACCTGCATCAATCAGCTAATTATAACCAAAGTGTTCTTATAATGTTATTGCATCGGCTCTGTTTTTTTCCAAGCAGGATGTGAAGAACATGGCTTCACTCAAACACCTGGACTTATCCAACAACAACATTTCAAGCCTTCCTCCAGAATTGGTAAGTCTGTTGCCTTTCTTTCTTTAACGAAACATAGAAATGCATTAATGTGTTTGATAACACAAGTCGTCTGTTTGTTCCTTAGGGTTTGCTTGAACCAACACTTGAGGTTCTAAGGCTCGACGGGAACCCATTAAGAAGGTATCTTTCGTTTTCTTTAATTAAACATAGAAACACTATAATACGTTCATAGAAACAGTAACTTTCCAGACTGATTGATTTTCTTTTCTCACCAACATTCTCAAAACAGCATCAGGAGGCCAATTCTAGAGAGAGGAGCAAAAGCTGTATTGAATTACCTGAAAGATAAACTTCCAGAACAGTAGCTTCTACAACATCATTAACACCAACATACATTTGCTGTATCTAACATTTGTCTGATATATATCCCGGAGATAGTAAAATTCTTCTTGATGAAAAACGATTCTGCTTGCTTGTCTCCTTTGTGTGAAATATTTTGATTTTTGTTGTTGTGTCATATCAATGTACTAAAAACTCGGGTCCCCAATGACTTGAACAGAAGAATTTGTTTGTATGAATTTGTTGTCTTTGTTTCTACATCCTTCCTGTCGAATGCTGATTAGCCTAAACTTAAGAATCTTGGTGGGAAAATAAGATAGTTTCATGTTTGACATCAGAACAGAGTAAAATTGAAACTTAACCCTTATGAGTGAAAGCAAGGCAATGTACCAATTGTCTCTATATATTATTCTTCAGCCTTTATGAAACAAAAGAGATATCAAAAATTCAAAACGATTAAGAATGACGACAATAGTAATAATAATACTCCAGTCTCCAGCCAAGCAACAGAACAGTGTAAAGACGAGGACTAAAGCCTCAAAAGATTCTGCGAACTTTCTATATGACAGAGAGAGGAAGAATCGCCACAGAAGAAGCTTAAGAAGCAAGATATTGATCTTCCTCCTAATTTTCTATTCCTCTTCACACGTCGTCTCTCACCATTCTTCTCTCTTATAAAAAGCTCCTTTTTAGACTTTTTGGTTTCATTTGTTTAGTGGCAAGTTTCGGTGGAGCCGAAAAAGTCAAGAGCTTTTGCTTTCCAGGTAAGGATCTATCGCGCATTCAAATTACTCTACCCTCTTTTTCTTCTTCTCCACCTCCTTCCAAACCCTATTTTCGATCTCAATTGTTTGGTATTCGATCGAATGTTTCTCCTTTTTAACTTGTTGGTAGATGATAATTTTGGGGGTTTGATTAGCTGATTGATTGCAGAAATCTCTGTTTCGTGGATAACTTTTTTAGGTAAGTTTTGGAAGAATCTGGTGTTGTTCGCGTGGATTGATTCTTGCGATCTGATCCTTCTCATGATTAGTTTTCGATCTTCGAATAGACAAGCTGAGAAATTCTCGTCTAAAGCTCCGTTTTCCTATTCGATTTCTTATCTCTTTCTACCATCGAACGTCTTCTTCATTCGCTACTTCAATTGCTCTAGATTTCGCCTTAAAATCTGACCCTTTCCCTCCTCCTTGTTCCTCGCACTTTCGCAATCTAAAAGCCTGAGCCTTTGTTCCTTTCACCCTCCTGTAGCTTCAAGCGGCTTCTCAAAAAGTCTCGTCTTTTACATTCGATTTGGTCATTTGAAACTCTGTTCTTAGAACTAAGGAAGTAAGAAAAAATGGCTGACGGAAACTGGATGGTGTCGTTCGAGGATCTTCCTTCTCATTTGATCTTTGAGGTGTTGACCTCTGGCCGGCTTAATGCGGCTGATCTACTCAGCCTGGAATTGACCTCAAAGGCTTTCGGAGGGAGCTGTGGATTGTACCCTTTGAAATTCAGATCACTAGCTGATCATGCGGCGTCTCAGCTTTGCTCTACGCATCCTGTCTACGTGGGAATGGGTTTGGCTACGCAGAAAGAGCTCTTTGCGAATTGCGAGGGAAACTGGAAGCGGCTTTTGAGGTTCTTGCAATCAGTTGAGCAATCTTCAGATATGGTTGAAACCTCTGCAGGCAATGTATGATTTCATTTCTTCTTCTCTCTCTCTCTCTCTTTGCTTTTATCGGTGAATATTTCATAGACAGAGTAGCCTTAGTTAGCTTAGTGATGTTGAGAAACTGGTATAGTGAAGGTGTTGAGGTACTAGTAATATAGCTCCCAATGCTATGGCGGATTGTTTTGGTTTAGGGTCACAGATTAATTTCTTTCATCTTCTTTCTGCAGATGCAAATTACAACAGGGAGGTATCACACGTTGCTAATCAACAACTCAAAGGTTTACTCTTGCGGTGCAAGTTTGTCTGGTGTTCTTGCTCATGGCCCAGAAACTACTCAATGCGTTGCATTTACCCCTATTGAGTTCCCCTGCTCTGCTCAAGTGGCTCAAGTCTCAGCCACACAGAACCATTCTGCTTTCGTATTGCAATCTGGAGAGGTTCGTGGCTTCCGTTTCACTAAAAACCTATCCTATTAGTATATGGTGTTTGCCATAATCGCTTATCAACAATTCTATTTGAATAACCGCACAGGTTCTCACATGTGGGGATAACTCGTCGTATTGCTGTGGTCATTTAGATACTAGCCGTCCAATATTTAGGCCTAAGCTTGTTGAGGCTTTAAAGGGAACTCCTTGTAAGCAGGTAAGATTCATATTAACTCTATCTAGACCAATCGATTCTCTAAATTTATGCAATTACCACATTCCTAATCTCATCTTGTGTACCAGGTGGCTGCAGGGCTGCACTTCACTGTGTTTCTGTCAAGGGAAGGGCGTGTGTTTACATGTGGATCAAACACACACGGACAGCTTGGTCATGGCGATACCTTGGACAGACCAGTACCCAAAGCTGTTGAATTTCTTGACAGCGTTGGCCCCGTGGTGCAAATCGCAACTGGACCGAGCTATGTTTTAGCTGTGACAAAGGATGGCTCGGTTTACTCCTTTGGCTCTGGTTCTAGCTTCTGCCTTGGTCACGGAGAGCAACAGGACGAGCTCCAGCCGCGTGTAATTCAGGCTTTTAAGAGAAAAGGTATTCATATACTCCGTGTCTCTGCAGGCGATGAACACGCCGTGGCACTTGATTCCAATGGCCGTGTAAGTTCATTGTTTCCTTCTCTCTCTCTCTCTCTGTCTCCATTTGGTTTTGGAAAAACCCAAAGAATCCTTGTTTGATACGTTCTTTGAAACGCTTAGGTATACACATGGGGTAAAGGTTACTGCGGTGCACTAGGCCATGGAGACGAAAACGACAAGATCACTCCTCAAATTTTGGTCAGTTTCAAGAACTGCCTCGCTGTCCAGGTCAGATTCCTCCCCATATGTTCCATCTCAAACACAAGATCACGTCTTTCTTTATAACGATTGTGCCCGTGTTCTTGAGCGGCCTCATTGAAATGTCCTAAGTCATGACCTGACTTTGTCTTTTTCAGGTGTGTGCAAGAAAGAGGAAAACGTTTGTATTAGTGGAAGGCGGATTGTTGTATGGATTTGGGTGGATGGGATTTGGAAGCCTCGGGTTCCCGGACAGAGGAGTTTCGGACAAAGTTTTGAGGCCAAGAGTGTTGGAGAGCCTGAAACCACACCGAGTCTCTCAAGTCAGCACCGGTTTGTATCACACCATTGTGGTCACTCAAGGTGGTCGCATTTTCGGATTTGGAGATAACGAAAGAGCACAGCTTGGTCACGACTCACTCCGTGGCTGCTTAGAACCTACCGAGATCTTTCTCCATTGTGGCCGTTCTCGTAGCCGCCTTTGCTGATCCAAGTGAATAAGCAAGTTTGTACGTATGAACCGGATTGGTATCAGTACTTTAACCGGTAGTGTATGTTGTTGTATGATTTGTATCCGTTTGATTTTTCGAGTGTATCAAAGATTTTTCCGGTTTTGTGTATCGAAGATGCTTCCGGTTTGAATTGTTTAGAGAGCAAATTTTCAAGAGGAAAAACAACCAATGAGCAGAAGAAGGAATCATTTGCAACTAACTACACTTTCAAGTTCTTGATCACTGAAATTAAAAACAAAAAGCATAATTAAAAAGACCTTAAACCGGAAACAGATGACAAATTCCGGTTTCCTCAAGCCACTGCGCAAATGCAAGGACGATGAAACATATCAATAGAGGCAAGTCAAATAACTATAGATATTAAACGATATTTAGAAGATTTCGGTAGGATTTTTCTTATCAAATCTTCATTTTGTATTAACTTTGCTGAGATATTCAAGATTCTGAATATCTGTTCTAAAAAATCTCTACTATGGAAAGAGAATCACTTTAAAGAAATTGTATGAAACGAAGAATTATGATATCAAAACACAGTTCAAAAGACACTAGTCGACAGATATAAATGGAAAATATAGAAAACCAAGCGTTACAAAATGACATGTGAGACCTTTCAAGGCGTTATATACATGAATCGGTTATTAGTAGTAATAGATTAATTTATTTCTCAAGATTTGACAGATTGAAATGCAAAATATCAACAGAAATCATAATCATACTATTCCTAACGTTGACGAAAAAAGAATTCACACTTTTTTTAGACGTGGCACGTTAAAAGATCATCATTACATAGAAAAACTAAATTCTCTAATCTGTGTGCTTTTTTTTTGGTAAGGCTCTAAACTGTGTGTTGTTGGAGGGATATTCACAATTTGTTTATTTACCAGATTTAAGACAAAAGATAATAAAAAAAACAGAAACGGATAAGAACACGTCGGACATGTCAGAACTCTTATCTATCCAAAAATCCAAGTCATCATCACGTGTAGTCACGAGTATTTATAAATACTCTCCTTCCTCATTACTTTCTCTTCACAAACAACAAACAAAACATTCAAAACATTGATCAAAGAGAAAAACAAAAATCGAAAATGTTGGCAATATTCCAGAAAGCGTTTGCTCACCCACCAGAGGAGCTCAACAGTCCGGCGTCTCATTTCTCCGGCAAAAACCCTAAACTTCCCGGAGAAACTCTCTCCGACTTCCTCTCTCGCCACCAAGACGCCGCTTTCTCCATGAACTTCGGCGACTCCGCCGTCCTAGCTTACGCCCGCCCCGACGGCTCTCTTCGCCAGAGGTACGTATAAATTTTCAATTTTTATCATCCGATTCGTAGACTCATACTCATACATCTGGATTTTTGTAATTCTCAGGTTGTTCTGTGGAGTAGACGGGATCTACTGTATGTTTCTTGGGAGGTTAAACAATCTCTGCACACTGAACCGGCAATACGGTTTAACGGGGAAGAACACGAACGAGGCGATGTTTGTGATCGAAGCTTACCGAACACTCCGTGACCGTGGTCCTTACCCGGCCGATCAAGTCCTTAGAGGTCTCGACGGAAGCTTCGCCTTCGTCGTCTACGACACCCAAACCTCCTCTGTTTTCTCAGCTCTGAGCTCCGATGGAAGAGAGAGTCTTTACTGGGGAATTTCCGGCGACGGATCTGTTGTGATGTCAGATGATCTTCAGATCATAAAACAAGGATGTGCTAAATCATTTGCTCCTTTCCCCACTGGTAAGCAGAAAGAATGATTCTCTTCACCATATAAAAGAACCAACATTTGAGAAAAGTGAAATCTGAAGTTTGATGATGTTTGTGTATTTTTTTGCAGGTTGTATGTTTCACAGTGAGACAGGGCTTAAGAGCTTTGAACATCCGACTAACAAGATGAAGGCGATGACGAGGATTGATAGTGAAGGTGTGATTTGTGGAGCTAATTTCAAAGTGGATGCTTGTTCTAAGATCAATGGCATTCCCAGAAGAGGAAGTGAGGCTAATTGGGCTCTGGCCAATTCTCGTTCTTGAATTCTTCTTTGTTTTTGTTGCGTTTCTTTTACATTACTCTTCTTTTTATGTAAATAGAGCCTTTGATCCTCCTATATCAATAAAGATTCTAAATTTGCTTTTTGCTTCTACTTTTGCTGATATTGAATATGAACTCTTTGCAAGTGAAAGCAAAAAAATCTCACCTTTTAGCCTTCAGTTCCAGTTCTACCTAGTAGGAGAAAAGAAAACAGAGTAAAGACCAAAAAATGTGCTACATCTGTGAATCTTGGATTATTACTCTTCAAGATTTGCCAACTTAGCAAAGAGATTTAGATGAACTTTTTACTTGTTGAACTCATTAATTGCAAGAACACAAAATATCTCCTTTTTGATTGATACGATGGGGAGAAGATAAAAGAGTCAAGAACAGTAAAGACAAAAATGTGTTGATTCTGTGAATTTGGAAGTTTACAACAACAGCAAAAACTTGATCTAATCTTATCATTCATCATCCTTCCACATGTCTGCAAACTCATCAGGCTCCAATGGGTTGGAGAGTTCATGCATCTTCCTTCTCGTTTTCGCCTTGATTTTCTTGGCAAACTTCCCTGCTTTGTTTCTTTTCTCCAACGCTCGAATCTGAAGGAACAAAAAATCGAAAGAAATTAAAACTTTGACCCAAAAATAAGCATATATGATTCACAGGTACATCAGCAAAACGTTCTTTCTCCATCAAGCTAGACATAGAGACCAGTACCTGGTTTGGTGATACATAGAATGGGTTCTCGTAAAGCGTTGGACCTCCAAAGCTGCCTCCGAATATCTTAATCGGATTTAAACAAAACCTTGGACCAACCTGTCACCAAGTTTTACTTCAGTCATCATCACTAACTACAGAATTGCGCAAATCAATGTTACTAATAGTCACTAACCTCGACAAGGGTCATCTTATCCAGACCACCTCTTGCAATCTTGTCTGTCTCGTTATGAGGTACCGATATCTGCAATGGAAGATAAAACCAGACATCGACTACTTAAACCAAAGAGTTTCCAATGAAATCAGTTGATCTCTGAGATGCTAACTTTTAACCAACCTGGTAATTACGGAACCAAATATGGTCATCGACAATGGAGAAAGCAAACACATGGTCATGGTACGGTTTAGACTTTCTGTGTTCCTTGGGGATTCCAAAAACCTGCAAGAGAAAGGAACAAAAACTTGTTAGAATGACAAAAAGTCCCGAGATTTATAAAAACCAAACTAACAAAGACCGTAAAGGGAAATGAAAAATGGGAAGGACCTGTGTTAACATCTCCTTCAGAAGTTTCCAGTGTGCATCTTTATCAAAATTGGATGAGAACGTCAAGAGAGGACGTGACCCTTTCAGATGATTCCCAGTGAGTTTCAGCTCCTCCATTGTGTGAACTTCACCATTTTACAAAATCATTTTATAAAGCACACAATTCAGAGACGATCAAAGACGTAACCTAATATATATGATTACATCCATTTGAGGAGGTGGAGAGATTACCAGCGTTAACCAAGAACTTAACAGAAGGTCCACTAGGGGACTTGACCATCCACATGTAAAGATCTTTATGCTTCCTACACTGAACACCAAAACAAATAAACGCATACCAATTTCAGTTTCTTGGGAATAAACAAAATCAAGACGAGGTCGATTTCACAGTTTACAACTCCATACAAGCTAACATTTAAGAGCAGAGGGACAAAAGAATCCAAATTTAACAAAAACAAAGGGTTTCATCTGTTCCTCTTTCTATGGTATCAAGTTTTTAACCAAGTTACATTTCATTGCTAAACAGAGACAATCGAAAAAGAGAATTTGATAAAAGATGGGAGTATTGACCTCGAAAAACAAGCAGGACGAAGAGCCCTTAAGCTCGATGAGCTCATTAAGAGTAGCGCCTTTGCTGCTCTTAGCCTCGACCTTACTATCTTTCTTACAGTGAGGCAGAAGTGAAACTATGTTCAACATCAGATGCCGATACCTTCCAACGAATCAAAGAGAAAACAGTTAATTCTTCCCCCACCATCATTCAAACGAGCAAACTAAATTAAAACCCAAAGTTAAATTTTCAAGGAGCTTCACCTGAAACTGATCCGACGGGAACAAGTAACGAGAACCTTCTCTTTATTCCTGAATCCAGGAGCAGAAGCTGGTTTAGATTCCTCACCATCTTCCTTCTTATCTTTCCAACCCAATAGAGTCCTTTTAGGTCTCTCTGGAGCAGAATCGTCCTTCTTCGCCGGTGCCGCCGCTTCAGTCTCGCTGTGCTTTCTCTTCCTCCCCATTTTTTTGTTGGTCTATGGAAGAAGCAGCGCTAAATTCTGTTTTAGGGTTTATTGCAGAGTCAAACCTAAAGGGACAAGCTGCTTTTACTCGTTTCACCAAATCCAAAACGGCAACGTATTCGTATTTGTAAATAATGAACATAAATGGGTCCAACTTATAATGGGCCTTAAGGTTAGCTGTACAGAAGTTAAAAGTAGAGAGATACAAAAGAATGTTCCTTTTTTCCTTTCTTTCTATTTCCAATCAATAAACTCTGTTCGTGTCTGTAAACTCTACAAAGATCAGTATAGTTTCTCTCGATTTTTTTCTTGGAAACGAATCTGTAACAGAAGAATAAAAAAAAAAAGCTCGCTAAAAATAGTACAAACCTCACTCGATTTTTCTTTAACACTTACACTTGATCAAATCCGAATGGGCAAACCAAAGTTCTGAAACGCTCGAATCTCTCCTCTGAGACCTGCAGTGACAATCACCATTCCCCAAGAAGCCGACACACTCCCTGAGTTCCCAATCCCATTCGAAGACAAATCCGTACTCAGACGATTCCCACTTCTGTTCCTTCCAAACAACAGTTTCTCTTCAGGCCAAGTCGCTGACATTCTATCGAAAAAGTAGCCGTTGGTCGCGCTCGAGATGATCCCGTTCCGTGGACTGTTCAGTCGATCCAGAGTCCCCGGCTGGTCCACCGGCGTAGGCGGATGGTTCGCTGTGGAGACCTCGTCCAAGTTATTGGTGGTTCCGTTAAATCCGGCTCTGTTTTCTGACTCTGTCGAGGCCATTCCGGGCCACGAGATGGCTGCTGAGACGTCTTGGCTATGGAAATGCTCGTAAGTGTTTGTGACCGTAACGTTCTTGCTGTTGTTACTCCTGCTTGGTCGAGAAGCAGGGGATTCGTATTTCCATATGTACACATGTGAATCCTCGCTCGCTGAAACTACGTATTTCCCATCTGCTGTGATTGAGGCTGAGATCTGACTGCTAGTATTCCGAAACCCTGTCATAAGGAAATGAAATTTAACTCACAAAAAAGATGGATACTTCTTTAACCCCTACATAGAACTAATACAAGACAAAGCTTAAAACTTTTTTGTACGTTTGTTTGTTTACCTTTGAGTTTGTTAACTAGATCAGTTCCATCAACAACGCGGATCCGTGAATCGGATGATGTGACAAGCACTTCAGATGAGCTCCCAGGCACAAACTATGGTATATAAATGAGACAGAGCAAGCAACTTTTTTTAAATCCATCAAGAAATTTGTTTCACCAGATTTTTGCTCCTGAAGAAAAGGTGTTTTTGCGTTACCTGGAAACCAGTTATCTTTTTCTGATGAGCTTTCTTCTTCTTGTTCTGTAAATTTATCTGGCTTTTCTGTTGCAGCTTGTTATCTGAAAAGAATTAATATCAATCAATGTTAACGCATATGGAACAGCAGAAGAACCTAAAACAAAAAAAATCCCCAGAAGAACTTTATCATTACCCGAAGCACTATACATGCGACAGCTACCTTTGTATGAACCAACCAACGCGCCCTTCAAGTTCAAACAGAGTCTCTTTAGAAATTTATAAGCTTTTTATAGATTCGAGAAAAAAAAATCCTGACTAAAAATAGTAACTTGTTGGGGAGATTTTCCGATTACCTGACCGTCTGGAGTGTAGCAAGCAGAAGTGACCATCTCGTGAAGATCATACCAGTCAACTACTTGACGATCTGGGATGCTCCAGACACGTACTTTTGCATCTAAGGATCCACTGATGAAGTATCTATCATCAACCGGATTAAACTGAATGCAAGTTACTGTTCCAATCAATAACCAGAACACAAACATTGTTACTTTGGTAAGCACCAACAAAAAAAACAGAAAATTAATGGCAGCTGGATCAGAATCTACTAACCGTAATCACTGTGTGAAAATACTTTCAAGCAACTCTGGCTGGACAAGTTCCATAAACGAACTGTTTTATCCATTGATGAAGAAAGTAAATGCTGAGGAAACAAGTAATAGAAAGTTTGTTTACTCATACATCTTCTTAGAGAAATAACAAAAAAGTGAAAGAAGGTGACTAACAAACCTGAGACTTGGACCAAGCAAGGTCAAGCACATCATCAATATGTCCCTGGAATGAACAAAAGGGTTTGTCCGAGAGCCCGAAAACAGAATCTGGAACAAATATGTTGTCTAAACTCAGTGACTTTCTACTTATGGAAGTTCTCCCTCTTCTCCTTGGTGACATAGCAGTTGGTTCCGGAGACCCGTTATTAGCCAAAAGCAACAACTCCGGTCTATCTAGTAACAACTCTCCTTTCTTTTCAGCCTCTACGACTTGCCAAATATGAATGATGCAATCCTCACCAGCACTAGCAAGATATTTACCATCCAAACTAAACTTAATGCTCCAAATAGAACCGTTATGCGCTTGAATCTCCTGCGTCTTGTACAGTGCCGTGAGCTCTTTGGATGATTTCCCATACTGTCTAACCCTAACTCTTTCCGGCCCGTGAAAAGAAGATTCCTGGGAATCATCTGTAGCAGAGCTCGACCTCCGACCACCTCTCTCCGATGATGTATCTTTGTCATCGCTGCTTCTTCTCTCTTTGCTATGACCGGTCATGCTGCTTGCAACGCTCTTTATGCTCTTAAACCAACTTCCTTTCTTCTTAGACTTGGATGCGTTGTTGTTCTTATCTCCACTGTCTTCGTTCTCCTTGGATTTCGTTGATGCGTTCTTATCGGAATCCTCGACGTTCTGTCTTCTCATAAGCTCCTGAACAATGGGAGAATGTCCCACGCACATCTCAAACTCCTCCATCGTCATCTGTGTGTCAGTTCCCACTTCCTTTACTTTTTTCCATGTACCGTCTTCTTGAACCTCGTTCACCACAAACTCTTTCCCATTATCGAGATTCTTAATAGTACATTCGACCATCTCCTCACTCTCGCTAGGGTTTCTCAATACACAGTCAGAGTTTCCACTTGAGCGCAACGGATTCTCACACACCATTGACGAACCAGCACTAACTGATCCGAAATTAGGATTACCCTTATCATCGTTATCATGATTGTGCGCGAAATTGCAGTTTACAAAAGGCGGGTTGGTTCTACTGACCTCGAAATGTGAAGGTTTAGAGTCGGAACAGGAACAAAAGTTACCCGGCGGAGGACGTCGACGGTCACGATCGCCACATTGGCTAGTGGAAATGTCGGATTTCGATCTCACGACGCAGGAAGCACTGCCGCCGACACTCTCTGAACACGCTCCGTGATCTCGTCGAGCCAATTGATTGCAGGAGATCGACCGGGAAATGTCGGAAGCTCCGGCTTCATTGGAGCTGGGATCGGAAACGGGTTTTAACCGGGAGTGAACAGGTTCGCGGCTGAGACCCATCTCGCTCAAAAGCCTCGAACGCCTCTCGGAGACTGAAGCGGGTTCGGAGATCCAGACGTCGAACCTCGAGGGACCCATTGGAAACCGAGGGACGGGGAATGGGTATCGACGGCGGCGATCACCGTTGGGTTCTTCCGGGTCATGGGAAGCGGCGGAGGAGATCCGAGGAGAGGATTCCGAATTGGCGAGGTCGGAATCGTAATCGGAGTTCGAAGCTGAGCAAGAGCAAGAAGAGGAAGAGGCTAAGCGATCAAGAGACTCGTAGAAGCACTCGCCTTCTCCGTCCTCTTCCTCGTTTTGGTTGCTCATGGTCGCTTAGTTGAGTCCAGCGAAGGCATTCCCATCGGAAATAAAAATCCTCCGCCGGTGATTTGATCAAACAGAAACTAGTCACAAAACGCAGACTTTTTTCAACGAATTCTTTAAAAATTTCTCTCAAGTCAAAGCTGGAGAATTTGGGGGGTTTGGTCGCTGAATCTGGGGATTATGCGTGTTTCGAAGAATTCGAAGAATCAGATTGTAGGTTTTCGGGAGAAAGTCAGATCCGATGAAAGGCAGAGAGAGAGGTGCGTTTAGGAGTTCGGAGATGTCTGTGTGTAGAAATCAATGGAGAGAGAGAGAGAAGAAGAAGCTGCTTTTTTTTTGTTTTTCTGTTTTTGTTTTTCCTTTTTCCTTTTCTCTCTTCTCACTGTTTAATTTAGTTGCCTCTTTGCACTTTGTAGGCGCTGAAAACTTTTAGTTTCCTTTCATCCAGAAATTAGATCTTCAACATTTTTTTAATATATTATTTAAATTTGATCAAATGTGATATGTAAATAATTTTGACAATATAAGTATTTGCCATGCTTGCTTAGAGACCATTATAAAATTGAGAGAGCTTCTATATGTTTCAAGAAGGGCGTGTAGCATACTGCCATTATTCAAGTTTATTTATTTTGATATTTTCCTTGAACAACAATTAATTATATTTATCAACAGAAATGTATTGATGTAATTTTTTTATTACAGTTCATATAGTACGGCAAGTGTTGTTAAAAAATCTTTCTAATAAAGTACCGACACAAAAATTTCTGGTTTTCCAATTCAGATATTTTATTCTAGGAACATATTGAGCATTTTAAACTCTTGTCATTAATATATGTAAAACATTTAGTGTATAATAATACTATGGTATCATTTTAATTTTTAACACTGTCAAAGTGTTTCATAATGAATAAATACAATCAAATTAAGAAGGTGTTATTGGTTCTTGTATTTTAATGGATTCGAGAATCCAAACCAAATTCAGTGTTATTAGTTCTTATATTTTAAAATTTATATTGAAATACAGTGTTATTGGTTTTATAATTTTAGAATCCATAATGAAATACAGTGTTATTGGTTCTATCATTTTAGAATCTAAATATTATAAGGATTTGAGTTTTAATTGAATTTAAATAGATTTGAAATGATTTTCATGACTAAAATACAAAGACCCAAATACAAGGTCTAACCTTTGTATTTGAATGGATTTGATTTTTTTCCATTTTGCTGATTTTGAAATCAATAAATTTATCAAATTCAAAAAAGATTTATAAATCCACCAAAATACAAGTATCAATAACTCCTACTAAATCACAAACTAATTACAGTTATAGTTCGTAAAGCAAATTTAATGTCAAAAGCAATTCTTCAGATATTATATAAAAATCTAGTTGGCTTCGTAAACTAATTAACTAATTATGAACCCATATATAGTCATCTATTTGGATATATGAAATAAAATTTTGCCACGGTTAAAATGTTCATCTAGCAATAGCATAAATACTGTTACTTTGGAGTTTCTTTAATATCAAATAAATCGGTGCAGTGAAATAAACAGTAGAAAGCTCTAAGAAAATAATGAATATTCATATGGCAAAACTAAACCATCCGATTAACCGATTTAACCATCCAGAATATCAAATCACATAAAGTTTCAAGAAGATCATGATTAACGCAATCTATGCATCTTTCGCTTCAAAGGCCCACAACAACAACAAAGAATGGAATAAGAACCATAAGCTCAAAGCTCAGTCTTAGTGATTTATATACGAGGTTTTATTTCGTTTCATAAGATGGAAAATTAAAATTAAAATTAAAATTAAAAATAAGAAAAAGTGTAAACAAGAGGGAGCGAAGAGAAATGGGCCTGTAAGGCCCACAAAGAGTAAATGCAGAGAGAAGATGACAACTAATCAGTAACACCATGCCCCTTCCCTACTCTAACTTTTCCCGTCCCACCGTTATTTACAACATTAGACTCCGTTTCCTCTCTCTCCGGGACCATTTTTTTTTTTTTTTAACTCATTGTATTTTATATATGCTAATCAAAGAGATTAAACATTTGGCAAACGTTAACAAAAGACCAAAAAACATTTGACAACTAAATCTAATAATATACCGACCGCTAGCATAAACATGTTTAAGACACAGAGACATTAAAATATCAAATCACGAGCTGTAATTATTATTTTTTTCTGTTACGGATCCAAACTTTAGATTTGGATGACAAAGAACAAGAGAGTAGATTTGTTTGTACAACTTTCTTGAAGTTCTAGATCAATTACTAAGTTTAGTTATTTTTCCTTTCAAGATATGTGTCTAATGTTTCACTCATATCTTGTTCTATATCAAATTATTTGTGTTTGTTTAGTGACAGCACATTAGTAATAGAGTTTGATTTGAAACATGTGAATATAATATTTGATACTATAGTACGTTAGAGACCCAAGAAAAAATATCAATGTGGTTAGAGTAAATCTGAAAGCAATTTTCTGTTTATATATAAATGTCTCTGAGCTCTCTTTGCACTTTTATGTTTTTTGGTTATCATTTTTGCTGTTTTGCGTTCTCTCTCGGATTCATTTTACAACATTGTTTCACATTAATTCGTAACCACAGCTTCAATAAATTAATAGAAAGGACAAATAGGATATAGGTATGTCAGAAAGAAATTGATGCTGGCGAGTGACATAACAATGCAAAGTTAAATTAAAGTCTCAAAATTCGTGGTTTAATTTCTGATGAAGCAGCAAAAAAGTTCCACCTCTCCCTTCAGAAAACGGAATTTATATGTTTTGTAGATTATGCCGATCTACAAAGTGTGCAGGTAATAATTCGATGAATCTATCGTAAACAGCGTGATTAGTCTTTAAGTATATGCTTTGCATGAACACTTGAAACTGATTGGAACCTTAATCAGCGTGATTAGGCTTAAATTATAATGATTGGTGCAACATTTTTGTCTAAGGATGTGACTAAACCAAATAATACTAGTCAAACAAAATACATCTCAAACTGTTTTAATTGGTAGAGATATTAGCTGAGATTATTATAATGATTGGTTAATCCCTGCATCCAATAAGAGTAAGACCATAGCATTGCATATTTCCAATCAATCAAAAAGTACCATTCTTGGCCATACAATCGCATTAGAGAAACATTATCATCAACATAATATAAAATCCTAAGAGGAAAAACAAACAAAAACTAAATAAGCCATTTTAAAAAAATGGTAAAAGGAATATTATATGACTATTCTGTTTGTATAGTTGCGAATGAAGTGAAGCATTTCGTTGGGTCGAAAGCTGGAAAACGGTGTGACATAGAATAAATAAAGAACTAGAAAGTTATTAAAAAAAGAAAAATTTAATAAAAATTGAAATGCATATACAAAGATAGGTTTGTCCATTTAAAAAATTGGAATAAAAATTAGCGGATTAATATTGAAAACACGCAATTCAAGTTAAAATCATTTTCTGAAAAAAAAAATTATATAAATTACATACAAAAATTTTAGGTAATACTAAAACTTATTAAAAACAAAAGTAAAATCTACTATATAAAAAATCATTAATTTGGGTAAACTTTTAATATTGAAATACATAAACGTTGACTATAAAAAGTATCTTGAGTAATTTGGATAATTTTAATAAATTTGGAAAACAGAAAGAAATAATCTAAAACAGACACTACTGGTCTTATATTCGATCAACTTTTTAATTCGATTGATTAAAGTAAAACGAATTGTAATTTGAATGGAAGTAAGAATTTGGGATTGAAAACGGGATTCACATCTCGAGATAGACAGACCTATAAAGAGTATGATAGGGTGTCGCCGTCGACCGTTGAAGTTGCAAAACTTGTCAGTGTCTTCAGATGGGCCACGTCCCATTCTTCTCTCTTTTGTCTTTAATAATTCTTCCTATTTCCCTTTTCATGAAAACGAATAAAATGCATATAAAATCATAGTGATTACCAATTTAGTTAACAAATTCGTCTTTGTTGTTGTTAGAAAAACGAGTAAACCCAATGTATTTCTAGTAAATTTGATATATGACATTCGCAATAGTTGTCATGAAACAAATGCTTTAGTGATTATTTGATAAAAAAGGAAATTATTCTGACCGATTATATAGTTTTCTAACTTATTGTGCATGAGATTAGCGGATATATGTATGGCTGTTGGCCCCTGGCTTTGTTTTAAAACTGAATTGAGATCAAACTATGTTATGCTTTCGGATGATAAAAAAAAAAATACAACACATAGGTTACAGCCTTATAGAATATAGGCACATATTTGTCAAGAGAAGAAAAAGACGAGAAAAAGTCTACTACTATATACTCATGTTGTAAATAGGTGTTTTAATTTATTTATATCAAAATAAATAAAATTATTATCATTAAAGATACACAAAACCGTTAGAAATTAAATGGTCTGAATCATTCTCACCCACCAACCTCTATTTGGAGCTCGTTGGCATAACTTTATTCATTCGCTGTTGTAACTTGTAAGTTGACATATCTATAATTTAATTAAGATCATTAATATATTCTTTTCAAACATCTTCATTTTTTTCCTCACGGGATATGTTTTTCGTCTATGAACAATAGATTGATAATAGCATCTTTGATAAACAAAGCTGGCTCTTCACAGAAATTGTTGAAGTCACTCGTAAGTAACTATTAACAAACGGCAGGACAAATCTTGACCAAGCAAAAACGATACTACTTTTTATTTTTTACTTATCTTTATTCAAATGTCCAAATTTTCAGTGACTTTTTGTATTTCTTATCCACTACAAATGTAAAAATGTGTAGATGCTTCCCTTTTTGGTATATATTTTTTTAGGGGGGCAAAAGTATAGTTTGACCATATATTTCTTTGTCGGGTCGACCTAAATCTTGCGATGCAAACACTTGAGAATTGAGATAGCTTTGTTTATCTTGTTTGGTTAGAAATAGACGCACACGTCTAACTTTCTTGTAAAGAGATGTTTTATTATATGAGAAATTGGGTTATATGACTATATAAAACTGAAAAATAGATAAAATAACTATAAAAATCAATGGCTATAGTATTTTGTATATATTCTATAATATATACAAAACTATCCCTCTTTTATTTTTTTTTTCTCTCCTTTTTTTGTTCTCCCCTCGTTTCTTTTATTTTCTCTTCTTGTTTATTCCTCTTCCTTCATTTTTATCCCTTTTCCTTCCTCTCCGTCTTCTCCCCTACTCTCCCTCGTCCCTTTTTATTTTCTCCTCTCTTCTATATAATTCATAAAAAACAAATATTTTATATATAATATAGTATGGTAATATAAATCGATATAATATACTATAATTATGTATTTATAAATTTTGTTTGAAGAACAAAATAGACAAATTTTAAAGTTTTTGGTTATTGAATCAATTATGAAATTAGTATGATTATATACTTTATTTTATAGTGTAATATGGTTATTTCGTAAATTAACCCTTATTATATAGTGGTTGTGATTATTTGCACAAAAAAAAAATTAGTGGTTGTGATTTTTCTTACATATCTATAAGAGAATCAACAAAAACCTAAAAACATTATAGACGAATCATAAAATTTAAGCAAACAGATTGGATACAACGATGACAAAAACTTCATATAATGTTTTCTTGATCTCAACAACTATTAGGGTAGAAACAAAGTTGAAAAGATAGAGTTGTTTTAGGACTCATATTCTAATTATTATTGTGATCAAGAGTCATATTCTCAATTATTATTATTATTTTTGTTTGTTGGATAAATCTCTACACATAAATATATATACATCACATTATCTGAATCCATCTATCTGGACTTCAATATGGATCTGATGAATCCATCAGTTTTAGTATAATAATCAAAGTATCTTAATTTCCGAAGCGTCCTAGTGGGGGATCTTGTATCAGACTTGATATTGTGCTCACCCCATCTGCTAATGAACGACTTGGCATTTGTACACAGGTGAAAATCAGTCAAACAAATAAAAGCATATGTAATGCATAATTTGTAAAATCTGAATTTTTGTTATGTCAAAATATAGATATTGGGGCCAAGATTCTTATGTACCGAAGAAAAATCACGAAGTAGTAACACAAAATGACTTAAAAGTTAATAAATTTCTATTCATTTTAAAATCACAAAGCTTAAATTTTAAAAATTCGAGCCTTAGACCATCTCTAATGGTGGGGATTTAAACACAAGTTCTAAACAATAAAAAAATTAAAAAAAAATTAAAAAGAAAGAGAGATGAAAGAGATCAAGTTTTTATTTGAGAGTTTTTAAAAACTGTCTCTAGCCATTTAGCAGCATCTGATTAGTTTATCTTTTAAAAATAAAATAAAATTTAATTAAATAATATTGTTATATTAAAATATTATTAAATTAATGATAAGAACCTTATTTTTAGAAACTCACACCAACGCTCTTAGAACCAGAAGCCAATAATATATACGACATACCATTTATTTGAAAACAATCAAGTGACAAAATGTTGTATATGTATTTATTTATTAATTTTTGATCAACTGTTATATATGTATCTAATAAATGAAAAAAATCAACAGAAAATACATATACCCGAAATGTATAAATTATGATAGTAAGTTCATACATAACTAGTACAGAGGAATTTTTTTTTTCTGTGTGGCAATATTGCTTATAATATTTTTTATCCGTGACAATGTATTTTCTTGTTGTTTTAAAAATTACTTGGAGGTGACTACTCAAGTACACGAGAAGACACTAAAGTCAATTTTTAAAACGTTAAATTGATTTATAAAATAAAGGGCAAGTACAGAGGAAATGTGACGACTTAAAAGTATCTGAGATCTAACAAAGGACAAATGGGGTGTGAGCAATCATTAAGTTTCTCTCTGTTCTGGTGATCATCTGAAATAACAAATAAATAAAAATGCAAAACGCATTTTACCACATGACAAACATACGTAATATCGTACGTGTAACGTGTGGATACAATCGATTGTATACTATATATACAATGTATGATTATATGTGCAAATGTACGCGAACGTGCATGTGTAAATGTTATATTTGTACTTGGAGCATGTATAGGTTTTGGTTATAAGTTATAACTAATAATGAGAAACAAAACAATTTTTTTTTTACTTTTTGTTAAAATGTTCTCTCAATGCTCATCTAAAGAAAAAGCATGATTAGAATTCCAATTTCTTAAAAGATATAAATATTTCGTTCACATTCTTAAATTATTAATTTTAGTATAATGTGATAATGGTTTGTAAAATCGTATCATATATCATAATGTAATACTAGTCATGTGCTATGATGACGCATATGTTGGAGCATTATTCCTCTTATTTTTATTTTACAATTTGCTCATAATTATATTATCCTAAATTCCTAATTCCTAAAGCCAGGCTGCTACATTTTAATACCGAGAGAGAGGCATTACGTGACATTTGGTTGGCGTATTTTATGTACAACAGCGAAACGATAAAGACTTCGAACCTTATGGGTCCTAATCATATAAGCAGCTATTACTTTTACCATGTTGGGCCCAAAATTAGTGTGTGGTCTCGACAAAGTACAAACCTTCTTCTATTCTATCCTCACGACCTATGTTGTAACAATTGGAATAACCATAGAATCTTCAGTCACAGTACAAATATATAGATTCATATTCTTCATTCATTTTCAAAAATTACAAGACACATGACGATATACGATCGCAAGAAACAATAACATCTTCAGAGTTTCCTCAAAGACACCATCAAATTTTAAAACGTTTTATCGGATAAGTAACATGCAAAGTGACCACATGAAGATAGTTTCCAACTCTTGATGCATGATCTTAACCTTGCTTGCAGTGAAAGTTTTTTTACATTTTCTTTTTTAGTAGGAAGGATTCTGGTGAGCAACACGAGCACGAGAGTAGCAAACGTAGTAGAACTGTGAGACAATAGCGGTGAAGAGAGTGAATGCAGCACCAGCTGCAAACACTCCTTTCCTTATAACCTCACAGCTCGGAGGTTTCTCAATGTTCCACATCTTTCTGTATTTTGTGTGGTAAGCGTTTCTGATCGATGCCGCGAGCAAACATATTTCAGCGATCAGAAAGAATGCCCTGCAAAGAGTATGAGATCAAACTCAAACCTGATCGTGAAAAAAAAAGAGTTATGTGATTGTGTCGTGGAAAGAGTTGTTGGTACCAGCAAATGAAGAAGAGAAGAATGGCACAAGCTCTTGAACCGCCCGGGTTTAGGGACTTTCCACAGCAGAAGCAACGGCTAGCCACCATAATAAGAACTTGGCTTATGAAGAGGAGAACGAATGCACCAGCTCCATAGCTCGTAGCAATGTCTGTGCCGTACACACAGTACTCATATGTCTTCTCCTTGTCCGTTATAGCCTTGCCCTGTCAAAACAATATGACTACTTAAAGAAAGCTTATGCAAAAAAAACCACATTCAAGATTTTGCAGAGCCAATACATACTAATAAGGTTTGGTTTTGACCTAAAGATACATATAGTAGCTCGAATGTGGAGCCTCACAACACTTTCTTTTGCAGAATTTCTAAGTAACAAAGGCTGTGGAATCAGATCTGATAAAACGTGGTGGAGTATTCAAATAAGATTTCACTATGGTAACACTAGTCGAGAAAATTCTCCAGAATCACAGATACAGAGCGAGCTAAGAAAAGCAGAACATAGTATCAATTAAAAGGAGAAGAGAAGAGAGTATTTATGTGACTTACGACACTTCTTCTCTGCTCGGCGGCAATGGCTAAGCCAACGGCGATGAGATCGAGTATGAACACAATAATGACTACAAGCTTCGAAGCCATTAGTGATTTTCTCAACCAGCTTTCTGGTGATTTGATATTTCCCTTGGAAGGTTAGCAAATCGACGATTGCGTCAAATAAGATGTGGCAATAATTGTTCTTAGCTGATTAAACCGATAAAACAACGACTGTTCACTGCTTTAGTTGAGTCAGGAGTGTTAAGTACCAAAGACAATTTAGTTTTAATTTCTAGAAGATGGTAATTATAAGAATTATTAGTATGATAATCTGCAAAATCAAAACGTTTTTAATTAGTGGATTAGTTAAAGGTCGCCGTCTTTTCACCAAGACAAATTGAATGGTTTAGATTTAACCGGCTCATCTGGCGACTGCTGTATAGTACGCGTCAGTTTTACCGGCAACTGGCACTTCCGGTTTGTCGGTTGCGCTTCAGATATAAAGATTGCTGGTCAATATATTCATGAACTTGGTCAATGGTGCGACCGATTTGCAATTAGTTTTATTCACGCATAATGATAATCTTGATTAGGTTTCTGAATTCAAATTGAAATTAAAATTTATCACTGATAGTATAATAATTTTATGAAATTTTGTGGAATCCTCCGTAACTTTATTTAAGAAACTGAAAAAAGATATTGAGTTTATAACAAAATTTATACGGTTTAATATTTACTGTTTTGAAATTATATCTTTAAAATTTTCCTCCCTTTCTATTATCTATCTCTTCTTTTTGTTGTTCTTCGTTCATATAACTTTTGTACTCTTCTTGTCCACATATCTCTTTCTATCTAGTAAATATTTTTAATGTTAAAAATAAATATCTTTATACATATATGCCCATATATATAACATATTTAAAATTTATGCGAATGTACATATGTTATGTAAGTCATTTATCATGTATAAATAGAATATTATATTTTTGTAGTCTGAAATGTATTAATGGCAGGCTTTAATATAGTATAATTATTGTTAGATATTTTAACATTACTTTATACTAAATGTGACTTTCCTCATTATTATAAATTTATAATAGCAACATTTCCATAGTTATTCATTTTATGAAGATTTATGATTTAATTTATTTTCTGTTTATGTTTATTTTGAGAAAAATATAATATATGCATATATTTATACGATCATTAAATTCTATAGATGTGTAAGATTTAGATACACTAGTAAGTAACTAGATTTCTGTCTTTTTGTTTGTTTTTCTACAGACTTTTATTTGTTTTAGAAATTAGATTTGATTAGATTCGAATTTTTTAGAGATATATGTCTACTATATCTTTCGAAATTCCAATGTTTTAAGGAAACAGAGATAATAGTTTATTTATTAAGAAAAAGAGGAGGTCTTAACTAAATATATGTATATTCTAGTAGAACACTGAATGGTGTATTCGTTAATTCGCCTAATTAATTGATATCTTAATTTTTTTTTTTTAAAAAAAAACAGACGACGATTGAACTGCTTTCGATAGATGAAACTCATGCAATTCTTTTTGAGTTCCTTGTATTCGTTTATCTATTAAAACAGCGTACGTTAAATGCATTTGGATTTTCATATTCTATATTGGAAAAGAAAAATCGTGATTTCCCAGATCTAATACCATAACTTAATCATAATACTAATTGGTTTTTAATTACCACTTCTTCAGGATTATATATAGATTCAGATTCTGCTCTATAGATATATTAACATCTCATTAGTCGACCATAAATTCTAAAAAAGGCTCTGTTCACCTTCCTACCGAGAAAAAAGGGAATGATGTTGACCGGAAAAACAAAACCGAAGCCTGGATGCTGCCGTAATGTTACTGTTTGGTTTCGTTCTTCAAGATGGCGAAAAGCTTCCAAGTGGTAAGAAATCTCGTTTACTTGTGTTAGACGGTAATGATTTTGTTTCTCGTTCAACTTTTTTTTTAAAATCAATCTGTCTTGTCTTGTCTGCAGCAAACAACTTATCCAGAATCTGCTGTGTTCTGTAAAAGTACAACGGAGACGAAGAGAGTGTATGGCAAGACAATCCACGTCCGATATTGCTCAACTCCTTCCTAACGGCCGCTTTCCAGAAGCTCTTCCTAAGGTATATATACATATCCAAATCTAGATGATCACTACTTGCCTTCTCTTCTGTTATTTGAATATTCTCTTGATTCGTCTTTAATTATTTTTTTGGTGTTTGTAAATTTTAAAAATCGCAGGCGAAGTATTTTTATGAAGACGAGAAAAGGCTATCGGCTTACGATCAGGTCGAGTACTTCTGCACATCCATATTGCGGAATTTTTCTCCGATAAATCATCAAAGGTATATTTTGTTCTTGGTTCCTTGTAACACAAGTTAACACTAGAATCTTTAAATGGTTCAAAAAGCCCTAATTAGTTACGTATGTATTTTTTTTTTTCTCGCCAGCGATGTTCTTCTCTTACCGAAAGAAGCTAAAGAAGCAATGGCCGGACTGGTATTTGCCGCATCAAGAATCGGCGAGCTTAAGGAGCTTCAAAGCATAAGGAGCTTGTTCGTTCAGAGATTTGGGCTTCAGTTCGACAAAGACTGTGTAGATTTGCGGCCAGGAAACGTCGTGAATCCGGAGATAGTTAATATTCTCGACACGAATATGCCGGAAGATGCAATTACTCCAGAGATTCTCACAGAAATTTCTCATAAATACGAAATTAAGATCACAACCTCTGTGGATTCGAGCGAAGTTTCAGCTTTCAGTGAAAATATTGGTGTAGCCAAATCTGAGGCGGTGAAGATAGAGAAACCAAAAACGAGAAAGAAACCCATGAAGGAGAAGTCGAAGTTTCTGCATTCAAGTCTCGGAGTGTCTGAAGGACGAGATCGATCATCGTTCATGAGATGAGAGTTTGAGTCGAATTGTAGTTTGGTTAAGATGTAATCATTAGATTTCAAGTCTGAACTACTGTAAAAATTGCGTACCTTTCATACTCAATAAATTTCAGAATTTACATACCCTCCAATTGATTTTACTACTTTTTTTGGTTGACGTCAAGTTATTATTACTTATTAGCGATCAGTATTCGATCGAGATTGACTATACAATGTCTGTTAAGGAATCATAAACTCAAAAGACTTAGGAATCAATATCCTTAGTTTGATATGAATTCTAACGCATACAATTTCTAATAAGAATTGAAGAATTCCTTTTGACTGATCAATGAATGAATGTTTTTTGTATAAAAAAATGTTTAACTTTGGAATACATATTTAACACAGACGCTATAGACAATCGGCATACTAGACGATATAAAGATGATATACTTCAAAACAGGCCATTCAAACTAATGGGCCTGACACTCTGTTGGGCTAAAAGATCTTTCATCCTAGCTTTTCTCAAGCTTAGCATTCATAAAATAAAATCATTTTTTGTGTGTGTGAGTGTGACGTAGAACTCTTAACGCCCCAAAAATAGAATCTGATAATACGTCGTCGAAATAAAGTAATTGGTCAAAATCTATCTTCCCCACTTTTTTCTTATCTTCTATATAACTTTTCCAGGAGTCTCCAGCTTGAGATGTTATCAAACAACTTGGACCCTGCTTTGCCAGCTCAGAGCTACTATTGTTACCACGTGGCCTACATCTATATCAGTAAAAACTAATTATTCAATTCACTACAAACCGATAACAAAGAGAAAAAACAAGATCGTCAAGAAAAAATACAAACCGATAACAAAGAGAAATTACAAGATCGTCAAGAAAAAAGAATTAAAAGACAACAAAAAACGCTAATGAAAGAGTGAAAGACCTTTCTCTCTCTTTTTCAAAGACATCTTTGCCCGGCAAAACAAATTCGTAACATATATAATAAACCTTGACTAGTGATTTAATGTTATTTTAAACATCACCCTTACCCTACAGTATACTATTCGTTAGTGAATACATAAAAAATTTAACTATATAAAATAATTTTTCAATATAAACTTTACGATAATATAAAGGTGGATGAAGTGGGGTTTGATTTCCGATGTTCATCTTCATCGTTGGATGCCCTTTTTCGTTTCTATTCTATTTTAAGAATATGAAAAGACGTATAATATGCACAAGTTGGCACCCAGCATGATCGATATATCTCCAACTTGACGAGAATATTAATTAGCTTTAGAGGGTTTAGAATATTATATATGTGTTGGAAAAAAAAAACAGAAAATAATTTATATATATTAAAGAGAAAAATGATCAAATTTTTTAGAAAATTTTCCCTAACAATAATCTAAATCTATCAAGAGAGAGAGAATCACGTTGACTTAAAGAATTAAGAGAATTTTTTCGATGATAATGAAAAATCACAATATAATCAGAGAAAAAAATTTATCTAAACTATAAAAATTATTCTAAAAGATAAAAAGAAAAGAACAATTGCAACCGACCTCTCAATCTTATAAATAAAAAATTTTGAATAGTTTGAAAATTAATCTAAAATCTTTAGAGAGCAGAACAACAAAATCTAAAATTCTAAACTTTTTAGTCAATTATCCTTAAACGCTTTCATTCATTTCGACAAGACTTCTAAATCTAAATCAAGTCATTCTGGTTCTTATCGAAATACCTTTTCTTCTAATATGAGATCTCGATCGAAACATCCTTGTAGTTTGCTATCACTAGCTAGGTTACTAATTAAAGTTTATGCATGGAAAAAATATTAGTCATGGAAAATTTTACTTCACCTAGTTAGTATAATATGGAAAAATTCAACTATTAGATAAGTAACCTTTTGTAGTCAGAAATTATTTTTGAATTACGAAAGCCTAATAAATCGATTGAACCCCAAAATAATTTTGTTTAATCATATTAACGTTGTGATGATACAAAATATAAGAGAACATTTTACTCTTTGTTGAAAATTTGTAATCTTATGAAATTACCCTTTGTTTAACTCAGTTAGACCATATATATTAATTGGATTATGCTTATTGATGGAGCTTATAGTTAATGGTCCAGACTAGAGCTAGCTAGTTTTATGGTAGAAAAAAAAATGATACAAACCAATAAAACGTAAAGCAGCATCACGTATATATTCGAGTTAAAATTTCGCTGGAGCATTGTTAATTTTCTGGAAACTAATGATCGATGATTAAGTCTAATTAAACGACTGATAATGGTACGTATTGTCATTGTTGTACCCAACAAACGACTAATTAAACTCACATGTAAAAGGTACTATTATGTATATCAACTTGAAATCCACCGCATCAAATTCTTTTCTACAATTTTGCCTTTTGGACTAATATGTTCCGGCTGTACACGTTAATACGTTATGATATATGCATGACATACACGTTATGATATATGCATGACTTCATCGCAAAAAAAGGAGAAGAAGAAAGCTCTAAAAAAACAACTTTGACCAATCCCTTTTTTATCATTTGACCTGAATCTTCAATATCCAAGAGAAACAATATTAATGGAACTCATAATTCATAAACACACCAGATGCCCCGTGACACGAAAGCTATTGAGTGAAAGAAACCCTAAATCCGTATATTCGCTTATAAAATATTTATAGCATCATGTACTTGTAAACACAATATATATATAAAAATAAAAATTACAATTTTAGTAAAGTTTTTATTTCAATTTCCACATTCACGTAGATTGTAGCAATTTCCACTTATATAGCGATGAACCATTATTATGATCCCAGTAGAATAACTCAACCCCAATGTGAAAGACCTAATCAGCGAAGTGGTATGAATTAGTTAGATATCATTTTAGATGGTTGAAGGAAAATATAGTACATGAGCCTCATGTTTTAATTGGTATAAGAGGGAGATTTTTAACCTAACGCCTTAGTGGTAAAATGTTCTTAAATCACGTACAAAGAAAATTGGGAGGAGAAGGATTTGTATCTATTATAGCCTATATTTTAATTTCTCAACCACAAAGCCTAATATTTTCTTATATATGACTGTTGCAGTATTATATATACTAATTTTACAATCTGATCTTATGTGCAGTCAGTCAAAATTAATAGAGAGACTCTGCATGCATCATCTGTATATCCCCTAGGGCCTAACTCAGCCCATAAACACGAGACACGTGTCGTTTTGTGGTAGTTCTATCCGTATGAAAAACGCTTTCCATGTTACAGTGAACTCTCCCTATCATTCACTTACACGTGTCTATTCTTCTTGACAAAAAAATAATAATTTTATAACAAAAAGAAAAAAAATTTGGCACATTACCCCATCAAAATATATCTTTTAGTATGCAGAATATTAGTATTAAATACTTTTCGTATATTGTCACAGAATTCATTCAAAGAAATGTACCGCGTATATTGCAGGAAGATCACGAGTCTCTCAAGTCTTAACAATCACCCAATCAGATTTGAACGTACAATCATTTGGAGTTTATTTTGAAACCCCTAACATTTGGGAAACTTTTTATACTTCACAAAATAAAATCTAACAAAAAAACAAAAAAAAAAACACTTGGGAGAAACAGTAAAAATCATTCGAGGCGGCACAGTCGCACACAATATAACATTAAATTATTAATGATACTATATCATGGAGTATGTAGTAATGAACTTTCTAGTATAGGTTCAACGAACCTAGAAGATCGCATAAATCACGACGCTCTAATTGATCCACGTGTCATGATAATCTCAAAGTGGGACCCACATTGAGGCTGCACGTTAACGAAGATTGGGCGGCGGTATACAACTCTCTTGTATCTCTCTGTGTATATATATACGCACAAGTGGCAAAGCTACGAAATCTTAATGTGAAAATACCGAAAAAAAAAGAGAAGAAAAATCAACCAAAATATAAAAAAAGTGTTAGAAATTTTATTTGTTCGAGAGAAAGAAAGAATAGATAAGAGAAATGGGTATACAAGAGCTGGACCCGTTAGCCCAGTTGAGCTTACCACCGGGTTTCCGGTTTTACCCGACGGACGAAGAGCTGATGGTTGAATATCTCTGCAGAAAAGCCGCCGGCCACGACTTCTCTCTCCAGCTCATCGCCGAAATCGATCTCTATAAATTTGACCCGTGGGTTTTACCAAGTACGTTACCTTAACCGGCCCCGGTTTTCTTTTTAACCATTTGTAGATGCATCATCTTTTGGTCTAATAATTGTCTCGTTTGATATTTTAATTTGTAGGTAAGGCGTTATTCGGTGAAAAAGAATGGTACTTCTTCAGCCCGAGGGATAGGAAGTATCCGAACGGGTCGAGACCCAATCGGGTTGCCGGGTCGGGTTACTGGAAAGCCACGGGTACGGATAAAGTCATCTCGACGGAGGGGAGAAGAGTCGGTATCAAGAAAGCTTTGGTGTTTTACGTCGGAAAAGCACCAAAAGGCACCAAAACTAATTGGATCATGCACGAGTATCGTCTCCTCGAACCCTCTCGTAGAAATGGAAGCACCAAGGTAAAAAAAACTAAACTAATTAATAAAAGTATAAAAGTTCGTTGTTATATATTATACCTTTTGTTTATTATTCCAAATTAAAACATTCTTTCTTTTTTTTGTGTGTAAATGATCATTTTCTTTCTGTCCAGCTTGATGATTGGGTTTTATGCCGAATATACAAGAAGCAATCAAGCGCACAAAAACAGGTTTACGATAATCTAATGACGACTGCTCGAGAATACAGCAACAATGGTTCGTCGACGTCATCTTCGTCTCATCAGTACGACGACGTTCTCGAGTCGTTACACGAGATCGACAACAGAAGTTTGGGATTTGCCGCCGGTTCATCAAACGTGCAGCCTCATAGTCATAGACCGGTTTTAACCGGGCAGAAGACCGAGTTTCATAATTTAGCGAGGGAGCCAAGCTTTGATTGGACGAATTTTGGTGGACAGAGCTCGGTCCCGGAACTCGGACTGAGCCATAACGTTCCGCGTCTCCGTTACCAAGACGGTAGTGGTGGTTATTTTCACGGTGTGAAGACAAACGAAGGTGACGATAGGATGCAGCAACAGGGTGAGGAGATTCCTCGGTTTAATAATAACTCAGGAGTTTTGTTGGCCCATCAAGGTTTTAGTGTTGACCCGGTTAACGGATTCGGGTACTCGGGTCAACAGCCTAGTGGGTTCGGGTTTATGTGATTGTGTAATGGTGACGTAATAAACAAGAAACATAATTTAATTTTTTGTCTGAGTCAGATTGATTAATTAAATTAATGCTATAGTGTAGAATTGGAATTCTTTGGGGTTAGGTTTAGGTGCCACGTTTATATTCGTCGTCATTTGTCCTCAGAGATACATTTTTGCAAACTTTAATTTATCTGGATCCTTTAATATGTACTATTAATTATTTTTATAAAACATGTGGAATATATGTTGTCTCGTCGCTTCGTAGTCACTAACGACAACACGGTGATCAGTTTCATTATCTTCATCAAGCTATTGCAGCAACAATGTCATATTTTAGCGACAAAATCTTATTCGTGTATCGATGTTGGTTAGACAATAAATGTGGGCGATCGAAAATTCATTCATCATGTATATAAAATAATATTAAAACTCTCATCGTTTAAAATGTAATTAAATCACAAAATATATCGTTGGTTGCAGTAGTAAGTTAAGTAGTTACTATAAAATGAACAAAATTAAGTTGATCACTATCGTTCATCTTTTGTTATACTAAAACACCAGCAAAACAAAGAGATAATAATATCATAATAGGATTAATTTGTTACACTTCGCTGACGCTAACATTAGCCAACATGACCGAATTTATACGTGTTATCAGTGAAAACAATTTCGCACGAGATAATTGTGCATATATATTCGTTTATGCACGATGACATAAACCAAGACGCAATGTTTGAAATAGTTATATATATACAGCTGTTCGTCTTTAAAAGATTGAAATTTGTTAGAGAAGTGGAATACATATGATATATCTAAATGGATATGTATATTGTTTAATGGGAATAGGATGGTTATAGATTATTTTAGATGACCAAATCTTTAAGACCAATGGGGGACTTTGGAGATAAGATTGGACCGTTTACGTTATCCCGAAACTGCACGTGTGGGTCAACGTGGGCAGCTTCTTTGACCAGCTAGGAACAATTTCTTTCCTAAAATAGTAACAGTTCACAGCGTACAAGTTTCAAACACTGCAACGCTTTTTGCTAATTTATCTAAGCAGATTTTCATAACGCTTTTTTAATTTATATATTCTATCTATATAATTAACTAGTAACTATCAAAAACGAAATATGTCTGATTGGACGATTGTTCGTTACTTTGACTTTACAAATTGTATTTTTCTTTCCTAAACATAATAATATTTCCAAATCTGAAACTATATATATATATAATATTTTCTTCTTAATTTGTAGAGTCACAAACATCAATGAAAAAAAATGAATTGATTAATAATTTAAGAGTTGTTTTGTTATTTTTTTTAGTACATTTTTCATAGTTTAAGAGTTTATTTTCCACAATTTTTTGTTTGTCAATAGTTAAATAAATTTGTGAAAAATATTGACAAACAAAAAATTGTGGAAAATAAACTCTTAAACTATGAATTCACAAGATTCTTAATCAAACGGTGAAATCAATACTATAAATATAGCTAGTCAACACGATACACAGTTATTTAGCATTGGGGAATAGTGTGTAGTGTGCCATTGTATTACTTTCAAATTCATAAAACACTTTTTAGTATAAAATCGAGTTTAGAATCGAACTCGCTGTGCTCTATCATATCACTAAGTACCTATCGAAACAGAACTACGAAAACATCGATTTCCGTTGAAATGATAACTAAGGTGTCTGTACTCTGTACTAATATTTGTTGGAAGTGGAAAATTTTCAATTTTAAGAAGAAGAAAAAAAAGAGAGTAATTTTGATTTTTCATTAATTTTATTTTATGTTTACCACAAAACCTAAACAGTGTACATGTAGATTTTGTTGGACGAAACCGTGCGCAACCCCTTGGAAGAGTATATCTCGTAAATACATGAAAGCGAAGGTTTTGAGTATAATACTTTGTAACCATTTTGTATAGAAAAGACTTGTCATTCAAATTCAAAATGTTTCTAAAATACCTTAGAGTCTTAAACCACCCATTCGTTCTACTACCATACCACATGTATTTACAAGCTATATACTTACAAATGTATTTACTTTTTATTATATAGATTGGGCCATGGGCCAAAACTGGGATCGGTTAGGCCTATATATTTTTTACATTAATTAATCCTACTTATGGATCCTGTTAATGGGAGCTGTTGATAGGCTAATTTTTCTTTCACTTTTTTTGGTTACAGAACGCAAAATATCTTGATCGGGAATCTTTTCCTACTATCTGAGATGTGAGAGATTAGACTATTTTCTTTGTCAACTTATATTTAAATAAAAAATATTACTCTTAAGAATAACTTTAATGGGTGATAAATGTAGAAGCTAAAAGGGTTAAACAAGATGAGATGATAAGATTATTTGAGATGCTTACATGATTTTTAGACTTAACAGTAGTATTTATTTACCATACACATCTATCTAATTATATATATATGTAATTAGGGGGTGATTCAGGTTTTAATACTCGACTAATCCTTTTAGAATAAATGTAGCTATTGAGTAGTCCACTCACCGGATTTTCTAATGAACTTAAAGCATGACACCATACACAATCATCTATCTACTGATCAGTACATCAATTTATACAATTATAAGATCTAGTTATAAGTTAACATATATATAGTTCAATGTTTAATGAAATAAGGTTAGTAGTATTCAAATTTATTGAATATGTTTATTTACTTTCGCATGTATTTAATATGAGAAAATAAATGTACTATCACATCGTTAGTTGGAAAGATCATTTATAAAAAGTTTAAAGAAAAACTGAAATTGTATGTGTATTAATTTTAATTAAAATATGTTTATTTACTTTCGCATAACTTGAATTTTTTTAGTTAGTTAAATTTTAGAGATATTTGTCCAAACATTTTTTCTCGTCACTTCAGATTAATCGGGTCCGACTAAATATCGCACACATGCACTTATAATGCAATATCTTATAGTATTTAACAATGACATTTGCGATAAAATACATCTAACCTAGACAACTTTTTGTTGTTGTTGTGTGATAAAAATATCTTATAGTACGATTCTACCGTTGCTTGTGTGACCTTCCGGTGAGTTGAGAAGGTCACTAATTATATTTAACAAAGCAGACAATTGAGGAGGTCCTTAATCACTTTCCATATCAAGCTTAAAAACAAAATTTAGAAAGAAAAAAATAAAGCAAAGTATCAGCAGAATCACGTCTTAATCTACTTGATTGATTCTTTCATCAGGCATAATTAATCATGGCCATTAATACCTCCAAACCCTATCTCCTACGAATACTTACGTATGATTTACGTAAAGTTGTACGCATTAGATACGACCAGTTCACTGTAAATAAAATAAAAAAAAACAAATCTAAAGTACAATCATGAAAATTCTAATGCTGTTAAAAAATTCAATAGTGATTTGTTTGTTCGGACTTTGGTGATTTGAAATTGATGATAATATCATGAAATTGTGAAAGCAATGATTCCAACTATAAGAAAAAGCCACATATGGAATTTGTTTGAAAACTAATTAACAAATACTTTCGCTTTCTTTAACAAATAATTTGTTTGAAAATTAATTAGGGGTACACATGATCTCTTTTGTCTTTCGCTTCTTTTTTTTATTATTATTCTTTGTATGCAGTTTAAACGATACGTTTGGTTATATAAACTACTATTCAAATATTGATTCCCTTAATTAAATGATTTCGATTTAAATAAAAATTTCAACAAATTGATCAGAGACTGATCAGTGATCACTACTTCACTAGAACGTACAGTACGTGTGTGTGTGGTGGTCGATGAAGAACTTTGACCTTCCCACATCGGAAGCAAATGTGTTTCTCATAGTGGGTTTTGAAAAACTTTAAAATGAGAGAGAAAATTATTGAGATGAATGTCTATCTAGGGTTTTTTTATTGATTGTGTATGAATGATTACAAATTCTGTAGATCCTTTGCTGCTTTGCATAGGTCTCTAAAAACTATAATATAATATTCGCATATTCTTCGGCCCATGCATGGCTTTCCGACTTACTCTATCGAAAATGACATGTAACAGTACACGCTAACTTTAAGTTACCTTTTTTTTTGTTTGATAAGAATTTTTAGTTACCTTGAGCAACTCTTATCTACGTCAAGGTGTGGTTCAATCTTAGAAATAATTAAACAGCATTTTAAACAAAAAAACGTAGACATGTTATTTTTAAAAATATAGAATAAACTGACTGCATTCTCGTCGTGAGACATATACAATAGCACGCATTTAAAATTAAAATAAAAGGGTCATGCAAAAAGAGTTATTCTCAAGTCCGTTTTGTTTCTCACAAAAAAAAAAAATAATAATAATAATATAAGAAATTTGTAAGCTTTGCTTGATGTCATAAGATTCATGTGTTGTCTTTGATATCATTGTTAACCCTTGGAAATTTAACTAATATGATTCTAGACAAGATATTTGTGTAAGATTCAGAAATTACAAAATCGAAAAAGCGAAATAAAGGGACTTTCAAAGTTTACTTTATACATTTGAAAGATACATATATTTATACCAGAAAATTATATACGATGATATTTGTGAATATCATTTACCACCATTAATTATGTTCATATATATTAGTTATCCGGCAAAAAATCAAATCCGATCGAGAGCAACTTTTTTTTGAAACTGGATCCGAAATCAAACATGTTGAACAAAAACTGTCAAATTATTCCAATTAGAATCTAATTAAAACCATGTGTCTAAGACTTAATTTGAGTGACCACTGACTAGCAACCTAGTTTGTGTCTTATACTCTATTAAAACAAATCTATTGATCGAATTGTCTAAGACATCGTGTTGGCAGGCTCGGTTAGGATGGCTCCTATAATTAGCAACAAGACATCATATATGGACCTGGTTACTAGAACCATCGAATATATTAATGAGTGTGAATCAAATATAGGACATATGTAACTACAAAACAAAACTACTTATAGGTAATATATATGGGCTACCTAGGGAAGTGAAACTATTGGTAAAGAGCCAGCTAAAATACTTGAAATCAAATTCATAATGTTTTTTAAGCTAGGTAAAATAATGTCAAAATATTAATTTGATAATCGTCCGATGTTTGGCTTGTCACGTTACTTAAGACCATGTAAATAATATCTCATTTATTTTGTTTAGATATTTTTCTAAATGGCATGAAAGTATTGTATCACATGATGAAAGCTATGGTTACAAATGTTTACACATTGGATCATTTGAAAGTAGGTCGTTCGTTTCTGCATAAAGTTTTTCTTAAAGAGGAAAGTTTGAAATATAGTATAAAGTCTGAAGTTAGGTTTACCATAATTAAATCTTTGTAATAGAGTGAAATTTACCAACCTACATACTGTATATTATTGTTAAATGATATGCATCGTTTAATTAATAGTTACTATAAAATGTTTTGCATGCCCTCGTATCCCACTTATTAAGGGCTTGACCATGTGTTTTAGCTGGGCCTTTTAGAGGTGATAAGATTGAAATCCAAGATCTAAATTGTCAAATTCGGGGGAGTTCAGCTCAAATTTATTTGGTTATTAATACATTGGTGTGCATGTATGTTACATTTTAGTGTTGGCATTTTCTCATTTTTAGTGTAAAATCTTTGAACACGTCTACTTAATATAGTTTTTAGTTTACTTATCACACGATCCATTACTTTTTTTTATTGATTATATTTAGTTAGTCTTATCAGACTCTCTTTTTTTCCCACCGAAAGAAGTTCTTATTATTCAAATGGAGGAAAATTGAACCAAATAATGGATAATAGTTGTCATCGTTATATTAGTATAGATTAGTGATATACTGATATAGATGATCAAGACACTGAAACATCAAAGTTGCAACCAAAACACACATAATCCACATTTTTTATTGAACCAAATAATGGATCTTAGTAGTCATCGTTATATTAGTATAGACTATAGATTAGGACCATATATAGTTTCGATAAAAAAACACACCTTTTTTTTAAACTAATGCGGATTCTCATAACATCTGCAGAATTGAGGAATTAAAAAGAAAGTGTCTAAAAACTAATGGTTACAAAAGAAAATAAATTAAAAAACACGTTCAACTGTTACGGTCTATGCATATCATATATAGTTTTGAGTCGTGTGTGATTGAACTATAACATCGTTATAAGTATGGTATCCTTACCATTCAAGACTGTTAATTTGTTATATGTTGATTTTTCAAACTAAACTATACAGTTAGCACACGGGATAACCCAATATTCAGCAACCACGTTGTGTTCTGGATAACACGTTCAATTTCTTTGACGTATATATTACTGGCAAGAAAATATTGTAAACTAATAGCTATGCAATCGATCAGTATGAACGGATCGGTGTGTGTGGTTGTGTTGAACTTATGAACGTGAGCAAAAAAAAACGTGGTGCGCAACCATGTAAAGGCACTAGAAATCTCTGTGAATGCAAATAGGATGTCTTTTATTGATCTGATGGATGTGACTTAGAAATGATGTAATTAAATTGACTAATTAGATGCAAGCATTTATTTGAGTTGGTACAACGTGTGTAAAATATGGTCCACATTTCTCATTTCTTTAGTTTTTCCAATTTCTTTTTAAAATACGAATTTCTCTAAAGACAAAACTAGGGATACAGACTTGTCTTTAATTTGACGTAAAAGAAGACTATCTTTAGTTTATCAATACTTTTATTAACTTGATGTATAAATGTGAATCAAATAAAATACCACCAATATTTAATATTATTTTATAATATTTTTTTTACAGAAACTAAGTTTAGAATATATTTTCTAAAAAATTAAAATAATCAAAGACATATTTTCCATGCATAAAATATTTGTATTCAATCAATGAAATTGGAAAATATTTACGTAAACGTATAGCTTGTAGATATGATAAACAGTTGTGTAGATATTTTAATATCAAAACAATATGAGCAACCATATAAATGACTTATGCGGCTTCTTTATAAGTTGTATTGTTTGGAGTTTTTTTTTCTGTTTGTTAAACTTAGAAAGAAAAAAATACGAAAACATTAATTCATCTTTATTAAACAATTCGTTGTTTGAAAATACGGAAGAATCCACTACTAAGAGTACTACTATTAAGTATTCCCAAAAAAAAAATCTTATCTAATATTTATATACTTTGGGGAATCTCTTGGTCAGAAAGTCAAAACTCCAAAAGTCATACAAAAATGAAAAAAACCCTCCTAGAATATTTTAGTGGTCGAAAAATATGCATGGTTGTAATTATCTTATGACGTTGGGTCGATTATCAAAAGAAGAGGAGATTTCATAATAAAATAAGAATAAAGTAATCGAAACTAAAAATCACATGAAATGGGTCGATTTGTTTGTTTCCTTAATCTTGTATTTAATTAAATATAAAATATTCTGGTGGTGCGATTATCTCAATAACAAAAGCGTGACATATGACATCTGAAACGTAAAGCCTTTTTTCCCACACCCACCCGGCCATCCATTTCCACGTCATCAATTTGTTACCTTCTGTGGCGATTATATGGGTCCCACCTCTTCGGCTGCCACGTGTGAACATCGCTCCCAATTGGAATCACACGTGTCGACTGATCATTGACCTATTAATCTGTAACAGTTGCCACACAAAAAAAATAAAATAAAATAAAATAAAACTAACTCAATTTCGTTACAGCCTACAAAATGGAATTAGAAAACTCTTCAAACTTTTGTTCATTTTGCGATATTACTTTAACGCTATAACTATGTATTATATAGCAAGATATATCGATTATTGGACTTGATGTGTTACTATAATTTGTCATTAACTAACGAAGAAAGCGATATATCTTGCTATTTCTTTATTTTATATAATATATATATGCGCCAAAATAAAATAAGCAAGATATATCGTTTTCGACGTTTAATTGCAGCCTCTTCTCCGTTGTCTAGTTCGTCCGTGTCGAGCCTATATATAAACGCAGAGAAAATATTGAATTTTTAATTATATGGTTAATTATAGTTATTAATTAGCCAGAAATGACTAATGTACCCTCATGCGATTTGGTTAATATAGTAATTATACAGACTCGACATGATTAGTCAGGCTTTGTATATGTGTCGCATTGTCGCCACATTTAGATCCTTTAGTGCAACCAAAACACACTAAAATCGGCTGAAATATGGGGAATTTTATCCTTTTTAATTATAGCTGATTAACATGAATTATGCGATCCTTTAGTAATGTTCGTCTTTATTTTTATTTTATTTTTACTGTTGTGTTAAGACAATTGCCTTGATTTCTTTTTAATGATTACGTTATTGTGTCAATGTTACCTTTTCGTACTTATTTATCATATTGATACAAATCGTTATGGTTAAGTACACATCTAGATATATACTGATTAAAATAGAAGATCCCATACGAAAAAATAAAGCTACGAAACTGCAAAATTACAAACTTTAAATCCACAATCTACGGCTAATTTTTCCATCAATTTTGTAACTAATTACTTAATTTTCATGTAATAGTATTATACTAGTGAAGTATTATTATTGGGTAAAAACAGTATTTAGCGTATTTACGATAATATCCGCGGGTGTATATGTGTAACAAATAACAGAGGATTAAAGCCCACGAATTGGCGTTTTATGCGGCCGTTTAAAAGAATGGTAACGCCGACTCTGTGAAGCATTTTTCAGCACACCTTCCAAAAAAAAAAAATATCTAAGAACCAAAAAAAAAAAGAGAAGAATCTCAGAGTAATATGAGCTTCTCCTACAATCCCAGGAACAAGCAAATCCTCCGATCACGGTGCTAGATTTTCAACGGAGAGGAAACTTGCAATGGAAAGCACCGATTCTTCCGGTGGTCCTCCGCCACCTCAGCCTAACCTTCCTCCAGGATTCCGGTTTCACCCAACCGACGAAGAGCTCGTCGTTCACTACCTTAAACGCAAAGCCGCCTCCGCTCCTTTACCCGTCGCCATCATCGCCGAAGTTGATCTCTACAAATTCGATCCATGGGAACTTCCCGGTACGTACAATCTCATCACCATCGAAGCTTTCACCTCTTTCTTTCTGAATTTTGTTTTCAATCTCCAGAAATCATTTCTCTCTGTGACGTATGATCTAACTGTTTTTTTTTTTTTTTTTTTGAAATTTGAATTTTCTGGATTTTGTTTGTTTGTCGTTGCAGCTAAGGCTTCGTTTGGAGAGCAGGAATGGTACTTCTTCAGTCCAAGAGATCGGAAGTATCCGAACGGAGCGAGGCCGAACAGAGCGGCGACGTCGGGATACTGGAAAGCGACGGGAACTGATAAGCCGGTGCTTGCCTCCGAGGGGAACCAGAAGGTCGGCGTGAAGAAGGCTCTCGTCTTCTACAGTGGCAAACCTCCAAAAGGAGTGAAAAGCGATTGGATCATGCATGAGTATCGTCTCATCGACAACAAACCAAATAACAGACCACCTGGATGTGATTTCGGCAACAAGAAAAACTCCCTTCGGGTATTCAAACGCTCATCTTCAATACTCTTTGATCTTCGTTTTTGATTTTGGTGATTTGTTGATTTCGGAATCGGAATTTTTTCTTATGCAGCTTGATGATTGGGTGCTATGTCGAATCTACAAGAAGAACAACGCAGGTCGACATGTGGATAACGACAAGGATCACGATATGATCGATTACATCTTCAGAAAAATTCCTCCGTCTATATCAATGGCGGCTGCTTCCGGACTCCACCACAATGTCTCCCGATCAATGAATTTCTTCCCGGGGAAATTCTCCGGTGGTTACGGGATTTTCTCCGACGGCGATCCAGGTTTGTACGACGGCGGCATGATCAACACCATCGGTACCGACTCATTGAATCACAGTAATGATGCCGGCTCCAACGGCAATACTGACGCCGTGGGTTTGAATCCCGCTTCTTCCTCTGGACCAATGATGATGGCGAATCTGAAACGAGCTCTTCCGGTGCCGTTTTGGCCTGTAGCGGAGGAAGAGCACGATGTGTCACCGAGCAAACGTTTTCATGGCGGAGGAGGAGGAGGAGGAGACTGTTCGAACATGTCATCTTCGATGATGGAGGAGACTCCGACATTGATGCAACAGCAAGGTGGTGTGTTAGGAGACGGGTTATTCAGGACGACGTCGTACCAATTACCTGGATTGAACTGGTACTCTTCTTAAGTCGATCTGTGTTTCGCTCGCCGCCGGTGTGAAAAATTTTCCGGTGAGAGTGAAAAAAATTCAGAGCAGCGAATATTCCGATTGGTGGGGTCGTTTGCATTATATAAAATTTGAGATTTGTGTATATGTTTTGGGGTTAATTAATTTGGTCATTGGAGATTTGGTCATAGGGGTTAGAGGAATGAGGCTTAGAGAGACGGAGAAGCGCGAGGCAACATATAGAAACATAGGATTATTACAAAATATACTGTTTTCTTAATTTACATTATGAAATGTATAAACCATATACTTAGATGTTTATATATAGATTGTATAGATGCATATAGTCCTCTCAATGGTATTTGAGTTTGTATTTTCGTGTAAAGGAAATGATTAAGAAAATGAAAAAAAAAAACTAGTTGTGTAACTGTGTATGTTCTTCACATTTATCAGTGTTAGTTTTGATAGTTTATGGACTCGATAAATTTAATTGATGAGAATTAGTCGATTACTCGATAGTATCAAACTACATACCGATATTCTAAAGAAAAAAAGCACACTTGATGTTAAACCATTATGGGCTTATGGAGAGAATTTATTAATCACTGTTTTAAAATCAAACTTGAAATATTTATAACTATATAAATCATCGGTCATCCTATTATTCGCCAGTTCTATTAAAACCGTGGTGATAGAGAAGTACCGTCGAAATATAAAGATTGTATATTTACGAAGTTTGTAAATTGGATACGGAAGACGTATTTGTAAAACGATATTTTAAACTATCATTTTAAAGAGAAAATGATATATATATATATTTTTTATATACTTATTTATGATTATCTCAATTAGAAGTACTAATTATTATTTTTTTGAACAAAAAAATACTAGTTGTTGCCTTGGCAGAATTTATAGGCTTATCTCTTTGTGAAGCCCATGACTTGCTTTATATCCAACTTCTTTTTAAACGACGCAGTGGCCAGAGTATACGACTATTTATATGTGTAAACAACAAAAAGTATAAATTTATATAGACATTATATTATAAAAAACATTGAAAACCAATCTTCTTTGGAAACATCCTGAACAGATTAAAAGTTATGACAAGCATCAACTACATTGTGTAGATAAGAATTTCAATAATTGCTTGTAAAGCTTTAAATATAATATAGTATTATAATATTATATATACGAGGGCCATCTCACTAATTGATTGTGATTTTCTTCTTATTTTCCATAGTATTCTTTTGTATCATTAAATTCATATATAGCAAACAAATCCTCAACTTTGTAACTTGTAAGAATTTGGTTTGTTTTGTGAACCCATAATTTTAGAAGCAAGATCCTAACAAATTCGCAACTGGAATACCTAAAATAAATAAAAAAAGATTTTGATTGTTTGAAAAATAAAATATTGCGTTTGTTTTATTTTTACGATCTACTATATTGTAGTTAGTTATCAGTAAGCACACATTTTATTTTCTTATAGACTACTAAAGTTATATACATTTTATTTTAAGACAAACGCTTTCACAACGTCTTAAAATAAACTTAAACAAAGACAGTCAATAAACAAAGATAGCTAGCTGTTACATACTGCCAGTATTCATCTTACCTCAAACTGTAGTAATCTTTTACTTAATCATAATTACTAATATGATTTGAACAAACAACCCCTAGTTAAGATCAGGAGCGAAGCAAGAATTTTTTTTCCAATGGGTGCAAAATATTTAATAAAACAACAAATAAATATAAACAATGAAAAATAAGAAGATATGCTCAGGTGCGGGTGTCATTTTCTGGTCACAGCTTTTTTTTTTATTGTCAACCTGCTAAGAACTTAGATTTTGATTAGACATCGCCAAATATTTTCCATTAACCATAGGTCATATAATTCCAAGCATACCAAAATTTTTTTTACATTTTTAAGACGGAATATTTTCTTTTCTTTTCTTAACAGAGAAAACGGAAAAAAATTGTGATTGATGAAAGGTTGTGCTTTTAAAAGGCTAAATAGAGGCAGTGTCAAAGTTGCACAAGGTACATGTATAATGTCTTATAAAGATCTTTCGAGGCTCAAGGCACTCGGGAACTTCAGATATAAACAATATTATCTACGTTTTTTTTTTCCAATATTATCTAAGGTTATTTGTTTTGAAGGATCAAAACCCCTCTCATTTGAAGTTGAAATATCGAAATATACTTATAGAGTTAACTTCGTCAAGAACGTTGGATCCCGGAGGATCGAGTCCTAAGTTCAGGTTGCCACCTGAAAATTACGTAGAAGATGCGTTATGAGTGTGATTCTGACATAGCGAGCGAACCTAATGCATGTTATGTGGGCTGCTGCTGCATGCATCGTCTAGGTTCGACGAGTCAGAGCAATGGTGTCTTTCATAAAACTCAAGTTATGCGCCTTGTGTGGTCTAAAATTAAAGAGTTTGGTGGTTCCTGTGCCAAATGGGAGAAAGCATCTTCTGGGTGCTATTCAAACGGAAAGACCATCGGAAGGAGATACAGTCCAAATATGTTGCCTACACATACATGTCATAAGTTGAGTCGTCAATATCTAATGAACAAGATCCCTTGCAATAATTATGGTTCTAGTGAGGCTGACAATATTATAAAAAAATAATTAAACATATAATTTATTACTTGTACGATGAAAAAAATAGATTTAACAATAAAAATATACATGGGTTACATACATATTATAGGACTATTATAAAATATATTTTTGTTTTTAAAAATATACAAGGTTTCGTTATAAGATATATTTATGTTTGTAAAGAGGATGTGCCTACTTGACCAAATGGTTACTTCTGTGGCTTTCTCAATCAAAGGTCCGGACCTTACCGGCTCAAAAATTGTTTTTTAAAAAAAAATGTTTGTGTTCAAATAAAAATTTGTCTTCCAAATTTTCAGAATTTTAATTTTAAAAACAAGAAATTTGTGTGTTTAACGAAAAGATATTGGAAAAAGGCATACGATGTATGCATAAAAAAAGTACTAGAAAAAAATATGGCCAGCAATGGACCATAGCTTTCTACATCAGCAAAAGGAATCATTATCTTTAACCAAAAAATTAAAAACGCCTTTAATTACATTCTCTTCTGGATAATAGGTACAAACCACCTTTCAGATTTTTTTTGACATCATTAGAATTTAATTTTGGAAAACATATACTGTAGTAGTATTTATTTCAGGTTACACTTGCCCATATTTTTTCACACCCATTTATTTTACTATTTTATTTTTCTTTCAAGTATCTTGTTGTTTCGCATGAGATGTATTTTGACAGAAACACATTTACGAATAGAAGATTTGTAGAAAAAGGATTAGTAAACTAAATAACAAAAAAGTGATTTAAATAAAAAAAAAACAAAAAGATGGAAAAGTAAGAGGCAAGGAAAATGCACAATGAAGATCAACGACACAGCTATGTATAAAAAAGCAAAACAGCCGTTACATATGTGGAGAGATTAACCCAAAGCCAGTGGATACATTTTATTATAATGGGAACTATGAAGACACTAGAAGAAAACACAACTGAAACTACTTTAAAAACATTTGTAATCAACACGAACACACAAACAAAAGAGACTAGTTCAGTTGATTTGACTTGTAAACACAATTTATGTTATTTTATTACTGCTACACATAAAACGCATAGACATATACATGTGGATTATAAGTTTTCCCCGTGGATTAATCAGAGATTTGATTAATAAATTTAAAAATGCAAGGAGAAAATATTAATGAAGGTAAATAAGGGTTGGTTGGTGGAGAGGTAATGCAAGGATGAAATATGGACAGATCGGGGAATATGAACTAACGCTGTCTTCAACTCTATATTGGCTACATGACGATCTTTTGATTACGATAGGAGTGAATTTTTAGAAACCCTCCAAAATCTATTTAATAGAATCATTTATTATTGTAGGAGGATAATTTTGAACCCCAAAAATAAAATAAAGAAATTTGTAGGAGGATATATACGAGTCTTTCCCCCAAGAAAATGGGATTCATGGACGTCTTGCTCCAAAAAATAGAATCCAAAATTAATTTTCAAATATTTTAATATTTTTTTCTTCGTTTGTATTAAATTTAGCGTTCATCTAAATTTGCAAATAAGATTTATATAGTTTCATACTAACGCTGCCTTGGACGTACGAATTCATATTTTTATTGCTAGTTGGATAAAATTAAACCTTTTTATTCTATTTTGTCGCAAATACATTTAGGTTAACAGAAATTACAAGTGTACATTCCACTTTGGCAAAACTAATGACCCACAAAAATGGAAGAAAACAAAAAAAAAGTAGAGAGATCCAAAGATCCAAGTTGTGCATTGAGCCCATTTCGTATCCAATATAATAAAAATGACAATGCCAATTATTAAAACCTACATGGACCTCTTGTAGGAGTTTGGAAATTTTATGGACCTCACAATAATTCTAAAGTTTCTCAATATGGTCTAAAGTAGATTGGACCCAAAATTTAAATTGTAAAGCTTCGGCCTTTGTGTGAGTAAGTTAGAGTAAAAATAATTGAGTAAGTAGAATTTGGCATTTGCACCAAAACATAAAAAATAAGTAGAATCTGGCAAAAAGCATGTTTCATTGAATTTTCTCAATTTGTTCTTCAAAAGATTCGCTGTTGACTTGTTGGTGAATTGGATTTGGTCAAACACTCAAACTTTGACAAAACTGAGCATTCGGAATTTGAAAAGTAGACCAACCTCTCCATCACAGAAAGATGTAACCAAGTCAATGGTATGATCTCCAATTCCACATACAATGATATTGTAACAATATAAAGAGAGAAGAAACTCATTCACTCTCTCACAGCAAATTCATAAAAGAACCAAAATTTCTGCAAAATTCAAGTAAGAGAGATGCAGGTTGCGAGAAGGATCCCATCAGGAGAAGGCGTAGAGATGCGTGGAAGACCCGAGACGAATCGGGTCAGACGGAGGAGTCACGGGTCGGGTCTGAGAGTTCGAGTGGCTTGCACGTGTTCGGGACGGCCTGGTTCGACCAAGTGCGTACGGCACGGTTTCATGGTGCCAAGCGATGAGAAGCTTATCCGAAAGGCGAGTGACGGAAGCAGAGAAGTGTTACGGAGAGCTTTGACGCCTCCGATCCGGCGGATGAATCTCCGGTGGTTGAATTTCCGGCCAACACCTAGCAGACTCTGTAAAATGTCTTCCGTTTGATTATAAAATGTGGATAGTCAAAGCTGACGACTTTTTCTCTGTTTTGGATGTAAATAAAATTGAGATCTTTCTGTTATAGTGATGTTGGAAATCGAATAAGATTCAGACCCAATTGCAGATATATTGTAACGAACTCATACTCTGTTTTTGGGACAAGAAAGAAAGTGTTTAGAACAATTTGAGCAGGCAAAGGAGGAAGAAGAATCAAGTGGATGAGTCTACGTTTTTCTGAGCAGGCAAAATAAGGCGATCTTGGCCTTCAATTAGTTTTGCAGATCTGATGATATCTCCTGTCTTGATCTGCCCAAGAATCTCTCTTCCTGCTGTTGTGTATCTGCACAATTTTAAACATACAAAAAGCAATACCATTCACTCAAGATGCATCTCTTGCAAGTTATGAAACAATTACGAAAACGTTTAGAAAAATATGTACCCGAAGACCGAGAACTGCCCTTCGTCAAAGGATAAACCTCCTAAGCCAGACTGCAGAAGAAGGAAAAGAAACATAAACTCAAGATCGAAAGCAAGCTCCTTTAGTTCCAAAATGGGATCAAGCTAAAGGAAGTTTTTGGAGTGAGCTTTACGTTTCTTTTATCGTATAGGTAGAAGAAGAACTGGTAAGGAGAAGAGTATTCATCAGAGTTTGCGCTGTGTGCCATTGCAACAGCTCCATAAACCGATAGAGGAAGAACTGGCAACTCTCCATCCTTCAAATGTCAAAATGCAAAAAAAGAAGCAAAGTCAGCTTTTCTCCGGTTTTGATTTTGGGGAGTAGAAGCGGTTTTGATAATACCTGCACACTCAATGGAGTTCTGTAGAGAGGTTCGAATTGTCCAGAAGGCATTACTTCCAATGGAACACTAACACTTTCTACTTTACCACTCCCATCCTCTGTGATGACAGCTTGGTTCACCGTATTGAGTTTGGTTCCATCATATGCTCCGCTAGTTACCTGACAAAAACCCCAGAAGCAATCAGTTTATACCATATTTTTTTCAAGATTTAAGAGTACAGTCTCTTTGGTTCAAGATGTGTGTAGCCAACAAAGGTTGAAGTTAGAGCAAACTACCTTACCAGTTTTGCGAAATTCCCTGCTGTTAGTGGTGCTGAATATCCGTCGATAACCACCTGATGAATCCACATAATATAAGCAAAAGCAGCGTCTAGTGAATGAACAGCTCGAGAGATTTGAGGTGTGTGATATACAACAAGAACAGCAGTTTTTTTTCTTTGATACCTGGATTGTAGCACTCTTTCTTGAATCTCCCCCTGCTTGAGCTTGAAATGTGGAACCATCACCTTTCTCAATGGTGATTTCCACAGTTCCTCTTCCAGCTAACCTACAGTTCCACAACAATATATGTTCTATTTGCATCTCACAAGAGGGAATTTAAGCTCAGAGAGACAGTAAGATAGGACTCACCTGGGATAGTTTTTGTATTGCTCAGGAAGCAAAAATGACAATCCAGATGCCTGCAACAACACTTTTCAAACGTCAGGAACTAGATCTTTGTGCTAACGCGTTTCAGAGATGAGCTGGGGCAGAATGTACTTGTAATAACTCCAGCTCCGCAACAGTATCTAGTGATGAAGCCAGGCCAATGGATACTTTATCAGGATCTTGATTCTTAATTGATTTTAGAAGTGCTTGAAGTCCACCCTATCAAGCAAAGCAAGATAACAAAAACCAAATGAATCTAGAAACATAGAAACGGCTAGCGCAATAGATCATCTTTCACTTCACAAAACATTTATGAAACTATTAACAGGGATTACACAGTCCATCAACTTGAGAACAGAGTTGCGGTATAATTGGTTCGTACCTTGCCGTCAATCAGAGATGTATACAGTTCTGAGCCCTTGTCTTTCAAGTCTGCTGGTATACTAGCCAATATCGAATCCTTACCGTCCATAGCCACCTGAAACAATTTCGTGAATGAAGCTAATCTTCTACTTCCACTATTCTTGCAAACGACTAATCCCATAACTCCCGTGCAAACCATTCCAAGAATCTCTCAGAACATTTGAAACTAAGCGCCTGAAAACAAGAGCAACGAAGTTTACCTTTAGAGCTTTCTTTACATTGCTCTCCATGGTACCGTAAGGCTTTCTTTGGGGAATTCTCAGAAGATATGATATATCTTCCAATGAAGCCTAAGGAAGGACACATAAATAGTGAAACAAAATCAATAATTTCAGAAGAAAAAAAACAAATCCACCACACAATCAAACCAACTATCTAAAAGTTCAGCACAGTGACAAGCCTGTATAGTCTTCATGTTTGGATTAGCAGGAATAGCTCTTCTCAGAGCAAGTTCCCCACTTCTTGGAACTTTCGTGTCCGGAGAATAAAGAACAGCCTCTGCAGGTGAGATGTACGCAGAGTCTAGACCAAGAAACGGCAACGGAGACCAAACTTGAACAAATATCAGGATCGTCGTAATCAGTTTCTCGAGATTTTTCGATCCATCTTCGAAAGTGTTCAACTTCGAATCGATTGAAGAATTGCAGGAAGGTATAAGTTCCTGCACTGCTGAAAACAAGTTTTCAGAAGAAAAATTTGGAACTTTTTCACGAACCCAGAAACGCTAGACATAGATGAAGAAATAAATCCATGAAACCCAGATGTGATATCTGTCTAGAGCATTGCTCGCATTTGTGATATAGAAATTTAAACCCGACCTTAGCGCCAGAGTTCCTGGATGTAGAATGCAAACGCATGCGGAAATCTCCGGAAACAGTTCGACTGATGGGTAATTTGGGTTTTACGAAGAGTAATCTACGATTAAGAGGCGAAGGGTGGAGAGATAAAATCCGGTGAGAGGCGACGGTGGAAGAAGACAAAGGAGAAGCCATTGATGGAGACATACGAGTGACAGAGAGAAGGATAGGGAAGGAGAAAGATGGGCTTTCTTCTTCGCGCGTCTCATCTTCTAGACGCTTACGTGGATATATGTGAGTGGGTACACGTAAGAAGTTTAGGGAAACGGCGTGGTGTTCTCCTATGAAGAGTACAGACGGCATTGCTTCTTACATATTTGCTTTCCTCCTTGGTTAAACAACTCGACGTTTTGAGAGTGCATTCGATTATGAATGGCACGCTTTGCCGTAATTTTACGGAAAGAACAAAGCTTGGCCCAAAGATGGCCCAACTAGATTTGTTACAATTAATTTAAAATAATTTGTAGGGAACAGATATCACATGGACGTGAAATGACAAGGACAGGTCATTTATTGTCCAACGATTTTTACGAGACGACATACTTGAAATTCACTCAATATTTCAAACATATGGTCGACTTTTTTTTTTATTATCTTTTCTTATTTATAGTACACAAGTAGCTACTTTTCTCCGTTTGAAACGCTAACGCATTAATAAGAGACTAGTATCACACATTTTCATAAGATTTAGCATCATAATAGATGGTGATAAGTGATATAACACTATTGTTTAGATAAATACAAGAGCAAAACGCAAACGCAGCGTTTTGCCTTCCCAACAAGAATCTGGTTCCGCTTCGCCTCCCCAGACGCTATCATTTTGATTTTCTAGTATAGATTTCGTAATTAATATATCACATTTATCGTTTCGATCCTCGGACTTGGACTACGTGCCGTTTTCTATATAAACGAACCGACACACAACCGTTTTAAAAAAGCCACGTCAGCATCTCCAATCGAGGCGGACTTCACGGGGTCCGGCGACGAGTTCACTGGGTTTCCGGAAGGTCACGATGTGGCTGCCGGCCATAAACGCCGTGACTCGCTCGGAGACTCGGATATCCTCCATCTTCAGCTCATGAAGACGCCGCACGTACTCCGGCACGTGTAACAGATCCCAGACCACGCACAAACCTCCTGGCTTCACGACTCTGACTATCTCCCCGAGCACCCTCATCCTTTCCGCCGCCGCCTCCACCGACTTCTGACCGTGCTCTTTCCCGACCGTGTGGACGAACACCGACGAGACCACCACGTCGAAGTAGTTATCCCCGAACGGCAACGTCCTCACATCTCCTTCCCGGCAAGTCACATACTCCTGCACACCTGCACGATTGAATCACGAAAACGATGAACACCTTGATTCACGAGGAACGAGAGGAATTGAATCGAGAGAATTCGGGGAATTGTACCTTCGAGTTTGGCGGTGCGGAGAGTGGAGAGAGTGGTGCGTTTGGAGCGGTCTAACCCGACGACCCGACCCGAGCTACCAGTTTTCTTGAGCTGAGTGGCGACGGCATTGAGGAGGATGCCGCGGCCGCAGCCGAGATCGAGCGCCGTCTTGACACAGGACCAGTCGCCGACGGAGCTGACCATGCGCTGAGCCATCTCGTACTGTAGCGGAACGTCGGAGTAGACGAAATTAGCGGCGGCGAAGAGGAGACACACGGCGGAGAGAGCCGTAACGGCGCCGGTGAAACCCGCCACTAGCCTGGAGGCGCCGGAGAGAAAGAAGGAGTCGAGGAAGAGGCAAATCTGGTCGAAGTAGATAAGGAAGAGAAGTGAGAGGAGGGAGAAGAAGAAGGCATGGAAGAGAAGGAAGACGAGCGTCTGCCATTGTTCAATCCCGTATATCGCGTAGATCTGAGTCCAGTCTCTGTTCCCGGCGGTTTTACCCATTTGGTATGTTTCTCAATTTCCCAGATTCCGATCACACAATTCCGGCTAAATCTGAGACAAAAACGATCTATCAGCGCGTCACATTTGAAATTCGAATTTCAAACTCCCAATTAACAAACAAATAAAGTAAAAGCAAGTACCAGGAGTAGCAGAGGATCAAAAACGATGAAAACAAGCTGTTTTCTTCGAGAAACAAAACAGATCTAAGGAATTTTGATTCTGGTGAGTTTCAAATTCAAACGAAGGAATCTAACTATTCCTAAAACTGGATCAAGGGCGATGAAGAAGAAGGAGGAGATATGATGTAGGGTAAGTGGAAGAGAGCATGGTGAGAAGAGAGTGAACTTATGAAGAAGAAAAATGGCAAAAGGGAATTATGGAAAAAGGCTTTTTTTTCCAACTTTTGGTATTACCATTTTCACGCGCTTTCTTTTTCACTCTATGCTTTGTCGGTTTCTGCATTTTTCAAACCACTGATTTTACATTCTGAATAAAGAAACCCGTTAAGTCGCTAGATTTTTCATTTGGAGGTAGGTTGGTTCCCAACAGAAAGTCATTATTAGATTAATCCCTTTTCTAATCCTTTTATTTGTTAGATAATTTTTTAGTATTATATATATTTGTAGTATTGTAGATGTAGTTTAGGTATGTGCCATCCACAATGGTCAAATATAAATACATCTAGTGCGAGTTGGTTCATCATATTTCTCAATATAAAAGGTTTGTTAAAAACTTCCGAATCACATTAAATTTTACATTTACAAATACAGTGAACATTAGTAGTTCATCACCAACTGGTTTTGAAAATGACTGGATCTGTCTATTAGAGGGTTAGATATATAATTATTGAACAAAAACAAACAAACAAAAAGGAGGGTTAGATTATATTTGTAACCATATATATTTGTATGGAGTTAGTAGACTGTTATACCATGTAAACATCTATATAATAGAGTTTCAATCTATATATAAACTAAGGAAATTGGTTGATATAGCCATATCAAAGGCTATAATTCAGAAAATAACTATAATAAAGTAAGTGTTATTATATTTCTTATATATTTTACAATATATACTAAAAACTCCTTTGTTTAAAATGGAGTGAAAAATAATTGCTGACGTTAGCAGCAGAAAATAAAGATAAAAAATTAAAGGATAGATTGCATTTCAATATGTTATTGAAAAATAATAAACACAAACCATATTAGTTTATATTAAACACCACTAAAGTTACACTATATCGATTATTGTTTCTAATAACTTATTTTCCTATTTGAATATATAATATATCTCTAATAACATATGGTTTACTACTGGACTATACTATACTATATGTTCAGTATACAACAACACTACTATAATATAGTATGAGAGTTTCCGGTTATATATCATTTCGTCGATCATTATACTCTAAATTAAAAATAGTATAGTATGACAGTTACAATTATACTACTAAATTGCACATTTTCAAGTAGTATAGAACTAACTAGTTATAGTATAGATGTGATGGTATAAGTTTCTACTACTCTATACAGCAATGACGTCAAAAAATATATCGCAGTATATGTTTTGCTTAAAATTGAAGAAGTGTATTGTAATTTCTCTGTAGGTCATAGTTATTTATCTAATTTTTTGAATAACATAGCTATATTCTCCAATTCTTTCTCCAATATAGTTATTACACTAAAAAGCCCTATAAACTATCTAATGAATATTAATCACATGTATTTCTGATTTTTTTATACTGAGTGTACAATTGTAACTTTGTTAAGCGATGTACGTAAACTGATTCATATTTTGTTTGTTAATCATAGAATAAAGGAAAAGTATCACCAATTAAGTCAACCTTTCGGGTCTCTTGTTTTGTAGTTCCATTTGGTGTAGTAAGTAAGTAGTAACACATCACTAACTAGTGAATAAAGACTTAACTTATAAGTTGTTTATATAACTTTATTAGATCCTAACTTGGAACATCGAGACAGAACATTTAAAGTTTCTTAAAAAAGAATTAGAGACCATGTGTAAGTCTGTTCAAAGAAGAAGCGCGTTCGAGGGGGTTAAGATGAGAATTTAGAAAAGATACAAAATTTTAAAGTATTTATGCATCTTCAAGATAATGTTTTTTTTTCTATAAAAATATCTCACTCTTATAAAATTGTAAAAATTTCGACAGATATTTAAAAAATTAGTGGTAGCCAGTAGAGCTACCAATCATAAAATACGTGATATCGAAATCATAGTAAAATAGTAGATATGTTTCTTAACATGCATGCACTGTGTGTTCAAGATTCGAAATCGCTTGCAACATTTCTCCCAAAAGAGATTAGAGAGTCACATTATCTAGTTTATCAATAAAAATCGATTTTATTAAGTATTGTAAACTTTGTGAAGTAATGCGATAATTTTGTAAAATTATAAAATAAAAAGGATAATACGAGGAGGTGAGACTGTCACTTCTTAGGCTGTTGGCGATCTTATTATTACAAAGAAAAAAAAGAAGAGAACAATTCATTGAGTAAGACCATCTCCATCGGCAAAAATATATATCATCGTGTCTTATTATTATAATATTAATATAAGTTATTTATTTAATTAATATTTAAAATATAAAAGGAAAGAGCAAATAAGAGATAAACAAGTGTATACAAACCCTTCAGAATCGTGTCTGAAGTTTAAACAATTTATGTAATTTCTCTTTCTCTCTTTTCTATTTTTTTAATTTTTTTATTCTTTAGATACTTGTTAACAACCTTCTCATGGAATTGTTAGTGAATCACTAGCAAGTCCAATCACTAAATTTCAGCCGTACATCTGGCACTCTGAGCAGTTAACAGGTCGACACGTGTTATCTTTGTCAATATTTGTTCCTCCGCTAATCGTGGTAATTACGTGAAAAGACCCCCTTGTAGTAAATTAGTTATATCAGACATTTTCTGATTTTCCAATTATACTCCGAAATTACGGATCGAACCAATTCGGAACCGGATTATCAACAAAGCTAGCAAACCGAAACCGGCTTCATTTCTGTTTGTAGAACCAAGATTACCGAAACTTTATAGTATGCGCCTTCCTTTTGTGTTAATAACTCTCTCTTAAAGGGGATACAAATTAAAGATATAAATAATCATTGGTGAATATTTTTAAACATACTTCCCGCTGATTATTATTCACAATTAGAAAAGTATAGTATGAGAAAAGTAACAATCTTTAAAAATTGGGGTCCCAATGGTTTGACGAATAGTAAGCAAACGTAAAATGAGTATGGGAAACAGAAGGGAGGAGCATTACCCCACCGGCTTTATTAAATGCTCTTTTTTGAATAACAAAACACTAAAAATCTAAAGTCCACATTCCTACTTGCTAATATACCATTTTTCCTTTCACAACACACACATAGTAATAAACAAAATAAAGGTCACTACTTTCGCCATTTTGAGTCTCCATCCATATACTATTTTCTGCTTAAAATTCAATTAAATTCCTTTTAAAAATAGGAATCGTAAAAGATTTTGAGCTATACATTTGAAACTCGAATAGATAGCTATTGAGAATATTGGACTACGCATAAGACTAAACGCGTTGATTTTTGTTTTTTAATAAATTAATAGTTATGTTTGTCGAAGATCCGAGGCTAGAAATCGGAATTATATTTAATGTTTTTCTCGTTTGGTTCATTTTTATAAAATGATTATTATATATCCAAGATATAAGTCTACTTTACAGAGGGAAAATAATAATCTAACGATCGATTTTGAATACGATAAAATTAAAAAGAAAAAAAAGTACATGAAGGTTATCCAACAAAATGGTGGATTGTGGTAAAGACGTACGTACTGTTATTGTCACAGGGGCCAGTGATGCACTATGGAAACCTTAGTTAACTATTACGTCAGTAATAAGAGATGTTGAAAATAAGCAGACTTGTTCAGGTTCGAGAAACATCATAATCATATCTAAGCCATATAACGATTACAACACAAATAATGATCTTAACGTTTTTTGCTGTCAGGGAATTCACTTTGGTCTCAAATTTCACTATGAATTCAGACAGTATTTATTAAAAAGATCTGACCAGAAGACAAAACAGAAGAAAGCTAGCAGTTAGCACATTTTAGCACCTTTAGCGAGCATGTTCTTCATATTTGTTGTCGTTGTGGTAGCTATTGTGGTTTTACCTTGGTAGTTACATCGAGCATGTTCTTCATCCACAGATAGATAATTGCTTATATCGCAAAGGATACAATTTTGCAGCAAATCAACTTTGTCATCAAATGTAGATTTAGTAACTAGCTCATGTTACTTTGAATTTCCAAAAACCGTCTTAACAATTTCTTTACTGGTATGTGGAAAACTTTAGATTACAAAAGGTATAATTTTACAGTTTATCATCAGTGAAAATGAACAATTTGGTAAATATATATACCTCATGGTATTCCATGACAGCAAGTCAGCAACACAACTTAACCAATAGCTCTAATCAGGATAATGATAATCCATTCAAACTCAGTAAACTTAATCTGATAAGTGATGTTTAACATACTATTTCCCCATTAAAAGCCCTTCTAAACCAACGATTCATTATAATATCATAGCAATACGTAATATTACATGCGGCTTTTTTGTTTCTTTTGGATATTCTTGTATTCGCCAAACACGTTTTGCCAGACTATATCGAATAACTCTAGAGTACGGTGAAATACTAAGATTATTTAAAATACTGTAACTACTCATTATATAATTTAAATCAATTGTCGGTGCCCTGTGTTCACATATATCTAAACAGGACTAGTATCATTTCACAATTTTGGTAAGGTATGTGAAGCTATTTTTCTAAGATCTTATCAAATGTCAAAAACTTATTTTTGTTCACCATTATTTTCAGTGTAACATTACGTACATCTCGGAGAAATGTATTTTATGTTAACGGATAACAAATTCTAAAATTATAGTAGCTTTTATATCTCTGCATTTTTACATGGTTTTGTTTTTTTTTGTTTCTATGTGTTTCCTTAAGGTCCAATGCATTTTTCTTTAAGATATTCACTAAAAGAAATACTTTTCACGTCCAAGGAGAAAGAGAACCCTATTATTATCTTATGTCAAAAAGAAAAGGAGAGACGTGTTGTATTTTTCTTTGGATGATTGTTCAAGCGTGGGAGATTATGGAAATAATTCAAATTGGTAGGGGTGATAGACGTTTTATGTATAAAATAATATTGGTCAAACCAAACAACAGCATAACTAGAAAGAATCTAAAAGGTCTTTTAAGAATAGTTTACGAAGTAGCAACCTGATTAGTTGGTAAAACGCACGCAGAGCGACCTAATTAACACGTCGTTGACTTATAACTCTACAGTCTCAACTTTGCTTGTTTAATCATTTATCTGTGTCATTTTGTATTAGTACCTAACACTGTCTTGTCTTAACGTCAAAATTATCCATTAGTTTAATACAAGTGACCATTTTGTTTTGAGTAATGGTGGATATACACAGTTACTTGTGTGAGTCGTGACCATTTTGCTTCTATTTTTTGGAATATAATTATGAAATTTTGCAGAATACAAGTGACCTTTTTGTTTCGAGTAATCGTGCATATAAGTACACAACTAGGCCACCCAATACTTAATTACAACAAAGAGCAGAGCAGTCAAAGAAAGTGACATTACATTTTTGTCAATACTTTTTTTTATATGCTCAATAGTCAATCCATTTGACTTTTAGCAATGTAACCATTCAAAACATATCATTTGTTATAGTTATCGCACTGCACATAAGTACACAATTAAGTTCCCAACAATTACAATGTAGAGCAAAGCGTGTTAGTGATGGATTTAGCACCTCTTGCTGAAAGCCCTTCATAAATTGAGACAAGACCTATTTGAAGCCTTACCTTCCCTTCCGAGTTTAGGTCGGTGTCCAAATATGGAAATATTCGAAGGTATATTAGTATCGCAGAAGAAAAGGAAAGAAGATCCCGAGAAGAAAGGAAACTATCATAATCCCGAAAGAGAAGGATTATTCTCAAGGCGGTCTACGGAGGTTATACAAGAAGAGCCCCCTCCCTCGAAGATGATTCATTGACAACTTCAGACTTGAGACATATGACAAATAATAGCTTACTGCTTCCAGTTCTAGATCTTGATTTTTTACTCACTAAACTTAGGTCGGCGTTCTTTTCCGACGACCTAAAATTCCTTGTACACTTCGAGCTCCGGCTAATAATAAAAACAACTTTATATTTTCTCCCACAAATCTTTATATTTTCTTTAAAGGAGATATTCAGATCTTACAGAGCGGACAAAAAGTGATATTGAAAGATGTAACCATTCATAACCTTAAAATTACAAATGTGAGTGAATTGAAAGATAATTTCCTGGAGAACTTGACTGAAGCTGACATCCATGGCCAGGAAAACAAAAAGCTGGAATTTTCAGACATTGAGCTTATCAGAAGCGAGCCCAATTATACAAACTTTTAAGGAGTGAAAGCTTTAATTATGTTTTAGGCCCAGTTCCATGAATTTAAATATCAAGAAAATCCGAATATGAAAATTTAAGGAATATCAAGAAAATCGAATATGAAAATTTAAGGCGGAGAATGGGATTTTTCTCATAACCCATATTTCCGATAAGGAACAGATGAATCACAAACTCAACGTCCAACTGTGCTTTTCCACGTGCCATAAACCTGTTGATACATCAATGACGTACATCGCCTTCACGTAATTAATATTCCCTCTTTTAAAGATTTTTTAAGATTTATTTTTGTTTTAAATAGATAGATATTTTAGCTTTTCTATGTCTTTTTTATGAGTTAATATTGATAAATTATAAATTTCAAAAAAAAATTTGAATTTATTGAATTAATATTGGTTTAGATTTATAGAAAATCAGTAAGTACAAAAAATAATAAATTTATTGTTTAATTTCAATATATTTTCCCAATATATGTAAAAACTTCAAAACATCTTTTATTTAAGAACAGAGGCAGTAACAAATATGCGTCACCCTTCTAACTTCGAACGTCGCCAATATATAAAAATTGAATACTATATATAATAGAGTCATAAAGAACTCATTTCTCCATGAAAACAGGAATTAATATTAAATTTAAAATAAAATGAAAATTTCGGTTAGAAGTTGGGAGTTGTACATGTGTAAGCACGTCAAAAACTCTTTCAGATGATATATAATGTCTCGAAGCATATTCGTAATTACTAATTCCTAGGCAGGACAAACACGTCTGCATCACTTAAGCAATATCACGTCGTCGTGTACATTTCCAACCTAACTGCATCTTTAACAACATTTTTAGAGCCGATTGATTACAAATTCTGTGTGAATATTATTTCTATTGCCTTTGATTTCTGAACTTGAAGAGGGATCGAGAATATGGTGTGTTTCTGTTTCTTGGTGGACCAGAAAAGGAAGATGAAAGCAAGCAAACCGGCGGCGGGAATGTGCTCTAGGTGCGGTCGTGGTGCAAGAGTCGCCGACATGAAGACGTCGACGAGGTTCTGTTTAATACCTATTCATCGCAGATCTTGGAGAGCCATCGTATGCAGCTTTTGTGGCTCTGTTCTTAAATCGTACCGTTGATATTCTAGTTTACATGTTTTCATTGCTTTTTTCCCCAAATTTCAGTTTCGCGTATATATTGGCCTGATTTTTATAATAGGGCTTATATAATGGTATGTTTTTTTTTTCTGATACTTCCTCAACTTTCTTCAGTTATAAAAAAGGGTAAGTTTCACACCAACTATTAGTAATACGTAATCAATATGACACCAAACACTAATTTATTCCCAAATGTAAGGACCTTGCTTGAATTAAGATATGACATTAGAAAATTATAATTGTTTTTCTCTTACTAATCGTATTACTTTTTCCTTCACAATTGTATTCTAAGTGATTTTCTATTTTAAAAAAATGATGTAAGAAAAGGGCTTTTTAAAATATAAAATACTTCTGTGAAAAAAAAAACAATTGAATAATATTTCGCTTTACTTCTTTTAGATCGTTGAGAAAATGGAAGAAGAGCTAGAAACCCAACACTTGTTTTTAAGGAATCGGTTGCATTTTTTTTGGGCTTTATCTTCCTCTCTTTCCGGCCTAGTCCGTTGAAACTTCGTACTCTTTGTCACGAACTGTCTACATTCTATACTCTTGCGCTATATTGCATGATGTTTTGGATAACCATGCTATACAAATGAACTTGTTTACTTCAAGCAACATGAAAAAAAAAAAAAACCTAATGATCTATTCACTTCTGATTATATATACAGCTTAAATTCGAATGTGAATTTATATAAGACTCAATTCATCTAAAGTCGTCGTTCATATGGGTGAAAGTGGTAAGCAAATAATTAATAATCAATATTCTGAAATCATATCACATCAGTCTTCTCATGAGTCTATTTTCTATGTATATCGTGGTGGAAGTAAAGTTGGGTTCAAATGTCCAATGGACGAAAAAGATTTAAATATTTTTTTCAACGTGGGACATGACATAAGTAAGTGTCTTTGTACCAAAAATAAAAAAGTAAGTCTTTCTATCGTGTCTTGAGGGGCAAGATGTAAGGACCAAACTAGTTTTGACATGGTCATTGGTCAATAATCAACAAAAATGATGTTATAAATAAATGAAGAGGTCTATATAAATCAACTCTTCTCTTCACTTCTTTTTACATATCTAGTCTTTATTGTTTCTGTTAGGATACATTCGGTTATACCCAATCTCTTCTTGCCTTTTCCTTAGAATCTAAAGTTTTAGAGATCAAGCCTAAACTTCTTTGTATTAGTTGTTAATAATACACAAAAAACCTTTTAGCATATATATATTATTGTTTTCTGACAGTTTCTAGTACTTATCTCCAACTAATTAATGTCTATCAAAGTCTATTATGTTCTGATGACCGTGTTTCTTCTTTTGTCCACCGTGTTCAAAATCTGGTGGGAAACTTCTAACAAACCGCGAGGTGAGTAACAGATTTTAGCCACTAAATTTGCAAAACATCGATTTAAACGACCATTCAATCTTTTCTTGTGTAGTATACAAGTTATTGATGTGTATAATTTGGTTTTGCTTTAGTTTACACGACAATGGAGTGGCTCGATAGACTTTTGGGATCAGGAACTGCGCTACTTCGCGTCGGGTTTGATGAAGATCAAGAGTACTTTAAAACTAGTTTTCTACTATAGACTTATTACGCCAATTTCATATGTATTATAGTATATGGTTTTCTTTCTTAATTGCTATGCGTTTTTAATAAAGATAAAACTCTTGTATGTAATCAAAACTACAACCGCATAAACGGGACATTTGTCGGCAGATTCAAGTTGGGTTAATAAGCTAGCGAAGCAAAAGCCCATCCAATATATGGAATAGAGTCAAGTCAATCCATAGTCTTAGCTTGGCCATTCCATATGTATTTCTGTATCCTACGCCGTTCACATTTTTTTCTGTTTAAAATATGCTTTCGTAAAATATTCTAACGTATCTTAGACTCCGACGACTATCCGTATAATTAAACAATATCTGAGTTAAATAATTATTTGCTCGATTATAGAGACTAATGCGTCCGCTAAACACTCGTGCTTTCCTTTTATAGCCTGTTACCCAATTGTCGGACAATGTTCTATACAAATTAAAAAAAAAGATTTTTGTTGATCATTTTATGGTTTTCGAGAAGAATAAAAAGTTATTAATGTTTTACTACTTTTCAATGAAAATAATACATATTTTTTTAAAAAATACCAAATTTATTTATTCGTAGTTCTACTTTTCTAGAACTATTTTCATGGACACATTTACAACTATAAAAAAAAATTAGACAAAAAGACAATTAATTTCTACAGATTACTAATAATTTTAAAATTTTGATCTAAACAATGATGAATTTGAAAAAGTATTATATCAACAGTAGCTATTTCTCTACCAGCATTTTGTTCTGTCATCACAATTGTATTATTGCATGAGTTTATTCTGGTAAAGATTGGGTTTTAATCTTTAACAAAAAAGATCATTTTTATAGTTAATTGGTTTGTAATCTTCCTTATGCTTCCCAACCAAATATTCTCCTGATTCTGACTATATACACGTAAATTGTTTATTTTGTGTGCTATATATGAAATAATATAAATGAGTACTGACAGTAATAATATAAAAAAGCGTTTGCGGTTTCTATGACCTATATTACGCTGCTTATCGACGTGGGAACATAGTCGTAATGTAATTTAAATTTGGTTGTCCATTTAATCAAAAATATATAAACTTCCCTTGATTTTTTTGAAAGATATGTATTGTGAATGTATAAGGGATTTAGAACATAATTATGACTCTTGAGACTTGTAATAGTTTATTAAGTAACCGAAAACATAAGCAAGATGAGAATCGTGGATAACGACCTAACGTATAAGAAACATGAGACAGGTCACAATCACTACAAAAGTATTCCGATCGAAACTGGAGTAGAAGCACATGAAACTTAAATTATATATATTTTTGAAAGATATTAATTATTTATACTAAACGCATTATTTCTTTTGGAACTAGTTTTTAATTAGACGACTTGATTATTCCGAAGAACATTTCTCATCTCAATGGTTCGATATATATGTGTTGTTTATAGTGTTGTTGAATCTGACTATCAAATTCTATATATCTATGAGATACGCTTTGTAAATCTGTTGCAAATATTATCAAAAACGGGGTTATAGATAAAATTGTTTGGTTCAAATAATTTTTGTTTAACAATAGTACCATGATTTTTAAAGACTTGTGCAATAAAACATTACTCCGACTCAAATGATGTACCAACCAAATTAATAATTATGGTACAATAAGTACAGGTTTTGAGTCGGACCATCGTTTGGATTTGAGAAAATGTCATCGTTACAAACTCGCATATAGTGGCACAATGATATTTGAGTTTAGGACTAATGGCGCAAACTCGCTACAGCTTCTGGATATGTGCAAGCTTTACGTATGGACCATTTGGATTTCAACTCGGATGCTTTATCCGTGATAGACTTGCGGAAAACTCTTTACTAAAAAGCTAACTCACTCCTTGAATTAGCCATACGTTTCGGTGAAACCCTGATACCCAATACTAACTCTTGGCAAAGAGATTTGGTGCTAGAAATTTCGTTTGTTAGCCATTGGAAACATTAAAATTAAAACTATAGAAGTATGGGAATATTGATTCATCTTTCTCTTTATGTGGTTGTATTTCATATAATTTCACGTGGCCCAACCTGTTGCTGTTCACCAATCAATCAAAGTTTGTAGACAGGAGTGAACCCACACACACTCACACACATACACACGGTCGATCTTCTTTTCTATTCTCGTGTCCCTACATCTATAAGCCCCATCATTACTTCTTGTGTTTTATTGGTATGATGAACCTAAAGATAGTTGACAACAACTCAACAACGCGGGTCTGTCTAACCGAGTTTGAACCTATTCGTTACTAGTTTACTCCATTCGAAGTCATTGGTTCGATACCAACTTTGGAGATGCGTGTATCATGAAGAACCCTAATGTGTTAATGCATTGGTTATCGTCTTAGTAGTCGAAACTGAGATCTATTGCAAACTGGCTTGCTATATATTCATTTGGTAATTCATGTAGACTGCAAATAAGATTTACAAATGATGTTTTAAATCTGTAAAAACCAGATTGATCTGATCGGATTAAAAATGCATGGACCAAAGTTTAATTTGATTAGAGTAATTTAAAATTCAAATCTAAGTATAAACCAAAGAAAAAAAAGGAAAAATCAAACCAAAACTTAAAAGCTATTAATTTCTTTAATTTTGTAAGGATATGTTTGATAGAAATTCGAACCTGAAGCAAAACAAAAGGCATACCAAATCGATCGTTATTAGATACAGCTTTACTTTAATTACTAGCTACTTTTGTCTAATCCGGAACTACACTCGTACTATATTTGGTACCGATCCATACAAAGTGTATCTGTGTGTCTACTCTTTCCATAATGCGGTGACTAATCAAAATCACTGCTGATCGAGATATATCTTATTATTAACTAAGCTAAATGTCGTTAATTACTAATTAAAGAAAAGGGTGATATATATAATAACATATCCCAAAATGGTAGGATTTAATGTATATTTCTATGCTGTTATTAGAAATGTGAACAAATAGACTAAACGTTAATTTTTATTCACTATACAAGTATAAAATAACAAAAAAAATAGCATAACTTATTAGAAGAACAAAAGGTATACTATAGTTGTGATTTACTAGTTAGAACAAGAATCTTTTGCAAAAGAAAAACACATGGGATGTTAGGAGAAGGAGATTCGGATTCCTATAATCCAACGGTCAGAGAAAAATCACAAGAAAATTTCACAACCGTAGGATCTGTTCCCTTAACCACCTTGTAGTGCCGGTCTTTATTAATTTTGTAGAAAATTGAAAAACAGCACCAAACTTATGTCTCTCATGTGACCGACCACCGCATCCTCAGTTGACCTGTCTCTGCCCCCACTTTGTCTCCCCACACAAACTGAAAGAGGAAGACTTTAGGTATCAAATGACTCCACGTGTCGATCTCTAATTGGCTTTAATCGTGTGGACCAACGAAGCAACATATAAAAAGCACGACGCGGTAGTACACCATTACTACAATAAGAGAAGTGTGTGTGAGAAGAAAGTTCTCATATTTCATAATTATATCGAATAACAAAAAAAAAAAGAAAATTCAAGAAATGGAGAAAGATGGACTCGAGCTTGAGATAACGGAGCTAAGATTGGGTCTTCCAGGGAGAGATGTGGCGGATAAGATGATGAAGAAGAGAGCTTTCACGGAGATGATCATGACGTCTTCTGCGAGTAATAGTGATCAATGCGAAAGTGGCGTCGTTTCATCTGGTGGTGACGTGGAGAAGGTTAATGAGTCGCCGGCGGCGAAAAGTCAGGTGGTTGGGTGGCCGCCGGTTTGCTCATACCGGAGGAAAAACAGCTGTAAGGAAACTTCGACGACGAAAGTGGGATTAGGGTATGTGAAAGTGAGCATGGATGGTGTGCCTTACTTGAGGAAGATGGATCTTGGTTCGAGCCAAGGTTACGATGATTTAGCCTTTGCTCTCGATACGCTCTTCGGTTTACGCGGCATCGGTTAGTAAATTCATTAATTCCCTGTTTATGTTTTTCGGTAATTATAGTGTCGTTAGATATTGTGAAAGAAATATCACTGATTGATTATATCAAAGCGTTTTCTATATATTACACGTACTGTAAGAAATACATAAGAAGGAACACATGTGGGAAGATCAATTGGTACTGTTGTGTTTGCATTAGCGATGTTAGAAACTTAATAAGAGTACTGTTGAGATCTTTTATTTTTTCATCAAGGGAATTTCAGAGTAGGTGGTATAAAATTAGTTGTAGAAATCTCTGATTGATACTTTTGATAATCTGACTCGTTTAACTCCAAAAGCGTGTCATATTATCTGAAAATTCTGAATAAAAACTAGAGAGTTGCTATTCATTTGTTTTTTTCTTATTACATTTTATTTTATTTATCGCAATATAATCAAGCACACGATTAATAAATATATACATATATATGTGCAGGAGTGGCCTTGAAAGATGGTGATAACTGCGAATACGTTACCATATACGAAGACAAAGATGGAGATTGGATGCTCGCCGGAGATGTGCCTTGGGGGTACGTTCATATCTTTGACTTAGATTATATCTCATTTATAAACTTACATATATGTCTCAGTTTAAATTTATATGGGTTTGGATACTTTGGTTTTGCAGAATGTTCATAGAGTCATGCAAGAGGTTGAGGATTATGAAAAGATCGGATGCCACAGGGTTTGGGCTGCAGCCAAGAGGAGTAGACGAGTGATGATGACTTGAACAAGAAAGCAAGAAGCTGGTTAAATAATTTAACCTGTAAACTTGATCAAGATCCCTTAGAACATTTTTCCAATTCATGTTATATAATATATTATATATAGTATTATTCTGCAACAGAATTTCAAGTTATGGTTTGCATGGTTATCTCCAGAACAGCTATACACTTACACTACTTTGTTTCTTGAGTGTTTTGTCAAGACATTAATTTGTTTAAATTTTTATTATCATAATTTCACATTTTAAGTTAAGATCGCTAATATAAAGATTACACTCTTATTTTTCATAAAATCTATAGAAAGATCCACTATCTTTCTTTTGATATATTATCAATATCAGTTTAATAGAACACACCGGCATGTTCGGTATGTCGACCTAGTTTTTCAATATTGTCTTTCTGTAGAACTAAATACTCGGATTTAATTTTTAAAAATGGTATCTGATTATGAAACAAACACATATGATTTGTTACAACTATGACCTACCTGTGTTTGATTTGGTAATGCCATGTGCATATTGCAAAACCAGAAACAGCAAAACCTCAGCCCATCCCCTTCCAGTTCTACTTTTTTTTGGCCCAAATTAATGTTGCCATCATCATTTTCCACCACACTAAGATAAGTCCAATATTTGATTACATATACACTCTTATACAATTGGTGGTGAAGGCTTTTAACATGACCAAAGGGGTTAAAAAGCTATCCGAGCCTAAAAACACGGAGAAAATTGCAATAATGACGATTTTTAGAAGAGTCTTGAGATAAAAAATTTCGGAGATTTAACGACGATATTCGTACAAAGCAGGCGCAGAAGAGTCTAAAGGCTAATAATCATCTTAGTAGTGAAGTTACAATTATACCATTAGTAATACATCATTCATGTTGGATGTATAGTAATACATTATTCATGTGGATGTATATATTTTGAAAGGGATATCATCATTAGCATTTGAAAATCAGTACAAACGTCATCTACCGTCTAATAATAATTGAGTCCACGATCAAAACGTGTCCATGTTGCTGTTGGGTTTATTATATATCTTTTTTTGATTAATCGATCCGAGAAGTAGTTCTGGTCCAAAGCCGAATATTATTCCCAAACAAGACATGAAACAGATGGAAATGGCACTTCTCATTCTTTTGGAGGGGTCTAAGTCTAACTCACACCACTAACCCAAACCTTAATTGATACGTTGATATTTCTTCTTCTGATGTAATCAATGAAAAGCATAATTCTGGAGTTTATGGTAAATCGAGTTTTATTACAAGCTCAAGAGCCAAAAAGACAAAGTAGAGGGTAACAACAAAGGCCAACGCAAGACAAATCAAACAAGCATAGCTACTGATTACTCATACGTATAGTTTTATTTTAACCACAAGGCATATATATTTAAAGGGAACAGTAAGTTTTGAGAGCTGATAGATCCCTCTTCTTGGTGTCCGTGTAGGTGAACGTAAAGTAAGCCTCAAAATCAAAAGGCTTATAGAGACGAGGATGTTCATCATCGACAATCTCCTCAGGCGCATTTATGATAAGTCCTTCTTTAGGAAGCAAGAACAGTCCAGCCGCGTGCCGATCTTTCTTTCCGGTTATAATTACACGGTGAAGCGGAGGAAACACACCACCATTCAATAGCACCTACAAAACTCATTTTTGATGTTGATCACGTAATTTATTTGACAAATTAAAAAATTACGTGATCACGTAATTAAAAGTTATGAATAATGGAACTTGAGACTCAAGGAAACTTGATTTTACATGAAGAGAAGCTCCGGCTATGACAAGGAAAGACGAATCTTGAGATGGCTTTGCTTTGATCCACTCTTCACCGGCTTTGGTTTTGATCTCCAAGCCATCTACTACGTCGTTTTGACAAAGTATGGTGAGAAAATGTCTATCGATATGAGGATCAAGGCCTAGCTGCTTCTCCTCTGTGTTTTCGTCAAGCCCTCTATATTTAAAGAAACGAAAGTGGTTTTTCGCTGAGTTAAGATGCTCATCGATGTATTTCTCGAGCCCGAAACTCTCCATGATCATCGTCCTTACTTTCACGTCTAATTCTATTAACTTCTCCGCGAATGACTGAACACTCTTGCTGCAAGAACAGAAATATAATATGGGAGCATTCAAATACAACACTTTTCCATGATGTAAACTAGCAATTGTTTATCCAAAACTTTATAAAATTATTAATTGATTCATCTGATTGTTTTAGTTGTTTTAAAATTGAAAAATTGTATACGTCCACAGTTATTATTTTTGTCATATAACTACTACAGACAATTGCTAAATTTGATATAAAAAAAACCTCTGGCACTAGTTTACTATCTTTTTTAATACTAAGGGATATTTTCTATTTATTTCATCCTGATGGGTTTTAATATATAAACCCTTCTAGTGAGAATTCATAACAAAGAATGGAAATAAAAACAAAGGTGCTGTATATAAAGAAAGAGAACCTGAAGGTGATGTTGCCTTGAGGCCAAAGCTTGTGAGTCAACTCATCGACAACTTCAGGATTATCCGCACCGTCAAAGCCCATACCTTCGTATAAAGGTATAGTCGGAACCTGACCGGCGTATCCTTTGTAGAGTTTGTCAGACTTTGTATTCAGTTTGGTCTCCAACGGTAAATTAAAAACTTCCTCCGAAGCCTCGAACAGTGCCTTCCGTAGCTCCACTGAAGCTCCATCGAACAAGGCCTCGAAACATCCGAAACCTTCTAGGGCTTTTCGGACTTGGGCTCTCACTGAGTCCCACTCGAGGGTTTCCGGTTTGAGGTCACGACTCGAGAAGTCGATGACCGGAAGGGAAAGGGGAAATTGGGTTTTCGAACTCATCGTCATTATTAGCAGAGTGTTTAAGAATTAAGAGTACAGAATTGTGTTTGTGTTCTGTGAATACTTCGAAGACGATCGGTTGGTTATTATATAGGAGGAGAAAGTCGATGTGTGTTCATATGAGTTTGGTCTTAAACAATAGTACTAATTATATGTTTGTTACTTTAATTGGATTATTAAAGTGTTACATGTTGTTAATTTTGGAATACAAAAAGACTCTAGGCGAATATGGGTTAGAAAATGAGAAAATACTGTAGACAAAAAATAATTAATAATGAGAAAATGCTATCTGCATGTCAGCATGGTCGGCTTAAGAGAAATTACAAATAAATAATATTAGTGATGATTATACAAAGTCAAAATAGCAGCATTTCACGAAACTACTGAAATTAGCACTATTAAATAATAATCGTGGTTCTAATATTTTTGTTTATATGGAAACTACATTTCTAATACATTAGATGATTCCAGAAATATAGAATGCTATCGTCATTAATTCAGAAAATGTTATTTTACTTTTTTTTTTTTACTGTAGCCAACTCGAATTTAAACAGACAAAATTCAATCAACATGACATTAGTTACGTGCCAGTTGGTTCAAGGTTACTCAGTCAATGCTGTCAAGCAAAAAAAACAACGTGGTATGTAGTGTAAGTCTTCGAAACAATCGTTTTCATGAATATTACACATTTAAATTTTTCTAAAAAAACTATATATATGAAACGTGAAATTTCTGAGGATGTTCGTTACTTGACTTTTAGTTCAACCGACCTGCCGGCTTATAGAGTGCGACTTTGATTTTCATGCCAAGTGTGCTTTGAAAGAGGAGGCCAACACAACCGGCGGCGATGCTGTGAAAGAAGGTGGTGGCGGCCAGTCCAAAGAGGGGTTGGGGTTTGTGACGGAAATGTGTGCACCAAGGCCGGATTGAGTCCTAAATCTTCTAGGGCTCTAACCGAGTCCCACTGGGGAGTTTCCGGTTTGAGTTTTGGAATCGAGAAGTCAATGACCGGGAGAGAAAGGGCCGGGGAAGAACTTGGATTTTTGAACTTATCGTCATTATCTTTCTTTAAGAGTTAAGAGTTTAGTTTGTGAATATATACTTCGAAGACTCGGTTGGTTTAATATAGGAGGAGAAAGTCGGTCTGAATCTCATGAGTTCTGTCTTAAACAATAGTACATTTTTTAAGTTTGTTGCCTTAAATTGGATTATTAAAGTGTTACGCCACGTTATTACACTTGGAATACAGTAAGTCTCTCTAGTCGAGTGTGGGTTAGAAAATCAGAATATACTACATGTCAGCAAGCTTCATGGTCATGGCTTAAGAGAAATTACTAAACATATTATACTAGAGACTATATATACAAAGTTAAAATTGGCACTATATATAAAAGCTAAACTATCAAATCTACAATGTTCTACAATTCAGGATTTAGTATACTTTATGTTTTGTTTATTAATCGATCCGACAAGTTCTGTCCCAAGCCGTCTCTCCTTCCCAAGACCTAACCAAGACATGTATGTTGATATTTCTTATTCTGATGTATCATGTACTAATCAATGAACAGCATCTGGAGTATTTGTAAATCAGGTTTTATAACAAGCTCAAGAGCCATAAAGACAAAGTAAAGGGTAACAACAAAGGCCAACGCAAGAGCAAATCAAACAAGCATAGCTAGTGTTTTACATAAAAGGATAGCTGGTGATCACATCATACGTACAGTCCTATTTTATCCACAAGGCATATATATTTAAAGGGAACAATAAGTTTTGAAAGCTGATAGATCTCTCTTCTTTGTGTCTGTGTAGCTGAAGTTAAGGTAAGCCTCAAAATCAAAAGGCTTATAGAGACGAGGATGTTCATCATCGACAATCTCCTCGGGCGCATTTATGATTAGCCCTTCTTTAGGAAGCAAGAACAATCCAGCCACGTGCCGATCTTTCTTTCCGGTTATAACCACATGGTGAAGTGGAGGAAACACACCACCATTCAATAGCACCTACAAAACTCATTTTTTTGATGTTTCTCACGTAATTTATTTGACGAATTAAAAACATAATTAATAATTTAAAAAATTACGTGATCTTACATGAAGAGAAGCTCCAGCTATGACAAGGAAAGAAGAATCTTGCGATGGCTTAGCTTTGATCCACTCTTCACCATCTTTGGTTTTGATCTCCAAGCCATCTACTACGTCGTTTTGACAAAGTATGGTGAGAAAATGTCTATCGATATGAGGATCAAGGCCTAGCTGCTTCTCCTCTGTGTTTTCGTCAAGCCCTCTATATTTAAAGAAACGAAAGTGGTTTTTCACTGAGTTAAGATGCTCATCGATGTATTTCTCGAGCCCGAAACTCTCCATGATCATCGTCCTTACTTTCACGTCTAATTCTATTAACTTCTCCGCGAATGACTGAACACTCTTGCTGCAAGAACAGAAATATAATTAAATATGAGAGTATTAAAATATATCCATAATGTAAACTAGCAATTGTTTAATTCATCTGTTCCTGTAGTGTTTTAGTCGTTATAAATTTGAATAATTGTAGAAGTTGTCATTTTGGTTATAAAACTACATAAAGATTGCTAAATTTGATATATAAAAATTGTGGCATTAGTTACAATATTTGTTTGTATACAAAGCATCTAGTCATATATATATATATGTGATATAAGAAAGAGAACCTGAAGGTGATGTTTCCTTGAGGCCAAAGCTTGTGAGTCCACTCATCGACAACTTCAGGATTATCCACACCGTCAAAGCCCATACCTTCGTATAAAGGTATACTCGGAATCGTATCGGAGTATCCTTTGTAGATTGTGTCAGTCTTTGCACTCAGTTTGGTCTCCAATGGTAAATCAAAAACTCCCTCCGAGGCCACGAACAGTGCCTTTCGTAGCTCCGCTGAAGCTCCATCGAACATGGCCTCGAAACACCCGAAATCTTCTAGGGCTTTTCGGACTTGTGCTCTCACCGAATCCCACTCGAGGGTTTCCGGTTTGAGATCACGACGACTCGAGAAGTCGATAACCGGAAGGGAAAGAGGAGATTGGGTTTTCGAACTTATCCTCATTAGCTTTTAAGAATTAAGAGTGTGGTTTGTGTTTGTGTTCTGTGAATACTTCGAAGACTCGGTTGGTTATTATATACGAGAAAGTCAATGTGTCTTCACATGAGTTTGGTCTTCTTTTTAGTATTTTTTAAAGATTGATGTTTATGATTTTCACACATATTACACAATAATTCATCTTGTAAAACTAAATGCATTAATTAAAGTGCAAAATATCAATCTTTAAGCCAACTTTTTTTTCTTCGCTTAGTGATTATACAAAGTTCAAATAGCATTTTTCGAAATTACTGAAATTTGCACTGTAAAAGGTAAAGTATCAAATCTACAACTTTCTACACTTTATGGTTTGGTATACCGTATACTTGTTGTTTTATGATATTATTTATATGGAAAGTATATTTCTAATACATTGGATGATTCCAGAAATACACATGCAGTGCTAATTTTCTTTTTTGGTAGTATAGATATCGTCATTAATTCAAAAAAATGTTATCTTATATACTTTCTTACTGAACTCAACTCGAATATAAACAGACCAAATTCATATCACATTGATTCCGTGCCAATTTGTTCAACGATAGTCAATGTTTCTTGAGGCCTTCTAATCGTTTCTCATTACTTTCTATAATCAGATGTAATATTTGGGATATATGCTAAACATATGAGATAATTAGGCTATACTTATAAGTTACAAGTTTTGGTTATCTTTAAATATATGTGCAAACAATTTCTCATCATTTACTTGTTTAGATCCAGCATGGTAAATCCAACTGAACCGCCCAACGAAGAATAAAAAAAAGACTAATGACGTTTACCTAAACCCTAGTTAAATTATGATGTTCATATGCTATTTCACGTTTATTATCACATATACAGAACCATAAATAATTCGTTAGTCTTGTACTCTTGTTTATATTATCTTCACGGTCATTATCATATATACAAATAATTCGTTAGTCTTGTTTATATTTTTTAGTTTCAGCACCTTTCGTATACCATATACGGGCTATATTAATCAATCTTCCACATGCCGCCAAATATATATATATATATATTTATAAAATCATACACTTTTATAATAACAACGTGATATGTAATGTAAGTATTCTAATAAATTGACAATCGTTTCATATATAATACACATTTATTATGTATTAACGGACGCTTATACTCTTTGAACATGAAATGAAATGTGAAGTTTCTAAAAAGATTCGCTATTTAACTTTTCGTTAAATCGATCTGGTTGTTAGTCTATCAATTTCAAATCTTATAATATTATATATTACAATTGAAAAATGAATAGAAAATACGTGTTGCACTATATATATAGATGATCATCTAATTATTTATAGTCCTTATTAGAAGCTAGAGTTAAAACTATACAAAATTTATAAAAGTAAAACTTAATCCGAAGACACGTTGAGAGAAAACAAAGCAAAAAAATTCAAAAACATGAAAAATGATATGTGTTAAAATCAGAGTTAGTTTTTTTCCAACCACTTATATATTTGGTTTGAATTCGCATGTTACATATATTGGTTTTGGTCTAATGTTTATATATAAAGACATGGCAAAGTAAAGGTAACAAAAGGTTCAAATAATGAAAAAAAAAAGTAGAGGTAGCAACAAACCAACTAGAGAGCAAATGAACAAGTGCGAGTGATCATTACATGGGACATGGTTTTATTTATTTTGCAAGGCATCATAAATGTTTAAAGGGCACAGTAAGTCTTGAGACTAGATAGATCTCTCCCCTTGGTATTTGTGTTGGTGAATTTCAAGTAAGCCTGAAAATCAAAAGGCTTATAGAGACGAGGATGTTCATCATCAACTATCTCCTCAGGCGCATTTATGATCAGTCCTTCTTTAGGTGGCAAGAACAGTCCAGCCACATACCGATCTTTCTTTCCGGTTATAACCACACGGTGAAGCGGAGGAAACACCCCACCATTCAACAGTAGCTGCAAAGCCCATATTATATATAAGTTGATCACATAATTAAAGAGTATAAAAGAATGAAACTTGAGACTCAAGGAAGCTTAATTGTAATTACATGAAGAGAAGCTCCGGCTATAACAAGGAAAGAAGAGTCTTGAGATGGCTTAGCTTTGATCCACTCTTCACCGTCTTTGGTTTTAATCTTCAAGCCATCTACTACATCGTTCTGGCAAAGTATTGTGAGGAACTGTCTATCGATATGAGGTTCAAAACCTAGATTCCCCTCTGTGTTATCATTGTCAACTCCTTTGTATTTAATTAGTTGAAGGTGGTTCTTTGCTGAGTTAAGATGTTCCTCGATGTATTTCTCGAGCCCAAAACTCTCCATGGTCATTGCCCTCACCTTCACGTTTAGTTCTATCAACTTCTCCACAAACGACTGGACATTCTTGCTGAATATATATTGGCATATCTTAGTGCTTTATAATCGATACTTCTGTTTTGACATTTCTAAATTATTAAAACTAATACCATATACGTATACAAACGGATCAAACCAAATATGATTATGTAAATGTCCATGCGAAAAATGTTTAAATTCTGATAGGACTTGAATGTTAGTTCTTCGAGTTGTTTTTGGTTTCAGTATTTGAAAAGTTCCATTTGATTACCCTTCAAGATTTTACAAAAGTAGTTTCCGGCCCTAAAAGTTCGGAAATCTAGTTTTTTTTTTAATGTGGGGTGTTTCTCATTAAAAAAACTATAAACCTGTTATTGAATTTAATTTCTCATAAATCTTTTTTTTCTAGTGAGATCAAAAATTAAAATCTTCACGTTTCATTTGATTACCAATCTTTTTCCACTTGTAAGTTGTGTTCTTTTTTCGAAAATATTGTTATCAATTTTTGTTTACATGCGTAATGACAGCATTAGCACCAAAATTAATTATATATTCTAGTCGAAAATATTTAAACAAAACTCAATTTAGTTCTTTATATGTTTAAAGTTTCCATATACTTTTTTATTATATATAAAAAAATTGTGAACTATTAATATTACTAGAATTCCATTATTTATTTTAGTAATTTTTAAATATAAAACAAAAGCTAAAATTTTAATTTTAATTATTAAAACTATACTTAAAAACCAAATACTATACAAAATACCATTCATCTTTGTGAAGAAACGTAAATCTTCAAGTAAAAAAAAAAATACAAAACAAAAGCCAAAAACTATTCTAAAAACTACAATGGCCTTTTTTTTTTTTTTTTTTTTTTAAAGTGACATAAAATAGAACTGTAAAAGAAGGGAACCTGAAGGTGATGTTGCCTTGAGGCCAAAGCTTGTGAGTCAATTCATCGACAACCTCAGGACTATCTACACCGTAAAAGCCCATACCTTCGTATAAAGGCATAGTCGGAATCGTCAAGTATCCTTTGTATATTAGTTTGTCTGACTTTGTGCTCAGTTTTGTCTCCAATGGTAAATTAAAAACATCCTCCGAGGCCTTGAAAACAGCCTTCCTTAGCTCCACGGAAGCTCCATCGAACATGGCCTCGAAACATCCGTACTCTTCTAAGGCTTTTCGGACTCGGGCTCTCACTTAGTCCCACTCTGGTGTTGCCGGTTTGAGATCTCGACTAGAGAAGTCGATGACCGGGAGAGAAAGGGGAAATTGGGTTTTTGAACCTATCGTCATTGTTTATTCTTCTTCTATAGAATCGATATTGTAGTTGATGTTTGCACTTAATACTTTTGAAAGTGTGTGTAGCCTTAATGAAAGTATTAAAGTGTTTACTATACTTAAGTATATTAAAGGACTCCGACCATGTGCGTGTGAGTAAGCTAATCATGGCTTCATTGTTATATATCAAGAGAAAGTCGAGGTGTTACCTAATCAATTAATACTTAATAGTCTAATTCACATGTCATGATCCATGGATCCTGCTAAAAATATACAATTAGTAGTGTATTAGGTAAAAACTAAGTAGTAATGGAGAAATTGAAATTATGCAAATCGCAGTGATGTGATTCAGTTAACAAAATAGTGTGATTTTTTTCATTATTTTATAAGTGCTTTGAAAAGAGCCAATCTCATGTTGACTTGGTCAAAGTGTGAAAACAAATTATATTAATATATTTAATTTTTAACTGGTGAATTTCTTAAATGCTTATGAAAAGCTACACCAGAGTTTTTTATTCAGTTAATGGTGTTTTTAGACCACCTCCATCGGAAAATTTTATCCAGTATCTAAGTAAGAAAAAATTATTAAAAAAAAAAAGTTAGGAGAGAGAAAAACAACCGTTTTATGTTTAAACAATTTCATATACGTTTTTAAAAGATTTTAAAGAATGCTGGTGACACATACATACAAGTGGTTTAAAAAATCTAAAATTTAAAATATTAATATATTTTTTAAATTTTATTAAAATATTAATATACTTTTTTAAATACGTCTTTTACATCTTTTGCTGATGGAGATGAAGTTCAATCAAACAAAGCCTCGAAACATCGTATAAATGAGTCTGAGCTCTTTTCCTTTAATACTTGCGTGATCTCAGATTAACACCTTTGATGTCACGACTAATTTTTAATGTATTTGATATCAAATTTTCTTGCCATTTAACCAATTCGTTCGAGATCATGTTAAAGTTTCTTCTACTGATGTAATCAATGAAAAAGGAAAGAAATAATGGAATTTCTGAAAGTTAGGGTTCATGACAAGCTCAAGAGTCAAAGTAAAAGTAACAACAACAGATCCGGCTCAAGAGCAAATAAAAAAACTGCACAGTGAATCAGCAGTGATCAAAATGATACAAAGTTTTATTTATTCGCATGGCATCATAAATCTTTAAAGGGCACAATAAGTCTTGAGAGCAGATAGATCTCTTCTTGGTGTCTATGTAGGTAAACTTAAAGTAATCCTCAAAATTAAAAGGCTTATAGAGACGAGGATGTTCATCATCTATCATCTCCTGAGGCGCATTTATGATAAGTCCTTCTTTAGGACGCAAGAACAGTCCAGCCACATACCGATCTTTCTTTCCGGTTATAGCCGCACGGTGAAGCGGAGGATATACCGCACCATTCAACAGTACCTGCAAAATCCATTGTTTTATAATATATATATATATATATTGATCTCGTTATTAAAGATATTATAAAATGATGAAACTTGAGACTCAAGGAAACTTGATTTTACATGAAGAGAAGCTCCGGCCATAACAAGGAAAGAAGAGTCTTGAGAAGGCTTAGCTTTGATCCACTCTTCACCGTCTTTGGTTCTGATCTCCAAGCCGTCTACTACGTCGTTTTGACAGAGTATGGTGAGGTAATGTCTGTCGATGTGAGGGTCAATGCCTACATTCTCTTTTGTGTTATCGTCAAGTCCTTTGTATTTAAATAAATGAAAGCGGTTCTTCGCTGAGTTTAGATGCTCCTCCACGTATTTCTCGAGCCCAAAACTTTCCATGATCATTGTCCTCACATTCACGTTTAGTTCTACTAACTTCTCAGCAAACGATTGAACAGTGTTGCTGAAATGTATCGCAAAATCTTACTATTTATATAATCGATACTTCTGTTATAATGGACTAGTTTTAAATAAATGTAAAATTCTGATAATAGTTCAAAAAAGGGGAGAACCTGAAGGTGATGTTGCCTTGAGGCCAAATCTTGTGAGTCAAGTCATTGACAACCTCAGGATTATCTACACCGTCAAAACCCATGCCTTCGAATAAAGGCATAGCCGGAATCTGACCGGAGTATCCATTGTTACGATTCTCTGACTTTGCACTCAGTTTGGTCTCCAATGGTAAATCAAAAACTTCCTCTGAGGCCTCGAACACAGCCTTCCGTAGCTCCACTGAAGCTCCATCGAAAAAGGCCTCGAAACATCCGAAATCTTCAAGGGCTTTTCGGACTCGGGCTCTAACCGAGTCCCACTCGTGAGTTCCCGGTTTGAGGTTTGAAATCGAAAAGTCAATGACCGGGAGAGAAAGGGTTTTTGAAGTTATCGTCATTTTCTTTATCTTTAAGGTTTTAGAGTAAGTTTATCTTTTGTGTTCAGTGAAGATTTAAAGACCCGCATCGTTCTATAGGCAAAGAAAGTCAAATCTATGGAGTACAATCCCATTGTTTTTCACATGTCATGTACCAGAGGTCCTAATAAAATATACATTTAATAGTAATTAATTAGCAAGATAACAATGCAAAAATTGAAATTAGTTAAATGACAGTGATGTGCGTTATTAATATTAAATAGTGTTAAATTTTCGATTATGTTTGATTTTATTATTGAGTAAATTTAACACGCTAGTATTCTTTTAAATGTAATTTTTTTTTTTTTTTTGTAAAACATAAATATATTTTGGTGTTTACGTGAATAACATGTTACGGAAAAGCATTTCGCATCATATAACATACGTAGATATGAAAAATTACATCTTCCAAACAATATTTTATTATATCACCAGCTCACTCTAATTTTATTTATTTATAATAATTATGGTTATTTCTTAATTTGTATATATTTCGTTGTTATCGCCAAACAATTACTACAACGACTTTGGCTTGTTCCGAGACGAACACAATTTGTGTTTTGTCAAACATATGTTCTATTTATTTGAGGAAATGCCACTTTATAGTTTTATATTATAGATGTCTCCTTGTGTAAATTGTGGTATTCATTAAAATAAGGGGACAACATCGATCAAAGTGGAATATAGACAAAATAAAGAATGGTACACAGCACATGCTCACATGGCCAGCAATGGCTAACACTAAATAAAAATTACTCGGTTCGTTCTCAATTGGTGCACCCACCCGAAGATAAGACGATATATATAAATCATGTAATTTTTGTTGTCATCCAGCGAGCCGTAAACGTGGGCACTATCCAATATTCCGATATAGCCGGTTTACTCAAATTTAGTATACCTTTTTTACTTTGAAAGAATCCGAATAAAAGTGTGGATCAAAATCAACATCGAACTTTTTGGCTCATATGGAAAACATGAAATTAAAAAGTATTTCATAAGTTTGATAGAAAATTTCCCGGAGGAAGTAGTAACTCATGCAGAGAGAGGGTGAGGCTTCGGTTTGGTCGGACGAGAATGAGAAAAATCAATTACTCGGATACATATGTTAAAGGTGTAATTGTTAGTCATATAGATGAGTCATGGAAACATGATTTATTTGTGATGGGATCAGGAATCAGGATGATATTGTTTACAGACATGTGAGACGAGGAGCCTCATGGGAATCAAAAGTCAATGTCAAAGTTTATCTCTCTTCCAAGCTAATTAATCAACTATATACAACTAGTGGATTATACAATATAATCACACACCTATTGCCTTATTTAGATACATGTTTGCTATTCCATATTTGAACGTTTTTGTTTACTTTAATTATTTAGGTGCTACATTATCCTGCGTAAGATCAAAGTTATTCAATTATTGTTATGGTTTAGATATTTGAACCGCACATGGACATAGGAGGGTCATTTTGATTAGTAATGTTTGTTTGGTCTTTAAACATAACAAATTTTAAATATCCCTAAAATATTATTGTAGCTCAGAATATTCAATGATGAATGTACAATTTACGATTAGTTATAATTTGTGGACAAAAAAAAATCGTAATAGGCTCTAAGGTTTTGAATTTCAGCTGTGCGATTTCTTTTGTTTACAATTTTTAATCACTCGCAATATGAACATGACATGTATGACATTTATAATCTCTCAGGACTTCTCTTTAATATATAAGGGCCATGGATAGATAAAGTGAACATCCTTAATGGACCGTCTATATCAAAGCTTAAATATGATTTCGGCTCAAAAGACCAAACAAACATTACAAAGCAAGCCCAATCAACAATATCACTACAAAAGCCACTTTTTCCTCTAATCATTCTGTATTTGAATACATTTAAAGTCTTCAAGATCCACATCAACAAGTAATAAACTCAATAAAGATTGTAATCACTACTCCTTTTCATTCGCATCGTTTTAAAAATTCAAAAAGATCAAGAAAAAAATCATCAACAAACGTCATAGAGCCAACAAACAAACCACCTGCTCTCCATTAAAGAAGGAGAGGAAGAGGAGGAGCGTGGGTCCGACGTGGCATGTAGCCGTTATGGTCCCACTCCCACGAGCTGTTTCCATGCTTACGTGGCATGACTTTTCTATTTAAATTCTCTTCTCTCTCACAGCTATTTATTTATTTAAAATATACTAATATAGAAATAATAAAAAAAGGTACTGGTCGTCGTAAACACACAGAAAATCCGACCGTTGTTTGAGTTTATCTTCTTCTTCTTGTCCGAAACAGAACTCAAGAGTCCCCAAAAGGCTTTTTTTCTTTTTGTTGCTCTCTCTTACGATCAAACACAAAATCTAGAAAGAAACGGTTGATTTTTCTCTCTATTAGTGAGGACGATGTTGGGCGAATATGGTATAACGGAGGAAGACATGGTTATCGAGGAAGCTCAGGGATACCCGAGAGCTTACGCAAAGATCTGTCGCGATATTGATTCTTCTCCGTTCAGAAATGGCCCTCCTTTTACCTTCATGCCATACATTCTTCAGCAGAATGAGGTAACTTTTTTTGGAACATCTGATCTACATTTTCAATTCTATTGAAATTTGAATCTTGAAATTGGAGTTGTGTTTTTCTCTGTAATGACATAAAGTTACTGTTTTTGATATGTCCTCAAGAGCTTGAGATGCAGAGAAGTAGATCAGATGTTCCCTGTAATAGATCCGAAAGCGAGACAAACAACGAAGCCGAAGATCTTCCTCAGTCTCCTGTGGAAACAACTTAATCATCTAGGGTAAGGACTTGGTCTAAATTTCTAATCACACAATTAAAATGTCATTTCTAACACTGGAGTCAATTCAGATTCTTATGTGCTTTTTGATTTTGGTTTTGTTTGTAGTAATGCCGGGTTTGATCCGGCTGTTATTCGGATAGATCCATATGGGAATGTTCTTTACTTCCATGCTGATTCAGCTTCTCCTCTTGCTTGGGGCTTTGATCATTGGTTCCCTTGCTCAAGTACACACACATCCTCAAATCTCTTCCTTTTATTTTAAGATATAGATTAGAGTTTCTGTTTTGTTGTCTGATTGATTAAAGCTTTTTTTCTGTCTTTTTGAAAACCTTTAGGAGGAGGTTTAACAGTACCAAGCAACCTAAGGTTAGTGCAATGGCAGGCACGCAAGAACAAGAAGGACAAACTTGAGTTCCTAGTACCATGGTGGGATCTTCAAGTTGGGATTTCAGTGAATCAATTCTTGTCTATTTTTGCTGCTTCAAGCTCTGATTTCAGGTACACTTAACAATCCTTGTTTATATAAATATATGATATGCCTTTTTCTACTTGATGAAACATCTTTCTCAAATGCAAGTTTTGGTATTCAACAGGAGGAGAGCGTTTTCATTCTTGTTCAAAGAAGGCGAAAGCGAGGAACTTAACGGTTCACAAATGGTTGAATCACACCATTTCCCACAGCATTTCGTCGAATCAAAAGAAAAATATGGCCTTGCATCTGCTGCAGTTGTTGTTTCTAGAAGAGATCCTTATGATCCTTCACTAGTCTTGAGATCACTCGATTACAATCGCCAAACACCTTGTTAGTAAACTACTTACTACTCAGCTTTTTGGTTACAGATTGATAAGATAAATCCTCATTACTCTATATTACAGTACTGAATCATATTCATTTTATACTGCAGCAAGGAAGATGAGACTCGGTGCAACGAAAGAGAACGAGACTCCGGATCTGATGAAAAATCCGTATCAGGCCATTGTTGCAGCTAGGGACTCACTGAGACACCGAGAGGAAGCGCAGAATATGAGAGTCGAGATGAACAAGTTAGATGATGAAATGAATGATTTGAAAAGAAAAAACAGCGAAGAGCAGGTTAGCATCCAGGAGCTGGAGAGCGAGCTGATTAAGAGAAGAAGAAGAGCTGAAAAGTGCAGGAGATTGGCAGAAGCTCAATGCTCGTATAGGAATACACTCGAGAAGATGATCCGTGACGCTATGCACCAGTAAGAGATCTTCATACTAATGATTTCATTTCGATATGTTTTAGCTCTCAGTGTTCTTTAATTTTGTTTGTTTGTTTGTAGGAGTGTTGTGTATAAGGAACAGGTGAGGCTAAACCAGGCTGCGAGTAGCGCACTTATGGCGAGGTTAGAGGCGCAGAAGGCGATTTGTGATGGTTCAGAGAAAGAACTTCACAAGAAGTTTAAAGAAAGAGAGGAGCTGGAGAATCAAGTGAGGCCTGAAATGGAAAAAGCAAGGAAAAGATCCAGATTTTTGCTGAGTGATGAAGGTGATGACTTGTTGCTAGACGACAGAGACAGGAAGTTATCTTTGTATCTTCCTGGAACAAGTGAAGATATGTCGTTACACAAGGAGCTAAGAGTGTACCTTGAAGAAGAGCATAAAGCAGCAGTTTCGGAGGCTGAAACTCAGAAACATGGGGAAATAGAGGAAGAGGAGCAGAAGAATTCAGAGAAGTCTCTTGTTGCGTTAGAAGATAGGAAGAAACCTGTTGAAGAAAAGCTAGATGTAGAAGAAGGGAAGCGAGGCAGCAGCAGAAGCTTCAGAGCGTTTCCTGTTATCAAGGAACCCGAGAGCGAGGAAGATGAGGAGAGCAGGAGAGAGCGGGGGAAAGGAAATGTTGAGAAATGGCTTCACATTCTGCTGGAGAACAACGGCAAAAGCAACCCCCAGGATCTTCAAACCGAAAAAAGCAAGAAGATTGATGAAATGATTGAGAAGCTGGACCACAAGTTCCCTCTGCTTGAAAAGGTTGAGGAAGAAGAAGTGGTGGAGTTGCAACCGCAGGCTGAGGATGCAAACAACAACAACACGAACAAGGTGGAAGCAAGAACTGAAAGCTCACGTAGAAGCAGAATGAGTTTTGATCTGAAGAACACACCAGAGAAGAGTGGCAGAGACAAAGTGGTGAAGAGATCAGAAAGTGCTAGAGCTTTCAGAAGGATTCCATCATCTCCATCACTCCTCTTCGGGATGAAAAAGGGAATCGACAGCATAAGGAAGAAGCCTGTGGTTTCAGGTCACGACGATGAGAACGAGTATCTCGTTAAGAACAACTTCATCAAGTCATCTCTCCAAACAATCAAACGAGCTGTCAAATTTTAGACACCGCATCTTCTTCATAATATGATGCATTTGTTTTAGCGTGTGATTCATCGTTTGTGTATAAAATAAAATAAAAAGACTTCCCTCACTGTTGCTCCCCCATTTGTAATAATAACAGCTTGTTGTGTTGTTTTCCATTAATGCAAAATTAAGACATAGATTTTCTCCACCTTGAAGGTGTTGTTCTTCCTTTAACAAGCCTTGTCTTCATGTTACCAGGAGTCCGAGGCTCAAATCCTTCACCATTCTCACCTGATTCTTCCTCACCGTTCGCCATCTTTTCAACGTTAACACTTCCTCTAATCGAGGGTACTAAACCGAGCCTCTTCCACCGGAAAAACCCACCTTTACTGCCACCGCCACTCTTCTTCTCCATAAGCCTCTCCATCTGCAAATGCATAGCACCGCACTCGCTCTGCAGCCTCACCACATCCTCTTTAAGCCTTCTGATCTCTGCTTGCTGAACATTCATCTCGCGTTTAGACAAGCACCGAGCTGCAGAGCCTGGCTCGAAGTAGTGTGAGCCAGAAGGGTTCGTTGGGCTCCTCGTCGTGCTGCATATCGAGCTTCCACTCCAGTCCATGTGACGGCTTAGCTTCGTCTGCTCGGTGAACAACACCCTGATGATTGCTCTCACCGGTAAACGATCGTTCTGAGCCGCGTGGAGAGCTGCTTCCGGTGATAGCTTCCTGCTATCAATAAGTCTGCAAAGTTCCTTCCTTTCTTGCTTCAACAACAGAGGATGAGCCTGAAATTTGAAATCTTTAATTTTTAGTCTTAAAAGGATTCAAATTTATAAGCTTTGTTAGTATTAGTATTACCTTGAGATATGTATCAATGGCGCGGTACAGGCCATCCTCTGTGGTACGAGCATGGCTAGGCAGAGCTTCGATTAGAGAAACGAACTCCGGGAGAGTCAAACCACCGTCAATGGCGGCTTCAGCGAGGTAAGAGTCAACAAGCTTCGCCACTTTCACGAGAGACGCGCCGGTTTTAACACCTTCAATGTCCAATCCGGCGAATTTCTTGACGAGACGCGTCACGAGCTCAACGTCGAGCAACGTCCCGCACGTGTGGCTGAAGGAAGGTATCATGAGCTCCTTGAGCGAGGCTTGGTCCAGCTGCCAAGATACTCTGTTTTCAAGCTCCGTTAAGTAACTCGGATTTGCTCCGACCATATTCGCCGTCCTGAGGAGACGGAGGAGGAAATTGCAGGGAACGGAGTCTTTCTCCGGCGGGAGGATTCCGATTAGGGTCTCGACGAAAAACCGCTTCTTCATTACAGACGCCGTGACGCTCTCCTGGTGTGGCGGTGGGTCATTGCGGTTTTTCGATTCCGTGGCGGAGGAGACATTTCCGGCGAGATCAGGGAGCCACTTGGAAGCGTAGTGAGCGATGATGGAGCCGATGAGGTCAGGTCGGATTCCTTTGGATTTGATTCCGGTGATGGTTTTGACGAAGTAGTTCATGTCTTGGATACAAGCGTCGTCGAACCAAGAGTAGTACTCCATATCTCCGGCGAAGGCCACATGGTGGTGGTGATGCGACGGCTGATTAGCGAAGATGGTGACTGGTTCAGGCGAAGGCGTTCTCTTCATTACGTTCGGCTTTTCTTTTCACCGTGAGCTCGGAGTTTAGTGTAGTAGGATGGTTTTTTATATATATAGAAAGCAAAACTGATTGGTCTTTTACGTTTTCCTATGATTTTTGCTCCAAAAGCTCATTAGAGAGCATAATCATGACTTGGCGCAAATTTCCAAAAGAAAGAACAAACTGTTTTGGATTTCTTATTCATTCTCGTGAATATATATATGATGCATATTCATTCACTATTGTGTATTACATCCCAGCTAAGACCCTAACAGTAACCCGCAATCAAAATCAAACATTTTCTCTGGTTATAAAATATTTGTTGTCGGCAGTAAAAGTATATAGTTCACAGAATTGACTACAAGGTAAATTTTTATCATACTTTTGTAAGATTTTCGTAAAATAAAACACTGTTCGATTATAATATAAACAGTCTTTGAGAGTTTATATCAAACATATGAATATTAAAAAGATTTTCATAATGCCAAATGGCTGCTTCTGTGGAATAATTTATAGTCTATATTATTAGCTCTTCTACCTGTATAGTATTTGACATATTATATATATGGTAAGGTTTTATTCAGAGATGACATGGATGATGATACTAATGTTAGAGGATTGAGAGGCTGTGGAGGAAGATAGAGATAAGAGAAAGATGAAGACAAACCCTCTTGGTTTGCCAAATACTATATTTTATATAAAAACTATTATTACAAAGGGAATATTAATCAATGCATAGACATGTCGTATTCTCTGCAATGCAATGTTAATGGTAATTGTATTCTAGTGGCCTTGATTATTGGTGGATATACGATATACCATTTTTTTTACAGTATTAGTTAGATTTCGACTGTAAACTCCCAACGTTATCGTTTATAGTCTAAGTTTGCATTTCACATAAAGTTATGGTTTAAGTTTGGTTTTGGTGTACAACAAGAAATACTCCAAACAGCAACTCTTTTGTGTGAAAAGAGGTTTCAACAATTTATAACATACGATGTACATTCATGATGAATGACAGTATAAGAAACTAACGAGATAAGATTATATATGTATGTAGCTTAAAAAAGACAGTGCTTTGGAAAAGACAAAAGAATCATAGTCTCTCTCTGTTTCGATCTTTTGTAATATCCTTCTCTCCATGTGGTTTTGTAGATGAAACGACAACGAATGGTCCCGTTTTAGAATATCGGTGACCATGCCGTTTGTCTTATCACAGCCATACGTACATGCCAAAAATAAGATTCTCTCTCTAGCTTTTCTTTTTGTTCCCACTGCACACTCACGTCACATCACGAGCGTGATGACACACACGAGCCGGTTTAGCCCATTGAAGGCTCATACCAAACCCCACATACAGATATGGGCATATGGGCTTGGCTGTTCTTTGGGTTCTGACTCACCTTTGACTAACTCAACAAGATTGATGATACTAATACCATAAGCAACCACTTAAGTGGCAAGATACTGAATGTAATTTATTTAATCTATTGTATCCTTCAATACAACCTAAGGAAAATGAACAAAGAGAACACGTTTTGGGGAAAAACAAGTTGGAACTGAGATTGTAGTGGTATGATTTTGCACAGATGAACAAAAGTATTAAGGATAAAAGAGTCACATAAGCTTACAAGTGTTTTTGTCTTTAGAAGTAAGTGAACAGCTTATGATGAACAAGTCTGAAGTATCTATACTAACATAACATGGTTTTGACTCAACCAAAGGTTTTCTCACTGCTATAGCACATGTAAACGAACCCATCTTCGTCTTTGTAAGTTTCGTAGATGGAATCCATTAGAGCAGCTGCAGTGAGACAGAGAGTAAACAGAAACACATCAAACAAGTTTTGCCTAGAGAGGAGCAAAAACCGAGTCGCAGAAACTCACCTGTTTGAGGCAGAGTGTTGTTCACGAACACGAACAAGGCTTTACCAGGAGACAAGTGCAGTCTAGCACTCAAGATGTAGATGAATTGGCCAACGGACATATCTCTTGGAACCAGAAACCTAACATTTGAAAGACAACTCCTCGGATCATCTCTTTCCAAAGAACATTCTCATAAACATATTGAAACTATTCTGGAAATGAATCGGATATTTAAATCCTAAACATGGGCATGACTACTTTGAAGCTCTTTCAGCTAAAGTGGACCAGAATCAAATTAGATTATAATCAAAAACAAGTCATGAAAATACAAACTTATGATGAAATTCTTTTTACTTTTTTTTCTCGATTTCAGGCAGATCGGTTTTGCAATACTTCTCAGCAATCACCTGCAACACATCATAGAAAAGAAAACATTTGAGTTCCAATAATTTCAAGAGTGTTAACTGAATGAGATATTAACAAAATTAAATCTTCTTGTTTAGATCAGATATTTGAATAGAAGATTCGAATTGAGCAGGAAAAGACTTACTGGAATCCGAGTAGGGTACTTGGCGATTATCTCCCTCGATTCCGCGAGCCTTTCATCTGCCAAAAAAAAAAAAAAAAAGAGATAAGGTGGTTGAGTATTTCAATTTTCAATCAATCAGAAACCATAAGCAGATCGAATCAGTGAAATAGCCACGAACCCAAAGTCAATTCGTCCTTGAAAGATTTCATTTTCGACTAGACCCACCGCAGATTTCTTCGTCGTGTGTTTTTCCCCCTTTCTCAAAAGAGACGAAGTGAGTCTGTGACGAACGCAGAGGAAATATTAGTACAAACGAATCATAGGGTTAATTAATACATTACTGTTACCTAAACAAATAGCGGGGATAGCTCAGTTGGGAGAGCGTCAGACTGAAGATCTGAAGGTCGCGTGTTCGATCCACGCTCACCGCATATTTTGATTTTTTTTTTTAAAGTTTTTAGATATGTAATTGGCTCGGTCTGATTAAGCATATTACATTCTAAATCATTAGAATGTCGGCCGAAATATGGGCCTTGTAAAGTAATATAGCAGCCCAGTTCTTGACAATCTCTTCTTCCAAGACTCGTGAACAACTGGTATCGGATGTCATCGTTTTGTTTCCTTAGTGTTGAACTCAATTGCCCCACTCACTTGTAAAACCATACACAAACTTCTTAAACTGAGAAAACTTATTTGAAAGGAAAACGAATAATCTTGTTTCTTATAACCTAAGCTTGGAAGCAATCAGAAGAAACACTTAGCAGCTCAATACACAGGACAAATTATAGTCATTCGTCAAGTAGAACAGAGACTGGAGACTTTCTAAATGGATCAACCTGAGCCAGTTTCGCAGCAAGAGTCCTATTCGGGAACACATTATCTACCTTCATCCTCTCACTCATCCCATAAGCAGGAGCTTTGGCGTTGATATAAGCCATGAGAAGTGTTTCATACTGCATAAGCTGAGCTGCATAGCTTGCCCTCTTCATCCTCAGGAAAACCTTCTCCGCGTTATGAACATCGCCTCTCTTCGCGTATTCCTCAAGGATCACCATGTAAGAGATGAACAAAGGCCTCGTCTTATTATCCTTTGTCGATTTGTTCAATATCAACTCAGCTTTTCCAACTTCTCCTGCTTTGATGTAGAGCTTCACAAGTGCGTGCCATGTCGAGGGCCCGATCTTAATCCCGGCGTTCGCCACTCGTTTGACCAGGTTCTTGCCTTTCGCTAGCATCTTGTTCTCAGTGTATATCTCCATGAGGGCAAAATATGGCAGCATAGGGACAAGTTTGTATCTCTCCACAAGTTTATCGAACACCGCCTCTGCTTCTTCGATTTCCTTCAGCTTTCCCCATGCTTTAATGGCAGCGATGCAATTATCATACCTCAGCGTCTGTTCAACAAACTTACTCAGTCTTCTCACATTCTCCTTGTCTCCCATGTCTGCATAAAGAGGGAGTAATGAACGGCACACCCATGGAGTTTGTTTCAAGCCTTTCCCTTCGATTTCCTTCATAACTTCTTCCGCTCGCTCCTTAAGCCCTGCTCTTATGTAGTACCTAGCCAAGGTAGCTTGTATCTCTGGATCTAGCTCAATACCTTCTTCCTTCATCGTCTCCACGATCTTGTCCATTCCAGTTATGTCCCCGCACAAACCTTTACTGTTGATCAAAAACTGATAGGTGCCGCGAGTGGGCTTGATGTTCTCTCTCTCCATCAGAGACAAAACATCAGGTATCTTCTTCCTGTCATGCTTACTGTAGAGGAGAAGCAGCTGGTTGCAAGCAAACACGCTTGTTGGAAATTTCAGCTCTCTCATTTTGTTAAAAAGCTCTTCGGCTCTCTTCACATGAAGCTTAAGTACACAATTCGCAAGCAGGGTTCTGTATACTACTTCTCCCCTGAAAGACTCTGGAATCTCCATCAAAAAGCTTTCAGCTTTTTGCAAGCTATGCACCTTAGCCACCAAATCCAACTGAGAAGCATAGTTTGCTTCTGTGAACTCAAACTTTGTATTAGCTCGCAACCACTCCCACAGCTGCAAAACCAAAGAAAAGGCATACAAATTTGAGGGGTTTGATAGACAAAAACAATAAAATGATGTGGCAAAATAAGAAGAAAAAAAAAGCTTACCTGCAAACACATAGCATAGGATTTGCGTTTACGCAGATTGTGAATAGCAAGAGAAACCTCTGCTTGACTCAAATCTTTTCCTTCTTTGACCCATACTTCAAGAACGTGTTTAACTGATTTATACGCAACAATGGAGTCATACAACTCGCAGCGGACTCTTTTCGTTTTCGTTTCCCCTTTGTTTGAATGCTCTACTTCCGTTTCGAGATCATCATCATCAGCGGCATCTACATGACTACCAAGCTCAGAATCGAATGAGGAATCATCTTCAACTACCTCTGGTACATCCTCAGAAACAGTTAGTGGCTCCTCTGGTTCAGATAGCTCATCTTCCTTTTCTTTCTCATCTACTTTGTCATTTGCATCAGCTACAGAAGAAAGCTTAGTGATGCCAATGAAGCGCGTAAACACATCTCTTGCGGAATACCGTCTGATTAAACCTCTGGATTCATTATAAATCAATCCAGATGAACTGAAAGCAATTCCTTTGTCACCGATTGATACTTGTAGTTTATTGACCGCACCAAACGAAGAAGCCGCAAGGTTAAGTCTTCGACTCCTAAAAAAACACAATTAAGCAAAAGCAAAACCTTTACAATCCAAATAAACACTAAAAAGGAACAAACCCCCTTAGAGAGATCGATCTAAAATCAGTGAATTTTAAACAAAACCCAGAACCCAGAATCTCAAATTAAGACGCTTTTTTACCTTCGCAGAATCTTCGAAATCGAATACATAACTTGCTTCCTACCAAATGAGCTCAAGACCCTGAGAAACAATTCGACACTGGTTAGTATCAGCAGAGCAAAAATCCATTTCTCGTAGAGTAAACACGAACGATAAAGAGAAAAATTCGGCGAATTTAAACATCAAAAATGGAGCTGATACAGTAAACGCAGAAATGGAGACGACGTATGTGAGAGAGACGCTTACGATTTGAGAGAGTTTTTTTTTCCGCCGGAGGGAAGTGATCGGAACACGACAGAAAAAACTTTAGGGTTTAATGCGAGCTAGCCTGCGAGGGTTTATCAGTGCCAAAAGGAACTTCCTCGCATCCTTCTCCAAACGTGTGAGGTGGTTAAAGGGTATAAATGGTAAAATGGCAAAATTCAATAAGGGCACGTTTGGTGCCAAATCTTATACATAAACGCACTGTAATAATGTTTGAATATGTGTACATCGCTTTTTATCCGAGCAACAATAAATGATATTTGTTGAAAAATGCATTAAATAATCCCAACAGAGATCATGCTTGTACCAAATTATGTGTATGAAAATTTAGGAGTATTTTTATCCTGCTCAACACAAGATTTTAGGATTTTTTTTATTATAAAAAAAGCTATAAATATATTCCACACAGAATATCTAAAAGCTACAAGGCTAAAAGGAAAAATAATTATTTATTACGACAGCCTAAATTTACAGCTACGGGCGATAGGGTAATAAAGTAATAATAGGCTAGTAAATTAAGTAAGTATGAATTAAAAGATTTGAAAAGAAAGAAAGTGAGAGTTTAATTAAAGTTTTATAAAAAAAAGGAAATTTGAAAAATCGCCTTAAGTATCATCTTCCAAGTTTGTGTTTGTTTGATGGACATAGAAGTGAGTCACATAGTAAACAAAGTCGTCAACAGGAGGATAAAACTTACTAATTACAGTAATTAATTCTTAATTAAGCAATTCCAGAAATTTCCATGAAGCATCGTCCGTTTCCTCAAGTCACTTTTTTTCTCTCTTCTCAGTACATACAGAAACCTCAGAAACCCCTTTACATGTTTGCTCTCTCCTCGTCTCCTCCTGCAAACCCCTCGTCGCTGTGAAAGCTCCTCTCCGGTGACCTAAAATCGCCGGAATAACGGTTCCCGAAGCTTAGCTGACTACTTTTCACGTCGATTGCACTGCATTTTCCGGGATTGTCCCTTGATCGGACGACGATAAACAGCTTACCAGCTTCCGGTGAGCTTGCTCCTCTCTTCTCTGGTCTTGAAATCGTCGTAGGTTTTTGGATTTTAAGAAACTTTTAGCTGCTTCTGTAGTACGACGCGACGCTTTTACGGATTTCTCACTGTTCCATCTCCTTGCACGCTTTCTGCTTTCCTATAAGAGATTCTAGGTCGAATCCCACTCTAATCGAGCTGGCTTGATTACACATTGACCACCTTCAAATTCTTTGACACTGTAACCTTAGAGAGTGGTAGAATCTGTTTCTGGGTATTGCTCAAGCGATCAAGGTGGCTAGGTTTTTGTTGGATGAAATGTTCACTTGTAATCATTTTGCAAAAAACGCTGCTTTTGACATTTGTTCTCTTGAGGTTTTCTTCGGCTGCTTCAATTGTTTCCTTATACTGTCCTGCTTTAACCAAGTGGCTTGCTTTAAGAGTCCAAATCTCGAAGGATGATGAACTTATCCCATGGTCTTACAAGTTACAACACACTCTAATTTTGTTTTATCTTCTTCTCCCTTATACAGTTTGGGAATAGATTCCTCTAGCTAAGTGGATTCTCAATGTTTGCGAGTGGAGAAGGAGACCCTGATTTTAAGTGGGGTGTTGAGAAAGCTGTGGGACGGACAGATTCAAAGGTCCATTTCTATGAATCATTTACCTATGACGGCATCGAGTACCGGCTCTTTGACTGTGTTTGTTTCCAAGTACTTGGTCAATGCGAGACTTCAATCGGGAAGCTTATCAGGATGTATGAGACACCAGCTGGTGAGAAGAAAGTTAAGGTCCTTTGGTTTTTTCGACCTGTTGAGATTCGCAGATTCTTGAGAGGATATGAGCCACTGTTTGATGAGTTGTTTCTGGCTTGTGGTGATGACGTTGGGGTTTACAATATCAACGGCGTGGTAAGTTTGCTGGTTTTTCTTTCTTCTTTTCTTCGTCTTCTTAAACTGAACCGGAATAGTAAATTCTGAGTTAATAGATATGTTTGAATTCTCTTGTTATGCTTGTCCAGGATGCAATCATTGGGAAATGCAATGTTGTATGCGTCTCAGATGATCCGAGAAACCCACGACCAGCAAAAAGTGAGCTGAGGAACGCTCAATATATCTTCTCCCGCACCTTCGATACAAGACGGAAAATTATATCACAGGACTTTGCAGATGCAATAGCTGGAATTCGAGGTTTGGGTTCGAACAAAATCTTACAAAGCTTTGTTCTTCAACCTCTAATGCTCTTCAAATATGGCACTGATGGAGCTAATTTTACTTTCTACTGTCTCTAATAATGCAGTGGAGAAGTTCTTCAACAAGGTAAGAGCTAATCAGCCTGTAAAACGTCTAAACTCAAACGCAGCTACCGGTTCCAGGCCTTCCCCAGTGAAATCTTTTCGTCCAGAGTCAACGAGGTCAGGAAAAAACGATAATAGAGATGGAAAGTTCACGAGTAGAACAAGCCCGGTAAAGAAAGGTTGATTCTTTTACCCATTTGTTCTGGCCTCCTATGTCATTGATACTTGTGAAATGGACAGACCGGATTGACACTAACCTTTCTTTTGCAAGACTTGTTTCGGAAGGACCTTGCTGATCAAGGACATGTGAAGAAGTACCCTCCTGTCAGTACTGATATCACGTCAAGAGGTCTGAAAACCAAAACCAGAGCATTTGGGAGTAGACTTGCTTCAGGTTCATCTCTCGATCCCAGGCTTTCTAAAAGGAGGAGGGTTAACAGTCCAGAAATAGATTATTCAGGCCCTGAATCAGGAGAAAAGAGATCCATCAAAAATCCTCCTCTTGTAGACAAAGGTCCAAGTCAGAACATTGTAAGTACCATCTCTACTTCTGTGGACTAATTTTTTTGTTGAGCATAGCACAAAATTTTTTCATAGTTTGTATTAGATAGTATTCACCATTCTCTTATGACATTTGCAAATTATTTTCTCCTTTTATCTGCCATACAGGGTAAACACAGCTGGTTCAAGAAACTGGTAAGTTCTCTGACGCCTATACCATGGCTTATCCTCTCATGTAGGCCAGCTTTATTACAATCATGTTTCTTTCGTCTAAGAAGAACATGAAGCAATTGATTCCCATAGCCAATTTTTTTCAAACTATCGTTTCATGACACTAAATCAGGCTATGGAAATACTACAGTTAGTTAAGATAATGTTAGTTCATGATTTGTCCTGGTTTAGGAAATAAATTGCTCTAAAAACACTTTGGTTACTTCATCTAACATTGTTATATATATATTTTCCCAGCCTTTTGAGGAAGAACTAAAAGAAGCTATAAGAATGAACAGGGTGCTCTTAATTGAAAACCTGGAACCATCACTCACATCGCTGGAGGTGGAGGTATGTGATCAATCGTTTCTGCATCCTAATCAATGTTGACAATGGAATTCTATCTATGTATGTTGATCAAAGACGCATGGTTTTTCTTTTTGTTGTGTTCAGGATGTTTGTAGGAAAGCTTTTAACGAAAGAGTTGATGCAGAGATGATCCCAGCAACCCTTGCGTCTAACCCAGATAATGGTATATCTTCTTTACACCTATCTTTTTGCGGTGTGTGGGCCCCAACATTATATGTAGAAGAAAGTAAGTGGCAATGACTGGATGTTCTAATCAGGGAAAGCTCTTGTGATCTTTCAAACCACAAGGGCAGCTGATAATGCCCTGTCGCGATTAACCGAAGGGTGCCTGATGTTATCTGACGAGAGGTATACTATCCCATGCTCTATCTCTCACAGAAAGTGAAAATTTCATCAATTATCTTTTGTCTCTTTTCTCTCTTATATGATCCTTGTGCAGGCCACTAGTGGGTAGCAGAAATGTCCCAAAGGAAGTCAGAGAATGTGAAAGATTTACTGGACATCTTCGCATGTTGGGTAAACCTCAGATGACGATTGAGAAGGCAAGTTGTTGCAATAGTCATTTTTGTTTTTACCTGAACGCACCCTCAAGTCCAAGAAAGCCATTATCTCACTGTCTTGTTCTACTAACCTTTTTTTTTTTACTCCAAAAGAGAAAGGCCGTTGCTACAGCACACTGCGCGCAGCCAAACCACGTTGTATACGAGATGGCGATTGAATGGCTCGCTCTTCAGGGAAAGTCAGAATTGGAGTGCAAGAGGTTATTCGAGGTCAGCTCTTTCTTCTCTTTTCACGCATCTTTTTCTTGTCCTTCTTTCCCAAGTCAATTTATCTTCTTTCATCATCCATTGTAGGAACAAGCCAAGGAAATGAACATCTTATGGAGTAAAGACCCTAAAAAAACCAGAGGATAGGAGCAAGATGCTATCTCTTCGTCGCCTCAACAGCATAGAAGATCACTTGTCGGATTTTGGTTTTAGTTTTAGTAATCTAGCTGATGCCAACAACCCCTTTTTGTATCTCTAGGTGGGCATTAACTTATACAATCCACTCGATGTTGATGCTAGTTTTGGATCTAGGACGTAGGGTACATATACAAACGACTCGGCAGGTTTTTCAAAGTGTATCCATCTTTGCAAATAACTAGTTATCAGTCAAGTCTCTTTTTGTGTTTTTGGTGTGGCTATATTCATATGGAACTAAACACCCAAAACGTTAATCAGAAGGAGAGAAACAAAGCCACATGCGGGTCCTTAACAAATTACACAATCCTAAGAGTTTCCCTACTACTAGTGTCTTAAGCATACACACGACTGTTACAAAACAAGGGTCCGAGAGACAGAGAAAGAGAAGGCTTATTCTTTGCCAGATTTGTTGATGAGAGACTTGTGAATGTGTGGAATAACTCCACCACCAGCAATAGTTCCTTTGATGAGAGTATCAAGCTCTTCGTCACCACGGATGGCGAGCTGCAAATGCCTCGGCGTGATACGCTTCACTTTCAGATCCTTGCTCGCGTTACCGGCCAGCTCCAAGACTTCCGCGGTTAGATACTCCAAAATGGCGGCTGTATAAACCGCCGCGGTTGCGCCGACGCGTCCGTGAGCGGTTGACCTTCCTTTCAACAGTCTATGGACTCTTCCAACTGGAAACTGCATGCGAGAGAGAGAGAGTGAGACACATGACAACGCCTTATTAACATCAACACAAAGGTATCTTCTGTCTCGGAAGCTAAAACATAAAGGTGTCAATAAACTCGTCAAAAAGCATCTACTTGTAAATTTTAAAGACATGGATAAAAAAAAAAAAAAAGCTTTTGAAGCTTTTAAGGACCAACCGCTTCTGAAGCAGATAATGACTTACTGAATCAACAGTATCATTAATTATGGATACTCTCTATTGACTCAATGCATTTATCGTCAAAATCTATGGACCATCTCCGAAATTAAAACAGAGGATAAACTCAACTCCATCTCTAGACTATTATCTAGCTCACAAAATTCAGACCTCGCAGATCCGTCACTTGCACGGTTCACAGAACCAAGAAAGGAGAGAGAGAGAGAGAGAGAGAGAGAGAGAGAGAGAGAGAGAGACCTGTAGACCAGCACGAGAAGAGCGAGTGGTGGGTTTCTTCTTGTCCTTGTCCTTTTCGTTGCCGGTGGGTTTCCCCATTATCAGCCCTTTCGCTCCTTTTCCGGACATTTTCCCGCCAAAAAAAGTATCACAGTCTTACTCGAAGAGAGAGAGTGTGGGAAAGATTGAAAGAGAGAGAGCGTGTGTGTGTGTGAGAGAGAGAGAGATCCGGACCAGATAATAAAAAGAGAAGTAAAGACGCAGAAGAATAAGTACAACTTGGATTGACTGTTTTACCCCTCGGCTTTGTAGCTTCAGTTGTCGCGTCAGGTCATATCGAAAGTCCGAAAAGCCCATGTCAAATTTACTCAATATACCCAAATTGGTCCGATTATATAGTTTACATTAAGACACACCAGCTACAATGAGTTGTGATAATGCTCGTTTCATCAATCAATCAATCAATCTCAGTTATACTTTAGTATCCTTATACTTCATTGAGTTTTGGTCGTTGATTCCTGATCTTGGACTCTTCATGTTCATCATCTTTCTCAAGCTTTCTCTTCAAATCCATCAGATCTTGATCACCAACCTTACCATCCATCTTCTTGTTCAAAGCATATGTTTCACCCATCCTCCTCTTGCACTCCTTGCTTGCCGAATCATGCAAAACCACTGCAACCAACAAAGTCAGAAACTATTGCAACAAAAAGACTTTCCCTTTTCTATAAATAAACAGTAAACCGATAGCTTTGACAGTTTTAGCTACTCCACACAACCATATTCACATCTTTCTAACATGCATATGTATAATACTAACTTGGCTTTGGGTAGTCCTTCCCAACTATGCACTTTGCTTTAGTTTGAACGCTCATTGGCGCTGTCCATGGCTCGTAAATATACTGCTTTGGCATATCTGAATCACAAAACTTATTAGCCAGTGAATGAGTAACCGGTATACAAACTTACCAGGATAATGGAACTTAAACCTTCAGTTACCTTTCAGTACCGGGAGAAAATGTCTGATGTACTTCCCATCAGGATCATACTTCTTTCCAAATGATACAGGAGAGTATATGCGGTTGTACTGAAACAAACCACCACAAAGCATCGGAATAGAATCTACGCATGACTGAAGAAACTTTGCAAACAAAACATTCATATGGTAAATATGATCACGAAAAGAAAAAGAAAAGAAACGAGACAATGCCTGGTAAAAGAAGGACGAGCATGATAACCACATCCAGTTCCCATTATTGATTGCCCAGTCCGAATCAATCAAAAGCCTCTCGAACACATCACGCCCTTGTTCCCAATGTATGAACTTAACACAAGAAACAATCACGCATGTCAGTGAATATAATTTGCTGAGGAAGAGAGTGTGAGAGAGAGAGAAGCTGTAATTGTAGAGGCAGCATTACCAGATCTCCACGAGTTAGAAAACAGGCTACACAATGACGTGCTAGATGGTGCATCCAACCCCATTTCCGAAGCTGTAAATTCCAGAGACAAGAACGATTCATGAATGATGCTTACAAAAAGGAAAGTTAAAAAGGCAGTCACTTTGACTAAAATCTAACCTGAACCATGATGGCATCAATCCAAGGGTATCCTGTTTTACCGTCCCTCCAAGCAGCCAACATATCATTATCCTCTTTCCATGGAATCTAGATTACACATGAAACAAAAGATTGGTCCAAACATTTGAAGTTATAGGAACTTGATTAGAGAAACTATACAGATGTTGTCATCTAGTTACCTGTTTGCAGATCCGGTTTCCCTTCATTTTGTCAAAGTTAGGGGTTCCAAATGCAGTGGTGTAGAAAAACTCTCGCCACAACAACTAGAGAAATAAATAAAAAGAGATCAACTTTCCGTAGTTGGGCAATGTAAAAGAAACTTTTAGTCATTGACTGACCTGTCCAAGTAGAGAAACTGGCGGCGATGTATGCTTTTTCACGTCCTTGTGAATACGTTGAAGGCATTGATAAAAGTACCTCGAAGAAAGGCATCCGAACTTCTCAAAAGGTCAGGATATATATAGACAGCAATGCAAGCAAATGTGGAGAGAAAAGCTTAAGCCGAAAAGTTATGTTCTGTGACTCACTTTCAAATAAGGTGACAAAACCGTAGTTGCAGGCTTCAAGAATGCAGATGGATCACCCTTTGGTTTCTCAAAGTTTGCCACCCATGCCTACACTACAAATGAAACCCATAAAGAAGATATAAATCTATCTAGTCAATGTACAAGTATCAATTCTAAAGTTTACAAGTTCTCCATAAGATATGTTTCCTTCAGTGACGGTACCTTGTCACTGATTGACTTGGTCAGACGTTTCAAGGCTTCCGATTCACCACCTCTAAAAGGAGTACATTCAGCCTAAAGACATTAACACGAGCATAAGTTTCTCAGATGGAAATGTTATAAGCTACTTGAAAGACAAGATCCATCGCTTAACTTGTTCATCGTCTCTGTAGCCAAGTTCATCAAGGGTTGGTACTTCAGAAACGCCAAGGTTTCCAACATCTTCAATCGGAGGAAGTGAAGAATAAGACATCACAAGTTCAGATTTAGCACATGAAGGCTCACCGGCAATCTTCAGAAATGACTGGTAACTCAAAGGTGGCTTTCCACCATTCTTACTTGCAAGAAAATACCAAAAACATATCAAGAATCTTTACAGTTCCATAAAAGGAAAATCCAGAAACAAAATCCACATTAGCACTTACTTTCTCTATAATGTCTGAGGGATTGAAAAGAGTGTGGCTCACTGGAGAGAAAACCTCAACTCCAGTTGAAGAAGCATAATCCTAGAGAGATGAATCTCACTTGAGTTTAGCCAAAACCTCAATGAGGCATCGTCGTAAAGCAAAATCAAAACTTTTTTGACTCAATGAAACGAGTTTTACCTTAACTTTAACATCTAGAGCTTGATAATACGGATCTGTATCATATTCATAGCAAAGCTTCTTCACCTTCCACTGCAAAAAAAAACGTATTTCAGATTTCTCTATAGCCTTAAAGTAAATCAATTTTCACAAAATTTTGAATTTTCTGCATAAGAAACACTACATTACCTCTTGCAAGCAACGAACAATGACTTCCCCGGGTTCACCCTTAAGAACCAGCAACCGCGAACCGAATTTCTTCAGGCTGGAATCGAGATCCTTGAGGCTCTCCAGTAAGAAACGGATCCGGTTTACTCCGGCGCGCGACGACCCGGGTGAGAACGCAGACGGGTCGGACTCCATGTAATGCGGGTCAATCACAAAAACCGGATACAGAAATTGGGAACCCTTTGCGGCGTATTCAAGAGCCGGGTTGTCGTGGACCCGGAGCCCTTTCCGGAACCAAATCAGTGAACCGGATCCAGTAGCCATGGATGTTACGGGATTGAGACGGTAACTTGAAGGTGAGCAGACAGAGAATCGTCGCATGAATTTGTCTGAAACTTCTACACGAGTTTTTGGGAGAATTCTCGCGCCTTCAATTTGTGCGGTTAGTATGCGCTCCTTCAACTGTGCGTTTGACTAATTTGCGCGGTAATTGGCGTAAGATAAACGAAGCTTATAGGCTATTATCGACGGTTATTATTATGCCACGTCGTTAGTATGATGAAAAATCATTTTAATGATGCGTTGCACTTTTAGTTTTGCAAAATTAATTGGGAACCTACTACTAATGGAATGGTGATTATTGATTTCCAACTAGTCAGTCACACCTTTATTGCTCATGAAAATCGAGGGATTGTGAAATTAAGAAAATTTATTTCCCATATTTGAGATTTCGGTTACTGATAATAATCATTTATGATACTCGTATTTATAGATCCAAGCCTCCAAATCATAGTTCTGAATTCTGATGATAACCAAATTATTGGTAACACCTCGAAAATCAAACGTTAACATAGGTTCCCCTGCAAATCAACCGGTCAACGTTATATTTATATATGGTGAAAAAAAGCTAAACTAATTGACGATCCAACGGTTTACAAGAAACAACATCGCGCACGATCACGACCGTACAAACACAAACGACGACCCATAATCAAACGGTTCTTGAGTATCATCATCGATCGAAAGAGATTGTTCTTTCATCCCGTAGGAAAAAAAGGAAAGAAAAAAAAAGTAAACACATTTTTTTTTTAGCTCTAGGAATTATTATTTGTGGAACGGAGGATCCGTGACCCGATCCAGCTACTTCTTGACCCGAACGGACACGTCAGACGCGAGTCGTGATGCGATCGCGGAATGATACATGACTTCGTGGAATGTGGAAACTTCGGCGATTTTCATGCGTAGTTGCTTAGCCTTCTCCTCCGTGAGGCACCTTCGCGTAGACCTCTGGTCGGTTTTATCCAGATCTGATTCCCGATTCGCGGAGGAGCTGTTCTTCACGTAATCTGGCTCCGACGACAAGCCGAAAATAGGAGCCCACCATGAAACCGAGGAAACGGGTTTCTTTCCGCTCGGATCCGGTTTTCCGATGGATCCGGTGTCAGATGATGCCCTGACCGAAGACAAAGCGGAGCAGGAGATGATTGTAGCCATTGTAGGTGAAATGCAGAAACAGATTAATCGGAAATGCGATGGATTGAGAGAAAACGTAAAGACTCTTGTATTTGGGGAAGAAGAGAAAGATTGTGGATTTATAATTAAATTACTAAATTAGTCTTTTGGATTAGGAATATAAAATGGATTAGATATTTTAGTTGAAATCACCTGCTATTCGGAGTGGCTTTTATAGTGTGCCATTGGTTTTTTGTTTGTGCATTTGATCTACGCGAGGGTATTATCGGAAAGAGTGTACAACGTTAAAAGCGTTGTATAACCACGATAATTAAGGTGGACCTGAGAGCATTGGATTTTTATTTTTCTTTGGGAGTTTTGGATAAGATTGAAGGCGTGGAGCCGAGCAGCGTTGCCAATTGTGCAATGTCACTTTTCGCTTTATAGTTGTTGATGACGAATTACGATATTTTATCTTTGGATTTATTTAAAGGTGTGACTTGTCACTTTGACAATTTCAAAAATCGACGTAATGTTTGTATGTTCATTGGAGGCATCTTTTTTGAGGGGTTGAATATTGGAGGTATCTTTTTCAAAGAAAATGAGAGTTTTATAATCATATATATTCATAAGTTTGGTGTCTCGTATGTCAGGGAATTATCGTTGGTGATACCGAATATGTCTCTTCATCAACATATTTCGAATCGTAAACAAAAAATGCAAACTCGTTTTTCCAACCCCAAATGAAGAAATGTCCTAAAGAAGTAAAGAACTATGTTTGTTTACATAAACAAAAGGTGAATATTGCATGCATATGTACTGTGATTATTTGCATCTAAAGAAGTAAAAAACTATGTTCGTTGTTAGATTTTCACAAATGCCTCCCCATTCTTCTTCTTTTAGTTATGGGCTATTTCACTCTATGACCAAACTCCTTTTAGAAAAATTATACTTTGCAGCCCAAAAATGATAATTCGTAATAGCCCAAAGTTTGACACGTTTGTCGTAATGTATAGTTTGACACGTGCGTAATGTTTTTTCCCAAAGTAAGAGTGACCAATTCCAAAGTGGACTTCTCTAATATCTCCCAAAGGGCCACTAAGAAAGGATCATCGGTGAAGAGATTAGCCATAAAAAGGGAATTTCGTTCGCTTATCCTTGGAGGTGTGACCTGAGATCACGACACAATCTCTCGAAGCCCTTTTTTGAGTCATCATCATTCATCACACCATGTGGAGAAGAATCGTCGCCTCCCATCTCAAAACCCTAGCCGCCGATGTCTCCGCTGCTTCGTCTCGTCGATCTATAGCCGCCACCGCGAGACCCGTCGGCTTCCACGTCGCTGCCGATCGATCGGCCATTTCCGCTTCTTCTTTCGTTATCCCTCGCCATTTCAGCTCCGAATCAGGTGATAAATTATTTCTTATAGTTTATCTTTTTTGCCTGTTTTTAGATCTGGGCTTGGTGCTCCATTTTGCGGTGGACTTAGATCCGATTATCGTTGTATAGTCGTACTTTCGCTGTTTCGCATACCCGCGCCATAGATTTAGAGAATAAATATAAATCTGTATTGGTCTCTGAGATTATTAATCCGTTGCCAAAAAGAATCAAGTAGATTGGTTTGATACTGAGTCGGTCGCTGTTAATCTAAGTTTCTGATATAGGATTCTGCCTACTCATGTCGCTGCTAATCTCTCTGCAAATTTGTTTTTTTTGTTTTGGGTCTTCTCCTTTAAAGAGATAATGACTGTTTATCACGCTTGTACTTTTGCAGTAGAGACGGTTTCGAAGAAGAAGGTGGAGGATGTAATGCCCATTGCAACTGGACATGAGAAGGAAGAGCTTGAAGCTGAATTGGAGGTGATTGCTTTTCTTTTCCTCTGTTATACATTTTAAGATCTGAGTATGATACAAATGTTGTTTTAATTCATTTCTACTTGTTGTGATCATGACTTTCACCATTCCTGGATATGATTTTCAGGCATAAACAATCCTTCTGCTTGATAAATACACTCGTTTTGACCTTGTCTTTGTTTTATTGGGATTAGGGGAAGAGGCTGCTTGACATTGATTTCCCTGAAGGTCCTTTTGGAACAAAGGTTAGTCTAGTTTCTCTCACCAAAGCTACGTCGTAACTCTCACTTTCAATATCTGGACCGTGTTTTTAGGCATTGTATTGAGTTTAGGCTCATCACTAGAACTCGCAATGTAAATGAAACAAACAAAGCACACTTCACTTAACTCAAGATTATCCTTATTGGGTTTGAGTCCCTGCTGGTTTACTGACCTATATGAGTGGTCAACTTACTGCCTTTGTTTTGGTCCGTATCATTCCCTCACCATGGACTGCTTTAGCATGCAGCACTCACTTTTGTTATGTCTATTTGAATCTTGTCTAGTTGCCACACTCGAAAGTTAATAAATTTTGTGAATAATGTAGTTAGTACTAGTTAACCTGAATGCACTAGCTTGGATTTAAATCATATATGAGATTTAAATGGTGCATTCAACAAAGTCTTTAAGCTGTGTTTGTTAGTTTACCATGGTTCACTGCCCATCATGCTTATGTTCACGATGATGAAGGAAATTTGCAGATGTCACTTATATAATATGGATCATGGAAATTTAGTTCGAATTACTGAAATCATAGAACTGGTGAATTAAGCATGCTGTATAACATAACTCAGACAATTTGATGTTTTTAATTTCCTCGTGTCGTTTTATCTCTCTTTTGGCTATCGTTGGATGCTTCAAACAACTTTGTCATCTTCGTGACGCACCTCCATCTATCATATTGTACTACATGTAGGAAGCTCCTGCTATTGTGAAGTCCTACTACGACAAGCGAATTATAGGATGCCCTGGTGGTGAAGGCGGTAAGTTCCATCCCTTCTTCACTCTTTTAAGTCTCATTGCAAGATTTGCCTCTTGACACAGTAGATATCTGTTTACCATTGATTGGGTCTGATCTACTGCAGAGGATGAACACGATGTTGTGTGGTTCTGGCTCGAGAAAGGAAAGCATTTTGAATGCCCGGTTTGCACTCAGTACTTTGAGGTAAGTTAAACTCGTATCAGATGCTCTCAAGTCTCAATGGTAAATAAATCGAACCGAGTTTTAATCTCAAAATATTAAATCCTTCAAATGTATGTTTGCAGCTGGAAGTGGTTGGTCCTGGTGGGCCTCCCGATGGTCACGGTGATGAAGACGAGCACCACCATTGATTCCGGCCTCTCCCTTGCCGCGAGTTTTCCTATTTTATTTTCACGCTCTTGAAATCTTTTTAGAAATCTTTTATGGTTGGAGAATAAAAGAAAAAAAATATATGCCGCTGGTGAAACACAGTTGAAAATAATTTTGATCCTTTTAGAACAAGACTCGGCGGGTATTGGAGTTTCCAAGTGCCAAAACTCTCATCACCGTTGTTTTCTTTTTTTTTGTTTTTTGGTATTTTTTTTTATTTAACAACTCTTGAATCCGAATTATTCTTGCCTTTTTGTTTATTATTATATATTCACCTTTTGTCTTCATGCGTCGATGATGTCTTTTCACATTCGACGTTTTGATCGTGTCCTTGATTCCTTGTGGACGGCTATATTATAATTCTATAGATTAATTGAAAAAATTGATTTTATTCTAACCTTGTGCATTAATTGGTTTAACGCTAATTACTCATAGAATGCACCTAAATTTTACTTTCCATCTTCAAGAACGGTGGAGGTTAACATCAACGCCGCTTTTATCCCTCGCGACGCAGCTCTCTTTCGACTATTTCCTAGCGATTTCATCTTATATTATAATCTCAAAGGTTAAAAAAATAAGACCAAATTAAGTTAACTTGATTTATCGAAAATTAAACTATAATGTCTCAAAATTGCGTGAGTTGTTATTTTATTCCATATGCCTATATATCTAGTTTAAATATCATTATATGTTCACAATGCAAAGACCAAACAGAAAATAAAATATGTGTGTGCTTTAGAAATAACTTTTTTTCTTTTGCTAAATTTGCTTTAAATAAATTAACACCGTGTGAAACTAAAGCAAAACCTAACAAGCTAATAAAATAGAAGAAGACAAAGACAAACAAAGGACAGTGTTTTCGGAAAATGCCCGAGGAATATATTCCAAATAATATCAAAAAGAGCATTACTTTTAAAAAAACGAAAAAATGAAACAAACTATCGAGAAAGGAACGTCGGAGTTCAATATTCCCTTATTCTCTAATGTTCAACACAGCTTGCCCTCATTACAAACCCCTCGTGTTCAGACATGCATGCATGCATATGATATTTTTGTCCACATACATACATTGATACATACGTGATATTATATGAATGTAGTGTATATAAATTAGCATTTCTTGTTTAAAATTAGATTAGCACTAGCTGGGAAAAAAAATCATATTATGCGTAAGAATATTAAAAATGTGACGATTTTACTCCATTTCTATTTAGTTGCCTTTAATAAATTAAATAGTAAACTAAACACGTATATTGTTAGCTGACTTATATACACGTGTATAATATTCCTTTGAATTTTAGTTTTCATCGTCTATATTCATATTATACTTGTTTTACAGCAATCTTTATATGTACAATTCTGAAATTCCGTCAAACATATTTTGCTACATGCACTTTTTTTTTTACCAAATAAATGCACTGTTGTGCTATGGGTAGTTTATATTAACGTGTTGTATATCACAAATGGTTATTTTTCTCGAAAAACGATTACCTTTTCTTTTTCTCAGAAATGTAAAATACGGAAATAAATGAGTGTTGGCAAAATATATTTTTAAAATTTTATATTATGAATCTCATAGTTTTTGGTAGTACCAACTCTACATTATAATTTTAGTGGTACTTTTGAAAAAAACAAGGCATAAAACTATTTTAATGGTATTTTTGAAAAACAAGACATAAAACTACCGTTTACTAACATTTAATAAGACCAACTGGACGTTTATTTTATATTTCTAATTGTACTAGTTAATGCTAGTCGTGTTTAAAACACCTAGTGCTCAAAATTATGCATAGTACTCACCGATATATTACACGATCGTAACAATATCAGATGCAACTTGCTCCCCAAATTAAAGGATTAGAAAACTTGTAAATTGCCTGCAAAAAGATAAATGCAATATGATTAATTAATGTGAACTACTTTATCCCCTACGATTAACATCTTGAGTGCCTTATCCAGACAGCTACGGGACATTTCTTCCTTCACTCTTTTTACCTGCTATTACCTGATTTTGTTACATAATATTTCATCCGTTTTTTAATAGATGATGTTTTAGTTTTTACAAAAATTTTAAGATATTTTACTTTTTAATTACTTTTTTGTTTCCCAACACAATTATATTAATAGAATTAAAGTAAAAATAATATTTAATTAATTAAAAGTTAAAACATCAAATATTTTTAAAAATAAATAAAAATCTTAAAATATCATACATTAAAAACCAAAGGAAATATATATGTATAAATTGACAATACTTTTTAGTAAGCAGAGGGTGTAGATAAAATTATAATTGTGATCACGATTTGTGGTAATCTAGGAATGGAACACATATATATGTACACACACACAAAGTAAACACCTATGCAATTTGTATACAGAGTAAAAAAAAAAAAAATTGTATACAGAGTAAAGCATCTCGTATCTTGTTTTATGCAGGAAAGATACCCTTCTTTGCGAGTATTGTATTCATCAATTCAATTTATATATTAGAAAGAAAAAAAACACGTTGACATTTTTGTTCGTCTCTAAATGGCTCACTTAAATTAATTATGCACATCATAGACATATACTATCAGTGATCGTATATAACCTTAATCAAATATAAAGAACGGCATGTATTGTCCTTTTTATCGATGTACTCGAAAATAATAATTTTAATCAAAAATATACGTAATATATTATATTGGTACGAAACAAATTATATAATAATTATAGTAAGGACACAAAATTTTATCTGCAAACATGCTGTTTACAGGTAAAAACAAAGAAGATTATTTTATTTTTTTGGTTGGCAGAAAAGGAGTGAAAATTTTTTAAGTTTTAGAATGCATTCTCTTTCAGTGGGCTTACTAACCTTTTATTATACGAACGAACGCTATATATACAACTCAAAAATGATCAAACTATATAACATGGATGGTAGTGCTGGACGCATCAACATCCGTTGTCTTTTTTATGTTAATTGATAAGAAGATCTTAATGTAAATATGTTTATAATCATTTTTTAATAATTTGGGTTGACTATTCACCACCAATTGATGTTGTTTTCTTAATGAATATGGTGGGTCACTAGAAGAGCTGACTAACAAAAAGCTAAATACACGTTAACAAAAAAAAAAAAGATCGCAAAAGTATATAATTAACTTGCAAAAGTTGTTGACCTTTGTTAAAAGTTATGTAATGTGATGGCGTACGTCATTACTAAGAAATATGTCAAGTAATGTTCAACAATCAAATTTTATTTTGTGTTGTCGAGGATTTGAAGTTCTTTATACCGAATTCATAACTACTTGAACATTATTTTCATTCTATGTACTCAGCCAGTTTTTCAAATAAATGCATGGGTGCACCTTATTACAAATCTCACAATAATATAATATTTTTTTTGAAAATTCACATTAATATAATATAACAATGTAAATGTTATACTATATGATAATTGGTCATAAATTACTCAATTCCTATGACCGGTTCATTTTAAAAATTCAAATGATTGATTAAGTGGTAACGGCTGATATGTTTTTTCACGAAAGATAAATAGTAATCATTCCATAAAATCTATAAAGATCTTTGTGTTAGAAATAGAAGAGGAGAGATAATGCAATTATTACGCGAATGGTACGTGACGTATTCAATATCCATTGTTTAGTGTTTTAATTCATTATTTATTCATTTTTTGGTTTTAAGTTTTGATATGATGTCTTTTTTTCCTATATACTTTTCAAATGTAACATGTTAAATTGTTAAGGGGAACTTTGATCTCGATCAATATATAAAATTGTCATTAGAATGGTAACACTGGTTTCAATTTTCAAACATAAAAAATTATAGTTTTTGGGTATCTCATATATCTCACATGGAAACTAGATTTAAAGTTTAAGAGAATCATGAAAGTTGCATTGCTCAGACCCATTCCGATTTTATCATCATGTAGGTCACTCCCACTAAAATTCTTTTTTTCTTTTGTAATTTTCATTTTATTAATATAACGTATAATAATGCTAACAAACATCATCCATATTAGAATTACACGTGTGTAAAATAATATTTAATAATTTCAACCTAGTGCTTTGACTTCCGGAGATTGGATAAATACACTCTTTTTACGGTAAATAAAAATAATTAAGTGGACCGAACGTTACTTCAACATACGAAATGTAAATGTCAAAACAAAAAAAAATGCGTTAATGCATAACTAAAGAAAATGGATTGAAGAAAATCTCTTACGAAAGGTATATTGGAGTGTAATACTGTAATGGTTTGTATTTGTTGTTGGAGTATTGAGCAAAAATATTAGTAAAAGAATAAAAAAAGCCACATAAATAAATAAATAAACAGAAGAAATGTATCTAAACTGATCACTATTCACATGTAAAAAACGAAATGTACTTTATGAAGAGATTTTTTTTGCCAACTAGCAACCAACAAATAAAGTATCAGATGTAATATGATGGAATATGTTAATATGTACTCACCATTTTAATGATAAAATCAAATGAAGTACACAATAATTTATTGAAAAATATATATTTATGTACTTTTTATCATATACAAAATTCAATGATTGTACTACCGAAAAATTAATAACAATTTAGACGATTAAAAAAACACAACTTTTTATCTGCATAGTAAGAAAAAAATGACTGGGAAACAAATTAGTGGGCTTGATGACGTCACCCAGTGTTGGATGGGAAAAAACGAAACAGTGGGAAACAAAAGAGAGTAATGACTAATGAAAGAAGCGTTGAAGAAGATGAGAAAAGATGAAAGGCTTTTTTGGTTTATTGCTTCCACCCCCACATGATATCCAGGTTGGTCACTGATGTTTCCTACGCATCATCATTACACTCAGTGCTCTGAGATTTCATAAATCCAAGAACCCTAAAAAATAAACCTTAAATGTAATCTCTTTCTCCACTGTGTTTGTATTGCCCTCATCAAAATCCCCAAATTTTAATCCTTTTTCTCGGACAAAGTTTCACACTTTTAAGCTTTCTGGTTAATGGGTATCCATCCATCAATCATCTCACTTTTATTTTTCATTAAAAAAATCATTGAACAAGGAGATTTATTTTTTCCTTTCCTTCTTCTTTTTCAATTTTGTATTATGCCCTCGTGTTTCTAGTAATATATTACTTGTGTATATAGAATTAATATTCTTTTACGCGGAAGAGTTTATTTTCCTCCACTGCCACAAGGTATTGATTCTCTCTCTCTCTCTCTCTCTCTCTCCTCTGTTTAATTTCGCCGCTAGCTCTGCTCTGGTTTTGATTTTGATTCTTTCTGTTCCCAAAAAGATTTATTTCTTTTGTTTTTTTTTTATAAAGAATAAGAAAAAGAAATTGGTTTCCTTTTTCTATTTCCATGGATGCTTTCTCTGGCCTTCTCTTAGTAGTAGTTTTTGTGTAGCTGTTGTACACATTTAACATCCCATAGTGAATGATTCAGATTCACATCTCTTTTCTTTTTATTCCCTCCTCCTCTCAACATCAACCTCAAAAATCCAGCTCTATAAATACTCATGTCCCCTTCCCTTACCTTCTCTTATATTTTCCATCATTGTGTGTTTTGACATTTGAAAACACTCTACGAAATCACAGCAAGGTCTTCAAAATTGTAGTGAAACAAAAAAGTCCATTGAACAACAATGAGCTACTCTCATCAAAGCATGGGTTCTGGTTTGTTTCTACTTCTTGTTTTTCTCTATGTTATGTTTGATCTTAAAATGGTTTGGGTGTTGAGTTATGAAGTGTGTTGTTACTGTGTGATTGTAACTCTGTTTTCTGATTACTCTGCTTGAATATATTTCTGTCAAAATCTTTGTAGGTAGTAGAAGTGCAAGGGGCTATGAGTTTGGAAGGACTTATGTTGTGAGGCCCAAAGGAAAGCACCAAGCTACTATTGTTTGGTTGCACGGTCTTGGAGACAATGGCTCTAGGTAATATAATTTGATCAGTGCCAGTTTCTTGTGTCAAGTCATAAAGAAAGTTCTAAGCTTTAAACTCATGCTTGTCAAAACAATGACCAAATGAGTCTCTTCCTGAGACAAAAGTTCACATTTTTCCTCTGTTCTCTCTGCAGCTCGTCTCAGCTCTTGGAGAGCCTGCCTCTTACAAACGTAAGGATCCATGAAAGCAACACACTTAACTTTCTGTGTTACTAAACTCTTATGTGAAAGGTTTCTGATGAACAATATATATATCCTGTGAACAGATTAAATGGATTTGCCCAACTGCTCCTTCGCGTCCTGTTTCGCTTCTGGGCGGATTCCCTTGCACTGCCTGTAAGATCATTTCAACTTCTAGGCTCCTGTAACTTCATGAAAACGTTCTCGCAAAGCGATTTCTTAAACGATAGAAACCAACCTCTTTGCTTCTCAGGGTTTGACGTGGGAGAAATCTCTGAGGATCTTCATGATGATATCGAAGGCTTAGATGCTTCAGCTGCACATATTGCTAACCTCTTGTCAACCGAACCAACAGATGGTAAGCCAGCCACAAGAGTTATATTCATGCCTCTTAAATACAATCTCTAGCTTAACATGAAACTGTTCTTTGTGGTTTGTGTCAGTCAAAGTTGGGATAGGAGGTTTCAGTATGGGTGCAGCAATAGCTCTCTACTCCACGACTTGTTACGCTCTTGGACGTTATGGAACCGGACATCCTTACACTATAAACCTTCGTGCTACTGTAGGACTCAGTGGTTGGCTTCCTGGTTGGAGGTACATATATATATACTCTCTTTAACCACCCTTTCATGTCACATCTAACACAGAGACTAATTCTTGAAAATGTAACATAACAATGCAGGAGCTTGAGGAGCAAAATTGAAAGTTCGAATGAAGCTGCAAGGCGTGCTGCGTCTATACCAGTCATACTTGCACATGGAATTGGTAAGTGTACTCATCATTCTGTAACATAATGATAAATGTCAATAGAATCTGATTTTTGTTTTTTTTTCTCTTTTGATTCTTTGGTTGCAGCGGACGATGTAGTTCCTTACGGGTTAGGAGAAAAGTCTGCTCGTTCACTTGCCATGGCTGGATTCCGACAAGTTATGTTCAAACCATATGAAGGGTAAATGTTAACTCTTGCGTACCAAAATTAGCAGTCTGGTTTGATTTACTGTTTTGGTCTGAGATTGTGAGGTTTTAATGTCATTGTGTAGGCTTGGTCACTACACGGTTCCTAAAGAAATGGATGAGGTCGTTCACTGGCTCGCATCAAGGCTTGGTCTCGAGGGCTCGCGTTAAACTCGAAAAGAAGCATCTAAAGCAATCTATAGCTATTATACATGGTGTAGAATAATATATATAAAAGGGGGTATGGGTGGGGGTTTCTTGGGGTATACGGTATTTTCATGTTTTTACTGTTTTGTGATTTATTTTTGCTTTTCTGCTTTTTCGATTCTTGATTATGAATAAATAAAATAAGGGCTCCTTGTGCCTTTTTGTTCATAACAAATCCAAAGATTCTTCAGTTTCTTAGAGACATTATTGCCGTACATCAAAATATATTCTTATGAAAAGAAACAAAAACATAATAGCTTCTTCACTCAGCAGTCAGCATAAACTTAAGCCTTGGAGATAAACTTAAGTCAACATAAACTTAAGCATAAACTAAAAGTTTTACTGAGACTTTTGGTTTCCAGAGACGTCTTTAAGCTTTTCCTCCAACTCACCTTCCTGAAATTAAAAAAAAAAGGACTTGTGATGATTATATAAACCAACACAGTGGAAATACAATAGAAAGACAAAAATGGTATGCTCGTTGGTGAAACAAACCTTGTGCATGTTAAGAATGATGTCTGAGCCGCCAATAAACTCTCCCTTGATGAAGATCTGTGGAAACGTAGGCCAATGGCTGCGCAGAAGAAAATTTCATGAATCAGATTCAAGACTACTGAAGAAATATGGTTTAGTTGAAGAAGGGCGTAGATCATATAATATGCCATTCAAGAAACGTAGAACAGACCAAGAAAAGGCGTTGATCATATAATTTGACATTCAAGAACAGAAACGCAGAACAGACCAAGGTGGTCTTATTTTAGAACAACACATAAGACGCAGAACTTGTAACGGAAGGAGCCAAGGATCTTATTCTCAACTTTCTTGGAAAAAAAAATAGAAAACATAATGTACTCACCTGAAGGACTTGACAGCGTTTTTCAACTCTTGGTCTTCAAGAATGTTTCTAGCACCGATAGGAACATCTGAGAACAAGAACCCACAACACATTAGATTCAGAGCTTTAAACAGAGAGATGGCCTTCTTCAATTTCAATCTACAAAGTACATCAAAACTTACTATATTGTTGCAGAACTCTCACGGCTAGAGAGCTAAACCCACACTGAGGAGATTCAGGGACTCCTTTCATGTAAATCATAACAGGGTTTTCCTTCACATCCTACACAATCCAAAGCTCCACCAGATTCAGAATCAATTACATATATGTCATAAACACACAACATAAACTTCAAAAATCAGAAAGCTGGAGTTTTTACATTCTCAACGATATCCTTGAGTGAGTCGGTAGATCCGGAGGGGACTTTTTGGGTAGGCTTGAAATCATCATGTGTATCTGAATCGCTGGGCACTGTAGATGAGTGTCTCATCATCATCATCCCATTTTGATAAACTGATGCAGATGCCTATAAACAGAAAACCACAAGAGTTGATTCACTCTGTAAATTCAACTGTCATATGTGAAATCATTTCGAAACCAACTCCAAATTCAAAATAGGCAACATAAGAACATTCAAATTACTGTTCTCGTTTATGAGAAGCTCATGTAGTTAAGAGACAATTTTTCAAAGGTTCGAGATTGGAAAAGAGACAATTAGATTGAGCAAATCAGATAATATGACCGAAGTAAAGAGCTTTGCGAGAGAAACGAACCAATCTGCTAGAACGAACAGCCTGGAGGCTAGAGATTCCCTTCAGAAACCTGCTCGACAAAGCAGCCGCCATCTCTAAAATCACGTTGATTTATTCAACCCACAACCAACAAAAATTCGCGATTTCCTAGAAACAATCAAGATCAGGAATGGGGAAAGTCAGAGAGGATTCACTGATTCCGTCTCCAAATATTCAGAAAAATGCAAAAGAAAGAAAGGGAAGGAGAACTTTGGTGAAGGAAGAAACTCGACTACCTGATGAATATGACGAAGAGGACGACGGAGCAGGAGAGATACTTTTTTAGGGCTTTTGGGCTTACAAAAATTGCAACACCGTCTTCAAAGATCTTTTAACAATGTCTCCCTCAAACGACCGAACTAGAAACGACGTCGTGTCACAACTCATAGCCCTATGGTCTTTTATACGGTGACGTTTAGGTGGCCACGGACGGAAAATAAAAAAGCACTTCCTCCTTTGACTTTTTCAATTTTGTTTGTCTGGTTTATCGAATTACGACAAGTCAATTTGAGAAGAAAAAACACATGTATCAAAAAAAAGTTATCTATCGAGTTTAAAATCCTTGATGAAAATACAATATGTAAGCATGGAAAATTCTTACATACATTTTACTCGTCTTTACAAGTGAAAAGAATATAACGTATCTATTTTATAGGCAGGATATAAAACTAGCAACATATATAAATCAGCTATATATATGTGTTTGTCGAATTTTCTAAGATTATAATAGTAGAAGTGATTCGGTTTAAACAGCTACATTGATTAACAATACTGATGTTTGAAATCATTTCTATAAATTAAGTAGAACGTGGTATGGAACCAGAGCTGTTTATTATAACACAAATACAAATTGGACAATACAAAAGTTGTGACGGGATCGAATCTAAACTTATTGAGCTGGAAATTAGAAGTCTCCAGGATCAACCGTCACAAGAAACACAACGGAATCACAAAACACAAGACACAATGGAAATTACAAACACAAAAGACACAGAAATTGAAAAGACCAAACAAACATCACAGAGACGAAAGAGAGAAAGACGCATTCATAGTTCTTTTATTATCCTCACTTCCTCTGATAAGTCTGATGAGTCGGATCAGTGGTCCGAGTAGTACCAGTAGTGGTCGTAGTAGTACCCTGAAAATGTTCCCTGTCATCTTCCTCCGTAGCAATACCAAAAGTATGCTTTAGCGCATCAGCTGCACCCATAGCCGCTTGCTTCACATGTTCACCGGTCTGGCTTAAGAACCCACCGGTCTTGTCTCTACCGGCTTCAGCCGTTTCCTTCGTGTACTGAGCCGCCCCTTCAGCCGTCTCCTTTGTGTACTGTGCAGCGCCTTGAGCTTTGTTCTTTATGACTTCTCCTGTCTCGGACATGTAGCTCCCGGTCTTGTCCTTAGACTCACGTGCTTTGTCTTGAGCCGTCTGGGCAGCTTGAGAGGTCTTGTCTTTTGCTGATTGGGTCGTATCATGAGCCTTTTGTTGGGCCGTCTGTGCAGTTTGAGATGTCTTGTCTTTCGCTGACTGGGCTGTCTCATGGGCCTTTTGTTGAGCCGTTTGGGCTGTTTGAGAAGTCTTGTCTTTTGCTGCTTGGGTGGTATCACGAGCCTTGTCCCTACCTTCCTCAGCCTTGTCCCTCATCGTTCCCATAGCTTGTCCAGCCTTCTCCTGTTATTATTACACAACCAAAATCATCTTTAAAACTCGAGAATAAATGAGATTTACATATATAAACATATATACATATAAACATTCTTATCACCTGAGTCTTTCCTCTGGTTTCACCAGCTTTGTAGCTTTGTTGGTTAGACGCCATTTTTCTTTTCTTCAAATGCGTAAAATATGAAACGACAATTCAAGCTTTTTGTGAAAGTGTTTGTTGCTGTTTAGAAACTGTGTGCACTGTCTCTCCGAACCATCGGGACATTTGTAGTGTGTCTTGGTCGGTGGAGAACAAGACACGTGCCAGCATAAAAGATACGTGTATAGCTGCGTGGTGTGATGAGATTAAACCGAATTAAATTAGGAGTATGGGGTGTTGTACTTTGCGAGTGTTAAGTATGCGGTTTCTCGGTCTTGTACTTGTCCTCTGTGGTTGCGACACGTCATGGTTAATTGTAGTGATGGTTGTTACGTGGCAACACCATGAATGTCGTCGCCGCATGTTATGTGCACATGGCTCTATCGTTAATTGTATCGGTCGTTACATGTTTTTGTTTGCTAAAAGGCTTTCGGTCGTTTCATGTTCCGTGGCCGTGCCAAACTCAAACGACACTTAGATTATAACAGGACAATTAAAATACTCTTTACCAGTGGTGTGTAATTAAAATGAAATCAAAATTATATGAGCAACTTCGAGGTTAGTCTTTGAACTACGTACTCACCTCCACATATAAATTTAGCCAATCATATACTTGCCACGATTGTAACAAATGATAATAGATATGATACAATTTAGAAATATACTAATCATATCATTTACGTTTTTACACGTTGTTAACTGTAAGTATACGAAATAAATGTGGTAAAATTGAAATGGCACCAAAACATATGATACGACACTACAAGAAAACATCGTTTTCCATATGACGGCAAAAAAAGGATGAGTACTTGAACAATGGATATAATAAGAAATTAAGAATCACAGTAATGGCCTAATTTCTTGAATGATCCGTATTATCTCAGGCCACTAATATTCTTCAATAATAGGTCATCAGTAGTAGGTTTATATATTTTTCCTATTTTATTGTTAGATTCTCTTTCTTATGGATTGTTCTGTCATACAACCATTCTTTAGATATATTGGTTGCCCAAAGCTTTATGGTTTATTAATATACGTTAAATTCAAGATATTATTTATTGGACCTTTTTACGAAAGATATCACTATTGATCTAGACGATATCTTCTAGTTTCACGTTGACTAGTTAACAATTCTCATGCAAAATGTATTGAATTGAATAATGAACATGAGAACAAATGAAGGATATGGCACAAGATGTATCCGCTATCGCGAAGAACTTTCTTGTGACAAACGCCGATAATAAATCGGAAAATTCCACTTCCGGTGTCGGAAGGCAGGCCCGGCCCAAAGAGGTGGGTAGAAGTGTGCCCGTCTATGGGTCCAGACCAAATATAAGACAACACTATACATTTAAGAGAACATTTTCAAAAATATTAATCTAAAAAATATATTTTTTATTTAAATTATTTTTTTATTGACAAAATCATTAGAAAAAGGCTTAAAAAATTTAGATTTTTGATATTAAAAAGTCCAAAATTTCGATTTTTGATATTGAAAGGCCCAAAATTTCGATTTTTAATATTAAAGGGCCCAAAAATTTTTTTTGCTCAAGAGCTTTAAAATTCATTGAACCGGGACTTCCAGAAGGGCAAAGCCACCATACAACCACCATGAGTCCCACTTACATGTTTTAAGGTAATTCATAGATGTTACCCGTAACATCCATATTTTGTTGATTTCAGTATAACTTTTTTTCAAAAGTTCTATTGGATGAAACTTGTTAATCTGTTGTTATAATATTTTTGGGCAACTTATTGTGGAGTATTCTTATAACTAAAACATATAATAAATTGCTAATTTTGTATTAAAAAACTAGAAAAACAAAAGTAAAAATGAAAGAGGGTGGAGAGGTGATGCATGGATGGGAGTCCCAAAGAGAATCGAATCAGTTCAGTTCCTTTTTTTTTTGGTTTGTTGCCAACTTTACTCTTCTCCAAGAGAATGGACTCCAGATATTACCAGCTTCTCCTCTTTTACCTGGTTAAACTATAATAACAAAATAAAATTGTCATTTTTTTTCTTTGTTTTTAGTTCATTTTAAAAACCTGGGAATAAACAGCGAGAGAAATAAAGGAAAATTAAAGTGAGAAATAAAGGAAAAGATGGTCAAAACGAAAACATCGAAGAATTATTCCGTCACCATCACCCAAATTTATCTTTATTGAAACTCTCTATTTTGCCTCATCCCTTTTGATTTTCCCTTTATCTTTTCTTTTCCCCTCTTTTTATGTTTTTTGACCCATAATTATATACGAAAATTTTCTATTATTATATTTGTTTGGTTTTCTCATATCTATCCCATCCACGCATTTTGTAGACATTTTGTTGTTTATACCATTTTGAACTTCATCGTATGAATATATCTGTTTATAAAATCTTAGGAATGAAAAAACTTTTTTTTTGTTAAGCAAATTTTCTGTTACAATGCTATATATAATATATCTACGGTTTCTTTTGAGAGATCATACAAAAAAAAATAGCTCATACATTACACTAAATCGATATTTTTTCAAATATAAAATAGTTCGATTATATCTGCGATTTGTTTTGAGAGGTTAGCTCATAGATCAAATGAACTATTGTTTAACTATCATGTATAGAAACAGGATTGTGAATACATATATCATTACTCCATCCTTAGATCATAAACTAGTAACATTGTTAAGATTGTTTTCTAAATCACTTCTAGCATATAAATCGACGTAATTAACAATTTTAATAATACTTTTTTACAAAGAAAGAGTGCAAGCTATAGACACAATTATAAAATGGCGAATTTTAACATTCCATGTAAGACTTATCAAAATCCATCACACTGATCATCATTTTGAATGTTTACATATTGTTACGTTGCCGCTAAGCAAAGGAGGAACTTATATTATAGTTTTCTTTAAAAAGAAAAGAAACACAAAAAATAGTGAATATTCAAAATTCAAAAGTAATTTAGATTTTTATTCGTGTCTCGGAGGTCGATTCAGTTGCCTCCTTAAAGTATAAATGAAAGAGACTTACCATAATACAATTGAGAGATTAAGCCACCTTTTTCTATATCAACCAAAAGCTTATACCACGTACAAGATACCGAATCGATTCTCTATTCGATAGCATCTCTTTATAGTTATATGTACACCTTTATCTAAATTCATTTAGCAATTTTTTCTTTTGTTTTTTGTTTTTCTAACGGAAAGTCCGAAGACCCCAAAGTTTGGTTCCTATTACAATCTCACTCACACGGTCTATACGTTAAGAAATATATGTATGAATATGTAAGATCTAAGACGAATATATAGTGACATAGTGAGAAGTTATATTTTAATTTCAAGTTAATTGTAAGCTCAAACTATGTTGCGCCAACTCTTTCTCTACCACCGTTAATCTTTTCCAAAGTATGTTAACAAGTTTCATAATAGAGAAAATTAAGCTCAATCTCGGTTCTTTCGTACCATGTCAATTACTTTAGATTTTTTCTTAACTTGTTCTATTTAGCCAATATAAATATATATATATATATATTATTTGTAACATTTTACTTCTGCCAACAGTAATGTGTTTAATTAAAACAAAATTATTGTGATAGGTAAGCAAGGCTGCCTAGCTAGCTACTTAAATTAAATACAATTCTTCACTGGGAACTAAATGATGAGCTTCCTTGGTGTTGAAGCATATAATCATAAATCTTGAACATATAGTTATGAATTGCATTAGAGATAGAGGGTCCAAAAAGGTACGAGTCAAAGAACTTTTGTGTAGAGGAAGAGGTTAACAAGATCTCTTTCTTTTAGTTGGGTGTGGGCTCCTTAAGTTGTTTGTTGGCTTCTTGTCACTCTTGATTTACTTAAAAATTACACTATACTTTGACCCAAGATTCTTACCAAAGTACTTTTATTTTATGATTTAAGTATTATTATATTAAAATTCAAACTAAAATTTAAATTTACATATGAATTATCATATGAAATATGAAGTGACCAAGACGATAATAAAAAGAACGAGAAGTGACAAAAAAACATGTAGATTGTCGAGTGAAAATCAACTTATTAGGGCATATTTCTTGAGTTTGATTTCTTAATTTCTTTAACCACAAAAATTAATTTCTTAGTAACCAGTTCACAAATAAAAAACTACCTTTACTCCGACGTGAACAAGTAATTAAGCTGAATTCTATGTCGTTAAAAGAGAGATTTACATGTGCATGCATCAATCTAAACATCTCATATAAAAAACAGACTCAAAGCTATGGCCAAAGCAATTGTATATCCATATATATTTAAAAATTTATAGGCTTCGGAATCTCAGCCGGAATTTTCACTTAATTTATTTCTATATTCTCGGTTTTTTTTTTGCTCTTCTTTTGCGAAAGTTTACAATTGTGGTGAAGAAAACGAAAAAGTAATTATTATATAATTATATATTTTTTTTTATAAAAAACAGACACCAGTTCTTCTTCTCTGTTCTATTTAAGCACATCTTCTTCACATCACTCTTTCAAAGCCTCGTGTCTTGTTTTCTTTCACTAAACCCATAATCACATTTCTTCGAAGTTCACCAAGGTCAGTCTCTTAATTTAAATTATTTCTTAACTATTTGATCATATTATATATTCATTTCGAAAAACTATAGCTTCTGTATAGCTAGCCACAAACAATTGGAAAATAGTACGTTATATACGTGATGAATAATAAGATATTAATCTCCAAAACTATCCACTATAATTTTATATACATAGATATAAATATTCGTAACTACACTTGATATTTTCTCCTCACTTTTAACGAAATCACGAGTTCATTCAACACATAAGAAATTCATTTTAATTAGTTTCATGGTACTTGCCATCCTTTTTGTTTTTAATAGAAATAAGAAGTAAATTTTATAAATTATCTGATAGAATATTCAAATGAATTTGCATGTTTTTTGTTTTTATAATAATTTTTTTATATGCATGCTACAGCAAATAATATAGAAGCAAAAGAATACAAGAACTGAAGATGAGCAGACCCGGAGATTGGAACTGTAGATCATGCACCCACCTCAACTTCCAGCGCCGTGACTCTTGCCAGCGTTGCGGCGACTCTCGTTCCGGTGCCGGCGGAGTCGGTGGCTTAGACTTCGGTGGTTTCGGAGGCAGAGCTATGTCTGCTTTCGGATTCACCACCGGTTCCGACGTTCGTCCAGGTGATTGGTACTGCACCATCGGAAACTGCGGGACACACAACTTCGCCAGCCGCTCCACTTGCTTCAAATGCGGCACTTTCAAAGATGAATCCTCCGGTGGTGGTGGCGGCGGCGTCGGGGGTGCCGCCATGTTTGACGCCGATGTTATGCGGTCTAGAGTCTCCGGCAACGCTGGCCGCTCCAGCTGGAAATCCGGCGACTGGATTTGCACTAGGTACCAAAATAATATATCTGGTCTATATAGATAATTCTATTGATTTACATGTTAAAGTTTAATTGAGATAATATTTTTCTTAATGGAAACAGGATTGGTTGCAATGAGCATAACTTTGCAAGCAGAATGGAGTGCTTCAGATGCAATGCACCAAGGGACTTCAGCAACAGAACCTCTTTCTAAAATATACAAAATTGCCTTTGAAGTAGCCTTGTTTCCAATTTCTTGGGTAATTCAATTTTATATATTCCATCACTACTTTGAAAAAAAAGGAACTTTGATTGTTAATTAAATACGGACCAAGACTAGTAACTATTTTATTGTTATCAAACACAAAACAACCCTTGTTTGTTGGTTTCTGATCACAATATTATAAATACTTCTATATTTGAAATGTTTTAGTTAATTCATTCGTTTTATTTCTAATTTGATATTTTCCAGGCACCGTTTCAATCAATGGAAAAGGAGAAAGAGAAGCAAGAGAGAACTAAAGATGATGATAATTTTGTTAGATGTTGCAATGAGCGCCAATATTGTAACTTTAGCTGTCGTGCTTTTGGATGTATTATCCATTTTATTATAATTTCTTTTTGTTTCCTTTTCCTTTTCTTCCTTAATTCGTAATTTTCTTTTGCAGTTTCTTTTTAAGGGTTTTATTATTCTAATCATTGTACGCTGCATGTCTTTCTTAAAAGAAGATTCTCTTCTCAATTTCATCGCTTTATACATGAGTTGCTACTTTTTTTGTTTTTTTGTTGTCCAGCCTTTTTAACGTATATTCTAATAGACTATAGTATAGGGCCGGCTAGACTATCAGACTATATGTAATAGCATTACAAGCACTTGAGTTTAATATATCAACACATTGAAGCTTTAGTAATATTTATTACAAGTTATATATCAACCTAATCTTAGTGAGTGCAAAAATAAGCAGAATTTTATGAATATAACCAAGATTCTTATAAAAATACTACTAGCAACAACAAAAAAAAAAACTATCCGAATTTGGATTTTTTTTAGGAAATAGTATGGAGGTTCTTGCATGCATCTCCAACTGTGTATAGACACGTATAGTATAACTATATATTTTTTTTAACAAGATAACGTTGGAAAATATAAAGAAATGTTCAAAAAGAGAAAAAAAACGTTGGAGAATATATGTTCTAAAACATGTGTACATTCTGACAAGAAAACATGTGTAAATATTTTTATAAAAATTAATTTTTGGATATTTTTTTTCTTTTAATATTTTGAAGATTTATAGTATCTATAATTAATTATAATGAAGAATTTATGACCTTAAAAGGTTAAATCAATTATTGTAGAGTGAAAAACTTTGAGCTAAGTGCAAGTGCAAATTTATTGATTACCTTTACAAAGAAAAAACACCCACTATAACAAAAATCCATAATCATGGGCTTTTAAGTCATGTTAATGGGCTAGAAAAGCCCAAATAAAATAAACAAATTCGAGCTTTCGTGCTTCGCTGTGCAAAGACAACTCTGGTTGTATCGAACGAGCGAACCCAACCAACGACGAGCATTAACCTCAAATTTTGATTTGATTCGTCTTCTCACTCCTCTCTAATCGTCTCCCTCGTTCGTATCGTTATCGTATCGCCTTATAATCCCATTCTCCGCCTTACATTCTCTCTGTCTCGAATCCTTGCCTCCCTCCATGGCTTCCTGTAAGTTTCTCTTACCTGACTTTTGTTGTCTTGTCGAATCTTATGAGCCCCAGGTTCATTTTCAAATCGCACACAAGACCGAGCTTTTTTGTTCGTATGATTTGATAGTTTTCCGTTCTCATTGAATCATATTGATCGAAAAAGATTGGAACTTTGGGGATTGAGTAATTTGAGTGAGAAGGGTAATCAGAAAGGGACTTCATTTGAACAATTTATGGTATCAATCAAGAGATCTAAAATTGAATAATTCCTCTTTAGTACTCGTTTTAGTGTTGATGGGATTCGTGTTAATTCCTTTCAAGTGAATTGAATATCAATTTCTCAATTTCTTGCAAGTTCCATCAATACTCAGTTCGTCACCGTTTCCACTAATGGAGTGATCACGTCAAGGATCTAGTGCTGATGAGACTGTCTTGTTGCCTATTTCAGGTAGCCTAGGAGTTCCCAAAATAAAAATATCAGCAGTAGACCTTAGTAGGGTAAGATCCGGAAGCTTACAGACAATACCATGCAATCAAAGATCAATGATTTGTCAAAGGCCGCTTAAGTACTTGAGCCTGAGGACGACTCTTTGTTCTGTGAAAGCTGTCCAAGTCTCTGCTGTCACAGCTGCTGAAACATCAGGTACGCTTGTCTCTTCTATGTGCTCTGATCTCTGTGTCCTTCTTCTTCTATGGTGGATGCACATTTTACTGTTTATTTGTATGGAAAGTGTCTTTTGTCTATAAATGTTATCTGATACAACCTTCTTATCCTTAGATACTGTAGAAGTAGAAGATACCGAAGAGACCAAGTCATATCCATTGAACGCTCAGCTCATTCCCAAGCCCTCTGAGGTGGGTTTTGATTAAATATTAGGATGTTATTTGAGTAACTCTGGCTGGTGATATTCCGAAATTTCTTCCTTCATTATTGTGTGATCTTGATGGGCTAGTAGAACACTATATATGGGAATGTACTTGCTGCATGCACAATAAAAAACATTTGAGTTCGTTTATCAACTGGATGTATTTTGTTTGATTTCTTTTTTTTTCCGATCTTCTAGGTGGAAGCTCTTGTCACTGAAATATGTGATTCCTCATCGATTGCTGAGTTTGAGCTGAAAGTAAGCCCCTCCCACTCAATTGAGCTGTAGTTATGTTATTTTGAAATTTGATTCTTATCTGATACTTACTTGTACGTCTTTTATTTGCTTATTCTAATAGCTGGGGGGTTTCCGCCTATATGTAGCAAGGGACTTAGCTGACAAAAGTAGCCCACAACCTCAGCAAATTCCTGCTGTTGTTGCTGCAAATGCAACTACTGAGAATATTGATTCTAATGGATCAGCTTCCTCTACTTCATTGGCTATCACAAAGCCAGCATCTTCAGCTGCTGATCAGGGTTTGATTATTCTCCAGTCTCCAAAAGTAAGAGACCACACAACTTAAACGCAAAATCTCAGAGCTTTCTCATTTACTCTGTTGGGAGATTCCCCTTCTTGTCTTAATTCCAACTGAGTAACTTTTGAAAACTGAAAAAAGAGAGGTGAGATTCAATGAGAAAGTTGATCTATATCTATATGGTGTGGTAATGTGCAGGTAGGGTTCTTCAGGAGATCCAAAACCATAAAGGGTAAACGCACTCCTTCGTCCTGTAAAGAGGTATTACCAATCTTCTTTTGGGCAGAATAGAGTGAGCGTGATTGATTCTATGGCAAAACCGCTCATTACTCTCCTCTTTGGTTTTGTTTTACTCTGACAGAAAGACCAAGTGAAAGAAGGTCAAGTTCTGTGTTACATTGAACAACTAGGTGGCCAATTCCCAATCGAGGTTATATAATATCCCATCTGAATTTTCTTATATTAGTAGTTTGCTTCTACCAAGTCTGTTAAAAATTGCTTCTCTGTTTTTCAACCAATCTTGCAGTCTGATGTTACCGGCGAGGTTGTCAAAATACTCCGAGAGGATGGAGGCAAGTCTACTTCTTCTTTAACCTTTTCATGTTTTTCTCAATACTTTTTGTGTATTGATTTTTTTCTCTTCTGGTTTTCTCAATTGAAACAGAGCCCGTCGGATACAATGATGCTCTCATCTCGATCCTTCCCTCCTTCCCTGGGATCAAGAAGCTTCAGTAATACCATATTCTAGCTCGTTTTGAATTACGACACTGTGCCTTGTGTATGCTTTTAGAACAAATAATCTCCATTCATTTCTCTGTATTCTGTTCGTCTTTTGCTCGTCTGAAAGTTCTTCCTTAAAATACTGTTTTTTATTCTGTTCTTTTTTTCTTTTATATAAAAACATTATGATACTTTTTCTTTTATACATACGATACAATCCCAAGATTTCAAAAGATCTCTCGGGTTAAAACGATAGGTGATGATTTCTAATAGTTAAAGATCTTCGTATTTTTAATAGTTTAAGATCTCTGGGCATTGCTGTTATTGACAGTTTGACTCCAGCCGTTGGAGAAGAAGCTTCTTTCTGAATTTCTGTATAAATGCCTCCGCGCTTTCGTTGATGTCACGTTCTTTCACTGACGGCTTCCTCGTCGGAATATTCTCCGTCTTCCCTGCTCTCTTCGGCTGTTCTCCGGCCTTCCTCGGCTCGTAGATTGAGGATATGTAAGAAGAAGAGATGATCTGAGATAAACGTTGCTCCATGGTTTAACACTAATGCTTCTGCTTTTTTTTTTTTTTTTTGTTTGGTTTTACTTAATGATGATTTGTGTGAACATATATATAGAGATATATGTATTTGGATGATGTATGTAGAACATGGCTCTAGATACATTGAACTTATAATAGAATAAGCTTTTCGGATTAAGATAAACATTGTTGTACAATGCTAAACCTAAGATACGCATATGTCTGTGTAGAACACGTTTTATCTGTAGAAATCTTCTACTTTTGACATTTTGATCTTTAATTTTTTCTTTCTTTTTGTTAAAAATCTTGTAAAAGAATTTCAGGGTTTTTCTCTTCATTGTTTTCAAGATTAACTACTCATTATGTTTTTCTTTTTCACGAATTAATGCATATGATATAATATAGCTAACACGAGTATGTATCGTGATGAAGACAACCATAAGATACTATAACATTGGAAGGAATACAATTATGGCCTAAGTATCTGCCTAACCCTCGCTTTAATTAGCCAAAGCATATATCCTTCAGGAGATAATTAAGATCAATATTAAAAGAAAGGCTAAACAGATTAATCCAAGTGTCGCATAATGAAGTGAAATCACATTCACGAGAACCAAACTTTTTCAATTAAAAAATAAAAAGTAAATACAAGACCAATAATTAACCCTCAAAACATTTCAAGCTTCAACCAAATTCGTCAAAACTCTAGTCGGATACGTAAAAAACTCTCAAATATAGTATTAAAAATACACAAATAAAAAATACAATCATTAGTCTTTCTAATCAAAATCTTTTTGTTCTCCGTGCACTTTCCTACATGAAAATAGGGTGAAAAAGAGTGAGAAGTAAATAATAATATTCTCAAATATAATTATCCGGTGATTTCATTTAAATATGCTAAAGAATAACATACCTCGACTGTACATTAACTAGTTCCTATCCAGTAACTTGAGAACTGTTACAAAATTTATAAAATGTTATTTTATAGTCAACACATAAAGATGAAGGTCGATAAACTAATAATATAACACATGCATATTCAAAAGTTAATGGAGTTGGACCTGAGAAATTGGGAGGAGAGTTACTCAAGATGTACAAAGCGTCACGCCAATCCTGAGGTGTTTTCTTAGAGGCCATGGCTCGGCCGATTGTGACCAGAGCCAAGGGGAGGCCATCGCACTTGGCTGCAACCTCCTGAGCCACCTTAGTTATGTCCGGGTGGCTCTTCACCGTCTCTTCTCCGGCATTCTTCTTAAACAAGTCCCAAGCTCTCTCCCATGGCAGCTTCTCCATTTTGATCTTCGTTTGTGCTCCCATTTCCCGACAAACCTCGTCCGAACACGTCGTGAACACTATCTTCGATCTGTTCTGTCCGTCCGGTGGCGGCACACCAGCTTTCACTATTAACAAATTTAAAAACCCTAAAATTTAGAACCAACTCAAGGCCTTTAGGGTAACTCATTAAAACTTAGGTCGCAAGTCATATGTGTAACGTAGATTTCTTGGACACAAGTAAAATGTTTACCTAGATCGACTTTCTCCCAAACGTCGTCGAGGAACAAAGCGAAACGTCTCTTGCTAAGTATCTCGAAGATCGTACCGGCCTTTTCTTCCTCGGTCTTGCTAGTCCACGACCTGTCAAGAAACCCTATCTTCTCTCGAATCGTGTCCTGAATCTTCTCAAGATTCAGATTCTTGGACACAAACACCCAAATCACAAAGTCAAACCCATTTGACTTGTGCTGAAGCAACCTGTTGTTAACCTGAGTCAACACCGTCGTCTTTCCAACGCCTTCCACGCCGTACAACCCAATAATCCCGGTGTTATCCACCGTCATGCACCGCCACACTAGCCCTGAAACCGCTTCCAATCCAACCGTCTGATCTTCTCTAGCAACGGTCGAGGTCATCATCGATGCACCACCACCGATCCCACTATTCTCAACCACCACATCGAATGTTCCTCTGCTCTTTATCTCCTGAACCTCTTTCGTCATCTTGCAAATCTTCTTGTCTACCTTGTGACTACTCGTCACTATGCTCGATCCATTCGAAGAAGAAGAAGACATCATAATCATCAACATCTCTTCTGCCTCTTTGATCGCTGCGTCGGATTGTCTAAGCCAAACCTGGACCTTCTCGAGCCGCTTCAGTTTCTGCTGATCTTCGTACATTTTGACTCTTTTCATCACATTGCTGCGTAGATCCTTGAGCTCCTCCGTCGCGGTTTTCAGCTTCTTGACGTTATCGTTCTCTTTTCCGACGTAGATGCATCGTGTCACCATGCTTTTGAAATCTTTCCCCATCCTTTGATCTCTTCTTCTTCTTCTTTAGTTGCACGAATTAATCTCTCAAACAACAAATTAGTTATAAAAATATGTATATATATATATATATATATATATATATATATATATATGATCGTGTTAGCTATGGCTTGTACTGACCCGCACGTTGAGTTTTATTTATTTATGCGAGTGTTAGTTGTTGGAAGATCTTTAAGATTTAATCATCCTATTTTTCATTCGATCGTGTGGTTAAGTGATTAATGTTAAGAATAGATGAGTTGCCGGCTACGTTGACCAAAAAATAAAAAGAATTAAGTAGATAAACATCGATATAAAATAAAGAAAAATGTTGATTCTTAATTTGTTTATGCTAATCATGTCATTAGACTCACAATCCTGCATCGCGAGTTTTAGCTAGATCTACCTACGAGACGACGAAACTGGTAGTAATTTGGTGACAAGTTTTCCCAAGAATGATGATTTGAATGTCACTGTCGTGACAAGAGACAAAAGTACATGTACTTGTCACATCAAATTAGCATAAATTACTACACAATACTATGATCTACTTCAAGTATATCATCTAAAGAAGATTTGTGCAATCTTGACGGTGAATAATGTTGTTGTCAGTCTACAAAACTCAAACCTCAGTAATGAAGAAAACTTTTCGTTTCTTTGCGTTCAAATTCAAACAAAGCCCTCAGTAGCCCATTTACATATTGGGCCTACTATTATATTCGGCCCAAATAAAAAGAGAGTTTGTCCCGGTTGCACAGTTCCACCGCCGTTTCTCTCTTCTCCCTCAAATCGGTTTTTTCGCATTTCCGTTCAATCAGGAAATCACTTCACTGATTTGTTTCTTCCTCCCTCACTGGTAAAATCCTCTCTTTCTGAGCTCTGATCTCCCCTTTCTCTCTCCTATTGCTTCTCGAGCCTTAAGGTTATGAGAAGTTTTACTTTTTAGCTTTTTAATTTGCAATATATGTGCTTAGTGTCGAAGAACTGTTCGTGAGATACGATTTTGTTGTTATTAGCAGAGAATGTCGATTTTTAATTGCTGTGCTGCTATCAAGTTCTTGTTTTTTGTTTTCTTCATTGGACTGAGTGATATTTTCTGGATTAAAGGAATTCTTATGATCACTCAATCTCTATAATAACTCCATTATATATTATTCTTACTAATTGCATGATCCTCTCATTTATTAATTGATTCACTAACTTATTCTTAATCAATACTCAGAGTTGGTTAAATTCTTTAGCAAGCGTTCGTGGGTTTCGTTGAGTTTTTTCTTTTTGACTTGTTTTAGAATTCGGAAACATCTAAATGCTGAAGAAGACAAGTGTTGAGTTGTTTTGTTTATATATAATTCGACACTGATTGAAACGAAAGCTTGTTACTTTGTCAATTTGTTGTTGTTGCAGGTATAACGGAGATGCGAGGGATAGCGACTAGATCACTTTATTCTTTGCGCCGATCCTTGTTATCGCACGTCCGTCACGGGATCCCCGTCGGCTCAGCCGGTGAATGCTGCCGAGAAACTCCTCCGCTTGGTTCACTGTGGTCTGCTGTTCAACGCCGCGGCGTTAAAGTTAATGCGATTCAGGTTAAGTTTCTTATGTACTTCTCCTGCTCGTTTGATTAGCGAGTTATTTGCTTGTCTTGTTTGTTGGAATTATAATGTGGAAAATTGTGATTCTGATTTAAGATAGTGTAAACTCGATGTATGGTGTCATTATTGGTTTTGTGTCGTCCGCTTTCTCACACTGAGTTCTTTGGGGTTTTTTTTTCTCAGCTAAGGACAGGGAATGTCATTGAAAGAACAGGTTGGAGTTTTTAGAGGTTTTGTCCTTTTCGTTATTCTATCCGAATGTTTCTTGGATTAGGTCTAATCTAACTCAATTTGATGAAACGTGGACTTTTCCAGGACGTACTTTCCGGGTTAGTCATTTGGACATTGGTTGTTTTCATTAAATCTTCAGTCTTTTTGGTTCTACGCAATGAGAAACACGAATTGTCTTTTCATGTTTTAGGTTGTAGAAGCAGAGCATAAACAACAAGGCAGAGGAGGAGCCTCCATACATGTATGCATCTCTGAAAGTCTTCACCAATAAAGTTACTCCTTAGGGTATTTTGATATATGCAGAACAGTATTGTATAATTACAGCTTTTATCAACAGTTTAATGTTCGTGTGTCACGTTGTCTTTTCTGTTGATATTTCTGTTTCTTAGCCTCATTACTTGCACCTCTCTTCTTCTTTGCGGGGAAACAGGTAGAGCTTCGCGATGTTGACAACGGGAGCAAACTTAACTTGCGATTTGGAGCTGAGGAGTCTGTTGAAAGTATGTTTCTTATTATATCATAACATTCAAAGCCTAGCGTGACTATATCAGATTGTTTTGGTGTCATATTGATTGCATTATTTTACTGCAGAGGTTTTTGTTCAGGAGAAATCTTTCACATGTTTATATACAGAGGGAGATACTGCATATCTGATTGAGTGAGTCCTAACTTTCTACGCAATGTCCTTACATGTTTCGTAGACCTTAAGGACCTGAGTTGTAAACCATTGTTTCTTTAATCATGTATATCCAACAGGCCCGATACGTTTGAGCAAGTTGAAGTGCCATTGGACATATTTGGCAAAGCTGCTGTATATTTAAAAGGTTGGTACGCACGATGACGAGTATTTGTAGTCTATGTCCTGCTTTTGAATCTGTTGGTTTAGCGACATCAATCCATTTTGTTTTGTTTTTGCTAGAAACCATTTACTTAATCGTTAACGTATCTGTTATCTATTTTGTTTGACAGAGGAAATGAGAGTTCAGTTGCAGCTGTATGATGGAAGAGCTTTATCTGCATCAGTCCCTAAGCATGTCACATGCACAATTGAAGAAACACAACTTCCCATGAAAGGCTTAACATCAGCCCCTCGGTATGTCTTTTTCTCTAAAATTAGGAACGCTTCAACATATTATTGATTCACACATGTACCTATCTTCTTTGATCCAACCTTAGATGAAAAGTTATGAGAAAAACGTCCCAATTCTTTTAAATTGCAGGTATAAGAGAGCTCTCCTGGATAATGGTTCCACTATTCAGGTACTTTATACTTTGAGTTTAAACAAAATCTAAGAGCAGCAACATAGAAATGGGCGCACAAAACCTTTCAAAAGTTTTTTTTATCTTTGGTAGTATATATTTCTTTTCTTCATGACTGTTGACCAACTTTCCACCTTAGCAGGTGGCGGCTTCGTCCACTTCTATGGACCATCAGCTTCCTGATCACCACTTCTCTTTATGGATGAGAAAAGTGGGTGACCAAGAAGCTGATGGTCGATGAAAGTGGATGAATCTCCGCCTGCTAGTAGAAAGTTAGTCAATAGTTTGTCCTTTGCAGATATGCTTATTTTCTGTCTCATACTCTTTGAATCTTCTTCACTAGTCTTGATTGTTCCTCAAGGTACCATCATATCTCGAGGCAGGTGAGAAGATTGTGATAAACACTGAGGATGATTCTTTTGTCAAGAGGTAAGCCACTCTTTAATTCTGTGTCCAGATTGTTCATTTGTTGTTATAAGCTTTGCTCACAGTCTTTCTTGTGTTCTCTGATTGTTTACAGGGACAACAATTGAAAACGATTGCATAGTCAAAAATGCGTCTCTTATGGATGAAGATAAAACTGGATTATCAGAAAGATTAGGACGCTAATATTGTTCTTCAACTTCTCATAATCTCGGAGCACCTGCGTTGATCAAAGGTGTTAGATTAGCATTTTCCATATGGGAGATTTACAGACTGAGACAAAGATTACAGATTGATAAAGGTTAATTTGTTTCATGGAAAACATTATTGTGTCTTTCAATAAAATCGATCGAACACTAGATACGTGATTAGTGTGAAGTGTACCTATGTACTATGTAAGAGTTTATTTTTTGGAGGCAACATCATTAATTGAATAACCTAAAAAATTAATGTAAAAAACCACGATTATTCGATCAAATTTCATTAAATCTTAGAACTGAATAATAATATATACTTCTTTTGTCTTCTCCGATCGAAAGCAGAGCTGCACGGAAAAAACATCAAATGGTTTCGATTCCGGTGAAGCCACTCTTCGTCGTGGTCTTGACCTTTTCTCTTCTCCTCGCTGTTATTCTGCTATCTCCGTCGCCTCAGTTCGTGCACACTCCACTCTCACCGGGTTCTTTGCTGTAAGCGATTGTCTCTGCTCTAGATTTCACTTATTTCATGGTCTCGGCTCACGAGAACTGCCCTCACAAAGAGGGAAATTAGAAACTTTCAGATATGAGGTCAAATTTGTTTAGTTGGGTTATCATTCGATCGACGGTTCTTCGGTTCTGGAATTTAGATAGGATGATACTAAAATTAGCCTAAAAAAGTTCACCTTTTTTGTTTCTTGGCTTTTCTGTAGAGATGTGAAACTCGAACTTGTCCTTTGCTTTCAGTGATTTTGATATATGGAGTGTCAAAAGGATAGCGGAATGGCGTCCTTGCAAATGGTGGTTACAAGGACATCTCACTCGTATGGATTCTTTCTCTATCCTCTCTTTTCAATAAGTTTCTGAGTTAAGAATCCTCTGTACTTTGGTTCAGAAAGTGACTCCTGTGATTGATCTGAAGAATGTGTGATTCTGTTTCGTGAGATGTGAAGAGTATATATAGTCTTTGTACAACGTTTGTTGTTATATATATTGTGTAGAAAGGACATTTGTTTGTTTGTTGGTTCTCTGTTTGATTACTCTGAGTCAAAACTTTTGATCGGTCTTCATTGCAGACATCTGCTTTGGTTTTTTTGTTCAGCTCTACCTGCGGAAACCAGCGGATACATACGCATTGATTGCTATGGCGGCCTCAATCAGATGAGACGCGATGTAAGTTTGAGACAAAGAGACCTAAACCTGCTTTTCTTACTTTTCTTTTACTAAATAAAAACATATGATCATATGATTGCTTGCAGTTCTGCGACGGTGTTGGAATCGCTCGTTTATTAAACGCCACACTTGTTCTTCCAAAGTTTGAGGTGGCTGCATACTGGAACGAGTCAAGGTAGTAGTTAGTAACCACTTTTAAGTGTTTAAGTTTCTTTAGTTAAACACTTTCTCGCTTTTTAAATTGTGATACATTCTTTCTGCAGTGGATTTGCAGATGTGTTTGATGTAGACTACTTCATTCAAAAGACGAGTGGCTTTATCAACGTTGTCAAGGATCTGCCCACAGATATGTCATCGAAAGAGCCATTCAGAGTTGACTGTAGCAAAAGAAAAGGTCAATTCGATTACAGAGAAAGCATTCTCCCACTATTACTGGAACATCGTTACATTTCTCTTACACCCGCAATGAGCCAGCGCAGGGACAGGTACCTGTTCTTGTCAGATTGTGGAATCTTATAGTTTCTTTATATGTTTTTCAGCATTTGTGTGGTTGGTTACATTTCAGGTATCCTCAATATGCAAAAGCCACGCTCTGTCAAGCTTGTTACTCCGTTCTACGTCTCACTAGCTCATTGGAGAAGAAAGCCGTCGAGCTTTTAGATGCCATACCCAAACCTTTCTTGTCACTTCACCTTAGATTCGAGCCTGACATGGTAGCATACAGCCGGTGTGAATACCCAACCCTCTCTTCTTCCTCGATTGCTGCCATTGAAGCTGCACGAGCAGACAAAAAGCCTTGGACAGGAGAGCTAGCTCGGAGCTGGAGAAAGCGTGGCAAATGCCCTTTGACACCCAACGAAACAGTTTTGATGCTTCAGTCACTGAGAATACCAACAAGCACTAACATATACTTAGCAGCAGGAGATGGTCTGATGGAGATGGAAGGTTTCACATCGGTTTATACAAAAGTGTTCGCAAAGTCTGCTTTGTTGAACCATGACGATTTCACAAGAATGCATGGAAACACAAAAGCTGCATTGGATTATTATGTTTCCATCAACAGCGACGCGTATGTGGCTACGTACTTTGGAAACATGGATAAGATGGTTGCAGCGATGCGAGCATATAAAGGGATGCATAAAACTATGTTCTTGAACAGAAAGGCGTTTTCAGAGATAACTTCTCAGGGACTTGAAGAGCAAGAGCTGAAAAAAGCAATTTGGGAAGTTCATAAGAATGATTTTGAAATTGGCAGAGGATCTGCATTGCCTGATTGTTTCTGTGAATTCAAGTTGTAATTTTCAGACACAAGCTACGTTTTGTTTTGCATTAAGGTCATTATATTTTAATTGTTTTTAAATCACCCAACTATTTTGATTAAATTAGTACATCCCCTAAGAGCTCAAATCTCTACCTGAGTGGAAGTTGTGTCTAGTCATAGACAACTCTGTTAAAGAAATGGTCACAGAGAGAGACGTTGATGGTTTCAAAAGATATAACTGTATGATTATAAAATTCGGCTTTAAAGCATTCTACAATTTAAATATAAAATTTGTTGTGTTCATCGGCTAAAAAAAGATGATGAGAGTTGCAGAAGCCACTTCCCCCACCAACTGACCAGCCTTTATGAATGTAGTCTCAGTCTTTTGATGTTATAACGAGCAAGCCCAAAGCACCAATGAGTATATACTGAAAGAAGAGAAGACAAACAAGATCTAATAGTGAATATATATGTCTCCAGTCAAAAACCATAACATGAATCGCAGGTTGTGTTAGCAGATTGTACCTTGATGATAGGCTTTTCTGTCATGATAATAGTCACCCATCCAACATAAGGCAAGAACCTGAAAAAAAAGACCAAAAGAGAACCATTTACGACTATTGATCTTTGTATGTTCGGGCAGGAAAGGTTGTAGAACTAGTAGAGTATTTACCCAACAGCTCTGCCCATTATATGGTGCCGATGAAGCCACATCTGTCCTTCAGCATAGAGACCAATGTCATCTATGTCATTGTTGTCACCTGGAAAAATGCACAGGTGTGTCAAGTAATCCATATGAATTTATACGCAGTTGCTATAAAGGGTTTAACATTCAAATGAACAAAACTAGCAACCTTTTGTTAGAACATCAACTTCTTTAGTATTTTTCCTCTCGTGAACCTGTGATGTGATGATAGAATATCTCAAATATTAAGAACAACCCTGTGACTAATCTCGAGTGATGATAATGAAGAAAGTAAAAGAAAAAGCATTTACTTTGATGGCACGATGGACGATGGGAATCTCACGACCCTGAAAAGAAGAAGCATTCAGATGAAGAAGTTTGAAAGAAGATAGTGAATTTGATGGAACCAAAAGAAAGAGACACACACACACGAACACGAACAAAGAGTGGCACTTACATCAACACTGAAAACAACAATCTCGCCTGCTCGAATGGGCTCCTTGGTCATGTGCAAGAACAATATATCCCCCTGTTACATTGATTACTGACTCATTCAATCTGAAAAATAGCAGAAGCAAGAACCACATAAGCTGAATGCAACAAGTAAAAGCTAAAGATGTTACATACTCTCTTAAAACCAGGTTCCATGCTTCCTGAGAGAACAACCACTACCGGAGATTCAGTGCCGGTCACACACATCAACGCCTTCCATATTATCAACGCAGACGTAACGATCATACCTAAACGCAAAACAGCCAACGATTATTTTCATCTATCATGAGAACAATTTACCACCAATTTAAAAAAATCATGTTTCTCAAAATGTTAACACTGATCGTTTTTCTGAGATACAACACGATTGATTCAAATAAACTTTTTATACGAAAAAACGAAATCGGGAGAGAAATGTTAGCGAATTGGTGAAACCTAGAGACAAATTTCTCGGATTTTTGGATAATCGAGAATCCGCACACAAATGAGGTAAAAATCAGTTAATATCGAAACGAACCGAGCGTGACGGCCTGAGTGAGAAGCTGACGGATCTTGATAGATTTGATGGAATCTACTGTTTCTCCGATGTAACCCATATTTCTTTTTCCTTCAAACTCTAAGCCGAAATGATTCAGATCCGCAGAAGTTTCTCCTCAAGCGTTTCAGTGGAGAAGAAGAAGACGACGATTTTTTTCCACGAGCGTTTTTGGAAATCGGGTTAAATATCGAAATATCGGTTTACAGTCAAACCGGTTTAAATACTTAAAAGCCTAACTTTAAATGTTTAGGCCCTTGACTATACTCTTGTTACCAAAAACACCACTTTAAAAATCAATGGTCAAAGCCGATCCAAACAGTCGTCCTTGAGGAGATTCGATTGTCAATTTGTATAATAGTGTAAAACTATAGTTATCTTGGCCCACATTATGAGCCCACATTATGGCCCATTAAGGTCTTCTTCTCCCCTATCTTTGTGTGTCAGTGTTTCACCGCCGGCGGCAGAAAACTCCCAACATTATTTGCCTGACATCGATCGTCGCCTGTAAGTCGAAGCTATGATAACCAATCTTCCTCAAGATTTGTTAGAGGAGATTCTCTCTAGGGTTCCGTTCAAGTCTACGAGAGCGATGCGATCTACTTGCAGAAAGTGGCACACTTTATCCAAAGTTGGGGACTTTACAACAAAGAAGCGAATCGCTGAAGCAGCAAAGGAAGGGGGGATTTTGGCGATCGTGCTGATTAATCGCAGTCTTCAGTTGGCGAACGTCAACATCAACGACTCTGATCCATCGATAAGGCCTGCAGGTAAGCTTGTTAGCCTCATCGATTCGTATAAACTCGATGTCACTCAAGTATATCACTGTGAGGGTTTATTGCTTTGCACCACGGAAGACTGGACTTCGCTCGTGCTCTGGAACCCTTGTTCCGGGAGGAGTCGTTGGATCTCCGTCGAACCCAAACTCGCTCGCCACAGGAAGCATTGGTATGGTCATGCTCTCGGGTACGAGGAGGGCGAATGGCGCCGCAGCCGTAAAATTCTGAGGTTTGCTAATCTTGAACGGGAGGAATCTGTGTATGAAATCTACGATGTAAACTCTGATTCATGGAGGGTTCTTGATGTCACTGATGACTGGGGTTTGGAGCTCGATAGCTATGGCCTGACTGTGAAGGGAAACACGTATTGGTGTGCTCAAGCTGAGGAAGAAGGAGGAAAGAACGGAAGCATCCCTTGTTTCTTACTCTGTTTCGATTTTACGACCGAGAGGTTTGCTCCGCGCCTGCCTCTTCCGGTGGAGGCTTATGTTGAAGATCCCGTGGTTCTGTCTAGTGTTAGAGAAGAGCAGCTTGCTGTGTTGTTTCAGAAACATTATACATATGAGATGGAGGTTTGGGTCACGACCAAGATTGGGCCCAGTGCCGCGTCCTGGAGCAAGCTCTTAGCGGTGGAAATGGCACCACTCACCTACTTTCGGTATTGTGCTGGTGGGAGTTTCCTCGTTGACGCGGAGAAGAGAGCCGTGGTTCTTTTTGATAAAGATATACATCGATCAGGGACCAATCGCGACACTGCTTACTTCATTGGAGAGAAGAAGGGTCACTTCAGAGAATTGGATCTCGGAGATGATAAACCGGAGGACACCGTCATTTTCCCGCAGGTCTTCTCTTATGCTTGGTTTTGATTACCCCAATTACTAATCTGTTTCACATCACTTCTTATACTCTGCTATGCACAATATGGAAAGTCAAACCGGTTTAAATTCTAGAAGACTTAACTTTAAATACTTTGTGAAGCGTTAGACCAAAAAAAAAAATATATACTTTGTGAAGCCAGCACAAAACCACCTTCATGGCTTAATCTCTGATGCTTGATTGATACTATGATTGTCTTGGCCCACATTAAGAGCCCAAAAGCTGGCCCAGTTTCATTCAGTGTATGCGCGTGTGTGTGTCTTCCTTCTATCTTCCTTAAACAGAGAGGAAAGGAGCATACATTTTGAAGGTTTAATCTCCTAACTTATTTGCGTTGTTACATCGATCCTTAGTTGAAAATTGATGATCGATGGCGACGATCTCCAAGCTTCCAAGTGAGTTGATGGAGGATATTCTCTCTAAAGTTCCGATGACATCTATGAGATCAGTCCGATGTACTTGCAAAAAGTGGAACACTATATCCAAAGATGCGACCTTTACGAAGAAGCACCTTCTTCAAGCAGAAAGGGAAGGGGAGTTTCTGGCGATCGTGACGATGAATTGCAGTCTTCATTTGCTGGGCATCAACCTCGACGGAATCGTCCACAATGGCTTCGATGATCCATCTATAAGGCGCAAAGGTAAAGCTATTAGCCTCGACGATTCAGATCCAGTCGTTGTATCTCGTATATGTCACTGCGAAGGTTTACTGTTGTGCACGACGGAAGCCTACACGTGGCTCGCCGTTTGGAACCCGTACTCGGGTCTAACCCGGTGGATCTCCGTCGAGCCCACATCTGTTCACCACAGAAAGCTTTGGTATTCCCATGCTCTCGGGTACCACGACGACAAGGTCAAATCGCGCCGCAGCCATAAAGTCTTGAGATTTGCTCAGCTTAACTCGGAGAGGTCCGTGCACGAAATCTACGATTTTAACTCTGATTCATGGAGGGCTCTTGACGTCGCTTCGGACTGGGATGTCGGGTACGAAAACCATGGCGTGTCCGTGAGAGGAAACACGTACTGGTATGCTACAGATAAGAGCTCACTAGGCATCTTCTTACTCTGTTTTGATTTTACGAGAGAGCGGTTCGCTCCTCGTCTTCCTCTTCCGTTTAGGTCTATCTCTGAGGACGCAGTGACTCTATCTAGTGTCAGGGAAGAGCAGCTCGCGGTGTTGTTTCAGCGCCATAGGACATTCCAGATGGAGATTTGGGTTACGACTAAGATTCAGCCCGACGCTGTGTCCTGGAGCATGTTCTTGGCGGTTGATATGGCACCACTCACCGGGTTTCGGTTTTATACTGGTGGGAGTTTCCTAGTCGACGAGGAGAAGAAGGCCGTGATTGTTTTTGATGAAGAGAAAACCGTAGAAAAGCCCACTCGCAACACAGCTTACATCATCGGAGAACATGGTTACTACAGAGAAGTGGATCTCGGAAAGATTACAACAGGCAAAGAGGGGTTTCCGCATGTGTGCTCTTATGTTCCGAGTTCAGTGCAAATCAACCAGCCTGCATGATTGAGGAACAAAGGCCTATAATTGGTTTCTTTTGTGTGCTCTTTGAACAGAGATATGATTAGTGTAGTTAACAACTTCTAATTTTCTTCTATGCAAATATGAAAATCTGAAAAAGTTATATAAATTGTTATCAGTGCACTGAAGCCGATTTATCGCATCTTCGCAAACCAGCCATGTTCCTAATCAGATTCCAAAGACTATTGTTAGTGGTCAAACCAGTCAAACAATTGTTAGTGGTCCTCCTCCTTGATGATGCCATAGTTCATTGAAAATTTTATCTACATATGATTTTTTTATATGTCTCTCTCCATGGCTTCCTGTAAGTTTCTCTACCTGTATGTTGTTTGTCTTGTCAGTCTTAATTGTTCTAGTTTATCTACCTTTACGTTGATTGCCTTGTCAATATTTATAAAAATCTCAATATATTCTTGAAGTCTTTAATTAACCTAAAACATGCATAACCAAAGAGATAAATGAAGTTAATACGACACTGTAAACTCCCAGACGACTTCCTCTGCTTCCATAAACCCATGATGGATCTTGCATCGGTACTGTATTTGGTTGCACTGATTGTGGGAAACTACAAGTTTGTTCGGGCAGTTCCGCCGATAACAACATATCTGTGGACAGTGCTAAACACTCTAGACCAGGTACGGCTAGTGTGGACACACCTCTCACGTTTAAACATTGTCCTTGCGCGACTTGTCCTGATCCTAATGATGCTGCCGTTTCTATTTTCACATCTCTCATAAAAATCTCTGAGCACGGTACAGAATCGCTACACCGAAAATCAACGCCGTACTGTGACTTGGACGTCCCCACGAAATTACTATACACAACTTTGCTCACTTGTACCGCCGACGACTAAAAATAAAACACATTTTTTTTCTATCAAAAACAATCTTATGGTCCGAGTAAAAAAATCTTTGCTTTGAGTGCTAACCAAATCTAACCTTATCATGTGTGATTTTATCAGAATCTCCGTTGTTGTAATGCTGATCGATTATGATCGGATTTTCGACATTATCTAGCGTGATTCCATGGAAAGTAATCATTCTTGCGTAACCTGATCCTCCCTGCGTATATATATATATATTACCACATTTTATTTAAAAACAACAATGAAAAGAAACAATAATAAAATGACTAAAGAGAGACTTAATAATGCAAATAAAATTCAAGTACCGGCCAGGTTTTGATCCGAGCTCCATTAGTAGTTCCTCTAAAGTTACAGTTTTGGACACATACATTCTCCACTGAAGCTATCTCTCCATCTTTTCCCAAGCTTCCTATGCTATATATATTTCACAAAATACATGAGTTTACGTATGTCATAAATAACATTTTAATTTCCAGTAGAAGAATATTAATTGGCTAATAACCTTATCCCATGGCCTGGTCCGCAATCTATGCCGGAAATTCTGATGTTAGACGTCCCCGAGTTAATCGCAATGCAATCGTCACCTGTAATCATTACAACGTCATGTGCATAACGAATAGATAATGATGATGATGATTCAGTACATTTTGAGTGACATTATTGGATGTGACATTCGAGGGACCGTCTATTTTGACATATAAAATATATGCATTCATACAGCAAACATCATCATCCGGTTTTTTTTTTTTAAAATATTATTTTCTGCTTTTCTGTTTGGAATTTACACAAATCTCCAAATAACAATAGTTTTGAGACAGTTTCATACCAGTGGCAATGATGCAATCCTGGATGATAACATTAGATGATGATGCGATATCGATTCCATCGGTGTTAGGACTTGATTCCGGCGCATTTATCCGGAGACTTGAGATGCTCACATCGTTGCACTCGTTTAGATGAATGTGAGCCATTGGACTATCTACATGCGTTAACCCCCTCAACCTAAGGTTGTTGCAGCTCTTGAACTTCAATGCCTAACCTCAGAAAAGAAAAGAAAAAGCTCATTTTAATTTTTTGATACATAAAGTGGTTTGAAACAAAATTAAAAAAAAGAAAAAAAAAACCCTAACGTTATCCTTACGGTTGGTCTAGAGCTGCCTTTGTGTTCCCACCAGCTCGAACCCTGGCCGTTTATTTCGCCATTACCTTCAACCACAAGTCCTTCGATGTCTGTAAAAAGAATCCATTGATCTTTATCTCCTTTCCATCTCCCTCTGCTCGAAGCAACCAGATTTCCCAAAATCTTCAATCAAATCACTAACTCTCACTTCAGCATATTCGTCAATTTATATATTAAAAAAAAAACAGGGGGAAAACAGAGTACCTGAACAAGTATAGGGGCCGATTTGCATGAACCTTGAAACTTCAAGGGCTGTAACATAAATGTCATCCCTGCCGGAACGATAAGCTGCCCATCTCCTGTCCCGCTACAGACAGCTTCCCAAGCTTTCAAGAACGCCTTTCAAGAAAAAAATGAAAAAAAAAAAGATATCAGAGATGCTTAATCACTATGATTGAGATATGATTAACATCATTATCGGCGCATATCAATCTCCTTAACTTGTTAATATTAGCTTTCCTTACATTACCTTGAAATCTCTGTATAAATGTACTTTCATCACATTCAATACAAATCATCAGTTTGATTGAGATATGATTAAAGATACAAAAACTTTCATATAATAAGATTCTTTTGGTTATGTATAATGAACAAAAAAAATTAATCAACAGCTATAGAATCTATCTCTTACCTGCGAATCGTCTGTAGCTCCATCTCCAATCGCTCCATACTGAGTAACATCCAATGCTGTCGAAGATATGAAGATTTGGAGAATGAACACTGAGAAATTTAAGATCCAAGCCTTCTTCTACATATTTTTTCGAGAGAAAGAGTTAAATCATGAATATAATTACAAATTAAGAACAAAGAAAAATGTATATACTTTATCAAACTTCATATCTACTATATAGGTTTTATATTTACAGACAAAAGAAGATGCTTTAAGGCATTACCATGTTAAGCGGATATTTTGCGGACAGTAGTAGACAATATATGTAAAGATAAATGGACATACGAATACGTACGTATTTGTATGATAAAAAGACGTAATAAATAAATAAATTATCTTAGTAAAAAAAAAGATAACATTTAAAATTCAGATTACTTTTGTCCATGAGGCGTCGGAGTGTTAATTACAGTTAAAAGCTTCTCTCAAAAACATACCATTGTATCTCTGTTTATTCAATATTATATACTTATGTTCTTCATGTTTTTCCTGTTCCGTTTCCCTTGATTTGGTTTAATTTTGAAGGAGCACTAATATGTGAATGCTATATATATAGCAGTTTCAAGAAATTTGCTTTAGCTTCCTTTTTTTGTTTGTCTATTTTTGACTTAGTGTTTTGCCTTTAATTGCTTTTGTGTTCGCTTCGGTTTAGGGGTTTTTTCTATATTCTGCCTTTCTATTTTTTTATTTTACCTTTTATAATTAAAGGCAACTTTGATTACAGTAACGAATTTAATTTAGAATAAAATAAAATAAAAAGCTTTCATTCTTACGAGTTACGAGTTTTAAACTTTTAATAATACTTTTATTTAAATAATAATTTGTTTTTCCAAGATACAGGGCTAAACACCAATGTCAGCAGATTCATCAGAGTGTTACAACGCCCAATAATGGCCCATATGACAATATTACAGGACCTGCACATACTTCCAAAAGCTCAATACTATTATTAAAATCTCCCATCTTTTTTCCTTCTCTTCTTTTACTTGGGCAACTCAAAATCTAATCTCTTTTTTTTCTTCTTTTTCTTACATGTTAGTATCTTATTGATATGAATAAAACATCAGACGAAACCAATGTTCAAAATATCGCTAGGCGGTATCTAGACGCTCAATAGAGGTCTAGGGTCTAGGCGTATTAATCGGGGTCTAGACGGGGATTAATCGTTTTAGATTTATTTAGATTTTTTATTATTTTTAAATATTTATTTCATAAAAGTCACTAAAAATAAAAAAAAGTTTTGATCCAATATCAACTAAAAGTTTAAGTATTTAACACAAATAAATATAAAAATATAAAACTTAAACATAACCAAAAGTTCAATAAGATATAAGATAAAAAAATCAAAAAAATGTAAAATAAAACAAATATGCTAAGCTTCTTCAACTGCAAACCCCTCGACATTCACCACCTGTTCATTATCAGATTCAAATTCAATATCATTGACAATATCATGCTCTTCATCTGAGTCAGGTTCTTCTCTACCTTCATCACTCGGAACTTGATGAACAGATTCTCCATTAGGTGTTTCAACACTCTCAAGTAGATCCACAAACCATTTTTCTGCATTTCTTTCTTCACCATCTTCAAGAATCACATCAATGTTTTTATCTTTAATCCTTTTCCGTTTGTTGAACAATTTGGCATTGAATTGGACATAAACTAGACTGTTAAGTCGATTAACATCTAGTTTATTCCTTTTTTTTGTATGGATCTATAAGAAAGAAAAAAGAAAACATCCAAAATCAACAAACAAAATTTTGAAAAGAAATACATAAAACTCTGATAAAATTTGAGACAAGAAAACACTAACCCCTTCAAAAGCACTCCAATTCCTTTCACAACCAGATGAACTAGATGTTAAAGAGAGAATCCTTGTTGCTAACTTTTGCAAAGCAGGTACATGACAACCATGTATTGACCACCAGTTACCTATAATGTAAACTAAAATAATAAACCATCGTTATTCAAAGCAGTATAATGGTTGATAAGGTTAAAAGAATACCTGGATCAAAGTTGTCATCATTTTGTGAGCATCCTCTCAAAGCTAATCCTCTCCCGAAATTTCCAGATTGTGTCTTGTAAAGAGTAAACTCTTTATTCACGACTTGATCTTGTTTGTCATACTGACCATGGTAAAACGTCTCAACACAACTCATAAACCCATCAATTAATGGCTGATCATGCTCAATGGTTGTGTACTTGTAGAAGTAGAATGGGTTCAAAATATAGGCGCTCATGTGCAAAGGAGAATCCAACCTACCTTTCATTTTCTCATCAATGATATCGAAAATAGGTTTGTAGTTTCTCTCCAAGTCATTACAAGCCAACTTAATCTTATTCCTTGCTTCTAAGAGCTCTCCAAAGATAAAACCCATTGAAGGTTTCTTCTCCCCATCAGCAACCCTAAGAAGTTTCACTAAAGGTCCAAAAACCTTTAACACAAATACCACACCATTCCAAAATAAAGAGCTCATAACAGTTAAGAAACTGCTTTTTCCCTTTACACTTTGTGAATGTTTGCATAAGTCTCATTCTTCACTATTGAACATCGCTTTCAGTTGTACCTTTTTTTCCAGCAAGCTTTGTAGTGTTAAGAAAGTTGTAGCAAATCTTGTAGCTCCTGGTCGCACAATATCCCTTTTCTTGGTGTGCAATCTCATCATTGCTAAGGTTTTATGATGAGCATATATGAAAATCGTAAGACCTTTAGCTTGGTCAATGATTTTTGCAAACTTCGGCAACTTAGAAATTGCTTCAAGCATCAAATCAATTGTATGAGCAGCACAACCTGTCCAGAAAATACTCGGCCTCTTCTCTTTAAGCATCTTTGATGCTGCCACATTATTGAGAGCATTATCTGTTACTACTTGAACAACTTTCTCAGCACCAACTTCTCCAATGCATCGATCAACATATTGAAAGATGTATAGCCCTGTGTGAGATTCCGTGGAAGCATCTTTTGAGGACAGAAAACATGTTCCTCCTCTGGAATTAACACATAGATTCATTATGCTCCTCCTTTTCCTATCAGTCCATCCATCCGTCATGATTGAGCAACCGTACCGTTCCCATTCCACTTCTTGGCTTTTTAACTGCTGCTTAGTTCTTTCTTCTTCCTCTTTTAATAGTGGTTCCCTTATTTTGGTATTGAGTTGGAGGAACCCAGCCAGGTCCAAATTGTCCAAGAGCTTCACAAAACATCTTAAAAGCATCATTATCAATGGCATTGAAAGGAATACCTGATTGATACATCCATCGGGCACAATACTGATGCACTTGATGAGTTTTTTCCTTGAAGAGTACAGCATTGATGTTTTGTTGTTTTGTTTGTGTACCAAGAAGAACTTCAGGACGTATAGCTGTTGCAAACTTATCCATAGGACCCTGAAAATTACAGGGTTTCAGAGTCCCAAGGTTTTCTTCTAATTCATCATCAAGCTTCTGCCTATCGATATTCACTTCAGCTCTTAACATATCGCTTTCATGTTTCTTGGACAACTTTTTCTTCTTTGCTTCTACGATGGCATCTCTACATTTGATTTGATCTTCTTTCAATGAATTCGGACATGCAGTGACGTTTCCAGGGATATGAGCAATATGCTCTTTAATCCGGTACACTCCTCCACCCATCTCTTTCAAACATAACTTGCATTTAAGTCTATCGGTATTTTTTGGATCATACAATATTCCATACTCCCATCCGACATCATTAGAGTTTCGCTTAAGTGAAGGTGCGGATGGGGAAGGAACTCGTTCTGAAGCCATGAAATCTGTAGACATCAAAATCAGATCAGAGACAAAGGTAAGAATGAGCATAAACAGAGTTAAAAGTTTAATTGAAACAGAGAAAAACCGAAACACTAAACAAATTAACAAGATGAACAATGATACACATTGAAAGTTAAATTAAAACTTGTGATTTAGATAGCTTCTTGGGGAGAGTATAACGAGTTGCAGAAAAAGTTAAGCGGAGCAATCGAGTAGATGATACGAAGATTAAACCCTAAGTCACGTTTCATGCTTCTTTTTTTCAGAAAACCAAGTAACCAACAAATTAATTACAAAATTTAAACCAAATCTTAAACCAAAAATTCACCGATCTGACCGATTTTAGCCGCCTCAACCCTTTTATACTGTACCCGATTTAATACAACGATTATAACAAATTCGTTTCGCTAACATGTATATAAACGTATAGGCGGACGATTATACGGCGAGTTGGCCAAGTTTTTGAACATTGGACGAAACTAACAACTGTAATTAATATCTGAAACACAAAAAGGAAATGGATCTACAGAGCTTTTGTGGCCACAAGGTAATTTAGCTTTAAAGTCCCCGAAAAACGAAGGCTTCAACTGGTGACCAAAAAAATGTGGAGAAATAATAAATTTCTATTCATTCCTAAGGAATTATAGAACAAATGTATTCCTTATTAAAATTAGGGAAGAACAAAGTATATTTATTTACTTCTTTATTTATTTTTCATTCCTATTAATTTTTTTTCTTTTTGTTCCTTTCATTTTTTTCCTTTTCATTTTTATTTCTTTTTTATTAATCATGAGTTAAAGTCGAAGAAACTGAAAATAACTTGAGACATAGAACCGGAAAAAGAATTTATGTAAAACAAAATTCACTTTCATTTCTTGTTTCTCTCATGATGTATCAAACCGTGATGGACAATTTAACCATTTTCTTTCTTATATCTAGCAAAACCGAAATCGAAAAATTCTTCAAAGATACATTTATAAATTAATCTATAGTGTGGAGTCATAGTGTTTTATATATAATCTCTTAATTATGGCACTAGCTAGTGTATCCAGCTAAGGTACGACACAAGTAACTGGTGGCTGCGTGTTGTAAACCTTTCCGTGAGCATTACTACACATTGATAGAGGAATTTTATTGCCACCCTCAGCCGATTTTAAGTCGATATCCTTCAAAACCAGTCCCGTGCATCCTACAGATGTGCTACAATTTAGCATTACACCAACATTGCCTTTTATCGTCCCCTTGATTTTCGTAAATGATACATCGCTGATCTTCACCGCATTTGCTTCATTTTTCTATTAAAAAAAAAAAGTAAGAAAAAAAATTGATATCATAGATTAGAAATTTGAAGCTTTTGAATATAATTACGTATAAGAATGATTTAGGTTTTTCGCTGACGAGAGTTAAGTACATTAGAATCGTTTCCGCAGTTATTACGCGGGCAATATTGTTGATCGATGATGATTGGGTTGTAAGTTGAATCAACGGTAACGTTATAATATGAGATATGTCTCGCATATCCTCCAGCTCCCTGTTTAGATATTATAAGGGAGAAGAAAATTAATATCAAACGAATAATTATACTATAAACGAATATATGTGTAAACTAATCAATAATCACCTCCCAAGTTTTGATTCTTAAACCATTAGTAGCTGAGTTTATAATCGAATCTCTCACATGTATTTCTTCAACTGTTGGGTTTTTTTCTCCGTTAACTCCTAGACTCCCTATACTGTAAAATCGATAAATACATTATAGTAATGTTAGATTTCATAACACTATGTAATATAAATCATCGTCATACTCATATGAAATTTTCATATTATATTAATTAACCTGATTCCATGGCCTGGACCGCAAGTGACCCTTGTTATATAGATATGAGAAGAACCACTCTGGATTGCGACACAATCATCACCTAAATACATTAAAATCTTGTTATTATTAGATGTAAACACATATTAATACTAGATGCAAACACATCTATTGTAAGTATTTGTTTATGTATATATGCATACCTACGGAGATTTGTGTGTCAGTGACATAGATATAACTAGAGTAATTAATATTGATTCCGTCGGTGTTAGGGCTTGATGCAGGAGCAGAGATGTGAACGCCGGTGATATTAACGTTGCTACAAGAATTGAGGCCAAAATGACTCCTTGGACTGTTGATTAAATGAATACTTCTCACTATCATATTCGTACATGAATAGAATCCCAATTGCTGAAAAAAAAAAAAAAAAAATGTTAATCATCAAATCTAATGAATTCTAAGGCTTCAAAATGATTACTGTACATTTCAGAAAAAAAAGAGTAAAATTAAGTTAATATATGGTCGGGTAACCAAATAAAGACAAGTTGCTTTTAAAAATAGAAGTCAATATCTTTTGTTAATATGATTTTGAAAAATCGTGAAAAAGAATCTGAGGATCTATGATTGTGCATGCTTACCCTGGGTCTTCTGCATTTCCCCATCTGATTGGTCACATGAAAAAAAAAAAAAAAAACGTAAGAACAGTAACAAAACATAGACACGGTATATACAACAAGTCCGGTCCAAGAATATTATATGTCTGTAATTACATACTATGGGACAACGTTTCCACCACATGGCTCCCTTGCCGTCGAATTGTCCATTGCCTTCAATGATCAAACCGTTAAGACGATGGAACGAGAACCAGGAATCAGCGTTATAACTCGACGGTGAACTTGGTGCCACAACGTTACCATTCACCTTAATAAATTACAAAAGAATATTATAGTTTAATTTATTTTGGTCTAGGTGATTAGTACTTGATATATCATAATATGTATAAACAAATAAATGCGAGATAAAGAAATTTGTAGGCTATATTTTTTTTTTATTATTGTTTAGCATTAACAATATCATTATTTTTAAAAAAGTTCATTGGTGGTCCTTGACAGAAAAAGGGTTCATTTGGTTTTTCTAGAATTTTTCTTAAAATATGAATGAGAAATTTATGTAAACATTCATCTTTGTGAAAAAGATAGAATATGTGAAGAAGAGAAAATTGTAACTAAGTATTACCTGAAAATGAAGTCGTTTTGCTTTACATGGACCTTGAAATGTTGCGGTATTAACCAAGAAAGTTTTTCCTTGGGGGACTACAATGGTGACCTCGGCTGCATTTGCCGCACATGCTGTTGCCCACGTTTTTAGAAAAGCCTACAAAACAAAACAAAATGTTATATATAATACATGTTTATATATATGTGTACACGAGTGTACTTCATACGTATAATTAAGTAAAGAGACATCACATGTACGTACACGTGAGTCATCTGTCTTTTGGTTTCCAACGGCTCCGTATTTCGTGACATCAAATGTGTTTTGAGAAAATGCATTTTGAGAGTATACGGAATGTAAAGTGCACAAGAACAATATAATCCACAAATATTCCTGCATTCTTTCAAATACAATTAGTTACTTAAAATATATAATGGTTTTTTCTTGTTCGTGGTTTTGAAAATAAAGAATTTAAAAAGAGAGAAAAAGTTGGAGCCAAAGGTTAAGTAAGGAGTAAGTTGGTTTGTAATGATCTTCCGAAAATGTTGGGATTTATAGTAAAGAGGTCAAGACTATAGCATACACTGAATCGATGTATAAACTGCAAGAGAAGTTTTTGACCAAATACTCATTTGACTGTGGACTGAACTTGTAACTAATGATTCTGGAAAATATTATTTCTAAAAAAATGAATTTCCTGCAAGCTCAGTCAACAAATCCCTATTTTGGAAAAAAAAACAAATATTGTTGTAAGAAACAAATGTACTATTAAAATATATCTCACGGACAACATATAAGAGTAGTAGTATTGGAGAGCCCTATAAGGGTTCTAAAGAAAAAAAAATTTTAAAAAATGATATGGTAAAACTCTGTCATAGAATCGATTCTCTGCGTAAAGTCTGTAGAATCGTCTCTTACTGATGTGGCGAGACGTGATTCGTCGTTTTTTTTGAAAATCAAAACCTTTTTTTTAATAATAATTTTTTTTAAGAACTTCATTTATAAAGATCACCAATATTGGTGCTCTAAATATATAAAAGCACCCACAATGGAAAACTTGTGAAAATTTTTAACTAAAAAAAGAAAAAAGAAAAAAAATGAGTTGGCAGAAACAAAAAATAGAATCGCTCCTATAATAGAATGTTTAGAATCGATTTCTATATCAATAAATTAATTTAACAATATATTTAATATTAAAATATATTTAAGAATCTCAATATAGAGTTTATTATTGTGGGTGCTCTTAACTAACTACATATTGAATCATTACAACCAAATCATTTTAGAAAAAGCAAAATTGAACTAAGTGAGGAAATAACCGAGCCTTGGAGAATGTGCTTTGACATGTCAAGTTCAGCTATTAGAAAAATAACTATAGACATTTGATACTCATTGTTGTATTTCACCTAATCTACAATTTGCCTTTGTTTCCATAATTTGTAAAACCGAGATAGAAAATTATGTAAATCATGTTTTATTGATAATTAGTCCATATTTGATTATGACACTAGCTAGCTAGTAATCTGGCTAAGGCAAGACCGTAAGAGACAAGTGATCACTGGTGGTTGCATACTGAAGGCCTTGCCGTGAACATTTGTCCATATGATGATCGGGGAATCTTACCGGCCACATCGGCCGATGTTAAGTTGATATTTGTTAATCGCTGCGGCAAGTGACTGCGGCAGAAAAAGCAAGTGACTGTGGTAACGGAGAAAAAAATTGCCGATGACCGTCAATGTTGTTTATGAAACGTTAAATTTTTCGGGTGGTAGTTTTAAGTTGACGCGACCACTGCTGCAGTTACTTTTCTTTCCATCAAAGCCTCCAAATAAGTCGTTTAGTTTGTTGATTGCTATAGTAACTGTCGTTTTATTCAGTCGCAGACGCAGACGCAACGACGAGCAGAAGAACAGGACTATTGTTTAAGAGAAGTTTGGTGCATCCAACCAATGTGGTACAGTTTAGGTTTACGCCAATTTCGCTCTGCTTGCAATTTCCTATAAATGGTACATTGCTGCTTGCATTGTACCCCGTATTCCTATAAATGGTACATTGCTTATTCTCCCCCGCACTAGTCTTTTATGTCGAAGAAAAATTGAAGAAGAAAAAATGACATTATATAGAAGTCACAACTATTTTGCACCAAAAAAAGAAGCCACACTGTTTAAATATAATTAAAATACAGATTTAATGAGAGTTTTGAGAGTAAACTACATTATATATTTTTGGGCAACTGTGATGGCATGGCAATAGTAAGAACTTCAGAAGACAAATAATACGGAGCTAAATTAAAGATTTTCACATACCATTTGCAACAAAAAGATTTTGTATATATTGGCTACGAATATATGGCGTTATGGTACATATTGCCACTGCCATATGTAATGTAGAACGTATGCTTTTGTATATATTGGCTACAAATTGCAGATGAATATCGAGAGGGCTGAAAAGTGCAAACACGTACCACCGACAATTTTGAGTATAACTTGTATTATGCATGCTGCTTAATTATTACTATTATTTGTTAACGAACAACTGCTTAATTAAGGTCATATCACTTGTTATATCTTTGTGACTTACCAACAAAAAAAATGTTGGATTCGAGCATCGGCCATTCTGTTCCTTGACTTCTTATTTTTGCCAATACTTACTTTTACTACTGATCGGGTTAATATGTGTTATGGTCTGGTTTATACTGCATAGCCGGATTTAAACACACTATACTCCGATTACAAAGAGTCCAATAGCATTTGTGACACCTTTACACCTTAATGACCAATCAGAACAACTACACAGAAAACGACATCGTCATTGTCGGCAGCGGGTGGGCCCATCGTCCACGACTCGGAGTTTTGAATAATTCTCAAAAAACATTATGACTTACTAATTAATTAGTAATTTCCTTTTGAAAAGAAAATGAATTATTACCCTACTCTACTTGTTTTATTTTTGTGATGAAAGATAATAATAAAGGAATATACCCACAGTAATAAAACTATGATAAACAGCTCTGTAATAATTCAACGACAAACAACTTTACCCGCAACACAATTAATCATGATGGGCAAATTGTATATAAATTCCCAATCACAATAAGCAAATGTACATGTAACACATATGACCATGACATATCTCATGACTTCGTTTGAAGTATGATAGAGTTTCCGATAAATTCGCATTCACAATCAGCAAAATAATTGACTTTTCTATATCTAACGTGGAGGCACAAGATAGTGAATCAATTGACAAGGCTTCTTCTACGCGTAATTACCTTATGTTGAAGACATTTCTTTCGCGAATCATTTGATAACTAAACTAATTTTGAAGAAAAGTACCATAAAAGTTGTGAATACTATAAGAAAATTCAAAATTCATTATATTTATAGAATACGCTGTACAAATATAACCACACCATTGTGTAAGTGAGATAATAATGTATACAACAATCCCAAATCCTTATCACGAGATCCCAAATCCTTATCACCATTGAGTTAAACTATTGTTAGTGGTTCGGTATGAACACGTTGTTCTCTTGATGGACGGTATGGATCCAGCTTCGGAAACGGCGTCGTCGCATTTGGATGCAGGACGTTGGGAGCACGACTTGGATATTGTATCCCCAAGTCAGGGATATTACAACTTTTGAATATCTTTCTTCCGGAAAACTTTTAAGAATTTGTAGTAACCGCTAACTCTTCGCTTTTATTCTCTTTAGGCCCTTTTATTATATAAATTGCAAAATATCCTAACTTACTTTGTTTTGATGTTGAATTATTTGACATTGTATGATATCTAGCATATCTAGCACATTTCTATTTTCTTCCTCTACAAATAAAGAAAAAAATAGAGATGCTATTATTTTTTTTCAATCCTCTTCTAAAATAGAGATGAATTGGAAATAAATCTACTTTTATTTTAAATTTTCTCTACTTTAGAAAAAAAATATAGCAAAATATATTAGAGATGGGTCTAAATCTAAACATAATTTTTCGTTATAACCATAAACGGAGAGGAATATTGAGACTAATTTTGTAACTATTAGGACCTAGTTGTGAGGCTAACAAAGTTTAGGGGTGTGATAACAAAGAATGGTTTTTCTTCGTACTGTGGGACGTGTTAAATCATCAAAATGGGAAAATGAATAAAAATCAGGCCCCACGCGTTCACATCATTTCCTTATATTAATTTAAAAAATTCATTAATATTCAGCAGCTCCACCACAAAGTAGCTCTTGAAGAGCTTGGATCAGATCCTGAATTTCTTGCTGTGACCACCGATTCAGTTTCTCCGATCTTGCAGTTTCCGGGAATTTCGCAGTTAATATTTCTCTTGATCCATTGTTTTCCTTTTTTTTTCTTCCCCTTCTGTGAATCTCATCCATTTGTCTTCTTCTTATTTTGTTTGCGCTTGCTTTCACGATTATGAATCATATGATTTTCTTGTTTGTTTTGGATTACTTATGTATTGTTTGGATCGGGTTAAATTGTATGAGTTTGTGATTTGATGATGCTGACTATTGCTCTGCTCCGATTATGTTTTGAGCGAGATCAGTGACTGTAATATCACTATATAGAAGTTAGTGTTGTAGGATTTCGAAAAGTATTGCGAAGTTTTAGCTACTTTTAAATTTTCCTGTCTTTTTGATCCAGATCTTGTCCTGGATCTCGCTTTTTATTTTTGTTGGACAAAAAACAAAAAACTTGTAATAAGATTGTAATTGTACAATTAAAATTGTTGTAGCAGGTGATAAAATGGCGCAGCATCTGTTGCACGGGACCTTGCACGCTACGATCTATGAAGTTGATGCTCTCCATGGTGGTGGAATCAGGCAAGGCTTCCTCGGCAAGGTATATACTTTTGTCACATTTTTATTCTCTTTTTTATTTTGTGATTCCTTAGTTTTGAGGTCATTTCTTAGGCATTAACTTGACAGAATCTATACTTCGCTTTTGGTCCGTTTTCTAGAAGAAAATAAAACAGAGCTATGTGCACTTCTAAGTTGGTTTTTCTTTTTGAATTCATGGATTGATATTTTTCTTGAAGATAAAGTTTTGATCTTTCTTTTCCTTTTGAGTTTTCAGATTCTGGCAAATGTAGAAGAGACGATTGGTGTTGGCAAAGGAGAAACACAGCTCTATGCGACGATTGATCTGCAAAAAGCTAGAGTTGGGAGGACGAGGAAGATTAAGAACGAGCCTAAAAACCCAAAGTGGTATGAATCGTTTCATATCTACTGTGCACACTTGGCTTCGGATATCATTTTCACTGTCAAAGATGATAACCCCATTGGTGCCACCCTCATCGGGAGAGCTTACGTTCCTATTGACGAAGTCATTAACGGCGAGGAAGTCGACCGGTGGGTCGAGATCTTGGATAATGACAAAAACCCCATCCATGGAGGATCAAAGATTCATGTGAAACTACAGTATTTCCATGTCGAGGAGGACCGTAACTGGAACAAAGGTATCAAAAGTGCTAAGTTCCCTGGAGTACCCTACACGTTCTTCTCGCAGAGGCAAGGCTGCAAAGTTTCACTGTACCAAGGTGCTCACATTCCAGACAACTTCGTCCCGAGGATCCCTCTCGCTGGTGGGAAGAACTATGAGCCTCAGAGATGCTGGGAGGATATCTTCGATGCCATAAGCAACGCGAAACATCTGATCTACATCACCGGGTGGTCTGTTTACACCGAGATCGCTCTAGTGAGGGACTCGAGGAGGCCGAAGCCAGGAGGAGATATGACTATCGGTGAGCTACTCAAGAAGAAAGCTAGTGAAGGCGTCAGGGTTCTTTTGCTTATTTGGGATGACAGAACCTCTGTTGATGTGCTCAAGAAAGATGGTCTCATGGCTACTCATGATGAAGACACCGAGAATTACTTCAGGGGAAGCGATGTCCATTGTGTTCTGTGCCCTCGTAACCCCGATGACGGTGGTAGCTTCGTGCAGAGCTTGCAGATCTCTACTATGTTCACGCATCACCAGAAGATCGTCGTCGTGGACAGCGATTTGCCGAGCCAAGCAGGATCACAGATGAGGAGGATCGTGAGTTTTGTCGGCGGTATCGATCTCTGCGATGGGAGATACGACACTCCGTTCCACTCCTTGTTCAGGACGTTGGACACAGTCCACCACGATGACTTCCATCAGCCTAACTTCACCGGTGCATCTATCACCAAAGGTGGTCCTAGGGAGCCATGGCAGGACATCCACTCTCGTCTCGAAGGTCCCATCGCTTGGGATGTAATGTACAATTTCGAACAGAGGTGGAGCAAGCAGGGTGGTAAAGACATCCTAGTCAAGCTGAGAGAGCTCGGTGATATCATCATCACTCCTTCTCCTGTCATGTTCCAAGAGGACCACGACGTGTGGAACGTCCAGCTGTTTAGATCCATCGACGGTGGAGCTGCTGCCGGGTTTCCAGAGTCGCCTGAAGCTGCTGCTGAAGCCGGTCTTGTAAGTGGAAAGGATAACATCATTGATAGGAGTATCCAAGATGCCTACATTCACGCCATCAGACGTGCCAAAGACTTCATCTACATCGAGAACCAGTACTTCCTTGGGAGCTCTTTCGCCTGGGCCGCCGATGGTATCACCCCTGAGGACATCAATGCTCTGCACTTGATCCCAAAGGAGTTATCCCTCAAGATCGTTAGCAAGATCGAGAAAGGAGAGAAGTTCAGGGTTTACGTCGTGGTTCCGATGTGGCCTGAAGGTCTCCCGGAGAGTGCATCAGTGCAAGCTATACTAGACTGGCAGAGGAGGACCATGGAGATGATGTACAAGGATGTTATTCAGGCACTCAGGGCACAGGGCCTAGAGGAAGATCCCAGAAACTATCTGACATTCTTCTGCCTCGGAAACCGTGAGGTTAAGAAAGAAGGAGAGTACGAGCCTGCAGAGAGACCAGACCCTGACTCAGACTATATGAGGGCGCAAGAAGCAAGGCGCTTCATGATTTACGTACATAGCAAGATGATGATCGGTATGTTGTGTTATACACACTTCAATTTAGAGAATTTTTTGTGTGTGTGACTCACTTTGACCCATTTTTGCAGTTGATGATGAGTATATAATCGTGGGATCTGCCAACATCAACCAGAGGTCGATGGATGGAGCAAGGGACTCGGAGATAGCAATGGGAGGCTATCAACCACATCACTTGTCACATAGACAACCAGCTCGTGGCCAGATCCATGGGTTCCGTATGTCGCTCTGGTACGAACACCTGGGGATGCTCGACGAGACTTTCCTCGATCCCTCGAGCTTGGAGTGCATCGAGAAAGTTAACCGCGTTGCTGATAAGTATTGGGACTTGTACTCGAGTGAGTCACTCGAACATGACTTGCCCGGTCACTTGCTCCGCTACCCGATCGGTGTAGCCAGCGAAGGGGACATCGCTGAGCTCCCGGGAGTCGAATTCTTCCCAGACACAAAGGCACGTATCCTCGGAACCAAATCAGACTACTTGCCTCCAATCCTTACAACCTAACTTCACTGGGGCATGTCTAGTAATGATCTCTCTTCTCTCTCTCTCTGCGTTGTTGCTGCTTTAGCTTTGAATAAATCGAGTGGTCTCTCTCTACCTTTAGAACTAATAAGTTAAGCGTTGGTTTGATGATGCACTTTTTACCCCCTTTGGTTTTGAAATTCGAACAATGACGTGGTGAGAATGTAGCTTTGTGATATTCTTGTTGTTGTTATGTATCGTTGAACTTTATGAATCTTATATTTGATCTTTTTTTTTTATTGATTATCGGTGCCAGATTGTGTGTTTCACATCAAAAGTTTAGATGTTGTTCGTCTTGATTCAAAAAGTTTGAAATTTTCTTTGTAAGAGACGATAAAACTCAAAATAGATCAAATCAAATAGCTTTGCTACGAAGTTTCGCAAGACTTCTTCTTGAGTAGTTCTTTGGAAGTACGGAAAATTACTTATTTTTGAAAACATGTTGGAGTCTTATTGGTTTAAATGGTAGAGTCATTCGCAAGTATTTGGGTTCTCGAGGTGTCGACAGAACACGTGTATGAAGCCCTAAATCCTCATCAGCTTTAACTAAAATTCATTCGATATTGTCTGTGCAATAAGGTCAGTGGTTAACATTCCATCATCCAAGTTAATCAGTCGACAAAGTTTCAATAATTCTCGTTACTACACTTGCGTCTTTCTTTCCTGAATAGTTTTATTAAGAACCCTTATCCTTCCAAGATTTTTGTTTTGTTTGTCGACGAATAAGACTTTTCTACACACAAGTTTTTTTATCCAAACTAAATAACGGACACTAGTTGATAAAAAAAAAAAATTATACATATGAGAGACTAAAGACGGTGAAATTTATACATAGGTGTCTCTAAAATACAATTTTTTATTCACTAGGAAGAACAGTCTTACTCTAATTAAATTTTGTTTATATATATTTTATTTTCCTTCTCCCACTAGGATATGTGTGAGTAACGAAGCACCAAATCTAAATTGCACTCCTCTTTTCCAACTTTTATATATTTCATTTATTTATTTTTGTTAAATTTTCTCTCGAATTATATTTGTATAAGTATAGAAGAGAGTCAAGAGAAGAGATCCTACCATATACTTTTTTTCAACAGTTGTTAAGTTACAAGTCTGACCAAGTCTCTGCAAAAACACACACACACGTCTCTCCTCACAACCAATCACCGATCAGCTCAGCCCAAATTCTCTTTTCCGTTTGTTTTTCTTGAGAAATCACTTTCTGTATTTCTCCAAATTCGCAGGTTAAAGAAACTTCAAGGCTCATGTCTTGTATGTTGGGTTGTTCTAATGGCACCGTTGCGATTGCCACCGCCATGGTTTTCTCGAGCACGGCTCTGTTTCTCGCGATGGCTCGCCAGTTCCATGGGAATCAAACCTCTAAGGTTCAAGATCAGACTCCAGTGACTCCAGGACCAATCCTCCGTTCTTGTCTATCTTCAGGTACGATCTTTTTCTCTCGGGCTCGTAAGTTTCTGTTTGTTTTTCCCGGAATTTTTAAGTTTTTCTTGGGATGCAGAGGAAACGAAGAAACAGAGGAAGAAGAAGAATAAGAAAGTTCGCTTCGCGGAGAATGTGAAAGATACGAAAGGGAACGGTAAAGAGTACCGGATGAGGGAACTGAGCTGGAGAACCGTACCGGAACCAGTGACTAATCCGGGAAAGACCGGTTCAAATTGTGGAATCTCCACGATACCAGCGAACCGGATGGCTCTGTACAATGGGATTCTCAGAGACCGAGATCACAGAACTCAATGTTCTTATTGACTTCTCTTCTTACAGTTTTACTTTTCTTTTTTTTTTCCGATAATATACGTTTTCTTGGAAGTTCAAGGAATTGTATAGTAGGTGGTCTTCTTCTTCTTCTTTGTTGATTCATAGTAGTAGGCGGTCTTCTTATTCTCTGCTTTGTGTAATTATTTGCTATGATGCCACGATGTATATAGTTGACCTGTAAATCAGTCACTAGCAAGTTGCCATATTGAGCAAGTAAAATAAAATAATTTGGTAAAAGATGTGGCATTGAACTATAGAATTTATATTGTTTGTGTTAAAACTTTTATTTGTTTGGCTAACTATAGAGTTTACATTGATTTGGCTAACTATAGAATTTATATGAATGTTGCCAGGGTAAATAATCTGTAAGCTAACTTTCTTAAACACAAATCTAATCAAAACCAAACTCCACAACAAGTGGCCTTTGGTGGATAGGAGAAAGTTTAAAACCAAAACTTAAGGACCAATGTGAACGGAATAACCAACGACTACCAAATTGCACGTAATTAATTATTTAGGTTTTTGTGAATAATATTTTTTTTTTTTGTTTGCTAAGATTTCCTTGAAAAGTTTAATAATTTGCTTATGTCTACCGTAGAAAAAAACCACCTAACTTTTTCTTTAAAAGTGTCAAAATGGGTCAAAATTCATACATCAATCCAATTCGACCAACTTAATAAATTTTAATGAAACTCTAATAGATTCATGAATCAAATTAATTGGGTTGAAATGAATTGACGTATTAAAATGAATTACCCAACACGTTGAAACTAGAAAGTTTGAAGAAGCAGGATGTCATTCGGTAATTTAAGAGATTGTGATTAGTTAAAGAGATTTTTTTTTTGTTAGAATAAACTTAACTTGTATCTATACTATTAAAAGAAGATCATACTTAATAAATGTTCAAAAGCTATCATGGTATTTACAGTATATGTTATTATATTTACTAGACAATTTCATTAATTCATTAAGAGTAATTTAGTCATTTCATTAAACCACTAAAAATGTATTAAATTAAATTAAATTATATTAGTTTACTAATAGATAATACCAATAAATTATATCTAATATTTAATAAAATTCAAATTAATTTAATTTCGAAATTATTTCAAAATCTTTCATAATATCTTAACATAATTACCGCAACTATATATGGCATGAATAATTAATATAATTATATATTATATTATCAATTAAATATATATTATATTATAATCAATTTTTTCTCTATACAATTAAAAAAAAGCACTACTTTAAAATATTTAAAAGCTAATATGATATTTATTAAATGTGACAGTTTATAGTCAATAATGAATATGTAATCTTTATTTTTTGATTACATATATACATACTATGAAAAAAATACTATGTAAATAATTTTTTCATGGTTTGGTAATGATTTTTTTGCTGGAAATCATGGGTTTTGCGGATTTGACAAACATAAATTTGTAGATATTACAGGTTTTACAAGTTTTAGTGAATTTTATAAGTTTTAGCGGAAAATATACTTTTATGAGAAAATGTCGGTTTAACAAGAAATATGTTTTTATAGATTTAGCAGAAACACATGATTTTAGAAATTTGGTTTTGCAGATTTTATGAGGTTTACAGGAAAACAGGGGTTTACGGAATGCGAATAACGCAATTTTACGGATTTTATGGGTTTTAGCAGGAAAATATAGTCATACGGGAAAATACGGGTTTGTGGGTTTGGAAACTCGATTTTGCAGGTTTGGTAGAAACACATGAGTTTAAAAATTTGGTTGTAAAACATGATTTTAAAGATTTTACAAATTTATGGAAAATATGGGTTTGTAGATTTGGTCAGAAATGTAATTTTGCGGATTTTATGAGGTTTACATGTTTTAGCGGGGTTTATAGGTTTTGATGAAAAATGAGGATTTATAGATTTTATTGAAAATGCAGGATTGCGGATTTGATAAAAAACGTAATTTTGCATGTTTGACAAAAACACATAATTTTAGAAATTTGGCCATAGAATACGGTTGTATGGTGTTGGGAAAACATAAATTTTGGTTTTGTTAAAAAATGTGGGTTTACAATTTTGGAAGAAAAATACGGTTTGATGGAAAATGCTATTTTTACAGTTTTTACGGGAATTCCTGATTTTGGTACAACAACATGATTTTAGTAATTTTGATTTTGTTAAAAAATGTGGGTTTACAGTTTTGGCAGGAAAAATACTGTTTGAGGGAAAATGTTATTTTTACATTTTCTACGAGAATTCTCGATTTCGGTACAACAACATGATTTTAGTATTTTGTGGGAAAACTCTGATTTTATGATTTAAATTAAAAATGCTGCTTTTGCGGGAAAATGCTGCTTTTTATTTCGGTCGAAAACTCTGATTTTATGGTTTAAATTAAAAATGAATTTTGTTCTTTTAATTTTTGAGATTCAAATGCTGCATTCAAACTCTATTTTTTTAGCATCTTAAATATTCAAATTTTGAGATATTATAGGTTTTGTATTCAGATATTTAAAAAAACTATATTTGAACATTTACATCCAAATAAGTATATGGATGCAAAAACAAATAAAACCTAAGTAAATATTGAAATCTTAATTACAAACAAATTAAATCTCTCTTGTATTATAAATATAATACTTTGAAAATATTTTTTACAAAATTTAACCTGAAATCCGCTAATCAAAATATCTTTTTTTTTAGAAAATCAAGCCTAGATAATATTAAGAATATAAAACATAACGTAAAATTAATTTATATAATCTAATAAAGAATTCCTGTTTGAGCCGCAATTTTGAATCTAATAATATAAGCTGAGTTTTTTGAATAAAAGTTTAATATAAACTAATTTTTGGTATGGTTTAAAAACATTTTATGAAAAGAAACCCGTGCGCGGATAAAAATCTAGTTTGTTGATTAAAGCAAAATATTTGCAGCTTATGATGATTATTCGTCCTCATTTTTTTTTTTAAACTGGGAGTAGTCCTTTTATAATTTATAAATATGGTACGTAACTAGTAATTAACTAATTCCGTATGCGTGTTTACAGATTTTTTTGAAGTAAGAAAAGAGAAAAGAGAAATGAGGTCTAAATTTTATCATCCACGAAAAAAATGGCGACGGTTTTGTCCAACACGACCATAAGCTCTAATTTCTACCACCACTCAGTCCTGCCGCCGTTTCACCTTCGCCGTCGAAGCAGCTTCGTTCTCTCGACTCCTCGCCGCTTACGCCGCCTAGCTGCTGTTGGTGGCCCTCCATCTCCTCCGAGTCCTGATCCGTCTCCGCCTGAGAACAGTACTCAGCTTGAAGGTTCAATTCTTCATGCCCAGATTAATTTTATGCTGCATCCGAATTTCGAATTTCGAATTTGTTCTGTTGGGTCTTTTTGTATCCAGTTTTCACTTAAAGAGGTGTTTTTGGTCGGAAGATTCAATTTTCTTTTTTGTCGGATAGTTTGATGCATTTGTGGTTTTACTTAACTATAGTCTATAGTCTTTGTGATTGGTACTTGGTACATGCTATTGGCTCGTCCTGCCTGAGATCATCACTGTTTCATGAATATTCGAAACCAGGAGATAATTGTATTCAATTAGTTGTGTCCAATCCATGGAACTAAAGTTCACATCCTGTTGTGGGATTTCGTTTTAGGCAAATTAGGATTGCAGAATCTGCACCTCCTTGTGATCCAAAAGGGCAGCCATTTCTACATGTTCTGTTGTATAGAAATGTGTGTTTGTTCTCTGGAACGAGTCCATATGTTATATTGAATAGAGCTTTGTGGTGATTCGTTATAGAAAATGATATATATGCAAGAAATAGAAAACACTCAAATCTCTTCTTCTCCCATTAATCCTTTCAAACATATTTGGGTTTTAACTTTGTTTTTGTTTGTTTTGTTTTGGCGTTGGATAGGATTTGTAGGAGCTGTGACAAGGATCCAAGACCGTGTAAAGATCTTCCTCGCAGTGCTGTTTTGGATGTCTCTCTTCTTCTGGGTTACAGTGACTGATGGGAGGGGTAAAGGAAAAGGGAAGAAGGGTTCAGGTTTTAAATAATTTTCACCCCCAAGTCTTATTGATTGGTCATCATCATCAATACTCTCGTCTACTACACTTGTGTATAATATATATACATCTATGTGCAAGGATCAGAAAATAGCTGTAGAAATTCGCCAAAACAAGCATATTTTCTTGTAGATCAGTTAATCAGAATGTTGGGATACAATAATACATGATAAGATGATTCTCTCTTCTTATCTTCTTGGTAAGATATAGATATTAATCTAACATAGTGTTATCATCCCCTTTACAGTCACCAGATCATTTTGCATCAGTTCATGTTTTATAGTCGTTTTTTTTTTAATTGCTGCTGCCTTTGAGTGAAACAGAAACGGGCCTTGAAAGATGGATTATTAATGGGCCTAACATTTGTTGAAATTGAACGCCGTCGCTTTCTTCGTCCAGACTCCAAATCAATAATGCATTATTTTTCTCAAAATAAAGAAGGTCGTTGGAATATTTGGCACGTGCATTTCATGACCACCAAGTGATTTCCAAGTATTGCATTTAATGCGCACATCTCGAGTCGACGACGTGCCCTTTTAACACGTTGTTAACTTTTTTTTTATTAAGGCTTTAACGTGTCGTTACCATCTGATGATAGATATGTAAGAGCGCATCATAGCAGACACGTGGTTAAATTCCATTGGTTTGTTAGTTAAAAATGTGTGTTACCAAGTGACTTTATCATACTTCTTTGGGTACGAAAAGTCTTTAGACATGTTGTTGTCAATTTACAGAGAAACGAGCAGAGCCAACTAACCCCCAAAACACACACAACAAAAGCCCTAATTTCTCAACCGTCTTCTCCGTGGTGACTCTGTGAGTCTTTTCTTTTCCGACACTCAAAACCCTCATAGGTTATCTGTTGCTAAAATCGACCAAGAGTAAATTTTAAATTGTTAAAATTTTGGGTTGCACTTTGTAATTTATATTTTTTCTGTTCTCAGGGATTTTGCAACAGGAAGGGAGACAAATGGGTACCGAAGAGGAAACTGTCTCTGTTGAGCTACCAGCACCGTCTTCATGGAAGAAATTGGTTTGTTTTCTTTGTTTCCTCTTGATAATATTAGCTAATGAAAGTAGAAAAGCCGTAGACTTTGTGTATAATGAAATGCAATTACCAAATGTCTTTGTCTTAACTCTTTTTAGCCTTTAAAGACCTGAAGATGGTAGTCTTTGGTAGTGAATTGTTAGTTAGTATATATGTTAATTTGGGTGATACCAAAGTCATAGACTTTTTTTAAAAAAAGCCACATTTGATTTGTTTGATCTACTTCTTCTTTCCTTATGGCATTTCCTAATTCTTATGGACGTTAAGCCACTTGTAAACCCTTATTAAGCCACCACATTAGGTTCGTCTTTAGATATTAAACCTCCACAAAATTTCCAGAGGTTTACATTTCTAAGTCAAGGTGACATCTTTTTTTTTCTTCTTTGCAGTTTTTCCCAAACAAAGTGAAGAAAACAGAGATTGTGTTTGTTGCTCCAACGGGTGAGGAGATCAGTAGCAGAAAGCAGCTGGAGCAGTATCTCAAGTCGCACCCTGGAAACCCTTCGATCACAGAGTTCGATTGGACAACTAGTGGGACACCAAGGAGATCTGCAAGAATCGGTGAGAAGACCAAGTCGTCAACCGCAACGCCGTCACCGGATAAAGAGCCACCAAAGAAGCGAGGTCGAACTAAATCTCCAGGTTCAAAGAAAGATACAGAAGGTGAGAAATCAGAGGGAGGAGTGGAAAACTCTCATGTGCAAGATACTGCTGAAATGACTCTTCCAGAGAATGAGAATGTAACTGTTAAGGACGGCTCTGGTGACACTGAGAAGGCGAATGATGCAAAAGACGACATGGTTGCAGAGGGAACTCCGGATCTTGCTCCGGTTCAAGAAGCTGGTGACTCGGTGATGGAGAAAGTGGAGTCTCAGGCTGACAAAGAAGAGGAGAATGGCTCAATGGAAAAGAAATCGGTTGATGCTGAGAATAAGACCGTTGAAGCTACTGGTGAGGAGAAGAAGGAAGCTGCAGGAGGCGAAGGAGCACCTGAGTCTGAAGCCGAGACTAGAAACCATGAGGGAAATGGTCTGACAACAGAAGCTGAGGAGAAAGTGAAAACGGCAGAAGCAGAAGTTACTGAATAGCCATGCCCCTTGCTCTGTTTCTGCTAGCTCATGTGTTGTGTAAGTCAGTTGTTTCTGTTAATCTATTGAAGTCTCTGTTTTCGTTTTTTTACCATTTCATCTTCTTTTAGTTGTTGTACCAAATTAGTGATGATCGCGGTGAAAGACGTTATTAGGCGGAGGTATGTACTATGAGATGCCTGCAGTATTATGTGCATCTTCTCTTAGGTTTAAGATTATGTAGAGGATTATTATTAACTCTTCTGTAAAACTATTGCAACTACTATGTGTTGGTGTTTATCTTACTTACTACTGCCATCTTTGATTTCTGTTTTTACTTTATTTATGGATAACCAAATTATAAATAAGTTATAAGTCCGATTAAAGATCAGCTGAATGGTTTTTTTTTAAGAGCAAAAAGAAAACTTTTTTTGCTTTGAAGGTAAAGTAAGAATCTAATGCAAAGAAAGACCCACAATGTTAGTTTTCTTATTTCATTGATTCAAGTTTCAGAAGAATCTATTGATTTTGCCTCTTTAACAACGTCCCTTGATTCCTTCCTTTTGCATGGTCCCGGTAACAAAGGTTAAGAATCTTCCTATTAAGCGACAACACAATAGTATAAACTCTTCTGGTTCCCATTTTAGAACAAAAAAACATCATTTGAGTCAAATCTTAAATGCATATCTCAGATATGGAATATTCGCGTATGGCTTACACTTCTTTCTTCCTCTCGCTTCTCTTCGTCTTCTCCATCTTCTCTTCACAAACGGCCGAAGCATTCACCGGAACATACGGTGTAAACTACGGTCGCATAGCCGACAACCTCCCGTCTCCTTACGCGGTAGCAACTCTCCTTAAATCAGCAAAGATCAGAAACATCCGTATCTACGACGCTGATCACTCCGTCCTCACTGCCTTCCGTAACTCCGGGATCGAGATCATCATCGGCTTAGGCAACGAGTTCCTCAAGGACATTAGCGTTGGAGAAGACCGAGCCATGAACTGGGTTAAAGAAAACGTCGAACCTTTCATACGTGGCGGTACTAAGATTAGCGGTATCGCCGTGGGAAACGAGATCTTAGGTGGCACCACTATCGAGCTTTGGGAAGTTCTCTTACCCGCGGCCAAGAACGTTTACACCGCTCTTCGCCGTCTCGGACTTCACACTGTCGTAGAGGTATGTTCTTTTCCAAATAAATCCTCAAATTCTATTTCTTGAAAAGAATCTACATTTTATCAACGTTAACGGCCATTTTATTATATTATGTTTTGTAACATCAAATTTCGAATTTAAATAATATTTTTCATAATTTTTGTTTGTAGGTGTCGAGTCCACATTCGGAGGCGGTGTTTGCAAACTCGTATCCACCGTCGTCTTGCACGTTCAGGGACGATGTGGCGCCGTTTATGAAGCCGTTGCTAGCGTTTTTCTGGCAAATTGGGTCGCCGTTCTACATTAACGCTTACCCTTTTCTAGCTTATAAATCTGATCCGAGCCACATTGACCTCAATTACGCTATCTTCGAGCACACGGATGGCATCTACGACGCCAAAACTAAGCTTCACTATGATAACATGTTCGACGCCATGGTTGATGCTTCTTATGCTGCTCTCGAAAAAGCTGGTTTCCCTAAAGTGCCGGTACGTACTCCTTAATTATATCACTATTACGTAGACTTCGGTCCAGTTACATTTTTATGTTTGGGTTTTGCTTAACATGCCATCTTTTCAATATAATCTTTTTTTATTTTCTTTTAATCAAACTTCTTCTATCTTGAAAATATATAAACCAACTTATTTGCGTGTAGGTCATTGTTTCGGAGACGGGATGGGCATCGAAAGGTGACGCAGACGAAGCCGGAGCGACTGTGAAGAACGCCAAAACGTATAACCGGAATCTTAGGAAACGGCTGAAGAAGAGAAAAGGCACACCGTACAGACCAGACATGGTGGTGAGAGCTTACATATTTGCTCTCTTCAACGAGAATCTGAAACCGGGTCCCACTTCCGAGAGAAACTTCGGTCTTTTCAAACCGGACGGTAGCATTGCCTACGACATTGGCTTCACCGGACTCAAGTACTCTTCTGCCACGCGGTGTCGTTTTGGGACGTCCTTGAACGCTCTTGTTTCGGCTTGTGTCGTTATGTCTCTTCTTATTCACCGTTTGTTGCCCTTGTCGTGAGAGTTGTGATTTTCAAGAATTTCAAATTGACCCCTTTGGTTTAGTCATTAAGTTAACCCCGTAATTCTTTGTTTGTTTGTGGTTAATCACTTTTTTTTTTTTTAACTCTGTAAGTGTTTTTTATAAAAACAACTTATTTGATCTACATGCATGTGCTTATTTTTAAACGATTTAACTTTGTAAGTGTTAATATAAGAACAACTTATTTGATCTACATGCATGTGCTTATTTTTAAACGATGTTGTTTGGTAACTTGAAATGTTAGATTTTTTCTACATTTTATTTATGTACTTATTACGAACTTTCGAAAGTTACAAACACAATTGAATAGAAGAAGACTATAGTCTGACTAAATGAACAAATGTTGTGAAAGAGAACTTTTACAACTACTGTCAACATACACTAAAAGTATCCTCGCCTAAATTTAGTATTACTTGTAGCTTTTGTATTTTGTTTTGTTTATGGTCCATTTGGTATACAACTAATCAAATATATATATTATGAAAGGATTGTGGATATGTGTAATGTATGTATCTGTATATATATTAATCATGTATTTACGACAGCACGAAAAATGTGATTACGATAACGAATCAGGTATAGAGGTGGAGCAAGTAGTCAAGATATATATATCCTCCCTCTTTATTAGATTCCCATATATTGTACTAAATTGTTTTGATCAAATCTTATTCGACCACCTTCTATTTATGTATTAATATTCTTACGCACTCTCTGATCTTATGTCAACCAATTGACACCTAAAATAGAATTATTCACGATTCACGATGACTTATAAATTTCCACTTGGCATTTAACACATGTGTACAATACACGTTCCTTAGTTACAACTTACATCTCATATACTATACGTACAATAAAATATTAGTACTGTATTGTAATTAACATCATAAATGAATAATTTGATCTGATCATCATTTATACATTTAATGTGGTCAATGGATGGATCTAGATCAACATCATAAATGTTGAAACATTTTCTAGCATAATGTATATATGAATTGCAAGTAGACAAAATAAACTTGTAACATCAACATATATAGTCAACTCAAATGTCCGGAGACAGAGACTATATATTATGTAACGTAGCAACTTTATGTTTTTACACATAATGATGATAGTTGATACACAAACAGCCTCAAATGTCCAAATCCAAAGATTTGAAAAAAACCCAAAGATTAGATTCGATTCGTTAAACCGGAACAGAGGTTTGACCATTTTATAGAGAGGTGAGACCGTGAGAGAGACTAATCCTCTACAAAAGGATGCACCTGCTCATCACCAATCTCAACTGGATCGTCACCGTTGATCTGGTCAAGCACGAGGACCAAACCCATCGCAAAAGCGCCGTCGAAACCGGGTTTAACCTCGAGAGTGAACACATCTCGTCCAAGCATCACGTTCGTTGACGCGTCCACTTTGCGTTTGATCTCAGCCACAGTTCGCTTCTCTGTGTCGTATATGAGGCAGCTTCGTTGCGAGAAGTCTCCATCGATCGTGTACTCTTCTCCTGTCCCGTCGTAAACATCTACTTCCATCGTGCACCGTCCGATTATCGACGATCTCCGAACGCTGAAGATCGGTTTCTGACCCTCCGATCTCTCCCCGAGAAAACCTTCCCATCTCTGGTGCAGAGTCGGTCTCTGTTCATCATAACAAAACCAACTCAACGAGATGACTCAGTATCATCTCGAAACAAATAACAAATACCACATATATAATTGCTCAAAATCATTTCTTCAGATTCTTTTCAAGCAAAAACAAAAAAAAAATCCTTCTTTTTTAATCAAATCAGCCAATTGTTTACTCAAACGCAACAGTTTTCAAATGTAACAGATATTTTTCCACAAGCTATCAAGAACAAGAAACGATACCCATCAATGAAATTCATTTAGCAAACAAAACCCATCTAATCAAAACCAGCAAAGCATCAAACTTTATTTCTAATCACCGAGTCACCTTAACGGGTTGACTGTAACTCGTCCCAACTCAATAAAAAAAAAAGGCAGAGAGAAAGGATGATTGGTCGACTCAATTTAATTAAAAAGTTTACCTTTCGTTTAACGGTGAGGAGACACTTTCCGGTGGCGTTCATGAGGACAAACTCATCGTTATCTCTTGTGTCGGGTCCGTACGAATCGACCCTGAAGATGATATCGCCGTTACAGTCGTAGGCGGCGAAACCATCGCCGGTGTAGAAGAGAGAGGTTTTGCAGACGGTGAGTGGTTTGTCTTCTTCGTAGAGATAAGCTTTGTCGACCACAATTCTTTTTTCTCCCATCTTAATTCCTTCTTTTGGAAAGGTCTCTTCAACTAATTCCATTTTTCTTTTGTTTTCTCTTTTTTTGGTGTGTGTGTGTGTTTGTGTGCGGAAGTTAGATTTTGTGGTTTGATTAACGAATGATTATGAATGATATGGACACTCTTCTCCTCCCTTCCCAATGCCTCTATTTATACACACATACACGCTCGTGACGCGTTTATATTATGAAATATCTCTTAATAGTAGTTTCCTTCCCTAAAGTCTAAATTGTTATTGTCCAGAAATAAAAAAAAGTCGTCTGTCTATATATATAGTTTAAATTAACATGCGATGGCTTGAAAAATGTTATTTTAATCGGTTTTATTAAACTTGACTCTAATCCATTTTTAGATCTGTTTACACGCCGGTTTTGTATCCAAGTTGATGGGTATTTTTAACATTAGTGTTTAGTGTGTATGTCTGTGTTGCAAAATGTTTTATGTACTCACACGGCCAGTTTATAATTGTAACTACAAGTACTTTGTAAAATAAAATTTTATTATGTTTAAGGAAAAACAATTTTCCAGAATTGTATATAACTTTTTCTACGTTAGATTAGAAAAGTAAAAATTCGTGATCGTACTGACTACTGTGTACTGAGTGAATGAATGATGTCAATCTGCCAAAAAGATAAAGTTGCGTTTCATTTTGCTTGGTACGTATCAATCATTTTCTTTGTTCATAACTTTGTTTTTTTTTACTGTCGATTAGCTTTTTTATTTACTGCAGCTTGCGCTGCTCTGGATGACAAGACATTCTTTTTTACCTTATAGAATCATATGAGAAAGTTGTAAGTATTTGCATATTAGTTACAGTAAAACTTTGGCATCAGAAAATCAACCAACTTTTTGTTACAGATATTTTTCGCACACTGTGTTAAATTAAAATATGTATAATAATTTGTAAATTGGAGTATTTAAAGAATTATTAATTTTAGGTATAAGTTACACTTACATATAAAAATCATCTACATTTTTCAATGTCACGAATAATTTTAAAATCGTTTTAAATCAACAAGTAACAAATGTCCTTCATATTGGGTGGGGATTCAAGTGGTTTTAGTGCAATCCAATAGCCAATAGTTAACTTAAAAAATGTGAAAGAATATTTGCGCTTTGTCAAACGTCTAAAAACTCTATTAACTTGACAAAAAGCAATTTACAAAAAAAAAAAAAAAAAACGAGGCTCCATGATGTCTCTTTGCACGCCTTGAAGATCTCTCTCCAAGAGTGGCGATGGTGAAAAAAACTATCGGATTAAGTCCAGAGACGATTTGAGAAACCGAAGATATGCTTGACCAAATCAAGTTCCAATCTACTTCAGAAATCAACATGATCAGAAGATCATAAAAAGTTAACTGTTTGAAACTACTCACAGCAAAGACGAAGCTCTCAAAATCGTAATCTAAATCCTTAATGCAATAGTTGTATTCAAAGAAACATCAAATCTTTCGATATTCTACATAATCTTCAATTCGGATTGCATGCAATTTATTAATAGATACACCAATAATGCGTTTTTTATGTGATAAAACTAGTTGCAAATAAGAATCTCATACTCTTCTCTATCTTTTTTTTTTGGTTTGTCGTGGAAAATACCACACTTGACATATTAAAAGAACAACATGTCGGTACAAAAAATATAAGCCCAACAAAGAGAAAAAAAATAAAAAAAAGGAATAGCGTATAATAAGCTTAATGTCGCTCTCTAACCTCAGATTCATCGTTTTCGTATGAACTGTCTTAGCCCAAACAATCTTCCTTCCACAGTTCAAAAATTATAAAACAATTCTTCCTTCGAAATCTCCGCCTCGTATCTCTTTATATAACCCGTCGTCTATCTAAACCCCGAAATGCTCTTCTCCGTTAAATCTAACGGTCATGTCAACTAAAACCGTCGTCCCTCTCCGTCGCAGATCTAAGCCCCTTAACGGAAATCACACTAACGGCGTCGCCATTGACGGAAGCCTCGACGACGACCACAACCGTCGCATCGGATCAGTAAATAGCCAAATGGATAACATTGCTAAGAAAACGGACGACGGCTACGCAAACGGCGGAGGAGGAGGAGGAGGAGGGAAAAGCAAGGCGTCGTTTATGACGTGGACGGCGCGTGACGTTGTGTACGTGGCGAGGTACCATTGGATACCGTGTTTGTTCGCGGTCGGGGTTCTGTTCTTCACGGGCGTGGAGTACACGCTCCAGATGATTCCCGCGAGGTCTGAGCCGTTCGATATTGGGTTTGTGGCCACGCGCTCTCTGAATCGCGTCTTGGCAAATTCACCGGATCTTAACACCGTCTTAGCCGCTCTAAACACGGTAATTTCGTACTAATTAATTTAGGGTAAAAAATATAGTATTTAATAATGACTATCCTCAATTCCTTTCATGCTTCACCTAATATTTTGTTTTTTTTCGTTGTCATTAAAATCGTAATAATATATTGAGTTAGTCAAATGAAAAAAACAAGTGGCGGTAGTGATTGGAAACAAATCTCAGATCTTTTATCTGTTTAATAAGGTATTTAATTATCCAGCTGGAATTATGCTGTCAAGTGTCAACACAGTAGTAGTAACATGCAATGGAATTTCTCAATAGAAAAAGGTCTTAATTAGTATAGATAATTAGTGGACAAAAATGTAGTTAATGTAATCTCTTTGCTAAGTAGTTATCATAATCATCTTTTTAACAACTGCCATTTTGTCTGTGTGTTTGTTTTACAACGAAGTAGTAGTAGAATAGATCGCTTTTTAGCTTTTGAAAGTTTCGAACCCAAGGAAAAGGGACACATGGGTTATGAGTTGGAGACACGATCACATGCAAACAGAGAGATTGGTTAAATTATCGACTTTTTGTAGTACTTTTTAAAAAAAAACTATTTATATAAAAAACATGGTGGATGGTGGGGACAGGTGTTCGTAGGGATGCAAACGACGTATATTGTATGGACATGGTTAATGGAAGGACGACCACGAGCCACCATCTCGGCTTGCTTCATGTTTACTTGTCGAGGCATTCTTGGTTACTCTACTCAGCTCCCTCTTCCTCAGGTTCCAATCAACACTTTTCTTCTATCTCTTTTCTTAATTAAAATAATTACCAATTAACTAAATGCTAATCAGTCGATATATCATAGTTCCAACGTTTTGGACGTGTGATTTCCATTGGCCACTACCATATAAAACAACAGAGTCTCTTTATTCATTATTCAATATATATTTGAGTATTGATATTATTCATAGGGAGGTTTCATTTGTACTATCAATAAAATTTCTACAACTCTTGGATTTTTTCTGCTACATTTTGTAGTTATTTTTTTAATTACTTTTAAAAACTTGTGAATAGGAGAGACTAATAGTAGTACGTAATATGATTGTATCAAATGCTTTAACATGTGGGGTTTGGGTTAACTATCATCATTTCATAGATCACTATTTTGTTTTCGTTTGTTACCTAACTTTTTGTTATCTTTGAAAAATAATGTTCCACGAGTTGATTGACTGGACATAAAAATCAGATTCTCTCACTCATTTACGTTCTACGGTTCTAGCCACTCGTTTTTTTCTTTTTCTTTCTGTGGTGTAACACGTAGATAATGGATTTTCTATGTGTGTCGTCTTGCTCAAGAATAATAAATGTGGTTAAAGGTTAAATATAGCTCTGGAAATTAATTATCTCCTCTTTTTTTATTAACCAGGATTTTCTAGGATCAGGTGTCGATTTTCCGGTGGGAAACGTCTCGTTCTTCCTCTTCTACTCGGGTCACGTCGCCGGTTCGATGATCGCATCTTTGGACATGAGGAGAATGCAGAGGATGAGACTAGCGATGCTTTTTGACATCCTCAATGTATTACAATCGATCAGGCTGCTCGGGACGAGAGGACACTACACGATTGATCTCGCTGTCGGAGTTGGCGCTGGGATTCTCTTTGATTCATTCGCCGGCAAGTACGAAGAGATGATAAGCAAGAGACACAATTTAGTCAATGGTTTTGGTTTGATTTCGAAAGACTCGCTAGTCAATTAATTTTTTGTTTTGCTTTCAAAATGTTTAGTTGAACATATTTAATTTAGTTGGAATCTAATGAATTTTTTTTTCTTTTTTCTTTCAAATGATTCTAATTGAATATACTGTTAATTACTTGAACCTAACTTAATGTGTACGTTATTGTGAAAGTTACAACAGGCGTGTACTTCTTATGGTCTTCGTACAACTATTTCATTCAATTTCAATGTTAGGAGTCATAGGCTCTAATTGTTACTATCGAATGGGGGAATAATAAATTATTAATAAAAATCAATAACTTAAATCTAATATTGTCACTATTCATAATCATTAAACGTGAATGGTGGTGATTCCAGAACATTCTGATGTGATTTTTAAAAGATTTCAAAATTATATAGTGGAGTATGTGGTTTAATTCGATGCAAAATGAAGAACTTTACCAGGGCTTGACATGCTGCGAATCCTCTTGAAAGAGAGGAGTGCCTTCGGAAACGCGGAATCTTTATTAAATTTAATCTTACTTAATTCATTTTCGTTTGTCCATATTGGTATTGCGTAAATTGCCAGTCGCTCAGAGCCTAATTCTACTGATAGCATATTGGTATTATTCCATTGAATATTCTGTAATGTACTTTCTTCACTATTTTTGGTGCAACATGTGTTTTGTTTTCCATTTGTAGGTGAAGATGGTTTTCGTATAAGTTAACGGGACAGGTACACCGATCCATGATCTCATTAGTAATAGTTTGGCTCAGGGGAAAGCAATGGATCGTATTTTGTCTTTCTTGTTGAGAAATTTCTTCAATATAATTAAAAGTCATTAAACTTGTTAGTTCAACTCCTAATAAATAGAGCAACATGTGAGCATTTATAACATTAGGTGGTTTGAAGAAAAGTCAGATAGTATTTTAATTGTGAAGCTCTTTTATAATCAATAAAAAATTAACAAGTGACATTTTATTTATCGTATTTAATTACCACATGTATACATATTTCAATCCAAATACTGATATTAACATATATGTGTCTATATATTTACATGAATAACGATTAGTTCTATTATTCATCAGAATCAGATAAATCGAGGGGACAAGTACCATCATCAACATTAGCCAACGGGTTGAAGTGTTCTGAATTTGTATCCATGCACCCAGGAACCAGGTCCAGATTGCATCTATCTCCCTGAAATGAATTCATAAGTCAAAAAAATTCTTAAATATGTTAGAAAAAAATATAGCCAACAAATGAATTTTAATATGTATAGTTGGTGAGATACATACTCCTTCGACCGTCAAGTTGGCAATCATTGTGCAACGAGTCGCAACGATGTTCGAGTCAGGGAATATAGCTCTCTCGCAGGCTCCATCTTGGCTCAACTCTGTGGCTAGACCCTTTTTGCACCAATTGATAAATTATAATTTATTCGTGCATATTGCGTTTATAGATGAATAAGCAGTAAATTTTAAATCCAAAATTTACCTCATTGAAGAACTCAATAGGTTTGTTTTGCCATCGCTTGGGGACTTGGAACTGAAGTTTGTATGGACCGTCCCAATCGACACCATTGGTAAACGAGAATATCAAATTCACAGCTGAAAATAATTCATACGAACAAGCAAAAATGTCAAATAATACTATACTCCATATAACATATATAAGAATGCTTTGGTTTGGATTTTATAAAAACGGACCGTGCTTAGGAATGCAAATCTGCATAGTGTAAATGGGAGAATCAGCTTTGCCTCGATCTTTCTTAAGCATTGCTCTTGGTTCCCCACCACACATGATTGGTTGGTTAAATCCTCCTGCACCATTAGTAATCAATTGAATAATTCCTTTTCATTTATTTTGTTTGTCCATAAGATCACTCGTCTAATTTAATTTAAAAATGACTAGAAGTTACTCGCAGTCCATACTTTGATGTAGCTACTGGACTAAACCCCATGACTGAGAGTAATACGATTAGTTTGTTAGTTAATATATACCAAAACAATACCAGAAACAACCTTAACTGCGTTAACTCATTGGGACAAATTTTCGAATACAAGCTAATCTGATGTTTTTATGAGAAACTCACCGTTGAAAGCAACCCCATAGTCCTCGTTAGGAGTGAGTTTAGTTGCAGCTGGATTATAGAAGAGTTTCAACTTTTCACCCTAATTCAAAAATTGTTTTATAAGAAGTTTGAGTTAAAAGAGAATTAACTTTGAGCTTAGCATTATGAAATGACTAAAGAGAAACTTACTGCGGTTGGAGGAAGACCGTTCATGGTTTTCCAGTACACAGGAGCAGTCCCCATCTCAAACATTGCCCATGATGGAAGCTTATATCTACAGAAATGATCAATCATATTATAACTATGTTAATTTACACTCTCATATAGTTATATCTAACAAAGTAACAAGACAAGCTAAAACAAAAGGGACAAACTCTTTGGTCTCTTCGAGGGGTGCAAGAGTCGTGGCAACAGCTTTTACTTGTAGTTCAAGTTTCCTTCTCGGAAATCTCCTTTGTATTGGACTGATCGTTGAACTATACACTGTATTATTCAGAAGCTTCAATAATGTTTAGCATCACATAAAAACATATAATTTATAGATCATCATCAAGAAATCAAGAATCTTGATTGAAAAGGACTTACAAAGACTGCGTTTAGAGGATAAAGGCTGCGAAGGAGAGGCAAAAATGGCGGTGGTGTTAGCGGCTGCAGCCATGGAAACCGATCTAATGAGACCCTTTTTTTTTGATGGATGAAGGAAGGAGAGAGTATTTGATATATGGTTTCAAGATAAGGGGTTTTTTGCCACCACAAATACAAATATCTTTTCAAAGATTATCTTACACAGATGAAAACAACGACTTTTAAGTATCATCATAGAGAGAGAAGAAATATCTCTGTGTGATTTTGTTGGAACTTGGAACATTTCCCTTTCACTCTGGAATTTTCTTTAATGGATAAGAAAGAATGGCCCAAAACCAAAATAAGCCCATTTGATAATAACCCATCTAAGCCCAACTTGGGAAATTCAGATTTGTCCTTGGCTTGATCCAAAAAAACAAAATTGTTGAGGCGATTTGTAAGTTTCGAAGAATAGTAAGGGCTCTTGGAGTAAAAAACATAAAATTTGATGTGAAGATCCGCGTTTTGGTTCACTGCCCCAAATTGGCAATCCAAATCCCTAAGACCATCTTATCTTCTCTCTCTCTCTGTATAAGCCGCAATGTAGTTCGTGAGCCACAAAGATGAGATCTTGCACGTCTTTGTCATAACAACTTCTACTTGTGAACATTCAAAAAAGACCGACCCTAATTTATACACGCACACACATTTATCATATATACTATATACAGTATATATATATATGCACTTGTAGGGTTAAAGTCTCTTCTCTTCTTCTTCTCTCGGCCATCACATTGACAATAATGGCTTCTCTTTTGACTTCTCCTCTAACAAAGCCCAAGCCCGTTTTCCTCTCTTCACCTCCACGAGCTCTCAACACATCACCACCGTCGTTGAATTTCACCAGAATTTCGTTCAACCACCACCAAAAGCTCGCTCCTTTCAGGCCTCCGAGTCTCGTCGCCGCATTCTCTGAGAAGGGTCCGAAGCGGGATGTCACAGCAGCTGCAGCGGCGGCTGCGGCGGAGGAAGGGGATTACAGAAGGATAATGCTCTCCGATGTGATGGTTAAGAAGAAGGAGAAGGTGCTCTGGTGGGAGAGAAAGTGGAAACCGATGGATTTTGGGTCGTTTGCTGTGGTTTTGTCAATGCATCTGCTTAGCCTGTTGGCTCCGTTTCAATTCAACTGGAGAGCTGTTTCGGTTGCTTTTGGGCTATATATCGTCACAGGTCTTCTGGGCATTACTCTGTCTTTCCATAGAAACCTCTCTCACAAAAGCTTCAAGCTTCCCAAGTGGCTTGAGTACTTGTTTGCTTATTGCGGAGCTCAAGCTCTTCAGGTGGGTGATTGCGAAATTTTCTCATAGATTTTGATGATAATGTGGCTTATTTTGCATGTTGAAATTGTGAAATTGATGTTGTGTTGTGTCTTCAGGGGAACCCAATTGATTGGGTGAGTACACATAGGTACCATCATCAGTTCTGTGATTCAGACAGAGATCCTCATAGTCCGCTTGATGGGTTTTGGTTCAGTCACATGAATTGGATGTTTGATACCAGTACAATCACCAAAAGGGTAAACTTTTTTTTTTATATTTCTCATATTAAGATTTGTCTGAAAAGTGTAATTCTGTTTGTTTATCAGTGATTTTGTTTTTTTTATGATGTTTAAAGGTTGGAGAGCCCAATAATGTTGGGGATTTAGAGAAGCAGCCATTTTATCAATTCCTTCGAACCACATACATTTGGCATCCGGTGGCTCTTGCGGTTGCTCTATACGCAATTGGTGGCTTCCCGTTCATCGTTTGGGGAATGGTATGTTCTGTGGCTAATTGTGCTTTGTTGAATCTTTATCACTGTTAATTTCCAAAACTAGATATATGATTATGGTGTGTTTTAAGGTCGGCAAAATACAAAATGTATCCACTAGTTTTTTTTGTGTAGCTATCAATTTTCTGGGCCAATTCTCCTCCACCTGATTTTCGCTTAAGACAGCTTGCGTTTTCTTGTCATTTAGTGTAACTTAGATGGTTTTGATCTTAGGCCACGCAAGTTGTGTTAGTTGAAACCACAAGTAAAAATATCTTTATCTTCCTTGTACGAAAATATCTCTGGCTCATGCTCTTGTCATGAATGTGGGAAAGTAAGTTCTATTTGGTTGTGTTTAAGTATAAACAACAATCTGCATGCTGAAAAGCGAAACTACATTTAACAGTTTTAGCAAATTCGTAAACGGCACGAAAAGAGGAAGTATAAGACGCAAGAAACTTTGATTTTTTTTCTGACTATCACGTCTTGTTTCTTTTGGGTATTTGCAGGGTGTACGAATAGTGTGGGTATATCATATAACTTGGCTAGTGAACTCAGCTTGTCATGTATGGGGAAAACAAGCATGGAACACAGGGGATTTGTCTAAGAACAACTGGTAGAACTCATAATTGAGAAATAATTTTTATTATATATGGAATTGTACTTAGAAGAAACTCTGAATTTTATAATTGTTCAGGTGGGTAGCAGCTCTTGCATTCGGAGAAGGATGGCACAACAATCACCATGCTTTCGAGTTCTCAGCTCGGCACGGCCTAGAATGGTGGCAACTAGATATGACTTGGTACGTCGTTAGATTTCTCCAAGCCATCGGTTTAGCAACCGATGTTAAGCTGCCATCAGAAGCTCAGAAGCAACGAATGGCACTGACCAGCGACTGATCTTAAAACTATGTCCGCTATTATGTCCGGAATCAAAAACTGTCGGTACGATTTGAAGCTATGGAAGATTCAAAAAGGGTTTTGTACTTTTTTTAGTTTTCTTGTTTGTTTTGGTTTTACATAAAGGTATATATATCTCTGCTCAAGAGATTTGTATGTGACAAGCTGATTATGAAATTTTAAATATCTATAATTACATTCAATACAAAAGAATCAAAAAAGTAAAAGAATCACGTTCTGTGTGGCCAAGGTGTCCATGGCAATTCTAGATACTCAACAGGTTTGAGTTTTGGAAATACGGTTTGGAAATCCCATTCGAGGCCTTTAAACATTATCCCTTTCGGTGTCGCTTCGTGTGCACATGACGATTTAGGGCACATCTCGGCGTCAAGATACGTGTTTTCGATCACGAGTGTGGCTGTTCCTAAGACGGACCGGATGTGGCAGATGTGAATCGCCGGTATCTTGCTTTCGCCTTTTATGAGAATGATTGGGAATGAAAATTGGATTCCTGGTGTTGCAGATCGACGCCAACCGTAGTCTTTGCGTTTAGACTCGCATCGATAGACGATATCCGAGCGAATGAGTCCTGTCATTGCGTTACGTATCGTTATGTTCATGTTTACGTAGTCGGGTTCCTTGAGAGCCACGGTCTTGGAAGAGACCATGATGACTTGTAGAAGAAGACACCATCGAGCTAGGGTTTTGACAATGTTGTTGCTAAGGTCCATTCTTCTCTTTGTTGTTTTCTTTAGTTCTCGATCGTTCGTGATTGTCTCACCTTCGTTAATATGTTTAAATATTATGGTTTACTTGAAACCGAAGCTGTTATCAAACAAACAAACGTTTCTTTTTTTTTGTTTAGTCACAAACAAACAGTTTACAGTTGCTAAAAATTGAAGATTTATTAACAAAATTGACAATGCTTGAGCTGTCTCATAGATTAGTTGTTTGTAGTTTGATTTTGGGCTCTTGGTTTTTGGTTTTTGGGTCTTGATTTTTTGGCTTTTGATGTAGATTTTAGTTACCCACAAAACTTTGTATGGCGTTTAGTTAGTTTTTGGTTTTTAGCTATATATGATTTTTTTAATTAAAACTTGTACTTATAAACAACCTCATCACAAAAAATCATTTAACTTATAAGAAATAAAAACTCACAATATATTTTTAAAATAGTACAAATTACTTAAAAAATATATAATATAGGTATAGTACATGATATAGTACATGGTGCATAATCTCTGTTTATGAGCTACCGACACCATACGATTTATGTTATATATAAAAATGAAATGTTGTATATGCATGCATGGCCAACGTTGGAGGGAATACAACCACGTCATATAGGCATGTACTAGATCTATATGTGGTTTAGTATCAATCTCGTGGTGCTTTTTTTGTTTTTGTTTTAGATATATTCTATATATTTTTTTGTGTGTTAGTTTTGAACGAATATTTTGAGAAGAAAAGGGAATCTTTCAGCTTATCATGTGATAGTAATTAAAAAATTAAAACTAAGAAGAAAGACGTAAAGATCTAAACAAAACCCGTTAGAGTTTGTGGTCTATGTGTCTAAGAAAACGATGTTATCAAACACAGAACCATTAAACTGATGTGGAAGATATTTGTTTTCTATTCGGTTTTATTGCAAGTCGCATGTATTCATAGGGAACATGTTAGAAATATGGCTATTTCTTGGGGGAGAGTTTTCAATAAACACAACTCTAAGATTGTGAGTGGATATTACACATTTGATTACTCGCTCTCACTCCTCCATTATTTGCGTACTATGGTACTTCTTAACCAGTTTGTGAAGTTGTGTTCACTTGTAGTTGTACTTGTACCTTTTTGTTCATTAAATGCCTAAACTAATAACTCAACAACCTAAAAACTCACTTGTACTACGTTCCGTGAGTGAAATGTGTCCTCATAGTCATAGGATATATAATCACACCCACTCTTTAATAATCTATTATATAATAAAATTGTTGGTTTTTCTCTTCACATTTGTTTCTTACAGAAATTAAAATATATTCAAATGGTAGAAAAAGAAACACGGATAACTTTCTAGTCATGTGTATATATATATATAGTGTATAACTCTCATCAACTTGAACAAACAACCTATACTGCTATACCCATGGCCTCTCTATGTACTTTCAAACCGCTTTCTCCAGCTTCTCAATTTGTGAAACAACGTAACCCTAGAAATCAAAATGCCTTGTTCACTTACCACACACCCAACTCTACAAACTCCCTTTTGCCTAAACGAGGAAGATCCGTGGCTCACAAGAAACACATGTTCGTGACTGCTCATGATGCGCCGGATCCGGTCGAGAGCTCCTGGAGAATTCCCTTGTCGGATGTTGTGGCGGTGAGAAAGAAGAGGGAATTTTGGGAAAGGAGTTGGAATTCTAAGGACGTGAGAAAGTTAGTCGTAGTCGTTGGGGTTCATTTGCTGACCTTCTCGGCTCCATTTTACTTCAATTGGGTGGCTTTTCGGCTTTTCATTTGGCTCCATGTGACCAGTGGAATGTGCATCACATTGTCCTATCATAGGAATCTTGCTCACCGAAGTTTCGATCTACCGAAATGGCTCGAATATCTCTTTGCTTATGGTGGCGTTCTGGCTCTTCAGGTTTGAGTTTTATTATATATATATTATTTGATATGAACATTATAATATATCTTCATTTAGCCGTAATTTGTATATTGTGTGTGTGTGCAGGGAGACCCAATAGACTGGGTGAGCAACCATCGGTACCATCATAAGCATTGTGAGACAGAACGTGACCCACACAGCCCTACGCAAGGGTTTTGGTTTAGTCACATGACTTGGATATTTGATACCGGTTCTATCCTCAAAAAGGTATTGAAAATTAACAATTATGTTTTTTTTTTCTATTAAAAAACCCAATTAGGTTCTTGATTTTAATAAATGGGGGCTCATCCAAATGTTTCATCACAACGATTGTCCTCAAACCCGGCCATATACATTTGGTCTTGATTTTAAAGTACAGATCAGGGCCAAACCGATTTATAACCTGGTCTAATGAATCCTAACCATGACTAAACCATTGGATGCATGCATGCATGCAGTGTGGTGGAGAGGAGAACGTAAACGACCTTGTGAGGCAGCCCTTCTATAGGTTCCTTCAGCGAACCTTCCTTCTGCATGTGATGGCTTTTGCTCTCCTCCTCTATTTTTGCGGTGGCATGCCCTTTCTCGTATGGGGATTTGTAAGAATACATACCATTCTTTTTCTTAATTTCACTTACAATACTATGCTTGGGATTTTTGAGATAGAAATATCCTATGTAATATTGATATAATAATTTGACTAGTACTAGTAGTGTCATGCAGTCATACTCATTTAGACACATGAGATCCTGAGACCGTCCTAACAGGATGGGACAAGCCAGTCTGCCGACCACAATACGATATTACAAATAAAAACCCCATGAGAAAATTGTATCCTTTATAAAAAAAAAAAATATACATATATATATATTAAGGAAGAAATTAAATTATGAGAGGATTGACAATGGCAGGGTGTGGCAACTGTGGTTCGATTCCATGGGACTTTTCTGGTGAACTCAGTATGCCATATATGGGGAAAACGAGCTTGGAACACACCTGACTTGTCCAAAAACAATTGGTACTAATACTACTACTACTGATCTATTCATATACTAATATGGTAATAATCTGACTAAGTAATACTAATAATTAATAAAACTGGTGATGAATCAGGTGGGCAGCGATTATAACACTTGGCGAAGGATGGCATAACAATCATCATGCGTTTGAGTTTTCGGCCAGGCATGGACTCGAGTGGTGGCAGCTCGACGTGACTTGGTATCTCATTAGGTTTCTTGAAGCTATTGGTTTGGCCACTAACGTTCAGTTACCTACTGAAGCTCAAAAGAAGAGAATGGCTTTGGTTTGATCCTTATAATTCTTTTCATAAATTGGATTCCTGGTTTTGCAGATCGATGCCAACCATAGTCTTTGCGTTTAGACTCGTATCGATAGACGATATCTGAGCGAATTAGTCCTGTCATTCCGTTACGGATTGTTATGTTCGTGTTTAGGTTCCTTGAGAGCCACGGTCTTGGAAGAGATCATGATGACTTGTAGAAGAAGACACCATCGAGCTAGGGTTTTGACAATGTTGTTGCTAAGGTCCATTCTTCTCTTTGTTGTTTTCTTTAGTTCTCGATCGTTCGTGATTGTCCCACCTTCGTTAATATGTTTAAATTTCATGTTTTACTTGAAACCGAAGCTGTTATCAAACAAACAAGCGTTTTTTTTTGTTTAATCACAAACAAACTGTTTACAGTTGCTAAAAATTGAAGCTTTATTAACAGAATTGACAATGCTTCAGCTGTCTCATAGATTAGCTGTTTGTAGTTTGATATTGGGCTCTTGGTTTTTGGGTCTTGATTTTTCGGCTTTTGGTGTAGGTTTAGTTACCCACAAAACTTTGTATGTCGTTTTAGTTAGTTTTTGGTTTTAGCTATATATAATTTTTTTTTATTAAAACTTGTACTTGTAAACAACCTCATCATAGATATATACAGATAACAGAATACAACAAAAAAATCATTTGATAAGAAATAAAAAAATCATAATATATTTTTAAAATAGTACAAATTACTTTTAAATATATAATATAGATATAGTACATGGTATATATAATACATGGTGCATAATCTCTGTTTATGAGCTACCGACACCCAGCCCCGGCTCTGAGGCATGGCGGCAGGGGCAATGGTCCTGGATCCAAAAATTTAAAAGCCCAATTTTTTTTTTTTTTATATTGAAAACTTTGTTATAATGTGTTCATTAACATATTAAGGAAAAATAGAACTAATTTCTAGTACATAATAAGACCCACGATCTATTTAATAAAAAAAAGAGATTATGATCTAAAAAAAATTATACCTAAAATTTAAGGGCCCATTTTTTTTTTATATTATAAAATTTGTTAAAAATATATTCTTGAAGACAGTTATGGATATATAATTAATTTTTAGTACATAAAAAGGCTCATAATTTATTCAATTATTAATAAGACGTCATAACCTACTTATACAAAAAGGATTATACCTTAACTGTTTCCTTTGTTAACAAGACAACAATCATCTCAATTATTTAAAATTACAAAGAATTTCAAGATCAGATCAATGTTTCAACAAATGTTGAATGGTCTTGTACTTTTTTGCATTGAAAAGAAAGTTTTAAAAACTATAAAATTTGACACAATTATCAATAATTTTGCATCAATAAAGTTAGGACAAAAATATATATGATTTATTTATTTTTTTAAAAAGAATTAATATTCTTTTGTATTTTTTTATGTTCGATGAATTTTTTTATGCAATTTACAGAACTGATGCACTTGAATAAAATATAATGTCAAAAAATATTATACAAACTAGTTATGTATTTTTTTAACAAACTAGCAACTTATTTTATATTTTATAAAGTCAAAAAATTATAATTTGATTTATTATGATTAATACAATTACTTTTTATTAATATAATATAAAAAGTTCATATTTTGTATTTTGTCCAAGGCTTTTGAAATTGCTAAGACGGGGCTGCCGACACCATACGACTTATGTTATATATAAAAAATGAAATGTTATATATGCATGCATGGCCAACGTTGGAGGGAATACAACCATATCATGTAGGCATTTACTAGATCTATATGTGGTTTAGTATCAATCTCGTGGTGCTTTTTTTTTGTTTCAAAAATATTCTATATTTTTTTTTATTGTGTGTTAGTTTTGAACGAATATTTTGAGAAGAAAAGGGTATCTTTCAGCTTATCATGTGATAGTAATTTAAAAATTAAAACTAAGAAGAATGACGTAAAGATCTAAACAAAACCCGTTAGAGTTTGTGGTCTGTGTCTAAGAAAACGTTGTTATCAAACACAGACCATTAAACTGATGTGGAAGATATTTGTTTTCTATTCGATTTTATTGCAAGTCGCATGTTTTCATTGGGAACTTGTTTAAAATATGGCTATTTTTTGGGGGAGAGTTTTCAATAAACACAACTCTAAGACTGGGAGTGGATATTACACATTCGATGTATTGGGCTTTTGCTCTTAAAACAACTATAGCCTTATGGACTTGTAACTTTTTCATTTCTTGCATTAAATATGAAAACCTCAAAAAAAAAAAAAAATATATTACACATTCGGTTACTCGCTATAACTCCTCTATTATTTGCGTACTATGGTACTTCTTAACCAAAAAGCAAAGAGTGATGAGATATGTAAAAAGAAACAAGATATCATTTCATACCGCAACAGAAAGTCAAGTCGATATTGTATCAACAACACAAGAAAGTATATAAGAACAGCTCTTCTTATTGATTTAAAAATTTCTCAAAACTAAATCTTTTCTTGAATCTTATAGAACATCTCTCCATAAACCCTTATTTATAGACCTAAGCTACTCCTTAGTCTATTAGAAAATACAAATCTCATCTTTTCCTTATTTGATATTTCCTATTCTAAATCTCCTTAAGTTACTCCTTAAGAGATAACTTCTAACTTAAGTTATTGGAATTATCCAACAGAAAGTACCAGCTCTCTCTCCTCATAAGAATCAACAAGGTTCCTGTAATTTGTTTATTTAGGCAGTAAGAAACACGTACTAGCTAGTAAACTGGAGGGATGGCGATAGCATCATAGCAACACTTGAGGAAAGCAGAGAGCAACACTTGCACAACTACCATCATGCACGAGACATGGCTGGTCGGATGATAGCAACAAAACATTACTTGGTATCGGGGTCGTACGCCTTCCAATCTAATTTTTTGTTTGTTTGTACAAAAATTAATCACGATATGTACGAAAATATTTAATACGTTTTTTTTATATTGATTAAACTAATACTACATTATTATATTCAACTAGATTCTATATTGACATTTTTTATTACGTCAGTGACAAAAAAAAAACACGGGGTAACTTTCGAGTCATGTATATATATAGTAACACAATGGGTGTAAATTGTAAAGGCATCAACTGTAAGAACCTTAACCCATGGCATCTCTATCTTCAACTCCCAAACCGCTTTCTCCTTTTTCGCCATTTCGTAAACAACCCAACCTCGATGGTAATAATGATGCATTGTCCACTTATCGCACACCCAACTCTACAAACCCCCTTTTGTCCAAACGAGGAGGATCCGTGGCTATCAAGAAACACACGTTCGTGGCTGTTGACGATGCACCGGATCAGGTCGAGAGCTCCCGGAGAATACCCTTTACCGAGGCTGTGGCTGTGAGAGAGAAGAGGGCGTTTTGGGAAAGGAGTTGGACTCATTGGGACGTGGGCAAGCTAGCCATAATCGGTGGGGTTCATTTGCTGAGCCTCTCGGCTCCATTTCACTTCAATTGGACGGCTTTTCGGCTTTTCCTATGGCTCTATGTGATCCATGGAATCTGCATCACCTTGTCTTATCACAGGAATCTTTCTCACCGAAGTTTCGATCTACCGAAATGGCTCGAGTATCTCTTAGCTTATGGTGGCGTTCTGGCTATTCAGGTTAGACTTTTATATATACTCCGACGATGATTCTTTTGATATGTACACTATAACATATCTGTAGTCGTAACTTGTGAATCGTGGGTGCAGGGAGACCCAATAGAGTGGGTGAGCAACCATCGTTACCATCACAAGCACTGTGAGACACAACGTGACCCACACAGCCCTACACAAGGGTTTTGGTTTAGTCACATGACTTGGTTATTTGATACCGGCTCTATCCTCAAAAAGGTATACAAAAAACCATCAGTAGTTATACAAAAAAATCTTTCCTCAGAGATTGTGGGAGAAGGATGATTTTAAAATATGTTGCTGTGGACAAATCTGGTCCGGAAATCTGGCTCTGCCAGGCCTTGTAGACTAGACTGATCTATATATATATACTTGGTCTTAATTTAGAAAGTACGATGAGGGAATTATAATCCGGTCTATAGCCCTAATAGGAATGGTATTAAATGGATGAAACGGACCTAACCCTAACTAAACCATTGCATGCACGCAGTGTGGTGGAGAGGAGAACGTAAATGACCTCGTGAAGCAGCCCTTCTATAGGTTCCTGCAGCGAACCGCAGTTCTGCATATGATGGCTTTAGCCCTTCTCCTCTATATTTGTGGAGGCATGCCCTTTCTCGTATGGGGATTTGTAAGAACACATACTCATTTTCTTACTATCACTTGTACTACTACTATTCTTTGGGATTTTGATATATTATAAATGCAGTGATATAATAATTTGACACCTGAGAGTGTGAGTCTGAGATAGTCGTAACAGAATGGGAAAATAAATATAATTAAAGGAATAAATTAAATTTTGAGAGAAATGGCGATATATGGCAGGGTGTGGCAAGTGTGGCTCGACTCCAAGGGGCTTTTCTGGTGAACTCAGTTTGCCATTTATGGGGAACACGAGCTTGGAACACACCTGACTTGTCCAAAAACAATTGGTACTACTGTCGATGTCGATACATATATATATATATACGTAATGATCACACACTACAAAATGATGAATCAGGTGGGCAGCGATTATAACACTTGGCGAAGGATGGCATAACAATCATCATGCGTTCGAGTTTTCGGCCAGGCATGGACTCGAGTGGTGGCAGCTCGACGTGACTTGGTATCTCATTAGGTTTCTTGAAGCTATGGGTTTGGCCAGTAATGTTAAGTTACCTACTGAAGCTCACAAGAAAAAAATGGCTTGTAATTAGTTTTATTATCGATCTTCCATCCTATTCGTAACATCTACGTAAGTTATAAGTGTATTTTTCTTTAAATAAAAGTTACAAGTGTGTGTGGAAGCTCCTTTAACCCAATGATTTAATAAGAGTTTATTAATGCTTCTACACTATGAAGTTTGGGTTTCAAATCTCAGCAAACACGATTTATTCTTAATTATGTAAATTAATGAAGATAGAGCTGTTAGTCGTGGAACTTCATAAGACGATATAATTGACTTTGTAGAATCATCAATGTAACAGTTCTCATAATTTGCAATAGATTAATATAATTTGCAATAGATTAATAAATCAGTGTTAAAAAAAAAATTGTATTCAACGGGAGCGAGAACCCTTACTTATTGGCAAGATTGGTTATTTTCGGTTATGCAAGCACACAATCACTATTTAAATGTGGGTGTTGTCTCAATACAGAACACAAGTTTCAGATCTTGCTCTATTTTTAGTACAAGTTGTCTTGTCCAATTACTCACAAACAAAGCCTTTCTTATTACAAACTAATATCGTTTTCCATTTTTAATTTTTCTTTTGCATACAAACTATGAAGCCATAGCTTCGAAAATGGCTTTGGTCTAATCCTTAATTCCTTTTAAGTTAGAATTCTAATAATTCCTCCAAGAACTAAGACTTTCTTAACATTATCAGCATTCCTTGAAATCTAGTTAAACATGCTGTTGGGAGGGGAAACACTATGATGATAAGAATAATCTCAAGAGAAGCATTTTAACAATATAAAACACTAGAATTAATAATGGAAGACACTACCGCTTCACCTTTCACCTACTATGAATGAGTAAAGTAAATATATAACCTACAATCGCTGCAGAGCTCTCCTCTCAAAGTGTATAATAATAACTTGGGAGGCTGCATCATGGTGCGGAGCTTGGTGGTGTATCAGACCTCACCTCACCTTACCGCGCTTGATCTGATCCAGGTGCTGACGAGACGCTTGGCCCTGCACCGTTTTCTGGCGGTGGAGACATTCCCCACTTCCCTTCTGGTCCTGGTGGTTCGATCACGTGAACCCCACCATCGGTAAGTCCAACTGCAAATTGGTTTGGTTCAGAGGGATGGGCTGCGATGGTGGCTGGATATACTCTCGAGCTGTTCAACAGAGGGTATATGTTAGTGGTGTTGTGTCTGGCCAATGCTCGTAACTCTCATAAAAGTTAAAATTACAGGGATAGGATTCTTCACCTCGGGTTTGAAGGCAAATACGAACTGGGACCAATGCGGCACTTGAGTTGCAATGTCGTTGCCGTCAAGATACTTACACTTCCATCATCAAAGGCTGCGTAGATTGACTGGCTATCACATGAGTATACAGCATCTGTCACTGAACCACTTGACTCCTTTGGTATCCACTGAAAGTAAAAGAGAAAGAAACAGATCAAGTCTTGAAGGACATTGAGCAATGCAAAAAGCTCTATAGAGACATGGATGCAACAAACCTGCTTCATGCTCTCTAATTTAGGAGCCTCGTATATGGCTAACTGGCTGGCATGGACAACAAGAACATGTGTCTGGTCTTGATGGAACTGGACGCGTGTGTGAGCAAGTGGGTTTGGCGAATGCCCACTAGGAATTTGTATCTGTTTGCTAGCTTGCTTTTCCCATCCATCCATGCTCCATACACAAAGCTATACAGATAAAACCCGTTACTTTGGAAAATTAGATAAGTCCCAAGATGGAAGCAGTGGCAAGATCTCTATCTGAACATAATTGGAGCAGAAAATTTAATACAGCCAACGTAGAATATAAGCATACCTGGGAATCAGCACCAGACGAAACAAGCACATTTAGAACGTTTGAGAATGCTAAACCAGTCACTCTCTTCTGATGACCTTTCAATTTACTTTTAACCTACAAGAATCATTACCAGCCAAAAGTTGGTTTGGAATATTTGTATCTACGACAAACAAAAAAAAGGCTTAACGCTTTCAGTTGAGTCAGAATACCTCATCCACTCTGACATTGTAGATTTGAATAGACGAGTCATCCATGCCAATAGCAATAATGTTATTGTCTTGAGGATGGAAGGCGAGGGAAGTCGCTGCTGGAGGAGGAGCCATGAAAGTCGTCATCGTCTGCAAAATAAACAAAGAAATACGAATGAGTAAATGGGAAGCTTGTAGCGCAACAGATGAATACACATAACTCAGAAATGGAGGGACCTTAAAAGTCATCATGTTGAACAAGGAAATTTTTCCTCCCGAGGCTGACATGACATAAGAGTCATTCTTTGAGAGCGCAAAGCATGGAACTACATCTTCTTTGTTTCCCTCGCGCGTGTCATTTGTCATTATTACTCCACTAGATGGCTGCCAAAGCTGTGGTGGGACACTGCTGTTTGCCTTTTAAACGAAAAAAACCATATAAGAAGGTACAGTTATGAGTTTCCAAATCACCACTAAATGTCGTATCACAACAGATAACCTACCTTTCCCAAATGATTCCGTTCGCTCTTTTGCCATTTCCATAGTTTATGTAGAGCATTTTCTGCTAATGCCAATATAGCACCTCCAGAATTTGTATATATTAGCTTAACAACCTGCGTCGAGAAACAAGATGACATCATAACAAAGATAAGAAGAGAGGGCTGAGTGCATAAAAAGGACTCCACAATTAACTTTTATGCAAAGGAAATCATAATAGATATCCAAAAGAATCAAAGATGCTAGATCAGTTGAACTACCAGTAATGAAAAATTTCTACTTAATCATAGAATTATGCAAATAAATAAAAAAAGCTCTTGTGGGTGGAAAGGAATTGCCCTACAATTCTTGTTAAGAAAGGACTTGCAACTCATTATATTATAGTTTGAAAAGTAATGGCAAAGTGTTTGAGATAGATTGGATACATACTCTTACTGGTAGCAGGGTGTCAGGAAGCCGCAGAGTGCGAAGCTGGGAATGTTCGCTGATCTCTGTCAGCTTCCAAATCTTTGATTTCTCTGCCTCGTCAGGGATTCGTGGTTTGATATCTGGCAGACTGCGATTATCTCCATTCTAAAACCAAACGATTGTAAAAATAAACTTAGCATGAATTCAGGAAAGTACCAATATTTGTCTTCGTGGCGTTTGCATGAACTAGTAACAATTACACTTTGATCTCTGCCAACTATGGTCAACTATTGAGTTAATATGTACATATCTAACAGAACAAGATATCCTTAAAACAGTTCACAGGTGGGATTACCATGCCAGTAACAGATACCCCTGGTCCACTTCTTTCAGCCATTGATAGACTCATTCCAGTGCTTGAACTTGGAGTGCCAAATGTGCTAACAATAGGACCCTATGAACAAAATGTTGCATTCAATTTTGTTTTCGACAATAGCACCCAGATATAGCAGAATAAATAAGATATGATGACAGGCTTTCTACCTTTGCAACTGACCCATGAGGAGCTCTAGAGCTTTCAAGGCCACGGTTTGCCATGGAGAGCAAAATCCTGGAACCTTCAGCATTAGATAATATCTTAATTCCATTCTCAGTAGTTGAGACAGCCAGTAGAGTTCCTTCTTTATTGATCCTTAAGCACGGGGAAGACTGATGATATTAAGTCAGCAACCATTTCTTTTAAAGGTCAATTAGACGAATAGCAACTGAGATCAAAATAGATCATTACCGGCAATCCCCCGTCTGCATTCGTTGTAGTCAAGAGATCAACACTATCCATATCCCAAAATTTGACATGGAACTCATCACCAGCTACCAAAAATTTATTCTTCATGGTATCGAATTGAACAACCCCCACAGACCGTTTCCCCAGTCCAAGGTAAGTCCGCTTCACAGCTCCCTCACTTTCATTCCATTCAACAATGAATGATTCCCCCTCCTTACTAGTACCACAAGAGAATAATCTACAACAAACGAGAAGATAAAAACAGACATGAGCAAAAGGGGTGGATAAGTACAGCATAACAACAATAGCGGGGGAATCATTTTACCTAGTCCCGTCAGCACAATATGCCATTGCCGTGCAAGATCGACCGGGGGCATCATAATCCACTCTAGAACCCATGTTGTCATATAACCAAGCCTTTATTTTCCCATCAACAGCAGTTGAGAATATGAACTGACATAAAGAAAAAATCTCCATCATAACAATCTCAAGGGCCACAGAGAGTAAATGCGAAGCTTGCACAAAGACTAAAATGGAGAGCAAGAAACACACAAGAAAGTGAGTTTCAAGCTAAAACATTGAAAATGGAATGTACTGCAGATGCTTCTATTAGTATAGGTAAATGTATTTGCATTTCTGTAAATTATATAAGCTTGGCATAAGATGGACATAAAGGAGATTAAGAGTCCTAGCTGAGCAGAGAAATCCAAATAGACACTAGGCAAAAGGATAATTTAATCTTATGAAATTCCCCAGGATATAGAGCGAGAGGACATTTTAAGCATATTACACTACCTGAATATTCTCTTTCTGGTGTGGGCACACGGAATAAACAGGTGCTTCATGGCCTTCAAATGTGTGCAATTTATTTCCAGTAACAGCATCCCAGACCTGTACAGAAACTATTTATATAAGCAGGATGGTCTCATTATCCAACCCTGAAAACATATGCCAAGATTCAAACCTTGATTGTCTTGTCTTCTCCACAAGTCACAACACACAATTGCTGGTTTGGTTGGGAGAAAGCAAGATCGTTGACATTACCAGCATGAGCATCAATCTATAACAATAAACAAAAAATAAACATCAAAGATCTTAGTATGCTGCTCAGTGATAAAAACAAACAGGGACCCAAAGACAGTTTTATTAGAACTCTACAGACAAAAACCAGGGAGCTATACATTCTTCCAGTGAACAAAATCTATGCCTATGTAATCCACATATACAACAACAATAATATCACAAAGAAAATAAAACATAGTAGGAATGGTAACCGACTAGGAAAAGATACAGGAGTTGGTGCAAACTCATGTTTAATATAAAGTCATGAGTAAGAGATAAACCTCTAGATGATTCCGTAAATCATCGCCACCATGATACGAATAGATGTGCACAATATGCTTGGAATATGCGACACCTGAAATGGGAAGTAGACATTACGATCGATTTACCATAAAATTTATACGACAATCAGCCCTATACCCATGAGGGGCACAAATAACTGAATCAATAATACGACCACAAGATCACAGAATGGCTTACCCAGAAGACCTCCATCAGGACTCCAAACAACTCGATTTACCGCTGCAGTATACTCGCTAGCAAGTGAAGCCTAACGCACAAGAATGAGACCAAACAAGAGGTCAGCAAAAGGAAACAATGTTCGTGATATAATATACGGTCATAGTGAAAGCTTTTACGAGTTATTTCAGATAACTAGCTATTAGCCTTGATCTGAATCCTTACTAGGAAGAGAAAAAAATCCTCTGTACTTTTGTCTAACTTGCAACAAATTTCCCACTCGATATGTCTTTAAACTGTAAAGTAGATCAATAAAAACGTGATCCATACCTGAAGATTCACAGTGCAAGAAGAAAGATCCCAAACTTTAAAGCTTCTAGAAACAAGCTTATCCTTGCTACCCACCTCCCATATTGCAATATCACCAAGATTGGTGCCAACTATGAAACCAATGCAAATACAACATTAATAGCAAGATAAAATCAGCATATTGTACTGAGAAGATTAAAATACATGCTGCCAGATACAAGTTTTGCAGGCAACTATGGTATAAGCCAGCAGACACCATAAGGCTGATGGCTTCGGTAGAGAAAACTAACCAAGAAGCATAGTTTGTTGTACTGGGTGAAAATCCATGCTCTTAATGGCAGAACCCTGACTCAAAACCCTGCTAACATTTTTGGGTAAGTCATCAGTAGAATAATTTGCATGAGCGTGGCTTTGCCCTGGATATGTGACTGGCAAGACATTGACTGGAAGATTATTAATCTGCAAAATGTTCAAACGAAAATGTGAACTTCTAAGATATTACGGATGAGAACTTAAGCTGAAAAGCGGATAAGCAGCCGTTAATACCCCGTCTGATATACCAAAAGGTCTGGGTCTCTTCAATACACTTTCAGAATCTGCTGTCTGATAATCCATTGCTAGGCTATTGGTTGGAGGAGTCCTGGGACGCTTTAGCATAGACACTGTAAGGAGGAAATGATGAATACAGATTATGATGAGGTATCAGATTGGCAAACAGAATCATACACAGAGATGTCCACGTTACAAACTACATAAAACGGCAATAAATAATAAATTTCAGACAAAAGATAACATTCATTATATGACATTAACTTAGAAATTTTGCTTCTCTGTCTATTATCCACAGACAAGAGTAAAAGGCACATATGAACGCATGTTTCTCTATCTATTATCCACCACTACAACTCTGGACAACGTCAACGTGACTTGGCAAATATATCATATCACTTTTCATGCAGTTCAATAAGCACAGATAACCGCTCAACAAATGGTTATATCAACAAAGGATGTCACAGGTAAAATAGATCTCCGACACAGATAAATCAAAAACCAAAATAAGTCATGACAACATTACCAGCACTGTTGGGGGCACCTAGGCCGATAGGCCCAGCAGAAACAGTTGGGTGTGATACAGATGGATTAGGCATCCATCCTGCAAGAGACGTTGTAAGAGGAGCTGGTGTTGGCTGAAAGGGCTGAACCAAGAGATAAACATATAAACAACGAAGTTAAATTCTGTACCAAAAACTAATCCAACACAAGCATGCAGCTTTATCTTAGAGCAACTTACACCGTGAGCACCTAACGGTGGGAAGCCTCCAACTTTAGGGACTGGACCCATTAAATGATTAGTTGCAGGGGAAGAAACATGTGCACCATTTGGATGCCCACAACTATGGTCAACAAAGAGTGTTTTTATATCAGGGTTAGGCCTTGGATTCTTGCAAAGCTGATGCTGCCAGTTCAAACTACAATGTAGCAGAAGCACATTCAGTTAGTTGCCCCACCAATAGAAAAAACGGGTCAGAGACAATAAAAATCAAAGCTTGTACCACAGGATAAACGCACCTTTGATTTATCAAGGTTCTCAATCTTGAGTTCTTCAAAGTGGGAAACTGAAGTTTGTCTCGGAAGAGAGGATTTGCCTCAATCAGTTTTTTTAATTCCCCAAGCATAATACCTCTTGCAGACTTCGTGTCTCCATACTTGGAAAGCTGCTCATTTTCCCTTAAGCATTACAAAGTAAATGGATTATTAGTAATACATCAACATCACAAGCATTCCAGTGGTCAACGAAAGCATTTATCAACTCCATTGAAATCTCTCTCTCCCATACTTCATTTCAGACAAAGAAAGAAACACAAGGGTTAAGAAACTAAAGACTCTACCTGAAGTTTGTTAAGGTTAGAAGCATTGTAATCTCCTTAAAAAGCTCTTCGTTGAATGTCGAGAACACTTTTAGCTCCTTCACAAGAATTTCAACTGCCTTGGCATGATCTTTCCTACAAAAGGACGAAACAAATGGGATAAATATATATAAATCCTGGAACAACACAGTTTGAACTTTGGCATCAACATAGATAACAAATAAACCTACTTGTCGAGTGCTTCAAGGTACTTCTGCTTACGAATCTCGAAAAATATCTTCATTGAGTATCTATTATCATCTACTTTAGTGAATCCAGAGAGGTACTTCTCTACATCGTCCCATTCACCAGCTGTTACGCTGTCTTCAAAGTACCTCATGTTGAAGAAAAACCCAGACTCCTTCTCAAGCCTAGAACAGAAACCACACAAGCCTCAGCGAAAGGGACATAATCAACAACCAAAAGAGAAAGTAAACATAAAAACATTCAAACCGAAAAAGTTCAAAGCTTTAACTGCTTCTGGGTTATTTTTCCTAGAAACCATCTTTTCAGAGAAAAATATCAACTTGATTTCACCACATTGAACTAATAAGAAATGTAAATTCTCTAAAAGGCTACTAACTCTACACTAATCCCGAAAACCGCGGGACTCGCAATAACCAATTAAAACAATTGAAAAATTCTCACGGAAAAATGGAGAGAGAAAATTGGATTTAACCTGTGTACAGTCTCTTTGAATTTCTCTTCGTCGAGAAACTGGAGTATCAGGAAGACGAGTTCTCTGCTGAGCGACGACATATCCTCTCTCCAAAAGCAACAGATCGATTACAATACCACTCATGAACCACTATTCAACACAAACCATCCACGAGAATTAGGGTTTTGTACATCCTCTTCCCCGAAAAAGACCATAAAGGAAAAAAAAAAATGAATTGAAAGCAGACGAAAACAGATCTAAACGAGAATCAAACACACGAAATCGATCGAATTCAAAGGTGAATCCCCAGGTGGCGAGATGTGCACGTGCGAGAATATACTGGGAGGCTCCCGAGGGAAAAAAAAATGTATAAGAAAGTTTTTATACCTGTTGAATTGACTTTGAAGAAGGAGAGAGACGAAACAGAGAGAAAAGAGAAGAGAGACTTTGAGAGAGCAGAGAGAGAGAGAGAGAGAGAGAGACGTGGGCTATTTATGCCGATAATTTCTGATGCTGTCTCGTTTTCGGAGTTTCTTTTTCTTTTTGGATTTATTGCTTTTTATATATTTGATTTTCCTTTTTTTTTGTGTGGTCGTTGGGCGTTCTATGTTTTTTTTTTTTGTTTACTCTACTTTATTAGAAGCGTGTGTATTTTGTAGATATGAGTTTAAGTAAAAAAAAAAAACTAACTAAAAAGGAAATATTAATATACGTCGCACCCCACCATAATAATATGCTCGTTTATTTTAAAAAAGAGTTTTCATGACGTATTAAGTGTGTATGTATTTATGTTGTTGCGAATCTAGTACATCATCACTGCTGTCTAATTAAATGCTCTCTCTCTTTAAGTTTTGACGTAAAGCTCGTTTTTTTTTTCTTTTCAAACGAAGCATTAAACAAAAGTATCTTATAATTGGCTTATCATTTACGACATGACCATCGGTAATATAATTACAAATAAAATTCAAATTTCCTGACTGCTACTCTTGTCATACTTCAAAAACTATTAGATATGTATAAAATAAGAGAGATATAGAACTAAAAGGATAATATGGAATGAGATTTTGATAAGAAAATAAAAATAAAATAACAATGATAATATGGATGGAATGAATTTGAATCAGATGTGAAGTTAATTTCTTAAAAATTCTAACAAAATAAATTTCCTTCCCTTTTTAAATATATACTACGTATTATTTTTAAAAACGTTAAAATTTTTTTTGGATTAGGTAAATTAATTTTAGAAAGTATACTTTTAAAAAAAAATTGGAAAGTATAAATGATGATAACAAATAAACGAATATTATATTTTGATGCTCTTTAGCATTTCACCAACAATTTTTACCAAACTCTAGATTTTGCCTTGCCCATGATTTGTCATGTGTTTAAAGGAGGAGGAGGGAATTAAGAATCATTGTGTGCTGTTGAAAGAAGACTGAAGATGGGGTTGGAGTCTGGAAGCTTCGTCTAAGAATGTATATGAAGAAATGTTAGGAGGTCCAAATTAAGAAAGTATAACAAAAATCTAACCTAAAAAAATTTATTTATCTTATGCTTTCTTAATTTATTTCGACGAGTTAAAAAAAAAAAATATGTAAAAAAGTTATAAAAAAAAGATATGTAAATTTTTTTCAAAAAAAAACAAATATGTAAAAGAGTAAAAGTATATACAACTCAACAATCACACATAGTTACAAAATTACATTTTAGAATTAACAAAATACATGATTTATTCACTAGTTTTAGTTATTTATGAAAATTTACTTGAAAAACAAATATTTTATAGTTTGTAGTTTTCCACAAATATGTTGGCAAATTAATTTCATGCTATTTTAGTAGTGCTTCTCGTAGGACGAGCCACAAATGTGCTTATTTGTTTTCAACAAATTTCAAAAAAAAATAGTCCGTTTACATCGGTTTATGGGCTTTTAAGTCCAGCTCACTTGACATAGACCAGCCTAATTGAGATTAAGGCTTCTTCCAATTTTGGTCTCAACATATTTTTCCTTATTATGTCCATATTTGTTTTTTCACATAATCACTCAAATATCTTTTTTTTTTCTTAAATATTTTGGACAAATTGAACATTGCATAGAGAAACACATTACATAACTAACTATCCACATATCATGATATACAAAGAAGTTGTATATTATGAGTCTATGAAAAAAACTCCAAATCTGATTTAATTTTTTTTTTTTTTGATCAATCACTTAAACACCCTGACAATATTATCAATGATTGCAAATAATTAGCACATGAATCCTTAAGCTCATGTTAGTGAAGCATCACCTCAAACAGATTTTTCATGATGAGAGCAAACATTCCTTTCTGATCACGCTGATTATTTAGCGATTTAATCAAACGTATCGTTGTTATATCGCTTTAATTCAAAATTTTAAAATTACAACCTATCTCAGTTGATTTTGTTTAATATTTTTCTTAAAGAAGATAAGGAGGGTTATCTTCTGTTTCTTCATTTGTTTAATATTTGAAAACATCGAATTAAAGGTTTCGATGAGTTGTCGTGACTCATCAGCCGGCCCTCAGCAACAACTTCAAAATGTAAAATATCATTTCGTCAACATGTAAATATATATAGAGATATAAATTATTACATTTTTATACAACCGATACTATGGTTCAAAATTTTGATTTTCTTCTTTTGCTAAAGTTTTGTTTCTTTGTCTTTTTGAATCAGCTTTTTGTTGTATATTTTAAGATTTGTTTCCTTTTTGTGAGAAGAAAAAGTAAAGCGTGCAAAAATAAAATAGAATAAATAGTGTCTTCTCTCTCTTGTCAAAGACGAAATTAGAGCTACTCAGACTTCTAATTTGCTATTTACATTCTCCAGAAAAAACGTTACTTTTTGTTTCTCTGTTCCGTAATAACGAGGAAGAATCTAGAGACAGAGGAAGCTGATTTTAAGAGTTTTGGATTTGGTCGAAGATGCAAATTTTCAGTAGCTGTTGTGGAAAAGGATTTGATGGGTATGTATGGGTTTATCTTGATTCATTGACTCAGAATATGATTGTTAATCTCCTTCTTTCGTTTATGGATTTGTTTGATTTTCCTCTTTGTTGGGTTACTGCGAAAACGTGTTATTTTTTAAATCTGTTATAGTGTTCTTCCTGATTTAGGATTTAAGAATTCTATATCATCAATTCTTCATGCCTTTCCTCTACTCTAATCCTTTTTTTTTTATAAAAAGTAAAGTTTGTTCCTTTGTTGCTGGAAGTTTGAAAATAATCTGTTTTTGTATATCACCTGATTGATACTTGAAAGTTTATTTTATCACCACTAGTTTTAGGAGATGATTGTAACAACTGTTCTGCATTTCATAATTGCTGTATTACTACAAAACCGAGGTTATATAAGTTTGGTTTGATGTCACAATTACATTAGGAAAAAGAAAGTGAAGACAGAGCCATCTTGGAGGATATTTTCATTGAAGGAGCTTCATGCGGCCACTAACAGTTTCAACTACGACAACAAACTCGGTGAAGGTCGATTCGGGAGTGTGTATTGGGGTCAGCTATGGGATGGATCACAAGTAATTTCTCTCTTCCTCACTTATAAACTTGTTATGTAGGACTTGCTTCTTGTTCGGTTTCGTTCTCAAAAAATTCGTCTTCTCCTCAGATTGCAGTCAAGAGATTGAAAGCATGGAGTAACAGAGAAGAGATAGATTTTGCTGTGGAGGTCGAGGTTCTTGCTCGTATTCGTCACAAGAATCTGTTGAGTGTTCGTGGATACTGCGCAGAAGGACAGGAACGTCTTCTTGTATATGAGTACATGCCGAATCTGAGCTTGGTGTCACATCTTCATGGGCAACATTCATCTGAGTGCCTTCTTGATTGCACCAAGCGGATGAAGATTGCCATAAGCTCTGCTCAAGCCATTGCGTGAGTCTCGAAATCTAAAAAACCGTTCATGACAAGTTTACTTATGTCCGTAGTGTCTGTCTTCTGACGGTGTTTTGGTCCTTTTTGTTTAGCTACCTACACCATCATGCAACCCCACATATAGTCCATGGAGATGTGAGAGCTAGCAATGTGCTGCTAGATTCTGAACTCGAAGCTCGTGTCACCGATTTTGGATATGGTAAGCTGATGCCTGATGATGCAGAAGATGGAGCCGCCACGAAAGCAAAGAGCAGTAATGGGTATCTCTCACCGGAATGTGTTGCATCAGAAACGAGCGACGTGTACAGTTTCGGTATCCTTTTGCTGGTACTGGTTAGTGGCAAGAGACCAATGGAAAAGCTTAACGCAACAACAACGAGGGGTATAACCGAGTGGGTTTTACCACTTGTGCACGAGAGAAAGTATGGTGAGATCGTGGATCAGAGGCTGAGCGAGGAGAATGTGGAAGAGAAGCTGAAGAAACTAGTCTTGGTGGGGCTAATGTGTGCTCAGGCAGAGCCAGAGAAGAGACCAACGATGTCTGAAGTGGTGGAGTTGCTGATGATTGAATCAAAGGAGAAAATGTCTGAACTTGAAGCCAATCCTCTCTTCAAGAATCCACATAGCAGCGATGAAAACGATAGAGAGCAGCAGGTTGCAGAGGAAATCTCAGAAGAAAAGGATCATCATCAGCAACAACAAGAATAGGGATTTTTAGGCACAGAATTTTGTTCTGTCAGATTATTTATTTTTACCATTTTCTGTTCATAATTGCTAGTTTATTTTTTTAGAATCCATGGCATCACTGGATTCGAGGTATTTGCTTATTTTGTTTTGTGTGTGTTGTTCTTGGTTCGTAACATTGATTTGGTCTCTGAGATTGGAGTTTGTAAGGTGTGGGTATGGCAACATAAAGGCAAAAATTGTGATACTTTTTGGTTTTGTTGAAAAATTGAAACTTTTATTCTGGATTATACAGAAACTTCTACACTCTAAAACAATATATTTTTTCACAATTAGAATACACATTGTTTCTCAATCAGTTGTACTAGTTCTGATTCTTGGAAGAAGATGCTCGGATCAAAAGGATAACAGAGATTACAACAGGAGCGATAATAATGAAGAGGGCTTGAGTGAGATTAGGTGTTGTGATCTGTGGAAGCAAAACGCTTCCGTATTTGATTATAGCTGCTCCTGCTACAGAACCAACTCCGAGCTTCAACAGGTAAGTTAAGTCCTCCTGTATTTGTGTCAAAGCAACAGATCAAAAACAGGGCTGATTCTGTCTATTTGAATAATCTGAGCTCAAAAATCAAATAAAAACTCATGTCTTTTTCGATCAAATTCTAAACATACGGGGCTGTTTTATAATTTAGAATTCTTTGAGAGCCCTTACACAAAAAAAAACCTTTGCTTGTCTATACAGAACTGACCTGAATTCCTTGACCGTTATCGGATTGTTCCGACCGGTTATCGGAAGCTGTGACGTGAAATGACCATTTTGTCCTTGGATTGGTCGAGGGAGTTCGAAAACTGGTAACGAATTTCACGCTACTCATGGTCTTCTTCTTCGTTGGTTCCAAGCTCCGGTGAACAGAGCTCGAGCGAGAGAGCGTCGGAAATCCAACCGCCATAACGGAGACGAAGACAGAACCTGACATCTCTCTATCTCTTTTATCTCTCTAAACCTGCCGTATTTTCTGGTCAAAGCAGTCTTGCGAATGGCGTGAGCAGAGGATAAGAGAGAGAGACACGACAGTCCACCTAAAACGCATCGCACGTTATGCGTTGGTTCTTGAAACTTTAAAACGCGTCTAAATTACGTTTGCGTTCTTTCTAGGAACAAAAGTGTATTACAAAGATTTTATCTTTAAAAATGTATTACAAAGATGAATTCACAAGTTTTATTACAGTATGTATATAAGATAAAACCATTTATAACATACACAATTTCACGGAAAAAAAGTGATCAAAATCATTTCTCAAGGATCTTGCTTAGAACAGTTCTTGCTAGATCAACACTCCCTTCTTGGTCTTCTTCTTCTTCTGATCCCGCGGCTTCTCTGACGGATATTCCATGACCAGACAAAGAGCAACGAAGAACAGAGTTAATCTGCTTTCTCAACTTGGCATTGTCAATAAGAACCTCTGTTAGCATCTTGTTTACTACATCAGCGGTTCCAAAATGTTCTTCCGATGTTGTTGTCTTCCGCTTTTCCACTTCTTCTGAGAGAAGCTGCGTCTGTTTCACGCATACGAATTAAAATCCAGAAAGAATATATTATACCTTTTGTGTTTCAATATGCGCAAACTCAGCATCAAAGCGTAATGGGTAGAACCTACCTCAGCAATTAGAAGACCTATTCGATTATCAGATGTTGTCAGTAAATCGAAGGCTTCTGATGCAGATGATGAGTCCATTATTAATTTACTCTCCTCTTCTATGTGGAACTTGATATTGCACTCTTGAAGCCGGTTCTGTAGAATATCACACTCATGCATCAACTTCTTGTTTGCTGTCTTCGCAGTTTCTTCTCTATCCTTCTCCCGTTGAACAATCCTCTGAGTTGCATAAGATTAAAGAGTTAAAAAATACTGGATTTTCCATTATCTCGAAGAAGATTTTACAGTACTTGAATCACTCTCATGCAAAGAGCGTATTACCTCCATCTCCAGTTTTTCTTTCATCGTGCGGCTAAGCTCTTGCTTCAATTCTGATTGAGTGGTTCGGAGAGATTTGACCTCTTTGACGAGAACCTTCAGTTCTGCTTTCGATTTCACTTCTAGCTCTTCATGTTCTTTATGCAAGTTCTCAAACCTGTCTCTTAGATCATCGATCTGCTGCAGCAACGTTTGATTTTCCTGAACGAGTTCCTGATTTGTAGTCTCAATATCTTCTTTCTCGTCCTGTAAGCCAAATAATTGATAAACATCTATCGTTGAATGCAAATGAAATAATATGTGAAAGAAACTAAAGAGAAACACAGACCTTCATAGAGTTTAACAATGATTCCATGTCCATGCATTGCTTGCGAAGTTCCTCCATATCCCACTGAATTTGAGTAAATCTTTCCTTTTCCTTCAGAACTGTTTGCTCCATTCCTTGCTTGCAGCTCTCTCGTGTTGTTTCAAGTTCGACCTCTAAATCTTTTACCTACGAGACAATCCCAAAGCAACATTTTTATTCATTCACAGAGTAAGATGTCATGCATACAATACAATCAAGACACTGATCACTTCACTTGATTTAAAGCAGATTAAAACCTTAGAAATATAGAAGGAAAAAAACACAAGGAGATTATGTGATAGTTGTGCACACCTTTGTTGACAAAAATTGTCGAACAGCTAGCTCCTGATTTAGCCTTGAGATAAGATCTTCCGTGTCAGCTTTTGCTGTTTCCAGTCTCTGCTTTAACATATCAACAACCCTTTTTAGCTTATTTCTCTCCTCAGACTGAAACACAATAGCCACATCCTTCTCAGCCTCAGTATTTGCACCATGACTGTTTATATGAGCTTCATCATGAATGTCCATAGAGCCTTGGTTAGGTTCCCCACCAATTGACGCCTCAGAATCCCTCATATGAGTTATATCACTTTCAATGGTCTTTTTTGGAAACTTTCTATCAAGTCCATCCAATCTCTGAAATCCAATTCCACTAGAAACACCCTCTTCGGTTATGGTACCAGTCTCTGCAGAAGGACTCTTATCAAGAAGTCCATATTCAGTGATTAATTCATGCCAATCAGTCACATTATCTTCGGAAGTTGAATTCCTTGAGACAATATTTTTGAGTCTAGCTTCTTCATGTTTCGTTGTTGAGGTATCAGATGTCTCATCAGCAGAATCATTGACATGACCCATGGTAACTGATGAACTACCAGCAACATCAGAACTGGAGTTAGGTAGAAGTAACGGACTGTCTACAGAGTTATCTTCAGTTTCTTGATATTCATCATTGAAATCTGAAGAGAGAAAAGAATACGAAGCAAATTAGTACACTGGCACAATACATGAAAGGTTTTACATTGTTTTCACTAGCAAGAAGAAAAAAGAAGAGCACATACAAGACCTAACAGCAGCTTCTAGCTCAAGAAATGTTGCTATAAGAGCGCTTCTGGATATATCGATATCTGACAAAAGTCTATTCATCCAATCTTCCAGAGAGCACCTCCTCTGCAATAGACTAAACATTTTGAGAATATTTTTGCTGTCACTAATCTTAGAGTTGAGAGAGTCGACATCTACCTCTTCCAAAAGTGTCTGGTTTTTCACCCTCAGCCTATTCTTTGGAGGTGCCTGGGGTAACCTTTTCTTTACGAACTCTTTTTTAATCTGGAAAAACGGGATTTTAGTATGAAAACGTCATAACCCACTAATAACGACTGAATATCAAATTCAAGCAACTCAAAGTTATTTATAGAAGCGCTGTATGGTTTTCTACGCTTCCAAACAGAAACAAATGGGCAAGCCACAGAACTAAGGAAAAGGGTATTGAGGAAGGAAAAGTACTCACTGACGAATACAACTCCAAGAAATCATTGAATCTTCTAAGTATCAGCCTAGCAGAGGTGATTCCCTCCGGAGACTGTATTGCCACTTGCACTCTATAAAACTGACAACGACGAAAGTAAAAGGATAAGAAAAATAAAAACTTTGGATAATGATACATCAGGTGCAAATTAATACATAAGAAATCTTGCAAAATCAGCAGAGAAAATTATGTGATTCTAACAATACGTTCCTAGCTCATACAGACCAGTTTCGTGCAAAAGAAACAGCTATGAGTAAAGGTAATACACACCACGGCAGGATCTGAAGCACTTGATTTGGGAAGGTCAACCCAAGAAGGGACAGTGACACAGTAACTCCAACCAGTTCGAGGGTCATGTGGCCAAACAGTGCTCCGTCCTTCCTACAGTCAGGAACAAATATCCAAAAAAATGTTTTCATTTTCAATAAGGGAAGCTCAAATCTTAGAATGTCTGCTAATTTAGAGTTAAACCAAGTCTGCTCTTTTCTACATATAATCGTTCTACACCTTCTCGTAATTGCAAAATTAACAAAGGGTAACAAAACCTTATGTCATTAACATATTCAACAGAACATGGAAAATGCTTATTCAACGTCCTGCAGATGTTCGATGTTCAAAGGCACGAATGTGAAGGCCAAATCACTTGATGTGAATGAAAAACGAAAACTTTCTTTTAAGGGAAGAGTCCATCATCCCAAAGGACCTTAGCTAATGCAATGAATTCAAAATGTGGCAAAAAGAAAAAAAAAAGGTAGAGAAGAACAATACATACCCATTGACGAGGAGGAGCACTCCAATCCATCCCCAGAGGTAACGGAGACTTCCCATCGTGGCGATGCTCCGGAGATTCCCTCCGATCCGTATCCGCTTCTCCGCCATAAGCTCCGTCGCGACTGAAGCTGATAGCGCGGCGATAATCGTCGTCCTCCCCGTGAAAGAGAGGGCCAGGCGAGAGAAACCGGTGAGATAACGAGTCGTCAAAGCGGCCGGAGACGTTGTAGTTAAAATCGAGAATAGAGAGATCGTGCGCGTAGAGATTCATCACTCTACTACTACTCCTCTCTTGTTGATTCCTCTTCTCTCCAGATTGTTGTCATAAGTCCCATTTCGTGCTTCTTCCACTTCTTCTGCACCCACCGAGTCAAAATGCTGCGTGTGGTTTCTTCAGTTTTAGTTGGGTTATATAGTTTTAATTTACCAATTGTACAAACAAAGTCGCTCTAGCCGAGTGGTTTATCTGGTGGTTGGACAATAGTGTTTAGGCACCTGAGTTCGACTCACCAGTAAGCAGAGCTGTGAAGATAAAAAAACTAAAGTGCCGGCTTAGTCCGACACGTCGTCCCGATTACCCGTGACGATAACAAGTGCCGTCCGAGCTCTAACCTTTTTTTTTCTCTAATAAGATACCTAATTACAGTATACACTTTTGCTTCTGCTTGATGCTATATTTTTATTTTATTTTTTGGGAAAATGCTTCTGCGAAATTCAGTAATCCCTAAATCATCGGACTTTAAGTTACTGTTCATCTCAACGATCGCAGAGTCTATATCCAATGATTACACTCACTTCATCTCCATCCTTGGAGCCTGCAAAACAACGGAGCAGTTCAAGCAACTACATTCCCAGAGCATTACGGCAGGTCTAGAACCAAACCCAGCAATCCAAAAGAAACTCCTAGTGTTCTGGTGCAGTCGTTTAGGTGGTCACATGGGTTATGCCTGTAAGCTGTTTGTGAAAATGCCTGAACCAGATGTGGTTGTGTGGAACAATATGATCAGGGGTTGGTCAAGAGTGGGTTGTGACAGGGAAGGAGTTGGATTGTATTTGAACATGTTGAAGGAAGGTGTGAACCCTGACAGCCACACGTTTCCTTTCTTGCTCAACGGTCTTGATCGGGATGTAGCTTTGGCTTGTGGTAAGAACCTGCACTGCCATGTTGAGAAATTCGGATTAGGTTCTTCTAACCTTTATGTGCAGAATGCTCTTGTTCAAATGTACTCTTTATGTGGACTAATGGATATGGCTCGTGGGGTTTTCGACAGGAGATGCAAAGAGGATGTTTTTTCATGGAACTTGATGATCTCTGGGTATAATAGGGTGAAACGGTATGAAGAAAGCATCGAACTTTTCGTCGAGATGGAGAGACACTTGGTTTTTCCAACTTCTGTTACCTTACTTCTTGTTCTCTCTGCTTGTGCTAAGGTAAGGGATAAAGATCTCTGCAGAAGGGTTCATGGGTATGTTAGTGAGTTAACGAAGGAACCAAGTTTGAAGTTGGAGAATGCTCTGGTCAATGCATATGCTGCGTGTGGCGAAATGGATATAGCTGTACGAATATTCAAGAGTATGAAGACTAAGGATGTGATTTCTTGGACATGTATTGTGAAAGGGTTTGTCGAGACAGGGAAACTAGATTTGGCAAGGACATACTTTGATCAGATGCCAGTTAGAGATAGAATTTCCTGGACTATTATGATCGATGGTTACCTACGAGCTGATTGCTTTAGTGAATCTCTGGACATGTTCCGTGAGATGCAAAATGCAGGCATGATACCCGATGAATTCACCATGGTTAGTGTTCTCACAGCTTGTGCTCATCTGGGTGCGTTGGAGATAGGCGAATGGGTTAAGACATACATAGACAAAAATAAGATCAAGAACGATGTTGTTGTAGGGAATGCTTTGATCGATATGTATTTCAAATGTGGGTGTTCCGAAAAAGCACAGAAGGTTTTCCATGAAATGTGTCAGAAAGACAAATTCACGTGGACGGCCATGGTTGTGGGTCTTGCCAACAATGGACAAGGTCAAGATGCCATTAACGTCTTCTCTCAAATGCAAGACATGTCGATCCAACCAGATGAGATTACTTACCTTGGTCTCCTCTCTGCTTGTAACCATAGTGGTATGGTAGACCAAGCAAGGAAAATTTTCTCCAAGATGAGAAGCGACCATAGAATTGAGCCGAGTTTAGCACATTATGGATGTATGGTTGACTTGCTTGGTCGAGCTGGGATGGTCAAGGAAGCTTATGAGATGATAAGGAATATGCCAATGAATCCAAACTCGATTGTGTGGGGAGCTTTACTTGGTGCTTGTAGACTTTGCAATGATGAAGCAATGGCTGAAGTGGCAGCTAAAGAAATTCTTGAGTTGGAACCTGATAATGGGGCTGTTTATGCTTTGTTATGCAATATATATGCAGCTTGCAAAAGATGGGAGGATTTGCGGGAATTGAGAAGAAAGATGATGGATGTTGCAACCAAGAAGACACCAGGCTGTAGTTTAATTGAGGTAAATGGTGTTGCTCACGAATTTGTTACTGGAGACAAGTCACACCTTCAATCTGATGAGATTTACATGAAACTAGAAGAATTAGCACAAGAGTCGACATTTGCAGGATACTTGCCTTATACTTCCGAATTGTTGTTCGAGGCTGGGTAAGATCATTTTCACAGAGAATTTAGCTATGAGTTTTTGAGTTTATTGCTTCGGAAGATGTAAATAGATCCATAGATTTGTCACTGTCAAGTTGCTACTAATGCTGTGGATAATATACATCATGGTTCAGTTTTTCTTTCTCTTATTACCGCTAAAAGATAGCAACGAGAATCAAATTCTAAAATACTAGTTTATAGCTAAATCATTTTAATTCTGCATCTAGTACTGAAGCTTGAAGCATCAGATTCCCTGGATCTAACTATGATATCAAAGTCAAACTCATTGGCGAATCAGAATCTTAACTAGTAAAGATTTACTAAACTATTTGCCACTCTCACTCTGCCCCATACAATTATCAACAATTTGCCTGACAATTACCAATTCAGCGAACAATTAATGCCTTCACGTGTAACAAAAGTCGCCAAGTAAAAAATGAGTAACACTTTATATTGCAATAACCCCAAAGAATAGCATGGAATTTGATAAGAATTGGGAGGGATTTGTTTATCCTGAATCACGAACTTACAAAACTAAAGCAAAAGAAACGAGGGAAGTACACACTTACGGTCTCATGCATTTGACTAGAACGTCAACAAATCTCTTGTACATGTGCTGCTTCATATACATCTTCTCAACCTTTTCACGTCCTTGGATACCTAGTTGTAGCCTTGTAGATGGGTTTCTAAGAAGAAACAAGAGATTCTGAGCTAAAACTTTGTTACCTGGCCCCCCCACAGGGTGGAGTAGCCCTGTAACATTGTGTTCCACTATCTCTTTTGTTCCTCCTGCGTCTGTTCCTAGCACCTGGTCCCATGGGAAATAAAAAATCGATTAGGATGATGAGAACAATTCATTTTCGTCTCTCCAGAATAAGAAAACACGTATTGTATCTATCGGTTTGTTTCTCACCGGAAGACCATAAGCCATTGCTTCGATAGTCACTCTCCCGAATGTTTCACCAACTCCCTGTTTCACAAATTAAAAAGGGGGTAAACGGAAGTTTAAGATTACTTCAAATATCAGTTGATATTGTCTGTTTTGAGTGAAGCCATAGAAGGATGGAAAATGAGAAAGATTACCTGGGAGTTTGTTACGTAGACATCTGCTGCAGAGTATAATGAGGCAACACGAGTGGTCGCTAGAGTCCACAGAACCGAGTTCGATAAGTTTCCATTGTTTGACAAGAAGCTCAACATTTCCTTAACGTATGCAACTTTGTTGCTCTTGGACCCAACTGATCCAAGAAGAAGTTTAAGGTCTTGTTTCTGTGTTACGTTGCCAGAGGATAACAGCTTTCTTTTACCGGTGGCAGAGAGAACAGACGGATTGTCAAGAGCAGGAGAAGCGATTTTCATCTTCCGTGGTGTACCTCTTAAATGATGTCTAACAGAAAGACTCATCTTTTGTTTCCTGATGCCATTGAGGTTCTTGATTTTGGACTGACTACTTTTAGCTACTTTTTCTTGCTCTTGTTCTCTAACCAGTGCCAAGGCGGTAGACTCAAGGAGGAGAAGTTGTCCCTTTCCCGGATTTATGCTGCTAAGAGACATCACAAGCATATCTTTATCTGTCAAACCAAACTCCGCTCTAACTGATTCACGTAGCTTTTGTCTCTTCTCCTTCATCATCTCCTTGGTCAGTGTTGGAGTATTTAGCGAAGAGGAAACCCCAGCAACAAAAGCCAACTCATCATTAACAGACAACGGAACAATAACCGGCTGGGACCTAAGCTTTATTTGCTCCTCTTCACACCATGTTAACCACTGTTTGCTCTGTACTTCAGATAAAAATATCAGCAGTTTCACTCGATTAAGCACAGGTTTCGCTCGATCAAAATACTCTCGCCGGTTCTCCATCACCCACCAAGCGATTTGACTTCCACCAGCTGGAAAGTGATCCATGTATTGATCTGGAAGAAAAGACAAGAGATAGAGATTGTAAAAAATAACATAGTGAGTCTCCGATCTTGTGGCAGAAAAGGAATACTGTAACATTTGCTTTTAACAATTGTTTCGATGAACAACAGCTATATATATAAGATTCACACTATTAGAAAACAATCTAAAATGAGAATGCTCCTACATGAAAACTTATAATTATAAGATGCATCTTCCAGTAATATAGTTTAGGAATGCATGCATTATAAAACACCTTACTAAACACGAACGTCAATACATGATCAGGCAAACAACAATGTCAAAGAGTCAACAGACTTATTTTTCTTTATCATAAACTCAAGTTTCAAAATCATCTTTGGAGCCTTACCTATCCAAGAAGCACAAACTGCTGATCCTGCAATGACAAGGTCTGCTTTCATGGCAGTTTTGAAGCTGAGTTCTCCTTTGTCTTCAACCACTTTGATCCTTCTCCTAGTGAGCTCTTGCAGCAATCCACCCCTTCTGCTAAGAACCACTGCATATACTGTTGCACCGCAGCTCAAAAGCTCAGAAGCCAGCTCCATCATCGAAATTGGAGCACCGGTCATTGATAGTTCATGGAAAAGCAGGACGAATCTCCTTGACCAAACAAGGCGTTTAAAGTCTGATTTCCTGTCACACGTCCCTGATCGCTTTTGCGGACTCCATTCAAGAATTCTATCCTCTAGTGATCCAAAAGGACCAAAAAGCTTACCGTAGGTAGCATTTGTCTTTGGAAGTTCTGGATCCTGCTCATCCAAGTCCTTAGCCTCCACCACATTTTTCACCTTCTGCATACTGCGAATCTTAGTACGTGAACCACGACCAGCTTTTCTGGTCCTCCTCTTGGAACTCAAGCTTCGTCGAGAAGTTCCATCCTCTTTCTTGGCCAGAGTTACATGCATCCTCTTATTTACACCTATATGGACTATATTGGTACTATCGACTACAGAATGAAAACTCTCATTAGCAACTGAATCCAGTCGTTTATTCTTCTCCACATGCAAAACATCTTCCCTCAGCTTGCCTCCAAAACGCAAGAACTCAACTTTGTTATCATCATCGTGCGCCCATCTGGACTGAACGTAAAATCCAAGATAGGTCCAAAGAGTGATCAAAAGTAGCCAATAAAGCAATCGGTTACTTCTGAACCACTGAACAGCTCCGCCACCACCTTTACCATCTCTGTGTGGAGTCCTGCCTGAATGCACTCTCCTAAATGTAGGTGAACCCCTTGGAGTAGACTTCCCTGAGAGTGAAGTCTTATAGCTACCTTGTCTAAGCGGTGATAGCCGAAGATCTTCCATAGTTTCTTGATTATAATAGCATCACCGATCCTACTCCCCACACTTTAACATTCTTTAGAAAAAATCCATTCAACTTCAGCCCATGAGTTCTCAGGACAAAGTGAAACTGAAACCAAGAATGAGAAATCAATCATCAGCGTGCAATGCATATCAAATAAGCGTGATTCAGCTAAATATAGGAACACTTGTGATCCAAGTTCATCAAGTATCTGTTTTCACACACGACTAAATCTGGAGAAACTCTACAAATATAAGGATCTCAAATTCCAATTGATATATAAAATCGGCTTTTCAATAAATTTTCCAAGGAGGCCAGAAACAAAATAGAATCTCAATGGACATCACATTCGTCGGTTTACCAAATAAATCCGCAAGAGAAATCAATTCCATTTTCAGGATCAAGATCTTAGCGAGTATCTTACTATTTCCGATAGGTCAAACACGCGTTTCCGAAGCTGAGTGAACCTCCGAGTTGGATCGTCGATGCTCCAATGCTGCAGCTGCTCTGAAGTACAGAAAGAAAGCAACGCAGCTAAATTGAGGAGAATTTTCAGAAATCTACGATCTAAAGAAACATAAAGTCAATGTTCGTCAACAAGGGTAGAAGAAATTCGTCGATGCTAAGAGCGGAGAAACAACACAAGCTTGCACAAGAAGCAGAGACGAAGACGAAGGAGAAAATGACAAAAATAAGAAGACATTACATTGCATTTAGTATTCTCCTGTGAATCTAAGCTTGAGCCATTCCAAGAGCTCAACAGAATCGCGGCGAGAGAGAGAGAGAGAGAGAGAAGGCTCGGAGACTCGGAGTTAACGGAGTCAGAGCTGCACAAGGGGAGAGCGGAGAGAGAGGTGGCAGCTTTTAATTTGTTCAATTCTTTTTTATTAATTGATTATTGTTGATTCTTAACTAATCGTTGTTAGATGGCGACAAATCACATAATTAATCGCTGCTTGCTTTTCCGAGAATGAAATGGGTCACACGTGCTAGCCACTCGTGTGTGCTACTCTGTATCGTTTATTTTATGTGAAGTTGAAAATATAAAATTACAACGTAAATTAACTGAGGGGAATCTATTAATAATAACAATCTAAATAGCATTTTAAAAGGTTATGTTTTTTCAAAATTATTGAGATTTAAGTCGATCAATACAACATAAGTTGACTATTATAAAATATGTGGATCAATCAAAAATAAATTAGTTATAATATAAGTCTATTCATTTAAAATAAGTTTATTGTTGCAAAATAAGTAGATTAATCTAAAATATAAGTCGACTATAATGAAATAAATTGATCAATACAAAATAAGTTGACCGTTGTAAAATAAGTCTAACTATTGTAAAATAAGTCGGCTAACACAAATATAAATTAACTATTATGAAATAAGTAAACTAATACTCCTTTCGTTCCTAATTCTAAGATGTTTTGAATTTTTATTTTGTTTCAAAAGATTGATTTTCTAAGTTTTTATGTACTCTTTTTCTATTTTACGAGAACAAAAAGTAAAAAATTTATTGGCAACAAAAAAAATATCACAACTAACATTTACTATTCTATTTAAGTACTATTAAACTAAAACAAAAAAATTTAGAAAAAGTAGTTAATAATTAATTTCTTAATTACTGTGAAAAACCCAAAAAATCTTAGAATTAGAAACAGAGAGAATATAAAATAAGTTAATTAATGCAAAACAAATCAGCTATTATAAAATAAGTCAACTAATTTAAAATAAATCGATTATTGTAAAATAACTCGACCAACCTAAGATAAATCGATTATTGTAAAATAATTTGACCAATCCAAAATAAATTGACCAAATCAACATATAAATCGACTATTGCAAAAAAAGTCGATCAATTTAAAATAAATCGATTATTATAAAATAAGTTAATAAATATAAAATATAAATTAACTGTTGTGAAATAAGCAGATCAATACAGAATAAATTGACTATTGTAAAATAAGTTGACTATTATAAAATAAGTCAATCAACACAAAATATAAATCAACTGTTGTGAAATAAATCGATCAATATAAAGTAAGTCGACATTGTAAAATAAATAAATTGATATAAAATAAATAAACTAATATAAAATAAGTACTAATATAAAATAAGTTGACCAATCCAAAATAAGTTGATTGTAATAAAATAAGTCGATTAATCTAAAATAAGTCCATGTTTATAAAATAAATTGAGCAATTTAAAATATAAATTGACAATTATAAAATAAATCGATCAATCCAAAATAAGTAAATTATTGTAAAATAACTCGATCAACCTAAAATATAAATCGTCTGTTATGAAATAAATCGATTAATCCGAAATAAGTCGAATATTGTAAAATAAGTCAGTCAACCCAAAATATAAATTTATTTTTGCAAAATAAATCGATAAAAAAGAATGTTATAAAATATAAGTCAATAATAATTAATAGAAATCAACATGATTAAAATTTTAACAGAAAACAATATAAGTTTATTAGAAAATAAACCCAAATAAATAAAATATACAAATAAAACAAATAAAACAAAATTAAGTCAACAAATCCATTAAAAGTATAAAAATTAGATTGAAAAAATATTTTTATTAAAAATGAGTTTAAGAAAATACCATTCTAGAAAAAGACAAAATCATATTAGAACATTTTCTCATTCGAATTATTTAAACTATAATCTTTTGAATCTATAATATAAAAGATGGACAACTCTCTCCAGTTGAGTGCCACATCAGCACATGAGAGAGTGACATCTGTCATTTTAATTTTTGTAATTAGTTTATTATTTTAATGCAATTAAAGTTAGACTAATTAATTATTTACTTTTTAATTGTGTGTTATTTAAATATCTTTGCTTTGGTTTTTATATGTTTGATAAATGTATATTTTAATTTATTGTTAATGTAATGAAAACCTCACAAAAATAATCAGAATAAAAATAAAATAAATTAAGATTTGCAGCATGATATGTGACCGAAAAAGTAGTATTAGAAATGTTTAATTAGTGTGCGCCAAGAACAAATACGACATGCTAAAAATAGTCGTTTCTACTTATATTGCGATATGGAGAGTTTCTCTAATTACTTTTTTGTTATATAGTACTTCTCTAAAATACATTATATCTATTTAATTCAACGCATAACATATTTCACATTTCATGATCAATAAACTATTTATTACATATATAGTCAATGTCTACATAATACGTACATACATATTGTATACGATAAAATAAATTTTAACTAAACTTTTTAATAAACTATATTATATAACAAAAATCCGTGTATTGCGCGGATACTCATCTAGTAATAGTAATTTTATACAGGAATCTGATTAAATTGGTGAACTGGCTAATTACGCCATATGAATGTGATTAAAATAATAATTTTTAGTTACAAGGAAAAAGGAATTGGCTAAAAATAAAAAGAATTACGATGTTGCCATTTCATAGGCTCATAGGATTATCAAATGAAAAAGAAAAGTTTTTATTAGAAAATGTTAATGTTCTCTTCTCTCCCCAGAAAATAAAAGACAAGAACCACAACTAATTTAAGATGTGCTTTAAACACAATCAAGAATCTCAATTAAGTGAACTAAGAAACTCAACCCAAATTTCTTGGTGCGCGAATTCCTCAGCAGCTTGCTCGTCCTTTTCCCTACGCACAGCCACAAGATCCTCCTCGTAAGCCTGAGAAGCATCCTTAAGAAGTCGTGCCAGATCGTCTCCATCTACTTAAACTTCAAAATTCAAATCAACATTCATTCATGTTCGCTGCTTCCAGTTTAACCATTGATCACAAAGATTCTGGTAAACAATTCGCTGAGATGCCTAAAGGGCATTCTTTCATGACAGTTTTGTATTTGGCTAGCAAGAGATGTAATCAATAGAAGCTGAGCTGAGTACCTCGTAACGTGTACCAAGGGTGCTATAATCTCATCGAAAACCAAATTGTTTACGAGTTCACGCTCTCTATGCTCTCTGATGTAGCGGATGCCTCGCTTGTAGTATAAGTAACAGGTGATGAAGATTAGCCAAGGACTGTGGCTACCTTTGACTCTTTGAGAACGCTTCTTTTGTATGCCTCTGAACAAGATTGGTCAGTATGATGTCGTGAGGTTAGAGGTCTCTCCGTCTCTGAGCTCTACCAAAAGCCATTATCAAAAGATGTAACCAAGTCAAGAAACTGAGATTGTAATTCAGATGTGAGAGACTTTCATTGTTTGATTATTTTCCAAGGAAAATTACAAACCTGGGATGTTTCACCGAGTATCTCCGCTATGTTAATAGAAGAAGCCGTGTCAAAACAGCCACACACAGTATCTGCAAGAAACACTAAAAAGGAGAAAACAATTTAAGAGCAGCTCTCTTACGAAGGTTCTTTTGTTAAAACATTCACAAGAATTGAGCTTCAAAGCTAATCTGCTGGCTTTTGAATACCTAGAGCTGTTCTCAAAAAAACTTTTTAAAGATTGAGAAATGACATAAACAGAAATGCGAAACGAAAAAAAAGAAAAAGAATTTCTTACAGTATTTTCCATCATACTTTGCACTTGTAGCTGCTTCACGTTACGATAGAAATGAACAAGAAGGCCAAAACCAAAATGCTACAATTACCCTCCTTGTTTCATAATGAATTAAGAAGGCTTTCACAGATTTCTTCATCATTCTTTATCTCTTCAAGGCCTCTTGCCGCGTCTGAAACGGGAAAAATAATTTCTTTTATGTAACATTTCGATTTACTTGTATATGATTTTAAATCATCTATGAACACTTCATCCACCAAGAATGGTTCTGGGTTATCAAAAACATAGAATAATGGGAGGAAAACACAAACTTGCATAAGAAGCAGAGGAAGGAGAAAGAGATTAATAACAAAAGGAAGACATTTACATTGCATATAGTATTCTCCTGTGAATTTAAGCTCGAGCCATTTTGAGTTAACGGAGTCAGAGGCTGCGCAAGGAGAGAGCAGTGAGCGGCGATGTGGCTGATTCTAATTTGTTCCAACATTTTACTTTATAATTTGATTTTTCCCAATTTGCGTTTGTTCTTAATTAATCAGCACGTGCGGACCCACTTTGCTGTGTGTGATGCATCCCTCCAGCGCCGTACACGTGTCCTTGATGATGATGCCCCATCGTCACAATCCCACCGTACATCCCTCCGCCCGCCGTCGTAGCTCCTCCTCCATTGTATCCTCCTCCTCCTCCTCCGCCACCGCCGGAGCTTCCACTACCTCCGCCGCCACCTTCCTTATCGCCCTGTCTCCCCGTGGTCGTCTTCTCCCCTTCCACCTCCCTGTACTTTTGCAGGTAGATCTTCAACGGCTCAACGTAATCCTCGAACCCTAGCGTCGTCATCGCCCAGAGAAGATCGTCGCCGTTGATTGTCTTCCTCTTCTCTCTCTGACACTTGTCGGAGGCCTCGCCGGTGATGAAACTTATGAATTCCGATACGCACTCCTGGACAGTCTCCTTCGCGTCCTTTGAGATTTTTGCGTTCGCCGGCAATGCTTTCTTCATGATCCGACTCACGTTTGCAATCGGGAGAAATCTATCCTGCTCACGCGTCGACGCGCTTCCCCCGTCCTTGTGTCCGCCTGAATCGTTGTCGGAATCCGCCATCTCAGATCAAGCTCAGGAGGAATCGGAAAACGGCGAACGGAGGTCGCGGCGAGAGAGAGAGAGAGAGAGAAAGAGAGGAGGAGAAAGAGGGAGTGTTTTGCGTCCGTTGGATCGAGAGGATAATAATCTCATCGTGATGACACGTGAGTAGTTATTGGTCGTTCGTTTGTCGATAAGATTATTTACACGTGGATTTGATCGTATCCGTTGGATAGAAAGAGAGACTTGAGATCTTGGCGGTGCGGAGTCCACCACGTAGTAGAATATGGTTGAAAATACAAAGTGGAGAATCTTTACCTTATCTCCAATCTCCATAATTTTTGGTGCGTTGCATTGCAGAACGAGTGAGTGGCTTTTGATTATTAGTAGGTTGTTATCTGTTAATCGTACTTACGTAGCTAATTACGCTGTATATGAATGACAAGAATAAAAAAGAATTGAGATATTATCTATTTGTATAGCATAAGCCATTAGAATGAAAAGAAAAAAAAAAGTTTTATTAGAGGACTAAAAGACATTATCTGTTGTTCTCAAATCTCTCACACACTCAAATCTTTTCTCTCTCAAAGTATTCAACCTCTCTCTCCTGATATAACCAACAAACAAAGTCTCAAACAAAAGAACACCAGAAAGTAGAAGACAAGAACAACAACTAACTGAAAATGTGCTTTAAGCACAATCAAGAATCTCATTAGTTCAATTAAGTGAACTAAGAAACTCAACCCAAATATGTTCTGCTCTCTTAGTCGTCTCAAGCGCGAATTCCTCAGCGGCTTGCTCGTCCTTGGCCTTACGCACAGCCACATGATACTCTTCATAAGCCTGAGAAGCCTCCTTAAGAAGTCGTGCAAGATTCGTTTCCGTTGACTTAAACTTTAGGTCAATATTCGCTTTCTCTGCTTCAAGCTTAACCAACAGTTTCTTGATGGCAAAGATTTTGATAGTCAACGCGTCTCCTCCTTGAGCAAGAGTCTTCGCGAATGAGAACTCAGCGTCCACGGCTCTCTGCTTCTCCATTGCAGTTTCTTTTAGTAGTTTGGCTCGGGTTTGAGCAATGTGGACTCTCTGAGAAGCCTCGAGTCCTTCTTTAATGACGGTTTTGTATTTGGCTAGCAAAGATATGTAACCAATAGAAGCTGAGCTGAGTACCTCGTAACGCGTACCGGCTTCAATAATCTCGTCGAAATTCGGATGGTTTACTAGGTCACGTGCGCTTAGACCACGTAGCTTCTTTAGGGTTAGCTTTAAGCCCTCTATGGTCTCTGATGTGGCGGATGATTCGCTTGTGGTGGAAGTAACTGATGATGAGCCAAGGACTGTGCCTACCTTTGAGGAAGTTTCTTTTCTATGGGTATCAAAAAGATTGGTGAGTGATGTGGTGAGTGTAGAGGTCCCTGAGCCCTACCAAAGCCAAAACCAAAAGATGTAACAAAGTCAAGAAACTGATTCAGATGTGAGAGTCTTTTCATTGTTTTCTTGAATAAAAAATCAAGATAACAAACCTGGTATTGGGATTCTTCAGCGAGTATCTCTGCTATGTTGATCGAAGAACCAATGTCTGCCTTAAGACCATCTTTGTCTTTGTTAAAACAGCCACATACACCATCTGCAAGAAAACACAAACAGAGAGAAGACAATTAAGAGTAGCTCTCTTGTGAGTTTCTTTGGTTTAAAACATTCACAAGTAATGAGCTCAGAAGCTAACCTGCAGGCTTTAGAAGACTGTCTAAACCAGCTGTGAAAGAAACAACATACAAACATTGAGATATGGTTTCCTTTTAGAAAAATATGGTTGAGAGAATCTGAGGATTCATTACCATTGTATCCGCCATAAGTTTTCTGCACTGTACTTATGGTTGGTGAAATATTTGCATCTGCTGTGACAGACAACACATAGGAGAGCTGTCTCAGATAAAAATCTAAATATAGAAAGAAACATGACATAAACACAGAGAAAGATGAAAATATAGTTTCTTACAGTCTTTTCCATTAGCCTTTGCACTTGCAGCTTCTGCAAGTTAGAAATGAACAAGATGACAAAACCAAACTGTCAGATTATATACAGTCCTATCCTCATTATTCATTATGAATTCTTGCGTTTGATTCTCGAGGTTACCTTCATATTCGCGTTCGAATGCTTCCAAGAAACTGTTTCTCTTGTTTTCAGCTGTTAACAGAAAAACAAGACAAGAAAATTTTTTTTTTTCTTTCTCAGAAGGGTTTGATAGGAACAAAGGTATCATCAGATTAGTTACCTTGTTCTTCATAATTCTTTATCTCTAAAAGGCCTTTTGTAGCAGCTGAAATATATGAAATAGGAGAAAGAATACATAAGAAACTCTTCCTATAACGTTTTAATTTGGATTTATCTAATTAATAACAAGACTTATTGCACCAAGAACGGTTCAAGCTTTCTTCAAACTTAGAGAAAGGAATATGTTTGAAGTACCTTCAAACTCGCGTTCAATAGCATCAAGCATACTTTTTCTCCTTGCATCTGTAACAAATCATGGAAATAAATCTGATTCAGGATACGTTAAGTCATTAAGAACATAAAAAATGGTATAAGGGGAAGGATTTTTACCGTGTTCGTCATCATCCTTGCCTTCAGTTGAATCACTAGCCTTTAGCTCTTCAAGACCTTTTGTAGCAGCTACAAGTAAGAACATAACTTATATATACTTGATATGTAATGTATATTATGTATTTACAGTCAACTAAGAAGTTCAAATTCTATATGGAAATAACCTTCAAACTCGCGTTCGATAGCTTCAAGCATGCTATTTCTCTTTGCAGCTGTAACAAAACATGGAACAAATCTGATTCAGAATACATTATAAACAAAAAATGGAACATAAAAAAAGAGGCAAAAGGAGAATAATTATATACCGTGTTCATCATCATCCTTGCCTTCGGTTGAATCACTAGCCTTTAGCTCTTCAAGGCCTTTTGTAGCAGCTGAAAGTAAGAACATTAAACAGAACAAAACTTATACACTTGATATGATTTAATCTATTTACATTCAGCTAAGAAGTTCAATTTTATGTGGAAATAACCTTCAAACTCGCGTTCGATAGATTCAAGCATGCTGTTTCTCTTTGCAGCTGTAACAAAACATACAACCATTCTTCAGAATACTGTGGAAGATTCAAAGTGATTAGAGAAAACTAGAGAGGATAAGTTATTACTTTCTGCACTGTCATCTCCTTCAGTGAAACCTTCAAGCTTTAGTTGCTTAAGACTACTTGTAGCAGCTGCAAAGTAATTTTAATAAAACAGAGGAAATGGTTCAAGGTTTTGATTTCTTGGAACCATAGGAACTAATTTACAGAGATACTACTTTGTGGAAAGTACCTTCAAATTCACGTTCAATTTCATCCAACATACTTTGTCTCTTTGCAGCTAATAAAAAAGATGTAAAGACATGTATGAGAAATTGAGAATAACACTGCAAGTATGGTAAACATTCGAATGTCGAAGATTTTTCTTACAATCTTCTCCATCATTATTGTTCTCAGAGAGATCATCAAACTGTTTAACACTTCCGGAAACAGCTGCAAGAGAGGAAACAAACTCTTAGAACTTATTGAACCAAGAAGGAACGTTAAAGATTCTCTGTGCATATGATGAGTGCAATGTCGATTTTACCTTCAAACTCACGTTCGATTGCGTCTAGCATACTTTGTCTCCTGGAAGCTGTTAATAAGACACAACACATATCTATCTTAGAAAACTAAATGAGGGACAAAAGGTGTCAAATTACAGATAACCATTTTTTACCTTGTTCTTTGTCATCATGAGCTTCAACAGTGTGAGCATTAATCTTTAGCTGTTTAAGACCACTTGTAGCAGCTGCAAGTAGGAAAAAAGATGAAACAGAAATCTTGAATATAATAAGTCTCGCCACAAAGAATGTGAACCAATTAGTACAGACACTGAGTATGTCAAGATACCTTCAAACTCGCGTTCGATCTCATCCAGCATACTTTTCCTCTTTGCAGCTATAACAAGACAATGAGATCTATGAGTCTTGTAGTTGAGATTAAGGTATCATGAAAATGGTGGGAAATAAAATAGTTACATTGTGCTTCATCATCTGTGCTTGAGGTGGAATATCTTAATTCTTCAAGACCTTTTGTAGCTTCTGCAAACAGAGGAAAAAAAAAAACAGAGTCTAAGATGGTTTTGTAGAAGATACACAATCAAAGACAAGATATTGGTTATATGTTTTAAGTTACCTTCAAACTCTCTTTCTATCTCTTCCAACATCTTTTGTCTCCTTGCAGCTATGACAAACACACAAAATATGACTCAAGAATACTGTAAAATTAAGACAAGGCATCAAACAAAGTAAAAACGGGAGAGCTTCTTTTTACCGTGTTCTTCATCGTTGACTCCGGTTAAATCATCAGCCTTTAGTTGTTCAAGACCTTTTGTAGCAGCTTCAAGAAGGAAGACACAGTGTAATAAGTTAGTTAAAATGTTTCGGGTATCAAGAACTTAGTTAAACAGATATTGAGTATGTCAAGATACCTTCAAACTCTCGTTCAATCTCATCAAGCATGCTTTGTCTCTTTGCAGCTGTAAAAAAAGAAATAAAAAACAGAGAACTTGGAGTTAGAATATAGAAAATTGAAGAACCAAATGTGATTGCAACGGAGTACTAGAAGAAGAGTGTATTTTTTTACATTCTTCATCATCTTTTCCTTGGGTGGAATCATCAATCTTGAGTTGTTCAAATCCAGCTGCAGCAGCTGCAAGTAGTTATGAGATAATAAAAGAAGACAAGAACCAAATGTCAGTAAGAATCTATCAACAACAGTGGTTTCAAGAACTAATGTGAGTGAAGCTAAGACAGAAACATCAGAAAGTACCTTCAAACTCGCGTTCAATCTCTTCCAACATTTTCTGTCTCTGAGCAGCTGAAACAACAAAGACAACATAAGAGAAATCTCTTTGCAAAAAAAAAAGGATCAGATCAAAAGAGGATGGATGTTTGTTGTTTAACCTTGTTCTTCATCAGCCTTAGATTCATCAACCTTTTTGATATCATCATCAGATCCAGCCTTTTTAAGTTCATTGATATGTGCTGTAATCAAGAAATACAAGATTTTGATCCAAGCTTCTTCCAGAAACGTAATCAGGTATGAGACGTTTAAGAAAAAAAACAGATCAAAAACAGAGTCAACGTCTTGACATACCTTCGAACTCAAGTTCGATATGGTCCAACATACTGGAAGGTGTAGCGACTTCATCTGTAGCAGCTCCTAACTATAGATCCAAAGTAAATTAAGAGTACATTACTTTGCAGGAATCTAAATTCATAATTCGTAAACCAAAATCCAAATCCAAGCAAGCTAACTAATAAACAGTAATTGACCTGAGACGAGGTATCAGTAGAATCTTTAAGAGTTTCAACGGATTCTTCCGATAAAGACAGAGAAATAGTGTTGTTATCGGTCACTGTACTGTTTTTCTGACCACTGGTTTGGTTTTCACTCTGTCTTTTTCCAGCTGATTCCACACACAAAACAGAGATTAATTGTCTTGGTCCTACAAATTATATTGCAGAAATAGAAAAAGAAACAAGAGAGAGAGATAGATAGAGAAGTCTTACATTGATCTTCTCCTTCGCTGCCTTGTAGAGAGTTGACATTAGCTGCAACCAAAAATCATTGCCTTGTTATTGTGTTCATCTAAGATATATTAACTTCTTCAGACAATACATCTAAAAATTACCTTGATATTCCCTATCGATTAGATCTAAACTCAAACCAGAAGTTCCTTCATCCTAAAACCAAGAATCAAATGCGTTTGAAATCAGCTGATCATCACTAGTTTCGTTTATTGTAAAATTACATATCGTTAAAGAAAAGTGATTTTTTTTAGTTGTATTGCGTACCTGGCAAGAAACTTTATAAAAGCTTGAGAGAACAAGACACAGAGACAAACCCAGAGCTAAAAACTTCGTTCCCATGGCGGAGATTGTTTATCACAAAGATCAAAATACACTGTCTTGATGCTTTAGTAAACATATAGCATCACTTTAAACAAAACCCAAGTTAACAATTCAACGTGGCTTTTTTGTTTAATAATAGAAATTCACGTGGCTTTATTTTTTTATATATTTTCCATGTTCCTGCTATTACATTCAACGCTCTTTATTTTGTCTTAAGCAGTTTTTTGTGTGAAATGTTCATTAATTATGATTATCTGCTCTTTATCAATCCTTTAGCAACAAAATCCACTCTTTGCCAATCACAATTTCATCTTAGGCTACTAACTAATTTTTAATATCTTGATGATTTTTTTTTTTTTGGAAAAACAAGCTAAAAAGAAAATCAGTTTTTAAGAAAAAAAGGTAAAAGTTTAAATTTGAAATATAGATGATCCACTAATTAAAGCTATTAAAATAAATATTTCAATTTTAATCGGTTTAACTCACTAGAATATTATATAATGTTGTACACGTCTTATGAACTTCTTTGCTGATTTATTAAATCAATAATGCGATGCAGCGATGGTCATTACTACAACGAAATATCGTATCTTTTAGATAAGCACATATATTTTATATATACTATAATGTCTGTCGTCGATCAGTGCTTTTTATATTGCACACTCATTGGGGGAGAAATCTTTACAGGTATATGATAATATTAACGTGCAACATGAGAAAATTAAATAGATATACATGATCGTACATACGTGAGACAACAAATGTGTCGCCATCATCTCAATTATCGACTATTTTATAAATTTCTAAACGAGAGCATTTAATCAAAAATCAGCCTTTTTAGATCTCAAGACGTTGACTATAATTTCTATATAATTATGTTATTACGAAAGAAAAGTTCCAGATGTACAAAGAAGGATGAAAAATGATAAAGATAGCTTGCTGTGTAGATAAAAAATAGTAAAAAATTAGCTTTCAGTTCCTTTTTTTTTTTTTTATCATTTTAGTAACGACAATTTTTCCACGAAGAATAATAACTTAAATTTTATGAAACTGTAACCCAAAGAAATCATCATCAGCCGCCTTAAGTTCTCTCAACTCCATCGATAAAGGATATGGACTCGATCGCGTGGAAAATAAGTATATATCAATATCACAATGACGTGCATGTCTCTCTATAAAGTAAACATATTTGGTACAAACAGCTTGGCGATAGACCAGCAGATTAGAGAATCAAATAAGAGGAAACACATTACTTTCCCCGGAAAATACGCGACCGACTTCTCCCATGTTTCATCCATCTCTTTCATTTCGTTGCTCTACCATTTCTTCTGTTATTTTTGTTTTTATTTTCAACACTAATTTTCTAAAACGTGCTTACATACAGGTATAAAACAAACCTAATTTTTAACAGTACTAAATTTTGAATCATTTTTTTATAAATAAAAAGTCAACAATACACAGCCAAAATCTTATGCAATTTTATAATTAACGTGAAGCAACAAAGTACCATAATAAGATTACATGAAAGATACACAAAAATATAACATTACATGATAACACACAAAAAGTTTCAAAAAAAAATTCTGCGGGTAACGGATACTCACACAGTATCCCCTATATATTAAAAGAGAAGCATTTTTACAGAATAACCTTAATTTTGTAAAATATTACAGTGGTGCCATTTTGCTGATGTGTCATCACCAGATTCATTTTAAGCAAAGTTATAAAAATAGACTTATGTTACTATATTAATTACATGTTAAGCCACTCACATTAATTTGGTTATACATTAATTTATATCAATTGTATTGATGATGATTCATCAAGATATTTTCTTTTCTATTTCTTACCAAAAATATATCATATTAATTATTTCTTTAACTACTATATTTTATCTTTTATTTTTGTAGAAAAAATAAATCATCACATCATTCATATAGTAAAAATATATATTGTGTTATAATTCGAATTTCATAAAAACATATAAATTACTCAAATGATTAATAAATAAAAGTATGTTTTGAAAGACTAAAATTGAAAATAAAGATGTGTAGATAGATGATTCATAAATCAATATAAAAATACATAAATGAAAAAAAAACAGGAAGCTTAATTTAATAGATATTATAATTATAATTATTTTTGGTTTCATATGGTTTTGGAACCATATAAATGAACCAAATAATATAAATATGTAAACTTTATAATAAGTACAAAATATTAATAAAAAGTTGAACTATAAAAAATAGTTGAATATGTTAATAGAATATAATATTATAAATATTTTATTTGATTAAAAATTTAAATATCATAAATTTTTAGTTTATACAACAAAATAACTTGGTAAAAAATTAAAATATTTTTGTAAGGATATTATATAATAAATTTATTAAAATTTTTTGATATTAAAAATATTTTTATTGAATCAAAAAGTTAAGAATGTAGAAATATTGACTAAGTTATATACAATTTTAGATAATTTATTAAAAATAAAAAAATATAATCTATTTTTATATAATCCTTATGTATATTTAGTATTTAAAATAAATTTCACAATAATTATTTTTTCTTAAAAGTTAATATTTTTATGAGTATAGTTTTTGTGGATTAATCTAAATATACATTCACATTCGTATAAGAAATATTAAAATCAATTATAAAATCTTATAATCAAATTTTATTTTTACAATTTTAATACTCTCTATTTCAAAATATAAGTTGTTTTGCATCATAGCACAATGATTAAAAAGCAAATTTTCATTAAAAAAAATAATCATTTAGTATATAAATTAAGTATAATTCAACTAATTATAATAAACTGAAAAATATAATCGGTCACATAGTATTCATAGGAAGTAATAAAAAGAATAAAAACAACTATATTGTGAAACAAAACAAAACCTTAAAAAAAATTAATATTATGAAAAAAAAATTATTTTTACAATTTTAATACTCTCTGTTTCCAAATATAAGTTGTTTTGCATCAAAACACAAAGATTAAAAAGCAATTTTTCTCTTAAAAAATTAATCATTTAGTATATAAATTAAATATAATTTAACTAATTATGAAAAACTGAAAAATATAATCGATCACATAGTATTCATAGGAAGTAGTAAAAAAAAAATGAAAACAACTATATTGTGAAACAAAACAAAACCTTAAAAAAAACTAATATTATGAAAAAGAGAAAGTAGTAAATTTTTATTATTATCATCATAACGCATTAGATACTTAATAATTTAATCAAAATATACTCTTTTTATTTTTTGAATTTTAAGATCATGTTATTAATCATGGGTTATAAAAATATAAAGAGTGACTTCGTATTTCTATCCAGATTGCACATATATATTTAATTTTTAAACTAATTTACATTAGAATTAAATTATCCTATATTTCATAAAATGAACAAAAAAATATTTTGTCAATATTACAGGCTACAGCATACTGTTATAAACAACTTATATAAAATTAATTGTATTTTGTTATATGATTTTAAAATTATACTATATTAAATAAATAATTATTATTTCACTGTGCACATGGTGCAGGTTATTACCTATTTATATAGGAAAAGAGAAGATTGACAAGTCGCTCACAGTGAAAAAGGTTCGTCCATGAAGAAAACGAGTGTGTGTGTGTGATTAAAAGATAAGAAAAGAAGAGTGTTGTTCTCTCTAGAGAGAGCTGAGAAACTGAACCCAAACGATCTCTGCCTTCTCGATGGCTTCACGTGAGAATACTTCAGCTGCTTGCTCCTCCTTCCACTTACGCACAGCCACATGATACTCCTCGTAGGCCTGAGACGCCTCCTCTAGAACGTGTGAGAGATTCCCAACGATCTTCTGGAAATCCATATCAACCTCTTTCTTCTCGGCCTCAAGTTTCAACACCAGCTTCTTGATAGCAAATATCTTGACGTACAAGGCGTCTCCTCTCTGTGCCAAAGACTTGACCAACGCAAACTCAGCGTCCACATTTTTCTGCTTCTCCATGGCCATGTCTTTGAGCAACCTTGCACGCTGCTGCGCAAGTTGGACTCGCTGAGAGGCCTTGACTCCCTCCTTTATCATACTTCTAGCACTTTATCACATAATCACACCTTTGCGCCTCTAAATTGGCCTTTCCTCAAATCACTATAAGTGCTAGAAGATTGTTGACCACTTCTCGTTGATGAAGCTGAAAGGAAAAAAAAAATTAATGTATAAGCTGTGCCAAGGCATTTATAAACAAAATAAACTGCTGACATATAAACATGTATACAAGTATATACTCCTTCTGTTTCAAAATAAGTGTCATTTTGACACTTTTCACATAAATTAAAAAAA